>JAOTOL010001663.1:3232500-3930000 GCA_034440575.1 Imbricaverruca yamaguchii
CACCGAGTCCATGAAAAGCGAGTTGCTCAGGTCCTCCATGTCGGTGGTGATGGTCAGCTCACCCTGCCGACAGCCAGTCACACCCTCCAGCGGCCGCCCTGTCCGGCGCGGCCGGTCGGCTCGGCACGTGTCACGTCGCCGCCGGCCAGCACCACCTCCCGGCCGTCATCACGTGACACGCCGCTGCGTCCGGCGAATTCCCAGCCGTCCACCGGTGTCCAACACGCGCCCCTCGCCATCACAGTGTCTCCGGACGGCGCCGGCCAGAATTGGCGGGTGACATGGCGGCAACAGGTGCCGGCCAGAATTGGCGGGTAACATAGCGCCAACAGGCGCCGGCCAGAATTGGCAGGTAACATCTCGACAACAGGTGCCGGCCAGAATTGGCGGGGAACATCGCGACAACAGGCGCCGGACAGAATTGGCGGGTAACATCACGACAACAAGCGCCGGCCAGAATTGGCGGCTAACATCGCCAACAGGCGCCGATGGCGGCCACCATCGTCAGCACACCACCAGCACGGACCACACGGCGCGCGGAGGATAATCACATGCAGATGCGCGCTATTTCTGGCCGGCGGCGATGACTATCAACAAGCGGCGGCGATCGCGGTTGCCGGCCCGGTCCGGCCGTGGCCATGTAGACGGCTGGCGACCGGACGCGGCCCGGCGGCCAGCTGGCCATCTAAATGGTGATCAGGGCCCGACCGGCAGCCGGCTCGTGGTCGCAATGGAAGTCGGACACGACGGCGTCAACGTCAGAGTCGATCGACCCGAGACTGACATGCTCGGACGGACGTCAATCTCCGGTGACGGAAACCGTCTCCCGCGACGCACGGTTTATTGGTATAATTCGTGCCCGGGCGAGGTGGAAAACGCCTATTTTTAGCAGATTATGTGAACAGCATGTCAGACTGTTCCATAAGGCAAAGCATAGGTGTAGGTCGAAGTAGAAAGTATTACACCTGTATTGTATGCCCTTACCACTATTTACGTGACAACCTAGCTTCCTGTAGTGTAGGCGAGGTGCGATTATGAAATTTCGTTCATAGAACATCAACTACAATTTCAATATAATACTTTCAATCTACTACTTATAGCCTACCATTTACTACTAACCTGGTTAACACGGGCGCGGGAAAGGGGCGGAATCCACCCACCCATCATATTTTTCGACGATATCTCATAAATGGGCGGCGATATTGTAATGAAATATTATGACTGCTAATAATTGATAAGGGCATCGTAAGCAACCGGAAAAAATCGGAATCCGTCGGTAAATATAGGAACTGCAGGGGCGAAGTCCACGAACGAGCGACGGACAGATGCGCGTTATGCAGAAAAGCCACATCGCCTGGTAAATCCGGACAGGCCGCTTCATAAAATCCCAGGTAAATCCGGACAGGCCGCTTCATAAAATCCCAACAAGTAATATACTCACAAGGTACAACTGACACTCAGTTGGAACAATGACATGGAACGTACTATATTACACAGATTCAGCCTACCCTGACCCACAGTAAATGTGTGGCAATATGTCATATGCTGACCATTTGAACATGCGTGAAGCTATCTCAATAGAATCATTCCGTAACATGGAATTTAAACTAGGATGTAAAGAAGGCCACAGAGGTGCATGTCACGCATGGACATGAACTTGGATCAACCCGAGTCTTTCCAGCAATAGTTCGCACTGCTGTGTCCAGCAAATGACTGACATACAGCTTGTATTGCTGCCCAATGCCACCCTTAAACAATGTAACATGCAGATATGTCTTTAGACACTATCCACCGATATGACATTTGAAGTTTTAACCATGTAACCAAGTAAATGTAAAATTATGTAATTGGGCCAGTCACATTGTCCATGAAGCGCAAATTAGTTGAAAGAAACCTCACGTATTGTGATAAAGCTAAGGGAAAACTCAGCTGCCGACAACTACCTTCAGCCCATGAAACATGCACGTACCAAGTATATAAACAAACGTTGTCCACCATCGCCTCGAGTTCGATCTGATGGGGACAGATTTGGGGAGGGGAACCTTCCTCTCCACATTGAGACTGGAACCGAACAGCGTCCCATTAACGATTTACCATAATTGTGGTGATGTACCTGGACGGATGCAGGCGGCGACGTGCACCACTGTACAACAGCCGCCCATCTGTGACCACAAAGGTAGCCTCCCATAGAGATGCGGCACTCCTCGGGCTGACAGAAGACACCATTCCAGGATGCTCGAGTGCGAACATCCTCCCCTTGACGTGTTGTCAGGAAAGGCGCTCCTCCAGACACTCGCTTGACATCTCACTATTGACGCGAGTACGCCCCCGACACTTTCCCAGTCAGCGCCTACATCGTTTCCCCAAGGAAACGATACCACTCCACACGTCGAACTCTGGCAGGCGTCCCCCCAGAAATACTCCCTCCCTCTCCCACCGTAGGCGAAATCGGAGATCCGTCCCTGGCGACATACCAGCGCCTGATTGGCTCAGTGAATGATCTCCGTGGTATTGGCATTCGTGTAAGGCTGCATCGTCCTTCATACAGGTCCGCTCAACCCTCTGCACCTACCATGTCAACAGCCATTGGCTATGAGCGCGGACGACACTGATAAAGCACCTTTGCGACCGTCTCATGGGATTACCAGATAGCTTTCAGAAAGCTTGACATTCAGCTGAGCCTAGTTAAGGCCACAACGGCCGGTAGAGGCCGTGTCGCAGATGAATAACCTGTCACGCGCAAAGCTTGCACCCCTCCGCATCCCCCCCCACCACCACCAGATGCAGTGAAGGCGGTTCGGTTGAAGATGTGGGCGCGTCAGTCAATGATGTGTACGTCTAGGATGATGTATGCCATACGTCTGTTGCATGTCATATGTTTTATGATGTATGTCATAGTGAACAGTATGTCCCAGACGTCTAAGAATTAACACCTGCTGTCGGTATCGGCATCGATGTGATTCACTTTCCAACAGTATGTTTCAAGAACACAGGCAGTTTTTGACATGCGTACCGAGGGGACACATAGAAAGTACTATTCATATTTCACGAAGTGTTATCTAAATCCCACACATGCTAAATCCCAACGAGCTATTTTAACACGCATTTTATTTTCTCATGAACAACACGCATCGACCCGTTCACGCATCTATCATACCCGTTAAAAGCATATACCGTTGTGAAAAATATATGGTACACTGTTGGCCGTTAATAGATTCAGCTCCTCTGTCCTGACTGTTAGTTTTAGGACTGAATGCGACATGTGGAGGGTCAGGCACTCCAGGTAGTGGAATGACGCGCGCTCACGAGAGTTGATTTGGATATAAACGGTCATCCAGATTACCTTCAGACCCAGGTCCAGCTCCTTCAGAGATCTGCGGATCTCCCCTGTCAGCATGTTCATACGCTCGCATTCCTGAAACCATCAACAGACTACATCAGCGTGGCAATAAGCATGCCTAATCGGCATTTAACCATGTGTGAAATACAGAGTAAACGACCATTCATATATTCTGCAGTCAAAATTTGTGAATATATCATTTTCATGCATTCCTCTCTCATTATCAAAACAATGCTTTGTCACGTATCTTCACTGCATGCACAGTGGTCTGCTTGCGCGATATTAATGAAAGTATTTCCAAACTCACGCTGTTAGCTAGTTTTGTAAGACAACATAGTACGATACACGCTCGATGTATACTCGTCACCATAACAGCTGGGTGACCTCACCGAGAGACATAATGCAATGAACCCACTAATGACACCGCACGGCACGGCCAGAACTGGGTCACCCCACATCAGACAAGCCGGTCAACACGAGTCCACTGCACCCTTCACACACCCCTGCTGTAACTGAGAGGGCATCACACGAGGTACTCGGAGGACGCCTCCACTGAGAGGTTCCTGTCACAAACACAACAGGACACCAGGCCATCACAAACACACCCCTCCTGTAACTGAGCGGGCTCTATACTAAGTATCAGACCACCCCGACACTAAGATTGCATTCCCCGTTACCGACTTGGCACGAATACAGAGCTACTCAAAACTCCGTCCACTGACACGGCAGTGCTCGCTGCCGACTCGGCACCATCACAGACCTGTTCAAAACACCATCCAGCGAGCCAACACTCCTCGCCACAAACCTGGCACGGCCGCAGAGGTACCCACTCAGAACATACCCCAACTGAGACCCGCCTGCCACCAGTCAGAGACCACACCAACAATGCCGTGGCGCCGCAAACCTACCTGAAACGCCACCACCACGTACGGCGTACGGTCCTCCACTTTGCCCATGATCTCGATCATGTTGAACTCGTCGGGCAGCTTGTCCACGATGTCGTCCAGAATCTGCTTCACCTGAAGCACGCATGCCACGGTCAGCAGGGCCGCTGGCGGAATACTGCCTCGTGAAGGCCTACTCGACCATACCGTCATATATCCATTTATGATGGGGGAGGGTGGCGCAAACTATTGAGGCCAAGAAACAGGGCGAGATGCCCGCGTCAGAACGAGGAGAGGGTAGGGCGGTAAAGCACCTGAACTACGACGGTTAAAGTTTGGGATGGAGCTTATCGAGAAGTCGGACGACTTGGAATACGATAATTGAAGTTTGGGACAGAGCTTTCCGATTGAAGGGATGACCTGGACTACGAGGACTAACACGCACCCTGGAGACCCTCCGAAATTAAGAGCATTGGAATGGGGGAGGGGGCGGATTCCGGCCTTCGTAAGATCTCGGTTCCTACCAAAGTTAGAGTTACGAAATTTTCAGGATAGCTGGGTAAGGTGGTGAACTCTTGTGTGCAATTTCACGACCTTAGGTCAATATCTTCGAGGCAAAATGAGGTTAAAAATGCTACAATTTGCTTGTTTGATTCGGGAATCGCATCAACGGCGATTTTGTTATTTGGCGCTGCGAAATGTTTTTGACGGCCTTTAACTTCATACATTTTCGGAAGATTTGAGTTTGTTTTGCTCTAAACGACGCGACGCGACACAGTAGGCTTTTAACATTTTAAGGAAGGTACAAAAACCTGGCGTATATCGACCAGTAAAATCGGGAGATATTTACGAAAATCGGACATGTGGGCGAATTTCGGCCTGCCCATCGTCCAATGCACGTGTTAAGTGTACGTGTTAAGGTTGCCGAGGTAAAGGATGACCTTGACTCGCGGGTCTGATGGCATAACGTCAGTCACCTGGACATCGTGTGCTTTTTGAGGAATATGCATATTAATCCGCGCCAGAAGCGAATACAATAATGGGATGGGCATATGTGCTCCACAGTAGGCTTTACGGGAAAACCGTTACATTCATAACTCCTTGGAGAACTTCCTAGGCGTACAAAGCGAGCACACATCGATGAATACGATGGTTGTCCACATTTTCTGATAAGGAGGGTTTGCACATCCGGCCATGGTCCGAACCGGATAATCAGGCAAAGATAAACAGCGACAAACGGAAAACGGCGTTGGATAGCTGATGACGGGCTCTATCGAAAGTGTTTGGTATTTCTTTTGTTCAGGTAACATTCAGGTCACTGGGCCATCATAGGTCAAATTCGACCAGATCAGGTGGGGCTCAGATATTGACACATATATCAGGAACAGATAGAAACAAATGGCGAACGCTATTCGACAGTCCTTGAAATGCGCTACCGACAATAGACTGTGTAATTTAAGGTCAGGTCAACCGAAACTCAGGTCAAGGTCATGAAGTCATGACCTCAGGTCAAAGCCCAGGGTTGTCATGTAAGGTATTAATCGACACATCTTCACGATACAAGCATAATGACGGTAATTTCAGCCTTCTAGCTCAATGCAGTGCGATGTAATGCGCATAAATGTGTAGTGATCTCAGGTGACCTCAGAGACCTTGGTGAGGTCACTGAGCAAAAATGTCAGCGGTAGCATTGAGCATAGCTTCAATCTACATGCCACAAACGTTGTGAGATCATTCCGAGCGCAAATATGTAACTAGGAAACATTTATATATTTTACCATAGCCCTATAAGGGGAAAGCCATGGCAGCGACCTGACCTAAGGTCCATGCTACGAAAAAAACAGATATACATATTATGGTCCCTGATGAGATCATGACATGCTATACGTTTGAAATCAATCGCCCAATTATTGTGTAAGTTATCCCACCTAGAACTCCGAGTGTAGTCGGGTCACTTCGCCTGACCTGGTGACCTGACCTGAGATGACCCAGGATTTAAAAAAAATATATGAAGATATGCGGAAAAGACCAATGAACAGCTATGCGAGGTTTGGCCTTGCTAACCCTATTAGTTTGGCGGCAAATGAGGAAAAACCGGAGTGTGGGGCAGATATCTGCCCCCCGGACGTGCGCGGGTTAAAGTCGTGCACATCACGCCAGCCGGCCGACGACTCGCAAGACATGGCGTCCAGCTGACAGTTCGCTGAACGCAGGCAGGACGAGCATCCGAACACAGCCACCGCATAGCAGTGACACCGCCGCTATCGACGAGGTCCAGATCCACGCCCGTACCCAAGATACAACGCCACCTCAACCATTTCACATAGTCAAATACAGTAGCTCCCGACAAATTGCCGGCCCACCTCTTCAAGTGCCTAACACTGCCCTTCCACCTGTCGCCCTGTACTCCGCCTCGTCCGGCAGTGATCTCTGTGACCGTGATGATGGCACACGTTCTTTCTAGTTTCTGACTCCTCTCCCCACATACGATTGAGGAAACCGTCTGAACTTGGCTCTAGCCCTGTCACAGCAGCACGCCCCATCCAGTGCCAGCTATAACTTTCTCAAGAGAATGGCTATCAACGACAAGGGAGATGACAAGCTTTTGTGGCGGGCAGCCATCCATTAGAAGACAAACATCAAAGGACGCCAACAACTCTTGTGACGTGGGGTGGTCCACAATGCACATCTGACGCAGGATAACTCGTGTATACCACGTGTCAGCTCAGTTGTGTTTTAGAGCAGCAAACGTCCTGTCGTGCCTAGCGCCGGAGTCAGCGCCAGTGTCCGGTGTGCGCCCAGCAGGCAGCTCTCACCTTCTCCTCGCGTGTGACGGTCACGCCGCCGCTGCCGCCCGAGTCGCGCGGCTGCAGCTCGAACACGGTGCGGAACAGGTTGTTGGACGTAGCCGTCAGGAAGCCTGGCGACACAGTGCACCCACTTCAGACGACAGCTACACATCGGGTACTGATGCTGTTTGTGGCCTGTCACATTGGCCTGTCACATACAATTTTCCAGAAATCCGTACTGGTTTTCAGGAAAAGCAGACAAGGAGCACTCGTAGGGCCAGTCGTATGCCATTTTTTAAAAGGACCTTACAACACAGTAGGAGCGAGGAAACCAGCCTATAGCTGCTAAATTCCTTTTTATTTCTTTTCGATCGGTAATTACATTATCATACTTCCAAACATGGAAAAAGACGTCATTTTCAATACACAGTCAACAGTAGCAGGCCATCCAAGTTCGCTGGTGAATTGGCCGAGAATGCGAGCTGTCAGACCGCTCCGACTACAGACTCGATCACAAGCTCGATAGCAGGCTCCACTACAGACTCGACCACAGGCTCCACTATAGACTCCATCACAGACTCCACTACGGACTCGACCACATGCTGGGCTGTCGAGCCCAAGCACGTAGCGTTCAAGCTCTACCTGCGGAAAATCAAAGTGGCCTACAGTTGAAGAGGTACTACAGGCAGAGTAGGAAGGGAATTTAGCCCGTGATCAGCAAATTCTTCACTGCAACAATGGCTGAGGTTTTCCTCGCCCCTGAAAGTATTTTCCTGACACTACAACGTTAGTGGAGTTTCTTATGAATATTTAAGCGATTTGATACCGGATCAGAAGCATTTTGTTGTAGGACCAAATATATAAACAAGCTTGATTTGGTATTCGCGATATTTTAACACGCGCACAGGAGGGGGGGGGGGTATCTGGCCACCCCTCATGTTTTCACCGATGTTCTATAAACGGATAGGGATAATGAAATGCAATCTCGGGACTTTGCAAAAAAAACATTGCAAGCGCACCATATGCAACAATAGATTTTCAAACCCGTTCGTAAACATTGTAACTATGGGGTTGCAAAGTCGACCAACCTGCCGCCGTCCGGCCCCTTGACCAACCAGCGTTCAAGGTCACAAAGGCTTCTTCGGGGCGGTGTGCCGGCCGTTTCGACCTCATTTGACCCCCGAAGGCATTGGCCCAGGGTCATGTAACTTATACTGCAGCCGTAATCAGCCCTCCACATTGTGTATTTCCAGTTTCAGTAGGTCCCGATACCAGAGGGGAGGGGCAGGGTGTCCGGAGGTTAATCCGCCGTCCCTTTCCGAACCGCGTTGCGTAAGTGGTCAACCTGTGAGTGTTGCCAACAATATTTGCTCTTCGTGCTGGCTCTGGAAGAGGAGGCAAAGTTATCTGGGGAGGACTTTGCTTTTCTTTTAAAACTCTCCTCCTTTGCCCGCAGCGCATGGTTTACAACTTGGTCAAACCAAGGGGCACAGCGACTGCGCGGTTCCACAACTGGCATGTAATCGAAAACCACCGAGTGAGCAAGCTAATAGAACATCTCAGTAGCTAGGATCCCGCGAAAAGGCAATAAAATGTCCCAGGGTAAACAACACAGTGCAACACGGAAACGACGAAAGCCAGCCGTACGATAGTTGAAAGCCCTAGACATATAAATTTTCAGAGACCTGGCAGGCCACAAATAGCGAGGTAACGGTTGCACTCTCCGTTCCTACCATCAGGTACTACCGCACCTCCACACGGGACTGTGCCACAAGTCAGTCCATCGGACACTGATCAACGCCGTGACCACCACCTTGACCATGCCACATTGACCATACCTTCCACCGCATACATCGCACATCGTACCTCAAAGTATCGTCCAAGCAGCACAACCACATCCTTATCAGCAGATTACTGACCGATTTCGGCGTTGGGGTGTAGTCCATAGAGGTACGGCGACTCTGGTGGCAGCATCTCATTGATGTAGGTATGGTAGCCCTTGTAGTCAGAGTTGGGCGGACTTGGGAAGCCGGGCGCGAAGTACAAATCACCCTCCAGCTGAAAAAAAAAACAGCAGCACGATTAATAGACGGAAACTTGTCGGCAAAAGCATCTAGCAAGAAAAGACGGTGAGCAGTGTATACATATGGCTTGATGTTGGTGATGCATTTTTCTTTCTCAAAAGCTAGTTCATATATGCGCGCGTGGAAGTTCACTTGAGCTAGTTGATGTTGTTCCAAAGACAACTGAAAAAATCGAGGCAAAGGAGGCAAGCGTCGGCTGAGGAATGTATCGCTAACGTTCACCAACCACAGGCAAACTTTTGTGAAGTCAGAACTTAACGACGATCTCCACGACAGAAGCAGACAGGCAGCTGCAACAATCGTACCTTCATCTACTATCGCATCGTGCCCTTTCTTTGGACACCGCAACCTGAGCGATATTCGACGTGTGTGGTCTTCACGCCGCGAGTCTGGCTCTGAGCCCGCCCGGGCCGTCGTCATCGACTGACTGACCTGGTCCGGGTGCATGTAGACCTCGAGGTAGGTGCGGCACAGACGGCGGTCCCAGTCGTCGGTAATGTGGCCGCCGTACATGATCTCGCCGAACAGGTAGCGCAGGTCCTCCCACGGCACCTTGCTGTTGGCCTCCAGGTAGTTGAAGAGCACGTTGACGCTGATGGTGAGGTCGCCTACGCAACATGGCACCAGCAGGTCAGGCCAAGCAACACCTGCACCTGCTCACACTTAATCCTGACGAGTTCGCGTCAGTATAAGTTGACCACCTGAAAGGCATGTGTATGACGGTTAAGCTCATTGCACCTTCGGGGCCGGTGAGGAGGAGAGAGGAAGGAAGATTGCTCCGGTGGTTCGCTCACTCCCAGCTTCGTAATGCGACGTCAGCAGCCCCGCCACGGACAGTCGGTAACCGGTGGTTGGATTTCGTGGCCGATCTGCTCGGCAACGGCGACTGCAGACGGACTCAGTTGTCAGAGAAGAATGCATGCAGTGTTCCCTCGTGTGGGCGGTGGTGCTGGTCTCAATGCCGCCTTCACCACGGGATGAGGCGAAAGGCGGCTCGGTACAACCAGCAAGTCACACTGGTATGGAGGCTGGTCGGTACGGGTAAGACATTAGACAAACGTCAGCTACGCACACCC
Organism: Imbricaverruca yamaguchii; assembly: GCA_034440575.1. NCBI lineage: Eukaryota > Metazoa > Arthropoda > Thecostraca > Neoverrucidae > Imbricaverruca > Imbricaverruca yamaguchii. The sequence continues at coordinate 3,242,674 of JAOTOL010001663.1, forward strand.
ACAAGCATAACTCGATTGTAGGCTGTGCAGCAACTCACGATAATGGCACCAACAGAGCCGATCCACCCAAACGTTTGGCTCTACAAACCAGGAGGGGCGGCAATGTTAAATTTGGCAGAAAAGGTGCGCAAGCACCGTCAATCTGGGCCAGGATCAGAACCTGCATGCATCAACGTTTGTCTTCGCTGTTCTTCACCGGACCACACAACTTGCGGGCAGATTGGCAGCCGGTGGTCGTGTGTTAACTGGTGTGCCACGGTGTCTGGTCTTCGTAGGCCATCGTCAGCGAGTCCATGTCATTTTCCAGTCCGGTGTCGGACTGACGGATTACAATTAGTGAAATGAACGCATCAGTAGCACGGAATCATATTACGTACTAGTTATGGAAGAATACACATTAGAAACCATCAGTCACCACGATAATAATGCATCTCAGGAATTTAAGTCACGAGACAAATGTATTATATGACGAGTAAAACTACCATTTAGTACAGTACTATGATGGAAAGGCGACATTGGAGGCGCTGGACCGCCGACGGCAAGAGACGGACTAGAAGGATCCCGTGGCGCAAGATGGCGCGGTATGCGTTGCCACACGCGGTGGTCCAGTGTGGGAAGTGATTCGGAAAAATCTGGTCTCCCAACAAAGAATGCGAATACTTCATGACATATTTCGATGACAGTTGATAGAAAGCAAAATTCGAAGAGCAGATCTATGTTTAAGTAGAAAACAGGAGATGATGAGTCGCAACGGGGTTAGTTATTAAAGTTCCATTATTGGGACGGCCAAACCGAGGTGCGTAGGATTGATGAAATCGTCCATACGAGTTCCTTTGTCATATATATGCTAGGGTGTGCCATCAAAGTAATTTGCATCGCCAAAAACTGCCAATACGATATTATAGTGGCCGTACCATCCAAAATATCAGATAACCATGAGAGTCCGCATCTGGACAACACTTCCAATTAGCGGGAGCCGGTTTAAATTTGCTCTAGCCCGTACCGAGGGCGACACCATCGCGCATCTGGTGGCTGTTTGCGGAACTAACTGCACAACACTATGGGGATGAGTGACCGGTTGCCCGGTTAAAAACAAACAAAACATTGATCATTTCCGAGAATGTCTTATTTCTGATCTCGTCCAGGCACTGACCCGCCAAACCTGAACATGCACACATATCGTATTACACCCTTTTGCTCTTGCCTGACAGACCCCCACACAATCACCATTTTCACAAATACGTGCGCCAGGACATAGCGGCAAAGTAGTCACCAACGGGGGGAGAGGGACTGTGACTAAACGCCTTGAAACTCTATACCCCCCAATCCAACACAGGTTTCAACTGCTAAAGGAAGAGGTAACGCATTGCAGTTCCACATTCGACGTAGAACACCATTCAACTCCTACCAGAATAAGGCGTTGTTTGATCGATGCAAGTAAAACCTGGCAGGAAAAAATGTCATGGGAGCAAGTAAAGCCAGCCGGCGAGCCGATCTTGATCGATGCAAGTAAAACCTGGCAGGAAAAAATGTCATGGGAGCAAGTAAAGCCAGCCGGCGAGCCGATCTGGTTCGCGGGTCAGAAGCAGGGTCGGAAAAGAACGGCTGCTTCTGGATTGTTGACATTTAGAACATTATCATTTCCAGAAAAGTGTGCTCATTTTTTCCATTTGGAAGCTGAATTGTGCTCTTTGGCAATGAATTGCTCTGTGATAATGTGATCACGATCTACTCGCAAGTGAAAACTGAGATTCTGTCACACCTGGAACAAATTCAAATAATCTCCGCATTCGATGCCTCCCCCCCCCCCCCCCCCAAAAAAAAAAAAAAATCCCCTCTCCTCAGCGAGATTACAAAATGCAAATCCAACCCTGGGCAGGAGCACGGGCGCCATTTTGACGATAGGGGACAGCAAATTCCTAGACCAGCCGATGTCATCCTCTCGGGAAAAGGATGTTGCAGTGGTTTCTGAGCCAGGACCTAAGTATGTCTCCCACTGCGCCCCTCATTCTGTGACGGCCATTGTTCACCTAAATGTACTGACATCCACCTCAAACAGGCGCGGTAATCATGTTGTCTTTGGCTGTGGCAGCCCGTCGACTAACGTACGCGAACGGAGGGGGGGGGGGCATTTGCCGCCTGCATGAGCTGACTCGGGAGTGCGTTGGCTTCACACAGGTGCGTGCGTTGGCTTCACGCCCATCAGCTTTGTCTCTGCCAGGTATTCCGAAGATGTGATGGCACCACTGGTTCAAGACCGTGCACGGACCCGTCGGATAAGCTTGCCACATGTTCAGTGGAGGAAAAAACTTGCTGTATTTTTTCGAAGCCAAGAACGGAAAAGTTGAAGTCGCAGATGAGAACGTGCGTAGTGAATTGAGTAGTGATTAGCTGCTATTTCCGTGTGAAGAAAACAAGGATTGGGCCGCGTGATAGCGCGATATCAGAGAAGGAAATGAATGCTACGAAAGAGAAGTGGAGGCACGACGAATACATTCCTTAAAATGTAACACACCGAACTGAATGCAATGTAATGAAAACGGGAAAGTCGCGTGTTCATGTCGACGCTCGTACGATTACAAATCATATCTGAATGAAATAGTGCGACATTTACCGTCTCAGTGGTTTATCCCAAAGCCAGACTGGGAAACGACTGCTTGTACTGGTATAAGCCTCTAGGCGGCGTTGTGATCGCATAACCTTATAACTTCGTTATCTTCGCGCAAATTATGTTTCGAAAAAAACAGTGATCGATTTCTTTTGTTTGAGTGTTATACAGCCCCAGGGCGGCACAATATCACCTCGGCGTTGCAACATATGGAACCTGCGCGTTGCAATATATGGAACATCTTAATGCACACGGAAATACTCACTCGCCGGAGGTTCGTCGTCACGCTGATGACGATGCTACTTTAGTGCCACCACTGAGGGTCGGAACTGGTCCCACGTATTCACCAAACAACCTTCATTTCGCGTCACTCCTCACCTGCTGTTATAATGACGCGGCCTGTGAGCGGTTAGGACACTATAGCATCAAGGGTCTGACGCAAACGCCTACACCACTTCTGAATCACTCGGGTCCGTCATGCAGACTGGGAACAGCCAGGGCACCATAGTATCAGAGATTTGATGCAGATCCCCCACACCACTGCTGTATCACTCGGGTAAGTAGACAGGAAGCGAATAGGGCACCAGAGTATCAGGAATTTCACGCAGATCCCTACACCTCTCCTTTATTACCCGGGTCAGTCATACAAACTGGGAGCGGCTAGGCCACTATAGTGTCAGGGATTTGAAGCAGTAACCTGCACCACTTCTGTATTACTCGGGTCGGCCATACAGACGTTCGCAGGAGCAAAACAGCATCGACACGAAGGTTCACATTGAATAAAAGACGCAGAGAAACAACACAAGCCTTACAGTTGACTGCCTTTCCGTCCCACCCCGAATTCCACTATGGCCGACCTGTGCCGGCTCCGAGAGGTACGCTCAACCTGAAATGTATCGCCGGTAAGGTGTACGTTATTCCTGACTACTGTCGATTTTAGCGCAGGACGCTCCCTTGGCGTGCTCCAATATTCAAGGCGTACGTACATTTTGCACACACCGATATGATGGGGTACATTCAAGCAGGTATGTACATGAAGGCGCAAACTGACGTTGAAGGCTTGCGTTCTTTTGGCACCTATATAAATAAAATGGGTACGCTTCTCTTGATACGTGCCGACATGTCAGGAATACGTTCCCGTAGCACCAATAGCCGTCGAGGACGTACGTTCCTTTGACATGTGCCGACGTTGAAGGGGACAGCTTCCCCTGTTACGCACAGACGCCGAGAGGGTACGCTCCTTTGCCACGCGTTGACATCGAAGACGCATGTTGGTATGGTACGTACCGATACTTAAGGGATCCCATGATATGGTACGTAGCGACGTTGAGGGGGCACGATGATATGATACGTACCAACGTTGAAGGCGTACGTTTATATGGTATGTATCGGCGTTGAAGGGGTCGTTGATATGGTACGTACCGACGTTGAATGGGTACGTTTGCATGACACGTACCGACGATGAAGAAGTACGTTAATATGGTACGTACCGACGTAGAAGAGGTACGTTAATATGGTACGTACCGACGTTGAAGAGGTACGTTAATATTGTGCATATCGATGTTGAAGGCACATGTTGATATGGTACGTACCGACGTTGAAGGGGTACGCTGATATGATACGTACCGACGTTGAAGGGGTACGCTGATATGGTACGTACCGACGTTGAAGGGGTACGGCCGGTTCCAGCCCTGTGGTCCGAACTTGCGACGTTCGGCCACCACCGCGTGGAAGTAGCAGAGCGAGAAGAGGATCGACTTGAACTCGGCCTCCTTTGTGCACATCTCCACTGTGTCCTGTCGTCGGACCGCATGCACTCTCAGTCGATACTCGACAGCCGAGGCAGGCCTGCCTCCGAACAACACAACTCACTCGGCACTCAGGGACCAAGCACACAGCCTGGGCTGACACCATATATACAGTGCCAGGCGATGCCGCCGCCATTCTAGTCGCAGGTTGTATGTTGAAGTGCGCAAGTAATATGTGTCCATTGTGACTGTGCACACTGCACAACCAACTGGTACAAATTATCGATGAAGTTCGCAGTGTACCGACTCCCCGGCACCGTGCTGCGCATGGCTGTCTCAATGTGACCCCGGCCACAGCACTGAGTGTAGTGGCATTAAACACGGCTGACCCGGCCACAGCACTGAGTGTAGTGGCATTAAACACGGCTGACCCGGCCACAGCACTGAGTGTAGTGGCATTAAACACGGCTGACCCGGCCACAGCACTGAGTGTAGTGGCATTAAACACGGCTGACCCGGCCACAGCACTGAGTGTAGTGGCATTAAACACGGCTGACCCAGCCACAGCACTGAGTGTAGTGGCATTAAACACGGCTGACCCAGCCACAGCACTGAGTGTAGTGGCATTAAACACGGCTGACCCGGCCACAGCACTGAGTGTAGTGGCATTAAACAGGCTGACCCAGCCACAGCACTGAGTGTAGTGGCATTAAACACGGCTGACCCAGCCACAGCACTGAGTGTAGTGGCATTAAACACGGCTGACCCAGCCACAGCACTGAGTGTAGTGGCATTAAACACGGCTCGCACTGCTATTGGCACAGAGCGGTGCCGTGTACGCCTCAGTCCACTGACAATGTGGCGACCGGCACCCCAGCGGCGGGCCTGGTGGAGCCAGCACCGGAGAGAGCCGACACACCACCCACCAGGGGCCCCCGTCGGCCGGCCGACTGACAGGTCATCCGCCGCCCCCGTCTACCTGGCACCCACACGCGGGCCCCATCAGCCGGCCGACTCGCAGGTCATGCGCCTCCCCCGTCGCCACCCCCGTCCACCTGGCATCCACACGCGGGCCCTATCAGCCGGCCAACTGACAGGTCATGCGCCTCCCCCGTCCACCTGGCACACACACGCGGCCGCTCGGCCGCAGGCGGGCCGACAGTGGCGTGACAATGGCCGGTCGGCTGGGACGCGCGGTGGCCGACATGATTTACTGGCGGGGGCAGTGGGGAGGCTCGTCCGTGCGGCAGTGTGGCACGCGCGTCACCGCACAGCTCAGCACGACACCGACGCTAATACGGCCAGGTAATTAATTGACCATCTCAACACCTCGGCTGGCGGCTTTGCTGGGCAAAATAATCAGCTTTGTCGAGACGATCAGCTCTTACCGGTAAAAACTGGGAAAAACAAAACTGAAAAAAGGCAAAAAGTGGTAGTATCATGTTTATAGTTCCTGGAATTTTCAGTTATAGTTGCGCCCATCTCTGTGTATCATACACGTTGCATGATACGAGATACTCTACTAGACATACAAACATTATATCCTATACATCTGCAAAAAAAAAGGCAAAGCAGCTTTTGAGATGTCTATTGTTGCCAGTGTTAAAAATAAACAGTAAAATAATGTTTCGTGGCGAAAACTTCCAACCATGCTTAACACCCGGTATTACAGCGGCACGATTGCGATAAATGGCCGAATACACACACGCACACGCGCGCACACACACACACACACGCACACGTACAAGCACAAGCACACGCACGCACGCACGCACGCACGCACGCACGCACGCACGCACGCAGTGGTGGTGGTGGTTCCACACCCGCACCCGCACCCGCACCCGCACCAGCACCCCCCACCCCCACACAGCGCCTGATCAGAGCTAGTATGGACACAGAGCGACCGTGGCACGCATCAATCACACGACCTCAACGCTAAACGGGGCGTAATCACATGGCCAGAAATTTGTCGGCCGTTGTGCAAGCGTCGACAAGCATGTTTGTCAATGACGTGCCTGATTGAAATTGTCCAGCGCCTTGTGAAGATTGGCGAACATCCCTGTTGGCGGCTCGTTGGTGATCTTAATGGCCGACTCAAGGATGCCCTGTAATGGGACGCGGGGGTCAGACGCAGCGTACACAACAAACAGGACTGCAGCGCACCCAACAATATCCGTAACGTAACGCAGCACTCGCAGCGACCCGTCACACCCGTCGCCGATGTGGCGATGTGGCTCACTGCAGCTGACGAGACTACCACCCACCATGATACGCGATCTTTGAGCGAGCGCGGTACGGTGTACCGCACGCTAATTACTCACGACCAGCCAGTGTGCCAGCTCATCTGCGGCTGACAGCGCTGACAGCGCTGGCAGCGCCGACAAGGCCGAATCAATCCGTTTCCTTCCAGATACCTAACTATTTCATCCTCGATAACTGACTGGAGTACCTTACAGACTAGGGATGTGAGGATTACTGGCCTATAGGCAATGCACCACATAAACGACAGACCAATGCTTGCATACTGCGCTGTGGGGAGGCTTTCCTCCCACCAGTACTCATCCGTGCAGTGCTACCGCACACATAGTGTGACACTGTACCACGGTAACACTGCACCTGTGGTACAGTGTCACAATACCTGTGGCACGGTACAACAACACCTGTGGTATGGCGCCACAGTGCCTGTGATGTGATGTGACTTCACCCGCGACAGTGTGACATTCCTTATGAACGAGTCTAACAGTACCTGTGGTATGATGTGGTCATCTACTGTGGCGGCTGGCTCGGCAGACATGAACACGCGGTACTTTCTGTGCCCGGTGTTGCTGTTAATCTCCAGCTTCTTCTCGAGGCGCGGCAGCCAGTTTTTCACGAGGTGGATGTTCTGCCGGCACACGATTCTGTCATGAGGTTACGAGTCAGCGCATAACTCAGCAGACACTAGTGTAGCTCACTAAAACGTCTGACTGCTGTGCTTCACCCGAGTACAATAACCCAGGGTAGAATGGGGAGGCACATCGGGTATCTCGATTGCTACCGACTCTGTGTATTTGCAGTAACGTTCGAACATTGCATACAGAAACCGCTGCACAGGAACGTCCCATCGCAAATTCAACATTCGGAGTTCGTGTCTGCTTTGAAGCAGAATCCAATCATCAGGTGCCACATGATTGCATTTGCACAGTTTGAGTACATACATGCATACTGTTGAATTATTCCACTCTCCATCTATAAACGCATGCATGCTAACTGTGATGGCTCGAGATTGAACAAGCCGTGTGCAAGTAGCATATTGAAACAATTTGCAAATTGCACGTTTACCTCTGGTAGACCTGAGCACTTCTACCGATACATATCGACCTGATGACGGCCGTGGTGCAAGAGGTGCACACTATCACCTATTTCCCATGTAAACGCACGGGTCTGCAAAATTGATGGTGACCGTATAATTGTTCAACAAATACACATAGGATACCAAAAGCAAGACCTACGATAATTGTACGGTGTCAAGTGGTCCTGGACAAAAAAAAGCGACAAATATTATTTTTTGTTTTGTTTAAGGGCGGATACAGGAGAAGCGGTGGACACGCATGTGCCTCCCATGAACAGGTGGCGTCTCTTGAACCGGAAAAATCGCCCGTCCAAAACTCGAGGACATCCAAGAAATGGCGCCGCTCCAGAGGGGTGTCTTCCCCCGTGGAAGTTCTTGAACTCGACCCTGAGTTTCTCACACAACCTACCTGAGGTACCCGCCCCAAGCCATTGAAAATTCAAGGCCGGCTGCTATTTCAGCAAAACGACAGCGCGCTGCAACCGGTACTGACACAGCCTGCCCAACTAACCCGCAGATTTATGACAACAGCCAACTATACATCGTCGAAGGTCTGACAAGGGAAACAGATTGATCGCCACACTGGACACATACGCACGACTATCCATTTCATCTGCATTGTCATTTGCTCATGTGCCCAGCGGCGGGCGCCATTAGCAGGGTTGTCTGTCCACATTAGCGGAGCCGGTAGGCGTGCGTGTAGCGAAATAGGATAGCCTGCTGCATGAGAACGAGATCGACATGACAAAAGGGAGCGCACTGCACCAGCGACAGAAAGAGGTCAGACTGTCGTGGTTCCGTACCTCCGCAATGAGATCAGTCATCACAATGGTGCAGCGAGGAACTCGTGGACCGACCGCTACCGAGCCCTCTTAGCAACCCGTCAACACATACGCTTCACTGAGTCCAATTTCAGCAAACTTCCACGTATTTCCGACTTAAACACAACTCACAGCGACAATTCGGCAGAGCGCCTTCAGAGTTGGGATACACACGCCGTATTCGAGACAGGGATTCCCCGGCGGACGCGTCCCTAACTTCTAGACAAGAGTGGACTTTGATTCGCATCGAAAGCCAATTCGGCTCGGCTGAAATTGGTTGCGCACAGAATATGCATGGAAATGTAGCACACAAATATTGTGGGCGTGATATGACCTTCCGAAGACGATGACCTATGACCAGAAAACGACAGGGCTGTGATACTCCTTGCTTATGATGAAGTGTGTGGAGTTTCAGCCGTGTGCAAAACAATGATTGAGTCTTGCATAGGATGTGCTCTTATTCTGTGTACGGCATTGGCACATCAAGCGACACAATAATGAATGTTGTAATGATGATTGATTATTGATGGTTGGTCATCGGTGATTCAACGTGTAAAGTTCGAACCAGGACAGCTTGCAGCCAGTGGCAGACAACACAAAGTAAAGACACAGAAAACGCTTTCGGTGCGTGAAGCGCGCCGAAAGTGGTAAAGATATCAACATATTTTGGTTGATTCAGTGTAACTTTTGGTTGATTCGGGGGGGGGGGGATTTGACTACGTCTCTGCTTGCAACAAATAAGCAATGTCCGAGTGAAGTATTTTTTGCAACCTTTCTGCCTTGTCTATTTCTGTATATATTTGTTGTTGGTGAGGATGAAGTGGTAAAATTCGCATGATTTTTCAGTAACGCGGGCGATTAGTCAAACGGCGACGTCGGACACCTTTGTCAGTGTGCGTGGCCAGAGTCGATCTCTTCAGTGGAAAATGTTCCACTGAAGAGATGGACTCGTGCCGCGTTACACAACGAATGGATCTTCCCACCGCTCGGCTGGCCCATCGCCAGTGACAGACCTGCAGAATGACCCAATGGCCATGCTTGGCAGCAATTTCCAGGGCGTCCTCGGCCACCACCTCCTGACCCTGCCCCAGCGACACGCTGTGGAAGTTCTTGTGGTCGAACGTGAACTTCAGCTTTCGTCCCAGTTTCTCAACATCCTGAAATGGACAGCTTCTCGTTGACCGGCCACAGATGAATACACAGGTAGCATGGTTCATCAAGTGTTCCGATGTCGAGTATATGCAATGAACAGCAACTACGTTCAAGCCGACACAGTACGTATTAACCGTAGTCATTGGCTTGCAATAGCGAATCGCGAAAGGTGCCAAAAACAAACGTCAATTAAGGCGGCAGGTAAACCGCATGGATGTGATACCACGACCGACGATCAAAATCAACTAGGGAGAATGGCGTTAAGGCAAGTCAAGGCGGGAGACAAGGCACCTACCATAATCATAGGAGGCGACAATTAAGTGCACAGTTTTATTGAAAATATCGCAAAACGTTTACGGCGGCACGGCCAAACTGTCTGAAGTCAACCATAGAGCTAAATGCCTCCCAATGAGCACCAAGAAATGACACTGCAATGCATGCCAAAACATTGAGCTATACAGACAACAGATTAAAGTCATTAGCCTCTGACATACAGTGATATATAAACGCCCTGATAAATTGGTGATGCTCTGTGGAAAGAAATATCAAATTGGGGCTCAACACGCGCCCTGGAGGGGGGCAAAATCCGCCGATCCCTCCGGTTTTTCGTAGATTACTCCAGATTTTACCGGCCGATATACGCCATTGTTCGTGTACCTGCTTAGAAATTAATGGCACGTTGTTTAAAGTAAGACAAACGAAAATGGACCGAAAATATTTCGAATTATGGGTCGGTAAAGTCAAAAAAATGATCAGCGAGAGACCACAAATATCGGCGCTGATGCGCCTCCCGTATATTGGCAAAAAGGAAGTGTTCTTGGCAACCCTAGCGACTTGTTTGATGTATATTGTTATGCTACATTGTTTCAAAGTCATGTCAGGTCACCGAGGTCAAGTCAGGCCAAGTTCATGACAGGTTAACACAGGCCTTGAGGGAGTGGAGGGCGAAATCCGCCCACCCCTCCGATCTTCGTAAACAACTCAATACTCTACCGGCTGATATACGCAATTTATCCGTACCTGTTTAGAAATGTCGGGCACATTACTTAAAGCAAGACAAATGGAAATCGGTCAAACAGTTTTTAAGTTATGGGCCGTTAAGTTTTTTTTTTTTAATCGCAGCGCCAAACCACAAAAATCGGCGCTGATGCGTTTCTCGTATATTGACAAAAGGGAACTGTTTTTGACAACACTAGCGACTTGTTTGATGCATACTGTTATGCTATATAATTTAAGTCATTTTAGGTCGCCGAGGTCATCATGACAGGCTAATGGAACCAAACTTGGTCAACTGGAATGTTGTCATAAATGGAAATGACTGTCATGCGATTGATATCACTTTGCATGTTACTCCCTACACATTCGCAAATCTATCGTTTGTCATTGTGTACTTAAGCATTTCTATACTTTAGTCATGTATTTCACTCCTTTCTTTGCGAAGCCGATTGTGCCGAGCCGCCCAACGGAGCAGTCAGGTGGGCAGCTCGGTTCCGGTAATTGGAGTTTCCGGTTCCGGTAATGACCTGATAAAGTGCCCCTATATAGGTGACCTGAGGTCAAATGGCGGATCTGGCATATGTATCGCATCATTAGTAATGTCCAAAACATCTTTAATGCGAATTTCGGAGCATTTAAACACAATCACAGGGATCCATAACAATGACAAGCCAAGCCACGCAAAACCAGAAATTTTTGCTATTTTGACCTCATTTGACCTTGAAGATATTTACCTAATGTAAAGAAATTTGCACACAATAGTTAACTATCGTGCCCAGCCACCCTGCGAATTTCGTTGCTCTAGCCTTACTAGGAGCCGAGATCTTAGGGGGGGGCGGCGGAATCCGCCCCCTCCAGTGCGCGTAATTTTCAGAGGCCCTCCAGTGCGCGTGTTAACGTAAACAAAAGCAGGAAAGTCGTTACCCAAACTCATCATGATGAATATCCACCGACGCTAGATCACTTTCCCCTTGGTATGAAATCGCCTTGAAATTCACGCGTGGACTATTCTCACCGGCAAGGGATTACGATCTCATTGACACGAAATCATCTTCCCAGCATGGGATCATATTCTCACTGGCACGGGATCACGTTCCCACTGACATGGGCCAACGTTCCCATTAGTATTGGGCCATATTTCCATTGCGTAAGAGCACGTTCCAGTTGGCGTGGTATGACCTTCCAATTAAGATGGTATTACCATCTCATTGGCATGGGACCGTGTTACCGAGGACATGGTATCATATTCCCATCGATGTGATATCACCTTCCCATTGACGTGTTCTCGCCTTCCCATTGACATGGTATCACCCTCTCATTGACGCGGAACCATTTTACCGACGGCATGTCACCTTTAGCGGGTCGACTCCGGGTGACAGGATGAAGAAGATGGGCGTGGAAGGCCCCGACTCTTCGTACGACTTGATGAACTCCACATTGCGACCCTCAATGTACTTGAAGCCTAGGCGCTCCTCGATGAAGCTCCTGCCAACGTACGGCTATGAAACAGCATAGCTTTATTTCACAGCATCAACATAATGGTGTGACATGATTCATTTTGACGTAATGGCGTGACATGATTCCTGAGTCAGACATGCTTCATTTTGACGGCAGCGTCACAATAACGGCTCAAAGCCAATAAGAGCTGAAAATTACCCCCCCCCCCCATGCTATGTCAGACCTGCATTCGGCTGGCGAAACGGAAGCAACAACCTTGAGTGACTCACGCGATACATACAAATTGTTTTGTACGAAGAAGAAACAGGAACATAATATAAATGTCACAACGGATCAATAGGCACGGCTCTGTACTCCAAACCAATTCACAACCGAAGTCGGACGATGCGAATTGAATTATGCATACATGGATATATTCGAACAAGCATACATGAACTGCTTCCAACGTGATCACGGATTTGGAATTGCTTTGCTTGCTTTGCAAGATAGCAACAGACCCAAAACAGCTTCTCATCGGCGTACTTTATTATGGATAGGTCTTGCAATATGCTAATGACAAAATATAATCAGGAGAAATTAAAGTGGCTTCGCTGAACGCAATTCTGAACACTCATGCAAATAAAAAAGCAAAAGTAAAACACCGTGCTTGAAAAGGTAAATATAATTAATTGTAGAGATCGTACAGGTGTTTCACTTCAAACAAACAAGCACTCTGTCGTACAAACGAGCTTGTGAAATTATTAAGTTGATAGTATACAACACCAATACTACGAAAGCATCGCAAACAGGGTCACCAGTTGCTCGGAGTTGCAACACTGTGAGCAATCATGGAGATGCCTAATTACTTGTAAAGCCAAGAGTGACTCGTATCCCATAAAGCTGGTCGGCTAATTTTCCTCACCATACCCACTTACTCTGCACCGTTCGCTGCAACTGTCAAATTAAACCCGCTGTCAACGCAAAGCAATCATCCACATAACAGCTTCCGCAGTCGTACCCAATCATGTGTCTGAACGATGTGCGTAGTTGGGTTGGTTATTGGTTTTATGACACATCGACCGTTGAGTCATGTAGCGTCGCCAATCTCTCACGCCGATTGATCGCGGGCGAAGAGTAGCGACAGGTGAGACTCGAACCCACAACATTTCGATCGTGAGACGAGCAACTTACCCCTAGGCTACTCGTCCCCTGTGCGTAGTTGGGTTGCGAATCATTTGAGGCGTGGCGTTCTGAGAGTTTTTAAAAAGCTTCTTGGTGTACGAAGTGCAACACAGTTGGCAAACCATGCCAGTTTTGGTAAATTCGCTCGTTCGTTTAAGCAAAGCCTTCAGTATATGTAAGTTGCCATGACACACTATCCAGTGTAACTCACTACATTGACCCTAGTCGAGGCTATGGCCGGGATCAGTTGCATCGTGCCCATTACCACAATACACCGTCCAGTGTCCAGTGTAACTCACTAGTGACCCTGGACACGGCTGTAGTCGAGGTTTGTCACAGCGTGCCTGCCGCCAGGGAGCCCAGAGTTGCCTCCGAGCAGCTCTGCACTACGAGTTGCCTCCGAGCAGCTCTGCACTAGGAAGCCAGAGTTGCCTCCGAGAGCTCTGCACTAGGAAGCCCAGAGTTGCCTCCGAGCAGCTCTTTTGCAACGCTGGTAAAAGTGCGCACCCTCATCCTCCTTGGTCTGGGTGAGACCAGGCTGCATTTCCACACATTTCTGACACCCTCCAAGTGAAAATACAGACTGCAATTGAACACCTGTCGATGATAAACCGACAAACCTAGCATGACAAACCTTTTTTTTCGCCTGGGGAGGAGAATAGGGGAGATGTGCAGAGGTGGTGAAGTTAGTGGCATAGCTAAACGTTTCCTACCTAACCTACACCACTGGTTGGCAACAGTTTTCTGAAGTCGAAGAGGGAGGGAAGGAGGGAGGGAAGGTGGTGTTGATGGGGATTGAAGGCCGTTCTGGTATGTTGACTCCTGATTCAATTTACATTAGCCCCCTCCCGTTAGTGTGTACTTGTACATCTCGGCCACGGGGAGAACCTCAATCCTATGGGCGCACACCTTCATTTCGGCATGTTTAACAACTCGCTACATTAAGGTATGAACTTCAGTGCGAGACTTAACTACCGAACCGGTGGCGGACAGTGTGTCCACTAATTACATTCAGAGCGTTCCTAACACCCTCACTGCCAAAGTCGAAGCCGTACTATGTCATCATCTAGGTAGGATTTGTTGGAAGCAGCACTAGCTTTCTCACTAGCAGTAGTGATCTAATAGACCAATTACCTTCTTCGGTGTAAACCAAATGAGCTGATTGAATTCAGCCTGAGTGGTGTAATCAAGTGAACTTTGAAAGTGAACTTTTGAAGTGATCTGTCATGTAATCAAGTAAACTTTTGAAGTAGCGCCACAATGATTTCCGCGGGAACACAGATGCACCGAACACAGCATCAATGTTCGGCCGGCCGTGATGGGCAGCGGGTCCAACACGTGTTGGACAGCGGGTCCAACACGTGTTGGACAGCGGGTCCAACACGTGCCGTCGAGTGTACGACTGGCGCGGCTCCGCGCTGTCGACGGCGCGGGTGCCGGCGGCGGCGCACCTCACGGCGTAGGTCATCCGGTCGGGCCGCAGTGCGCGCATCATGCACAGACGCTGCAAGGCCGTCTTGTTCTTCCACTCCTGCGGGAACTTCTCCTTCTCGGGGCACTCGGACTCGCACAGCGACTTCCAGCGTTTTGCCGAGCCCTCGATGTCGCGGTCCAGGTTTCTGAAGCAGACGTGGGAGCCGTGAAGAGCCGCTCCGGCAGAACACACGTGTCCGCTCGCTCGGCGCCACAGTGGCTGGCACTGCATCAGGCTGCGCTGTGTTACGGCCTGCTGAATGGGCAAGTCTGGTAAGTGACCTGACTACACTGTTAGTGGTCTGACACTAGATCAGTGACTTGGTCCTAGGTCAGTGATCTGACACTAGGTTAGTGATCTGACACTAGGTTAGTGATCATCCTAGGTTAGTGATGATCCTAGGTTAGTGATGATCCTAGGTTAGTGATGATCCTAGGTTAGTGATGATCCTAGGTTAGTGATGATCCTAGGTTAGTGATGATCCTAGGTTAGTGATGGTCCTAAGTTAGTGACCTTGACCTAGGTCAGTGACCTGACATCACCAGCGCACTATGCCGCGCGTGAGGTCAGGTGCCGTGCAACAATCCACCCTACCGTGCACGTCAGGGCGCATGCAGTCGCCGATGGCTCCTGCGAGCAACGCAGCACGTAATTCCATCACTTCACTCGGTTCAAGGAGATGAAGGATGTTGAATCTCATTGAAGTTGACAAAAGCCGCCGGGACACAACGCCAACACCTGCCACAGAGCGCTAACCCGACACCCTCACAGCGGCAGATTGTACTTGCGTGGGTGTTCACTTCAGAAGTGAAGCGGCAACAGCGGGCGGTGCGGCCGACACACTCACTTGAACTCCTCCATCGAGCTGAGGGACTTGATGGCGCCCCAGTACACGTTGGTGAGGAAGTCCACCGGTGACGTGACGTTCGGCGTGATGGGGAAGCGCAGCAAGAAGTCCAGCTCGTGAAACTGAATCTCCTTGCTTGTCAACAGTATCTGAAGGTGGGTAGCAGATGTTGCAGTAGACGGATTGCCTATATTTTGCGATTACTTTCATATGCGCATGCATTGCATGTAAGTGCATATGCATGTGGGTTGTGTACTAATATGCTCATGCATTCCATACAAATATCTGACACATAAAACACGACGAATACCACTTGGGAAAGCATCGCACAAATTTACATCAACTACTCTCCTAACGAACAAAGATCCCCCCACAAAAACAAGACTAACAAGGGACCAAAATATGGCAGTCATGTCCTTCTGACATGGCTATCTCAATCGTGTTGAGTTCGGTGGGACGGAACAGCCGGAGAGTGGCAGCGCACCGTACGGCAGATGGCGTAAGGTGCGCTGACACCGTACTCCCGATATATGCCTGACAACCTGTGGCGTACGATCACAGGTTGTCAGGCATATATCGGGAGGCGAGCGTGGTACACTGGTTGGCTACATCGCAAATACTTTATGACACTGAGGACATGGCAGGGACACAGCCAGGATATTTATAACGGATAATGGAATTATACAAAAACAAATACATTCACAAACATTTTCATACCGGAACGAGGAGTGGGTGAAGCACAAGTTGAAGAAAAAAAATTGACAAATACACATAAATAAATGAATATATATATATATATATATATATATATATATATATATATATATATATATATATATATATATATAAATATAAAAAAAAAGGGTGGTCCAAAAACGTAGTGAAAAGAAAAATGTGGTGCAATGTTGCGGGCATGAAGTCGATCTTGTTTCACTTCCTGTTAGACATGTCCATGCAAAATTTTTGCCGATCGACTATGTTTGCAACTCCCCTAAAGTCTACTTTTTTCTTCCCACAGGTACATAATAACTTCTACTAGGGAGCGCGCATGGTGGCTTATTGGCACCAAACACGTGCCAGGCTACCCTCTAAAGGGCAGGTGCTCCGCAAGTTTTACTTCCATCATGGAATCGAGAAGTGAAGACCAAACCCGTGGCCGACAAGGAGGTGATAGAGGCAGTCCCCTTGATCTTGGGGAGGGCCGAGATCCCGACCTCCGCTCTCCGAATTGCCAAGGAGAAGCTCCTCTGTCTGGTGGCCAAGTACGAGTCCCTCCAAAAACATCGGAAACGGGCATCTGAGACCGCCCGTATGAAAGAGGAAATGTGCAAGGGGGACCTGGAGGACCTCCTCGACGTGGCGAGCAGTGATGCCCTCGATCGGATGACCGTGGAGGAGGACAGCCTTTCTTCACAGCCAGGGGGAGGACCGAGTGACCTCGTCCATGGCGGGCTTAGACTGCGTCACAGTTGAGGCCCAAGAGAGGAAGAAGAAGATGGAGCGGGCAGAAGAGATGAGGAAGGATCGCTCGAAGAATGAGAAGGAAGCCATGACCTCTGTCGTACCGTCTGACTGCCTGACCTCGTATTCGTCCTCCGCCGCCAGGGAAACAGACGACAGTGATGCAGACCTCACCGGTCCCAGTCACCCGAAACGGTGTAAAGTCGAGGGAGCAAAATCCACAGCCTTGCTCTCTGCGGACATCACCTCCACCTTGGATCGGTTCAAGGTCTTGGACCGGGTGGTGATGGGGACGATGGGAGCATTTGCATCGGCATGCGGACAGGACTTGGGGGTCTCTCTTTGTCTCACAGCACCACCTGACGCCACCGAATCGGGAATCGGGAGGCCATCGCCAGGTCGGAAACGATAAACATTCCAGATGAGATTCCTGTCCTTGTCCACTGGGACGGGAATTTACTTCCTGACCTGTCGGGCAAGGGACAAGTCGACCGAATCGCCATCCTGGTCACAGTTGGGGGGAGGGAACATCTCCTGGGAGTCCCCAAGATACACCGCAGCACAGGCACGGCTCAGGGAGAGGCTGTCCTCAGGGCGATCTCGGAGGCTCAGTTGCAGACCAGAGTTCAGGGCTTGGTGTTTGACATGACGGCATCAAACACGGAGCTGTATGAAGGAGCCTGCGTGAAGATCCAGTAAGGCCTTGGACGCGAGCTCCTCTGGGTGGCCTGCCGACACCACGTGCTGGAGGTCGTCATGGGGACGTGTTCAAGAGCTCCTACGGACCCTCCCGAGGACCGAACATCCCTCTGTTTGTTCGATTTAGGGATCGTTGGAGCTTAATTAACCAGTCTTCTTGGAGCTCTGCTATGGAGAAAGATAGCCTCCATACTCTTCTGACCGGGGAGCTCTCAGAACACAGGGAGCGAGCCCTCCACGAGCTGAAGAGGGCTCTGGAGAGCGGCACTCACCAGAGGGAGGACTACGAATCACTCCTCTGGCTCTCGTACCTGTTCTTGGGAGGAGACCTCGGGAAAGACTACAGGTTCCGGGCCCCAGGTGCTTTCCATCAAGCCAAGTGGATGGAAAAGAGAACTTACGCTCTGAAGGTCTTCTTCTTCAGAGGTCAAGTAAAGCTGACCGCTCACGAGCTGCAGGCCATGAAGGACATTTCCTTCTTCGTGGCCCTCCTGTACGCCACAAATTGGAATGAGGCCATGGTCCCTCAACGAACTCTCATCAACGACCTCCCGTTCATGCAAGACCTCTCTCGAGGGATCCCCAAACCAAAGGTGGCGGACGTGGCGCTCAAAGCCTTCCGTCGTCACCTTTGGTACGTCTCGGAGGACCTTGTGGCTCTGTCCTTCATGGACGAGAGAATCAGCAATGAGGAGAAGGAGGCCATGGTCAGGAACCTGTTCAGACGTGAATGAAAAAGCCTCAAGCGACTGGACGGGAAGAGGTTCTCCCCGGACATTGACCTGAAGGACCTCGTGACCTCCAGGACTAGGAGGACCCTGGATAGGCTTCTTCCTGGACTGGAGGAAGAAGGGGAACCCTCTTGGAGAAGACTCCCGAGACATGGGAGACTGAGGCCACCTTCCTGGACATAAAGAGTAACGTCTCGCAGATGAAGGTAGTCAATGACGAGGCGGAGAGACGTATCGCCTTGGCCAACTCCTTCAACTCGATCATCGCCAAGGACGAGGTCCAGCAACAGTACCTCCTGAAAGTGGTGGTCAAGCACAGGAAGGAGAAGCCTTCCACCTCCAAAGCAGCATACATGGAGTAAAAGTATAGTGTATTACTTTTATTTTCAATATTTACATTCATTATTAATTTTACATTATTTAGTTGCCAATGTTGCTTTCACTGTACAAGTGTTCAAACGGAAAAGAATAACAGTACTTATCGATCAAACAGCAACTATGTTTTGCTTATATTAACCTTCAGATGAACATGTTGTCTAAATAAAAATATTGTATATGTTACAACTTTCTTTTAGTTACCTTACCAAATTAATGACATCCAAAATTACCATCATTATCCTCAGTGAACCCTCAATGCATCTTGTATGTAAAAGTAGGTAGTATGGATATATCAATAATCGGGATGACACGGACATCTTTATTCTTTGTGAGCTTTTTTCCTTTTTTAAGTTTTTTGTTGTTTACTTCTTCTTCTGGGGACCTCTAAATATTCTCCGATTGGAGCGATAATTCACTCGATTACGTGTATCACCAACTGGACAAGAACATCATGCCAAGACAAATTTCCCAAATTTTGATTTGGGACCACCCTCATATATATATATATATATATATATATATATATATATATATATATATATATATATATATATATATATATATATTCACACTGGGATACGGTACATGGACATATACGGTTGGGCGTCTCTGGCTAAAAAATGTAGAGTGTACTCTGGCCTTCCGGGGCGCCTTACCTTCCAAGGGACGTATCTTCCTCTCGGAGGGGCGCTTATGACCGAAAAAAAAAACTAAAGGGGTGCATTCGATCCTTCCCAGAGAGGCACCCACCTTCCCATGGGGTGGGGACATATTCCCCAGTGGCCCTTGCATCCACCTTGCTTTGGATTTGTCCCCATATCAGTAGAGTAGTTCACGAGAAGCTTCCACAGATGTGTCTGAAGTGAAGCACAGGGAAAGGCCCGTCTGCGCAATGCCATCTACCGTCACTGTCAATAACTTGCAGTAAAGCGAGCTTTCGCCTGAGGACACGCACATCAGCAAGTAATCAGGACATCTTCTGCCGATGACTATGCCATGTCCATGACCAGGGGTTTAGGATCCTATTCAGTTGGGAGAGCTCCAGCCCCCCTCCCATGCTGACAGCCAGCCCGCTCCCAGCTATCCCTCTTGTTTTTATCAGCCCGGTTTGTGGCATTCAAATTAACTCCACCAGTTTGTTGGCGTGCAGGCCACGCCTGAATCTGACCGGGCTGCCCGCACCAGCGCGTACCCGTATTACGTGCGCCAATAAGCAACCGCTGCGCTCTCGCTGAAAAGAGGAATGCCGGGCAGATTGCACTACAAATCCGCAAACGTTCTGAAAGGTTCTGCACGACCGCCAATTCACCTGGAACGCCATCTGCGCCGTGAAGATGAGCTTGTCGCACTCGAACAGGCCGCGCGTAGTGTACATGAACACCGAGTATGTGACGCTGTCGATCAGGTTATCCACGCGGCCCTTGACGTCTTCGGCCGGCTCGGCGGTGGACATGGCCTTGTGGAACACCACGGTGAACGCCTGTGGCGCAGTACGGTGCATCACTCACAGAGCACGTGGACACGCACACGCACACACGTACACACGGCACACGGACACGCGCACACGCACACACGCACACGCACGCACGCACGTACGCACGCAAAGGCGCCGGTCCGGTGTCGGGTGTCGTCGTCACCCGGCTAGACGCATAGCTGATCTGACCGGCTATTGAGACGTCATGATTGACTACCTGAGGCTACACCAAAGCTGGAAACTGATACCCTGATTTGACGCTGCAGCCGTAAAGTGACCTGCCACTACCGCCTGGAAATCACACCAAAACAGAAGTCTCACACGTGACACCTTTTGAAGGGCAATGCGGGCAGGTTCAGTGCCTGCCGCGTCCAGGTGCATGTATGTACCTGATAGCCATACGCTTGTATGGCTATTTACACGGTACCCCTTGTTTACAGGGCGTGTTGTGTTGTGACAAAGTACAGGCTCACGACGACGCCCAGACCTACGCTACACCGGCCCTCCAAAGCACTGGACACACTCACCTGGGCAGAACATGAGGGCCATTCACCACGGTGGAACGACTTTCAATGAGTCTGTGAAAGCCTGTACAGGTGGCACAGTGAAGTAATAACGATGCACACAGCTGCATGCATCGTCATCGATGATACGTTTGACGCTTCACTATGGCTTATCCAGGATGGTGACTTGACGGCACAGTTAAGGCATCCATTGACGTGCTAGCTCGGTAGGCGGTGGAACGTGCACCAGCTGTCTAGCCGATCACACATCATTAGGATTGAATTGTGTTACCTTTTGGTGAAACCTTGTTTCCTTAGCCTACCCAGTTGCAGGTGCGTAAAAAATGCTGGTGAAAATGGCACTGAGTCGCCCATGACGACCCGGCGCAACTTCGCACCACACCGATGAAGGTTGAGATCAACGAAAGGTAGACCATTGCTTTTTACGTGCATACATTTACATAGCTGGAAGCCATAGGCCAACAAGGAGCGGCACGGCCGAAACTGGCTACACAAGTAGACAAAGTACCGTTCCTGACGTGAAGTTCATTCAGACTTTGGCTTCACACAGAATTAACCCTCGCCGTCTTTCCGGTCAAATCCTCCCGCCCCGTCTCGGGGGGGGGTTGAAGATCCCCCTCTAAAATCCAAACTAAGCATCGCACGAAAACGAAAGAGGTGTCATCGGAAAACGCTCGACGAGTAGGGTCCGGATCCACCCAACAACAAAAAATCCCAAAAGTGACGTCACCAGGGGGCTAGATTTTCACGACTTTTCACGACTTACATTATGTTTTTGACTCTGGGGAGTTCATTTTGGGGATATATGATTTAAAAAAAATTAGTTGGAATGTGAAAAGTACAGTGAAATCGACCAGGGCTATAATTTTTTGGGGCCCCCAAAAATACAATTTAAATTTTTCGAAATTTCAAAATTGAGTTTTCACGTTTTCTTTAATTTTCCTTTTCCAATGAGAAGAGCAGACCGACAAACGTTGTTGGAAGTCAACTTGCCCTAATAAAAAATGCTTACCTTAACCAGAATCCTGTATTTGAACTGCAATTTGGCAAATACGCAAAATTTATATGTAGTAAAAAACGAAAAAACGAAATATTCCTCTCGTACATTTTGTTGCATCCGTAAAGATAAGCAAACGCTGAAAGTTTCATTCAAATATCTGCATCCGATAAAACGTGACGACTGGTTGAACTTGTTTGGAGGTGACCTCACTTGACCTTGACTAACTCGTTGACCCTAGATGACCTGACCTAATTTTTTTTAATCAGCATGTCCAATTGATATGGGGAAAGGTATGCCAAAATTTGGGCGCGCTGCCGCGCGCCGTTCGTCCGCTATCTCCGAAAAACCCGAGGGGGCGGTTGAAGACCCCCGAGACAGGACGGGTTAAGCCAGATCCTAAGCTAAAAAGCGTTCCCAATCGTTAATGCACTCAAAGAGTGTTCCTAAATTTAATAAAGAGCCGGCAGAGTGCTCAATGAACCCGATTATCAAGTCGGAAAATTAAGTCTGCGCCATCCTGCAGTCCACACTGCACCATCATGAGGAAAATGTATTTACATTGTATCCATGTGAATTGATTTTAATAGACATATACAAATCCCACTTCCAACAAACAAAACCCTCTCTCAGAGGGAACATTTTGTAAACGACATGAATTGCTTGCGGAATATCGGGTTGTCCTTGTACCGGGCCATATTGCTCCTGCTTCTGTCTTCACGAAAACCTACTTGTGTGTGCGCCCCGTGTTCATAGGACCTGCTCTGATCAATAATCACAAAGGCAATGGCAAGGCGTAATTGATATTTCACATCTTCCCTCAAACGTATATCGCATTCACGTCACCAGTAAACGTGTGATGGACTTCTACCGTGAGTACAAGACAAAACAAAACAGACCCGTCACAAATTCCGCATCGAGATCTCGGGAGGGGGAGGGGCTTTAGGGCGCTTCCACCATAATTGATCATTCGCGTTGCAACGAGATCGATTGAGACCGTGTGAACTGGGCTAGATATGCTGGGCTAGTTCTATTTTTAACCCGGGATATAATATTAATTACTGCCTAATTATGTTTTATAGTCTTATATTATCTTGCCCTTACGCGCTTAAACCAAAATGGATACTAGTAGCTCTTATTAGTACGTCCCGTCTCGGGGGGAGGTGCTTCACCCGCCCCATCAGGTTTCTCGCGGATAGCGAACGAACGGCGCGCAGCCGCGCGCCAAAATTTGGCATACCTTTTCCCACATCAATTTCACATGCAGTTTCAAAATGTTGAAATCAGATCATCTAGGGTCAACGAGTTAGTCAAGGTCAAGTGAGGTCATCTCCAAAAAAGTTCAACCAGTCGTCACGCTTTAACGGATACAGATATGTTAATCAAACTTTCAGCGTTTGCTTATCTTTAGGTATTCAACAAACTTACGAGAGGAAGTTTTCATTTTTCCCGTTTTTGACTACATATATATACTTTGCATATTTGCATATTGCAGTTCAAATCGAAGATTCTGGCTAAAGTAAGCATTTTTGTATTAGTGCAAGTTGACTTCGAACGTTTCTCCGTCTGCCGCTCCCATTAGAAAAAGGAGAATTAAAGAAAACTTGAAAACTCAAAAGTGTGAAACTTTAGTAAAATACCATTTTTATTTGGAGGGTCCCAAAAATTGTATGGCCCTGGTCGATTTCGCTGTCCTTTTCTGATTCCAATTTTTTATCTCTCAAATATCCCCAAAATGAACTCCGAGAGCCAAAAACATAATGTAAGTCGTGAAAAGTCGTGCAAATCTAGCCCACTAGTGACGTCACTTTTGGGAGGAAATTGCTTTGGGTGTGTATCCGGGCCCTACTCGTCGAGCGCTTTCCGATTCCACCCCTTTCGTTTTGGTGTGATGCTTAGTTTGGATTTTAGAGGGGGGTTACCATCCGACCCTCCCCCCCCCCTCCCCCGAGACGGGGTGTGAGGATCTGACCGGAGAGACGGCGCGGGCTAAACCTGAACACTTTATGACTTTAGACTCAAATCGGCACCGACCTCACCGCACAGAGCGGCCTCCTCAACGCAAGGACATACGAACACACCATTCCACCCGGAGGCACCCGCCGAACGTCAATGGCTCGCGTATATACAGAGTCGCGGCCCATCAGTGCTGACCTGATCCGTCTAAATCATCCCTCGGCACATATGCATGGTCTTGATTTCCACGCTTGGTACATGACAGACATTCTTGCTTAACTATGCCGTAAATTATATGTCGCACCTATATTGGTGTATTTGCACAGCTATACCAATGGAATACATTTGGGACACCAGTGGTTCTCTTCGATGTGCTGAAGCTTGAAACCAAGCTTCTATAATATCAAACTCCAAGGACACCACCGGACCCTTACCAAAGCGTAGGCATTATAGAATTACTTCAGAAGGTACACACAAGTTTGCTTATGTGGTGTTTACGCACACCGAATTTGTACTGATGAACATCAGGGAATGGTTAGACACCTAGCAGCTGGCCACCTGGCGCGGTAATCGACTAAGTACGACAAAGACTTCCATAGAGACCTTACCGATAAATTTCTCCTAAAACGCACCTTGAGGGAGAACTGGTAGATGGGGTTGATCTTGTGCAGGTCGTTCAAGATGAAGTAGAGCAGGGAAGCACGTGTCGCGGCAGCGCGATACAGCTCTCTGGCCTCGTCAATCTTGATGGTTGTCTCTTTCCCCTCTATCACCTATAAATTCACCAACATATGATATCACAGTGCCCAGCTATACAAGTATACCAAGCATCTAAGCAGAACGGACATACCAGAACACAACTGATTAAGAATGTCCTGAATATACCAAAAATTAACCAGTACAAGCCTGCTCCATCTGTCACACACTTCCTGAATTTATCACCACCTACATTACATTAAATCCACCATGACATACTAGTGCCAGCTTACGCTGAACGCCATGATATACGAGCACCAGATTATTCTGGTGTGCCAAAATATGCCAGCACAACTTGCTTGGTCTGACACACACCGCCAGTATTTGCAGCATCATATCGCCCCGGCCATTTCTTGCAAGTTGGAATTGCAAGTTGAATCTATGTACGTTAACCCGTCCCGTCTCGGGGGTCTTCAACCACCCCCCTCCCCCTCAGGTTTTTCGCGGATACCGGACGAACGGCGCGCGGCAGCGCGCCCAAATTTGGGATACCATTTCCCACATGAATTTGATATGCTGATTCGAAATTTTTAGGTCAGGTCGTCTAGGGTCAACGAGTTAGTCAAGGTCAAGTGAGGTCACCTCCAAAAAAGTTCAACCAGTCGTCACGCCTTAACGGATAGATAGTTTAATGAACTTTCAGAGTTCGCTTATCTTTACGGACGCAACAATACGTACGAGTGGAATTTTTTCTTCTTTTTTTCGTTGTTGACTACGTATAAATTTTGCGTATTTGACAAATTGCAGTTCAAATACACGATTCTGGCTAAAGGAAGTATTTATTTATTAGGGCAAGTTGACTTCCAACATTTATCGGTCTTCTCTACCCATTGGAAAAGGGAAATTAAAGAAAACATGAAAACTCAAAAATTCCGAAATAAAAATAAATGGGGGAGGGGTGGGGTGGGGGGTCAGAAAATGATAGTCCTGGTCGATTTCTATGTCCTTTCCTCATACCAAATAAATTTTGTTTTTTCACATATCTCCAAAAATGAACTCCCCAGTCAAAAACATAATGTAAGTCGTGAAAAGTCGTGAAAATCTAGCCCACTGGTGACGTCAAATTTGAGGGGACATTGTTTTGAGGGTGGACCCGGACCCTACTCGTCGAGCGCTTTCCGATGACACCTCTTTTGTTTTCATGCGATGCTTAGTTTGAATTTTAGATGGGGATCTTCAACCGCCCCCCCCATCACCCCACCCCACCGCGAGACGGGGTGTGAGGATTTAACCGGCAAGACGGCGCGGGTTAATGGCTAGCCCGTCAATGCTGTCTCTGCTCTTTTTTCGTGGCATTAGTCACACATGGACAGGATGCCCAGTGTCGGGAACTTTGCTCTGCCGTTCCCTTGTAAACGTGTCCGCGTCTTCTTTTGCGTGGTCATACGACCCATCATCCGAGGCCATTTGACATCGCCTGCCTATCATCCTAGCAACAAGGTCAGGCATCACTGAGAATATCGAACTCCGTACGTCTGGCTTCCCAGGCTCTCAGCTTATCGGCTGAGCTCCCGAACCTTCTCCCCACTTCCACCGCAATTCGGCAAACTGATTTCTTCACATTAATCCTGTGCTACATTAGCCACAAGCTGCATGGATGCACTTCAAAGCAAATGGAAATGAACATTAAGGGGCATCACCCCAGAACACATACAAAACTATATCACCGTTCCGACAACCATCTGCTTCACCGACATCACATTGATGAGAACTCACACCCACATGCTTTGCAATGGAATATCCACATCTGCGTTCTATCCACATCCACTGAATATTGCTGAAACGCTTCGCAAACATACCTTATCTTGTACTTCTGCGGCGGTCCTTTTTGTGTACTCGAGGTTCTCCACCAGCTCTGTGTCTCCGAGGAAGTTGCCACCCGCCGAAGACAGCCGCGACAGCAGGTTGTCCTCCAGCTTCTTCAGCAGGATCTTGAACTCGTTTTGCTGCTTCGTCAGATTATACTGCAGGACACAGTCAGAACTGTAGGAAGGAGCGACCGACAGCGACCGCAAAAGCGTCAGCGCTCGCAGACGCAGTTATCGGTGTGAATTTCCCCGGACTGTTGATGACCATTGTGCAGACGTGTGAGAACTGCCAATTATGAAACGTATACTGCATAGTTCACTACGGCGATCATCTTCTCTTCAAATTTGAGCTTCTAGGTTCGGTAGCTTCCGAGACCTTGCGGGAGGGGGGGCAAATACAAATCCGTTGCGCGTTATGTGAGGACGTCCGGTGTGCGTGTTGACTTCGGTTTCAACTCCTGGAGCCAAGGATTTCCCACGCAGAATTATATCTCTTATGCGATTTCATATGCATCATTTTCATTGCCTGACTGATGTATATATATATATATATATATATATGCGTGCTTGTTTTTATATGTGTGTGCAAATGTGCGTGAGTGTGCAACTTCGGATGACCTGGTTCCTGGTCACATTCTGACCAGGAACCAGGTCACATTTCACATTCTGAGGTGCAATAATGCTGATATATTTGTAAATATCTCAGCTCCGCGTCGTGGTTCAAACCCACCACGCAAAATGCATCAATGTGGTTGTTATTCGAGTGCTGCCAATACATGCAACGAAATAAAATAAAATGCGCATGGCACCGGTGCTTAAAATTTGTATAGGGTTTCATCGCCCATACGTTAGTCCCAATATGGATATAAACGAAGAGATAAAAGCTATATTGATGCATATCGCATATTTTGCACATTGTGTTCAATATTTGTGTGCATTGAGCGATTGTCAACGTTGCTGATATTCGATTGCTTGCCTCTGTGTGCTGACCATTCCTTGGTGATGTATGCAAAATCTCTGGGATGTAGTTGTCACATCTCGTGACATCGAAAACCTTAATTTTAATGATTGTTGCTTGACCACCCGGAAACAGACTTCCATTGGAGACGTGGGCAGCGGCCGAAGGCCTATGCTGGGTCTCTGATTGAATCAGGAGTGAGTTTGCAGGCACCTGTGTAGCGGCATCACCATCGGGGACTGGGCCGTCCCTCGGGCGGAGCCAGCACTGATCTCCTGTCCCCCGACGGCAGGTCGGGCGGTGTCGGCGCACACCCCGAGAAAAGCAAAACGCCGCTAAATAATCACATACCCTGGAAAAAGTACCTCCTGGCCGT
Organism: Imbricaverruca yamaguchii; assembly: GCA_034440575.1. NCBI lineage: Eukaryota > Metazoa > Arthropoda > Thecostraca > Neoverrucidae > Imbricaverruca > Imbricaverruca yamaguchii. Next base: position 3,270,388 of record JAOTOL010001663.1, read on the forward strand.
CACATCGTTGGTTCTGGAGCTGGTAACATCCTCACGATGAGCCTCTGCAGCTGCACTTACGCATTCCGTGAACAGACAACAGGAGTATACGGACGTTGGCAAACGTGGTCTGGTGGTTTGTTCTGGACATAGCATTCTGAAGACTTTCACACGTATCGCACCAACCGCCCGCCGGGTCCTCCAACCCCCATATGACGGTGCCGTGGCAGATGTGCACTTTTTGTGCTGATGGGGTGTTCTGGTGCAACACTAGCGGACGTTGAACTGGCAGCGTAATAGGTGTCGTGATATACAGGAGGAACACAAACCGTTCTATACTACCTACCGTTCTGCCTCATACCTGTCCATCCATTCAACTATGTCGCATGCCAGGGAAGAATTGTCGGAGCTTTGCTCCAACGCTACACGCTAAACTGTTCCAAGTTAGTGTGCTACACACCAATCTGCTCGTCTTGAGGTCAGCTCGGTCGGCGTCAACACCAACCTTTTGCGTCTCGAGGGCAGGCCGCTCGGGGTCGGCGTGCACACTGACCTTCTGCTCCTCGAGGTCGGGCCGCTCGGTCTTGACCACTTCGGCCAGCAGCTGGTCCTCCAGACCGTCTCGAGTGACGGTGAAGTTGATGAGCGTCGTCTGCGCCTGCATCTCCGGCTTGTAGTGCGGGTTGGCCAGTTTGGTGTGCAGGATCAGCCGGAACTCGGGGTTGTACTCCACCTCCTTGTCGCCCAGCTTAATGGCGCTGCCAGAACAGCCGGCGCGGTGACCAACACTCGGCTCGAAGTAATCCTGCACCCCGGCTCTTCTTGTCATCGCTTGACAAGACAATTTTGGAACACCAGATGCCAAGCGAGACATTTTGCTGACCTACGAGGTCGGCAAAATGGTCGTCTATGTACACCCAAGTGGGAAAATCACTAACGTCCGACAGACGGACCTGGCAAGAGTATGAAGAATGACCGGACTGGCTCATGTTGACTCACGGTACCAAGCAACACTTAAATGGCTGCATAACGCCGAGCAAGTGTGAGTGAGGGCGGAGCCTCGGCCAGTTCTCTATAATTCCGCAGAAAATGTGGTATTCTATGATGGGACAACACACCAGAAAGCACAACCGACCAGAGAAACCACACAGCCACAGACAGGTCAAGTCTCGTCGGAAGTGTTGCTTAGGCGTTAGAGAGATCACCTCCAACGCAGGTGAAAAGTGAATCCACGCCGTTGGGAAGCCAAATCAATCCAATCGGCGGTCCAGTCTACTCATGCCAATGCGTCACATTTCTAAAGAAAGGTGGCAATGACTAGCTGAAGCTACTCTGCCTGCACTACACGGCAAACAGCCCGCTTGTCGGCGGATTTGACCTGCATATTCAGCATCAATCCAGGCAGGAGAGCGGCGTCGCTATCTCGCGCCACGTACGTGCCCTTGCGGATGAGGTTCCTGGCGAGCAGCGGGTCCAGCACTGGGTCCACCGACTCCTCGATGTTCTCCAGCAGCACGACGGAGCCGCAAGTGATGGCCTGCTCCACTACGTCCATGTAGCCGCGCTGGCCCAGTCGGATCACCTTCAGTTCGTCGCCGTACCTGGTTTTGATCCACTTGACGCCTTGCAGCTGGGCGGCGCACAAAACAATTGTCATAATGTTCGTGTCGTGGTGTTGACACATTGGGTATCGCCCAGACACGTGTTTCCGTGCATACACCTGTACATTATATGCTGATTATCCACTGCTGCTAATACCTGCTGATGATATTATATGCTGAGAGAGAGCCAGAGAGTGAGAGAGTGAGAGTGAGACAGTGAGCGTGAGAGAGTGAGGGAGTGAGAGAATGAGAGAGCGATAAAGCGAGAGCGAGGGAGAGAGAGCGAGGGAGAGAGAGAGAGAAAGAGAGAGATAGAGATAGTGATAGAGATAGAGATAGATAGAGATAGAGACAGAGACAGAGACAGAGACATAGAGATAGAGATAGAGATAGATAGAGAGAAAGCGATATAGCGATACCACGTGCCTGTGGGTCGATCATGAGCGGCCACCGTTCCGACTTGGTCAGTATGGTGGCGTTCTCGGCCGACATGCGGTCGTTGGGCAGGCCCTCGTTGTTCCAGGTGGCGATCTGCGCCTCGTCCGTGAGCATCGAGAGCGGATCCAGCTCGGGCGTGGTGGGGATCTGAGGGTCAGTCGGCCGTTCCGTCAGACGTCGTCAGGCTCAGCAGTGGTGCGGTAGCGATCCAACGATCGAATCTGGCATGCATCAACAACAACTGACATCAACAACACCATCGCACGTACCAGACAAGCTAATCGTCTGATCTCCTTGCCTTCTATGGTAGTGTACCAAAATGCATCTTGAGCCTGAGTGTCGAAGTGCAAAAATATTTCCGGAAAGGTGGCATAGAACTGGAAAGCTAAATAAAGAAAAAGTGCAATACAGGATTCCAGAAAGCATTACGGTTTGGGAGCCCAAACGTAGCACGTGTTTAACCAATCACGGCGCGAAAACATTTGCCGTGTCCTTCCCTGATTCTTAGATGTTCATTCTTTGATCATCACTTTGGGTATAGAAGCGGGCCACAATGTGAGTGGAGAATTACTAAAGGTGACTGTGAGTTGAATGTGGAAAATTATTCCCAGCTGGAAGCCAGTTTCAACCAAAATCCGGAAATTGTTTGGCATTGTACTGCGAAAGAGGAGTTAGGCGGCTTTGCACGCCATCGAGGCGATCGCTGTTGCCGCGGTGGCTATCCAGACGGACGTCAGGGACGCACCTCCAGTTTGTTGATCTGGGGGAACCACAACTTGTCGAGCAGCTCGAGTCTGTACTGCTTGGTGAAGCAGCCCACGTACGAAATGAATGCGGTGACGAGCAGTACGTCTCCGGGGATGGTCGTCTCTTGTTCCTTAAACCTGCCGGCAGATGCAAACAGACATACTGCGTCAAATCGGTGCACATAAATCACATCTTGGATGCCGAGCTATGTCAATTGATTCGGAGTTGTGATAAATGGCAAGCACAGCAGACCGGATGTAGATCAATCGCCTATGTTGCGCTGATGAGACCACCGACGGTGTTATATATCAGGGCGCAAAACGCACCAGATTTACATGCGCTCTGACTCCAGGCTTTCGTTGACCAGTTTGTGAGAGCAGCTGGTCAACGCACAGAGCGCCGCCCTGTTCCATAGGATGTCAAACGTGGCAACAAGTACAGTGTGTCATCTCCGAGTTGTTCGCCGGGGGAGGACAGGTGAGTTATCGTCGCTTGCCACCCCTGCCACATGCGGCGTCCCCGTATAGCGCCAGTGTCGATCTGGCAAGTTGCACACCACAGACCGACGGTCAGAGACATAAACAGACAAGCGACACACCATCGATCGACGGGTAGAGCCACCCACAGCCAGCATACACTAGCCCAGCGACACACCATCGACCGACGGTCAGAAACATACACCAGGCGAGCGACACCCCACCGACCGACAGGTTGGCTAGCACGCCTCGTACTTGGCCACGCTCTCTCCCCAGCGCACGTTCTCCGAGGCCAGGCCGCCCACCAGCCGGTTGGCCAAGTCGATCACGTAGGCCGTGGAGTCCGCCTCCTTCTGACACTTGACCTTGGCCGCCGTGGCCTCCTCGAAGTCGGCTGTCAGCTTACCGAGCGTCTCCTCCAGCACCTGGCGGCGAACCACACCGGCTGAAGCACTGCCCACCTCCGTGGAGGTATACGCCCCCGGCGCACTGGATTCCCTCCCCCGGCCGCAGACAATGGATGGCACACAATGAAGCATTCGGACATTCTCAGGACAGTGTAAACCACAGTCCGTCGGTTCATGATATGTCCAGCGATACGATGCTTCCAGCAGGACTTTATTGGAGATGTGAACAGCTTGGCAAAACGTGAAGATGAAGGTTGCCTATTGGATGAGCAGGTACAATTTAAAAAATATACATACCTATACATACATATATACATATACATATATATATATATATATTATATATATATATATATATATATATATATATATATATATATATATATATATATATATATATATATATATATACATATATATATATATATACATATATATACATATTTATATATATATGATTTACATTATGATGTTGATAACCCCGTGGTGTATGCTGTTTCCGTTGTATATGTATGATAGGTGTTCCTTGATGATGGCGAAGGGGCGAGCACATCGTCTCGGTATATTTCGCGGTCATATATACCAGCCACGTTCTCGCGTGCGCATAAAAATATACATCCTGATCGAACTGACCCGGCCCAACAATCCCTCCCGACATAAAATATCACTAGGTATCTTATTTCTGTAATAGCGGTTCAAATACTGTTTCCTTCGCCAATAAACAGAACCCCTCATGAAAACACGGTGCCCTTTTACTGATTTCACAAATGCAATTTATCCCAAGTGCCCACATAATTTGTTTACAAAAACACTGCGGCGACGCTTCGCAGCAGTCAGTATAGGTGGCGCGGGGAGAGGCCAGCGCCACCTATACTGACCGCCAAAGCGCCACCACCATCCTCTTCCGACCACGGTAATGTCTCATCCTGTATCGGCATCACGGCAGCCAGCCTCTATCCCCTCCCGCGCCACTAACGACACTTTACGCTGGTAACCTTTGTCACGAAAAGGGCATCAGCTTATTCTGCACAGACAATACCGTTCAGACCAGGAAAGGAAGGACAAGGTGCTGTCTTTATGTAGTTTGGAACATCGCACTTTCTGGGAAGCTAGTATCTGCCCTCTCCGGAAGGTTTTATGGTGATGCTTGAAAGGGAACCAAACCACATGCTAACTATGTCCGATATTTATTTTCGTGAGCATCTACATAAAATGAAAGCAGTTCAATACCTATGGATGGTACCTATGGAGCTCCACGAGCTAAAGCAAGGTGCCCAAAGCGAAGGAGCAGTGAATTGTCTGCACACACTGCACTGCCCTTGTTTTCTAGCCCTGCCTGTTCAGGTTTCGAGAGAGCATGTGTGAAAGCAAGCATCGAACACACAGCACTGGAGTACATTGAACGGTGATGTCTTGACCGATGAAAGGGCCACACTCACCACCACCCTCTCCTTGATCTGGCCGAGCTTCTCGGAGGCAGCTGCCAACTCCGCATTGGCTGCCTCCAGGGCCATTCGCTTGGGCTCCACCTCACAGTACACCTCGTAGAACTTAATGATGTTGATGACCCAGGCGCACAACCCTGCCACGTCACAGCAATCAATGTTAGCAGACAGACACAGTTCAGTTACGACAGCCACTAGAAACACCCACCCCCTCCCCTCCCCACGCCTCACACATTGAATATCCAGACAGTTTCAGCACTACATCGTACCTTCGGCAATTTATTCGGTTTGCGCCATGTGTTCTCCACACTGTATAATAAGACAATTCACGTCGAACTGAAAATCTGGTGTCAATCGAAGCTGTTTAGGTCACTTCTGATTGGACACAAATAAAGAACAACGCATCTGATAATACAACCGATTAATGCATGCTAAAATTAGCACATGACAACACACGAGGTAAAATGAGTGCGAAGGGAGGTGGGTGCAGTGTTCAAGCGAAGAGCTACGACATAACAGCAACAAGATTACCAGAGCGGTCGCGACAAACTGATACAGTCATTGTACATCATCATAAGCATACACCATATCACCTCATCATCATACACGTCCACCATATCACCTCTTAAGTCTTATTTTTCTCCGATTGTCTCCCTAGTTTTGACTATATTCACAATATGTTGGCCCTGCTGTTTTCTCGTTGCAGTCCAAAACAGGACATTCTCCTTGCAAATAATTTCTAGCTCAGCTGTGCGGAAAATCCCTAGAACTTAATGCCACAGGACTCAGCACACGCAACAGTTCGTTCAACAATTTTGTGGCTGGTTTTGAGTCCCGTCCATCACCCTTCTATAGGTGGAGGTGAATTAAGCGGTGATGTGGTGGATACGCATGATAATGTACTTTTACGGTGACGATTTGTCGCGGCCGCTCCGGTAATCTCGCTACGGTCATGCCGTTAATTTTAAATTGAACACGTATTTTTCTTTGCATATAGTTTTCCACGTGTGTTGGCATGCGATAGTGTTATCATTGATTCACCTAACTGATTATTAGATGCGTTGTTACTTAGTTGTGCCTAATTGGAGGTATCAGACAGTTTCCATTGACACTCGATTTTCAACTTGGCATGATATGTGCTATTATCAGGTGCTGTGAATGCATTACTCAACGTGAATAAACTGACGAAACTACGACGTCGTACTGCAGCTGTCTGAATATTTAATATGAGGCGTCACGTGCGCCTCGTCTGTTCCCACACCGAGGTCCACTGTCACCAGGTCAGCCTGTGCTGCCGTCACGTGCGCCTCGTCTGCTCCCACACCGAGGCCCACTGTCGCCAGGTCAGCCTGTGCCGCCGTCACGTGCGCCTCGTCTGTTCCCACACCGAGGCCCACTGTCGCCAGGTCAGCCTGTTCCACCGTCACGTGCGCCTCGTCTGTTCCCACACCGAGGCCCACTGTCGCCAGGTCAGCCTGTGCCGCCGTCACGTGAACCTCGTCTGCTCCCACACCGAGGCCCACTGTCACCAGGTCAGCATGTGCTGCCGTCACGTGCGCCTCGTCTGTTCCCACACCGAGGCCCACTGTCACCAGGTCAGCCTGTGCCGCCGTCACGTGAACCTCGTCTGTTCCCACACCGAGGCCCACTGTCACCAGGTCAGCCTGTGCCGCCGTCACGTGCGCCTCGTCTGCTCCCACACCGAGGCCCACTGTCACCAGGTCAGCCTGTGCCGCCGTCACGTGCGCCTCGTCTGCTCCCACACCGAGGCCCACTGTCACCAGGTCAGCCTGTGCCGCCGTCACGTGCGCCTCGTCTGTTCCCACACCGAGGCCCACTGTCACCAGGTCAGCCTGTGCTGCCGTCACGTGCCCCTCGTCTGTTCCCACACCGAGGCCCACTGTCACCAGGTCAGCCTGTGCCGCCGTCACGTGCGCCCTCACTGCTCCTGTTGTCACCGACGCTCCGGGTGTGCGCGCGACGAGACGCCAGGCTTACCTGCTGCCGCCAACGACTTGCTGCGGATGAACTCGGACGTGAACTGCGGGTCGGCAAGGTACGGCTTGATGGCCTTGAGGCACTCAGCAGGGACGTGCTCCTTGTCGTAGTTGCGCAGCTCATCCAGGAAGCCGTCCACCTTGGCCATCATCACCTGGCCAACAGATCGAGTGGTGACCGACGCCGTCCGCTTTGGCTATCATCACCTGACCAACAGATCGAGTGGTGACCGCCGCCGTCCACCTTGGCCATCATCACCTGGCCAACAGATCGAGTGGTGACCGACGCCGTCCGCTTTGGCTATCATCACCTGACCAACAGATCGAGTGGTGACCGCCGCCGTCCACCTTGGCCATCATCACCTGGCCAACAGATCGAGTGGTGACCGCCGCCGTCCGCCTTGGCCATCATCACCTGGCCAACAGATCGAGCGGTGACCACCGCCGTCGCACATCGGGAGGAGCTCCCACCTGAGGATACGGATAAATATGTGAATGGCACGTGGCGGCTGGTTCGAAAGAGGCTTGTAGTTGTGCTTGGTGTGACAGTGATGGCGACTGATAACATGCTGTTGTGTTGATGTGTTACGTCGGGATGAAATCGTTCTTGGTGGGCCGTTTTCACATGTTGCGCCCATTACAAATTCATGCTTAGTGCGGTATATATATAATCAGAAAACGATGTAAAATGGCCTAAAATACCCCTTTAAAAAAAACAAATAAATAGCTCTAAATTCGCACTGCATAAATCACGGCCACGGGCCTTCCTCAAGCTGGCACTGGCAGTGTCCTCTCATGTTTTCCCCGGTGGACTTGTGCCGCAAACGGAATGGTCGATGCCTAGTCTCGCCAAAGGCACAGAGGTTGTGATGCACGAACATCATGAAGAGCAATTATAGGTACGGGGATTACCTATGGTGTGTTATACAATACAATGCCAGTACATAGCGCATGTATTTTATCGTTATCGTTGATATAGGTATCCTTAAATTAGGTATATATAAAAACTGACGAAGCGGACACAGATTGGCTTGACACTGAGTTTGAATGACTCAGTGGTGGAGTGTTATTAACCAGTTTATCTTTTTTCATACATAATTTTTGGGGTATTCCAGGAGCGATAAATGTCACCTGAATGACATTAGATGTAGGTATTGGCAAGATAGCGTGCAGTGGGTATCACCTTATGCAAAATCTTCATTTGAAGTGGCCGGCATTTGTACTTTTTGGCCTTGAAGCATTTTGTGAAACCTTATTCATTGATGCTTTGTTCGGATAGCCATTATTGGAGCATCATGGTAGTATGCTGAAAATATTCTTTGCTCATTTTGAACACTGGAGCGATATGCTAAAATACGATTTGCTCAATTTGAGTACTTTCAACTGCTCTGTTCGTGGCGGAGGTGGCCGAGTGGTTAGCCCGTCCCGTCTTGGGGGTCTTCAACCGCTCCCCCTCAGGTTTTTTGTGGATAGTGGACGAATGGCGCGCGGCAGCGCGCCCAAATTTGGCATACCTTTTCCCACATCAATTTGGCACGCTGATTCGAAATTTTTAAGTCAGGTCATCTATGGTCAACGAGTTCGTCAAAGTCGTGAGGTCACCTTCAAGAAAGTTCAACCAGTCGTCACGCTTTAACGGATAGATATATTAATGAAACTTTCAGCGTTTGCTTATCTTTAGGGATGCAACAAAACATACGAGTGGAATTTTTCATTTGTTTTCGTTTATGACTGCATATCAATTTTGTGTATTTGCCAAATTGCAGCTTAAATAGAGGATTCTGGGTAAAGTAAGCACTTTTTATTAGTGCAAGTTGACTTCCAACAATGCTTCTCGGTCTGATGTAGCTATTGGAAAAGGAAAATTAAAGAAAACTTGAAAACTCAATATTTTGACATTTAACAAAATTGGTGGGGGGGGGCAAAAAGATATAGCCCTGGTCGATTTCGCTGCCCTTTTCTCATTCCAAACAAATTTCGTTTTTTCATATATCCCCAAAATGATCTCAGAGCTAAAAACATAATGTAAGTCGTGAAAAGTCGTGAAAATCTATCCCCCTGGTGACGTCATATTTGGGGAAAAATTGTTTTGGAGGGTGGACCCTGATCCTACTCGTCGAGCGCTTTCCGATGACACCTCTTTCGCTTTCGTGCGACGATTAGTTTTAATTTTAGAGGGGGTCTTCATCCCCCCCCCCCCGGACGGGGTGGGAGGATTTGACCGGAAAGACGGCGCGGGTTAATGACATTATTTCCACGGCGAAATTCGACATCCGGTGCCACTGGTGTCCACATCTCACACCTAACGGAACACCACTACATCAACACTGCGGCGAGGCCGTGTGGCCGTGAGCGGAGCCGGCGCCTACCTTGCAGGCCTTCCAGGAGCGGTCCCGGGCCACCTTGCCGCCGGGCGCCAGCAGCACCATGACGGCGGCCGTCACGTTCACCACGGCCGGCGGCGGCGTCCCGAACGACTTCAGCTCTGTCAGATTGTTCTGCCGTACACGGATTGGCCTGTCATAGTCGCACGCATACGCATACATATGGTGTTTTGATTCGCATACATACATTTATGCAGTATATAGCATATAGTATACCGGAACCTGATAGAATAGGCGTCCGGTCTCCGGCAAGCTGAAATAAGCCTAAGCGTACGTGTACTCGGGGCTACCTTATTCGAGTGGTTGCCCCGTGCATACGTGAATCGTCCCACATGCACAAACAAGTACGATGTGGATACAATGCACAAACAAGTACGATGTGGATAGAAAGCACGGATACGGTAGCACAGTGGCATATATTAATTTATAAATTCATGCTAGGTGACGGACATGTGAAAAGAAGAAATGAGCCCAGCCTACAAATGGAAATATGTGTATGTATACTGTACAAATTTACCCGGAACTTAATGATGCATGTAGTCCGCTTAATTTTTATATAGATATGATAGAGCATTTGCAAAGCCAATTGCTCACATTTGAAAACTCACAAAGAGCTTATTTGTGGGCTCTATGATGATGTATAACAAGTGTTGTTCATACTATGAGCATATACATTTTACGAATACAAATTACAACGCAATGGGATATCAGGAGCTGCGCTCAAAATGTTACATTTGTATATACATAATCTATATCAGCAAATGAAAGTAAAAAAGTATTTCAGCGACATAATTGATTACAATGGCGGTTCAACAAAGGCCCATTTGGATGCACTGCTCTTCGTGATATGCTCAAATGATTTGAGTAATTATGTATCAGGAATATTGTATATACTTCCTGATGTCATGATTACAGTTGTAACTATCATGGCTCTACATGCATGTGTTCGGAAGTGCAGATCAGCATGCACATGCATGTCATAATGCACAGTTAAAGATATCTTTGACCCTGGATGTCTGCAGGGACGCCTCTGATTGAATGACTGCGGCATGGGGAGAAGGGGTGCAATTGAGTGTCTGTGCATCTCTACTGAGCGCATTTGTCTTCGGTTGTAACATTCAGCCGAGCTTTGCTCACATTTACTCAAGGGATGGTGTCACACTCAAACCTTCTGGATATTTTCAGATCATGTTCGACATCTATCGACAGCGACCTGGACATTTGTGGCGATTGACGAATGACCCGGAAAGCATGAAAGCTTCAGATAATGGACTAAGGATGTAGGAAACGTGCTCTTGGTCAGAGGATGAGTTGACGGAGGTGCAGTGCCCTTCCCGCGATTTTGAACGAGTTTAGCACAATTCTATGGACATTACATCGAAAGAATCGACTTCTAACTCCCTTCTCAACGTCGAGTTGGTTCCTGTGTCGCCACTATGGACGCACAGATCAGCAGCGCGATTGCCGGACCTGCAACTGCCACGTTTGGACATCAAGGCGGGTAGGTGGAGCCTGATGCGCAAACGCATTTGCGCAAGCGCAGCACGCATGCCCGCTGAATGAACTATCCTGCTCCCTGACGTACTGAGCAGTCTTACACATCGGTGTATCATATTTAGACGATCGGACTCGCAGTTCGCCACGCTTTTCGATCGGAAACCGGGAACCGGTCACGGCACGGTGAAGACGTAAACTTTGCCATTGAGTACAGGAGCAGGACTGCTCTACCCCCCTCCCTCCCTTCATCCTCTCCCTCACCATCACCACTTGGCCATTTTTCTATGACGTGCTATCCCGGCATTCGCCGCCAGCCAACCGCCGAATCCTGTTTAATTCTCAATGCGCAAGTGCTCCGAAAAGTGAGATGAGTGTGCACAGTTAGATCGGAAGTTTCTCGCCTGCCCTCGCTAGAGCAGGTGCTTTGCCATCTCAGCAGGTAGAGTAGCGGCGCTTGCGACGCCGTCTCCCTGACGTATATATCAAACAGCTTTCCGAACGGAGTGTTCCGCTTGCAACAACCGACATGAGAGGATAGCCAGCTGTGATCAATGGGCGCTAACGTCCGTCATCCAAGAATAACCAGTTAGCGAGGATAGTTCTTGAAGTTAGGCTGTGATGCTCGGGTGAGAGGATCAGTTACTTCATGAAAAAATAACTGGATGAATCATCTTCTATATCATAGCATAGCAATCGCACTGACAGCAAATGCACACTGAAAGCCGTACAAAAATGGGTTATGAGGCATGCAAGATTTTTTACTCATACCCCTAATGATTGGCTATCAATCATACAATAACCTTAGGTGCAACATCAGGTCTGTATTGACGAAGACTATATTACCAAGTTCGGCATTTCCTTTGCGCTTAATCGTCAAGTGACCACCACAGGACAGCATTACTATCACAGACCAGCACTTGTTTGGATTCTTAACATGTTCACGAACCTTATTGAGCGTGTTGAGAGCATCTTGAGCAGCAAGGAGTGCCGGCTCTGCCTTGGCCAAGTCCGCTTCACACTCCCGCTGCTTCTTCCCCACCTCAATGGCGATGACGCCCACCTTTTTTTCCTCTTCGTCGGCTGGAACAAACACAATTGGAATAAAGAAGCGGCCGGTATTAAGCGACGAAGTTCATTATCGTGCCACGAAAACGTGACCCAACATCACGTCTGATGAAATTAGATAAACCCAAGAAAGCTCGAAAAAGAACACGGACCTGTGAGTTGATCAACACCCGAACGTCATACACTTCAAATAAAATGGACATACTTTGTTGCAAAACCAATTTAGCGTCACTGTTTGTACTGCAACATTGTGTGGATTTAGTGGATGTGACCTACGAATGGATGTGCCTCCAGATGCGTCATCGTATATAGTAGTTATGTGTCACGAGGTGCATTTCCTTGTATTAAGTAACGCTCAAATCTTACAATCCGGCTCCCACAACCTATTTCCGCGCTCAAGAAACAGCAAACGAAGTCTGACTGAAGCACAATGGCTGTGCACTCAGCAGAAACATCCGCCATACACTGTCAGCCATATTCTAGCAGCGGTACCCCGCACGGCCGTATGATGTCCGTCGGAGAGGGAGGTGTGGTCGGGAATGCCGACTAAACTGACCACGTGGCGCTGATCACTTGATCACCTACCCGACGACAGTCGAGTACACTCTCAGGCGGTTCCACTAATACCGGAAAACTGTCATCTGTGACGCGCGGCTGTATGTCATAGGCGATGACGTGCACAGCGCGGATATTTGCTTACAATAACTATACATATGACATCAGCGCAATATCTTTGCGATGTTCGGGTTATGTCAGGCTACCCGGCTATGGCGCCAGTCTCCGAATGCATTTTTGCGATAATTGTAGCTTTTGTCTGCTCTGCTTCCGTCGAAGTGTCCTGATAATTGACAATTGATGTTTTGAAATTGGCTCAGACCATGCTGTCGGGTCAGCGATTCTCCAAAGTCGAATCACGTTAGTAATTTAGATGGGCCACTGGCGATCCTTTTTCAACAAGATGCGGCATAACACATGTTAAGGCACGACTTCGAATTCATTAACAGATGGTAATTTTTTAATAGAGCCAAACTTAACAATATTACACATCAACACGCGCCCTGGAGGGGGGGGCGAAATCCGTCCACCCCTCCGGTTTTTTGTAGATTACTCCCGATTTTACCAGCCGGTATACGCTCTTGTGTACCTGCTTAGAAATGAACGGCACGTTTGAAGTAAGAAACAAGATAATCGACCGAAACGTTTTCGAGTTAGGGGTCGGTAAAGTCAAAAATTTTATCAGCGCCAGACCACAAATATCGGTGCTGATGCGCCTCCCGTATATCGGCAAAAAGGAAGTGTTCTTGGCAACACAGCGACTTATCTGATGTACATTGTGATGCTACATTGTTTCAAAGTCATGTCAGGTCATCGAGGTCAAGTCAGGTCAAGTTTATGAAAGGTTAACACACGCCCTGGAGGGGTGGAGGACGAAATCCGCCCACCCTTCCGATTTTTCGTACATAACTCCATATTGTACCGGCCGATGTACGCCGTGTTTTCCGTACCTGCTTAGAAATGACCGGCGCGTTGTTTGAAGCAAGAAAAATGAAAACCGGCGGGAAAGTTTTTAAGTTATGGGCAGTTAAAATTGTTTAATCGCAACGCCAGAACACAAACATCGACGGCGATGCGCTTCCGTATATTGGCAAACGGGAAGTGTTCTTGACAACACTAGCGACTTGTTTGATGCATGTTGTTATGCTATGTAATTAAAAAGTCATGTTAGGTCGTCGAGGTCATCATGACAGGCCAATGGAATCAAACTTGGTCAACTGGAATATTGCCTTAAATGTAAATGACTGTCATGCGACTGATGTCACTTTGCATGCTACTCTCTACACATCCGGAAATCTATTGTTTGTCATTGTGTGCCTAAGTGTTTCTGTACATTTTTATGTATTTCACTCCTTTCTTTGCGAAGCCAATTGTTCCGAGCCGCCCAACGGAGAAGTCAGGTGGAGAGCCCGGTTCTGGTAACTGGAGCAGGCAATGACCTGATAAAGTGCTATATAGGTGACCTGAGGTCAAACGGCGGGTCTGGCACATGTATTGCATCATTAGTAATGACCAAAACATCATTAATGCAAATTTTGGAGCATTTCAACACAATCACAGCGATCCATAACAATGACAAGCCAAGCCACGCAAAACTAGAAAATTTTGTTATTTTGACCTCATTTGACCTTGAAAGTAATGACCTAAGGTCACGAAATTTGCAGACAATAGAGTTAACTATCGTGCCCATCCAGCCTGCGAATTTCGTTGCTGTAGCCTTAATGGGAGCCGAGATCTTAGGGGGGCGGAATCCGCCCCCCTCCAGTGCGGGTAATTTTCAGAGGCCCTCCTGGGCGTGTGTTAATATACTATTAAAACGCATAGCCTCGTGAAATGTGCAAATGATAGGACTGAACGCCGATATGTGAACTACATTACTTAAGTTGGAAAATATTGATTCACTATGACCCGCTAAAAACGCAGGTCATGAGGTCAGCTAATAACCACGAATAGAGAAAGGGTTGATGCCACACCATTCTCTCCCAGGCTTTCCATCTACAAAATACTTCGAAGACCTAAACCCTGTCGCTCTCCTCCCCGATCCAAAATCCGTCGCGTCGCTTTGTTATTGAACAGCACAATGGTCAGCTGACCATTCTTCGATAAAATTAAACTCGTCGCCTGAGTCACAACAAATTGCCACGCACGCCAGCTACTGCGCTACCGAAAAAAAAATATGTCTGACATGTCTGAGGTCATACCAAATGCCACATGGTATTTCCAAGCCGAATGCTAGAGCAACTAAAGGATGGAACATATTACCTATGTTCTTTTCCTTAGTCACCGTTTCGGTCTCTTTTCCAACGACCTGAATCAGTCTGTCGGCATCGGCGTTCTTTATTTTCAGCTCCACTTCCTGTGATGCTAGCTTGTCCTTGAGATCATCCACCTGGAGAACAGGTCAAATGTACCTCAGCACTGCGCAGCCGACAGCAACATGCATACGGTGGTGAAGGCTAGGGGACAGTTCAAACGTACCTCAGCTCTGCACAGCCGACAGCAGTACGCATAGTGGTGGAAGCTAGGGAACAGGTCTAACGTACCTTAGCTCTGCACAGCCAGTAGCAGTACGTATACAGTGGTGGAGGCTAGGGAACAGGTCTAACGTACCTTGGCTCTGCACAGCTGGTAGCAGTACGTATATGTACAGTGGTGGAGGGAACACCAAATATTGGCAGCAACGCAGCAGCACTGCTGAAGTGAACACAGCGGCAGCGCTGGCATCAGAGTAGCAGCAGTGCCGACTGCAATATGGCAGTGGTGGTGCCGACGGCAATACAGCGACGGTGTTGGCGGTAATACGGTAATACAGCAGCGGTGACGACGGCAATATAGTAGGAACAATGTCGATGGCAATGCGCCAAGATCGATATGAGAACGCTGTGATGTTTGGACCAATTAACTCAGCAATGGTTTTTTTTTGACAGCCGCACATATGACAACGCTTGAAAATAGTGAAGTGGTCGTCATTTCATCTAAGATCCTAAACAAAGTGATAACAAGTGGCAAACAGAAAGGCTAACATTCAAGAAAGCAAACATTCAAGGTATTATTGTCCAGACTCACGTACAGTCCGCGGGGCCTCGGCCACTAACCTGTGAGCTGGTGTTCCTCAGCTTTTCCAGACCATTCTCCAGGCGGTCGATCTTGGCGGCCAGGTCGCTCACATTGAAGCTGAGCAGCTTGCTGTACAGTGCAATCTGCTCCAGGAACGACTTGGGCGTGGTGTAGTTGTAGCGTTTGTCGTTAGCCAGGTAGACTTTGGACATCTCGTTGACGGACACGTGGACGAAGGACATGAACTGGGCCGACTTGACCGACAGCTCCGGCTGGGTTCGGACCAGGACCAGCGTCACCACACACACCACCAGTCAGACCGACTCGCTGCCGCGGCCGACACTGATGTCGCACCACCGCGGCCATGCTGACCCCAACGTCCCGCGCGCCAGTCCAACCATTGTAGCTGTCGAGTGATACGGTCATCCCCCTCCCCTACACACTCCTCAGAACATAGTTTTCGTCATGCTACTGTCGATAGGTGGTCGACGCCTTGGGATGACGCACGTTATAAGCCAGTATGGAACATGTCTACGGAGGAGCCGATTAAAACATTGTGTGGCTAATAATGCACAGCAACACGATTTCTTTACGTTCTCAGGACGGCATTGCATTCACCCAGTAGGTAGATGTGCGCTGCCATATTCAGAAACATACCACTATTTCGCCAAATGAACGCTCCGCACAATTCCAGTCAGTCGACTATTGGCGCTTGCAGAATAGTTATAACGGTTCTCGAATGGAGTAGAGACGAAATGATGGGTAGTTAATATGACCATTAGTTGAGTACATTAAGAACAACAATGCTAATCGCTATTTCGGATATCCAACCAAGAAAAAGCTACACATTTGGTAGCGAATCAGAATGTGGTGCATACTTAAGAAAGGTCAATTGGTTTCGATTGGAATGCTGAAAGCGAACATATTCTATAGTAATGCGTTCATTAAAATAATCCATTTTCTGTAGGCAGAATGGCGCACGCTTCTGGAGTGGGGCGCTATCGGCCTAATAGAGGCGGCCGACTATGTTAATAGAGTTTCACCTAGAACAGCACACCCCATGATTGAAACATCAAAGGACCGAGGAGAAAGGGGTGGTCTAGGGGGAAGCGTATTATATTTTCAAAAGTTCACAACTTCAAATGCTCATAATTTCCTAATTGATGGTTAACTCTGAACAACTGGAAGCCAACTTCCAAAACAGACCGGATAGGAGTCGTTCAAATTTTCGTAAGTTTATCATTTCCTACTTGGAAGCTGCCTTACAACTTCGATATTAGGTTCCAAATTGGAAGCTAACCTACAAAACTTGGAAGATAGATTTCAAATTGGAAGTTAACTCCCCAAAGTAGCCCGGATAAGAACCTAACCTTACCTAACCTAGCCTTCGACTTTTGGAAGTTAACTTCCAATTTTTGGAAGTTAACCCGCGCCGTCTCTTCGGTCAGATCCTCACACCCCGCCACGGGGGGATAGTAACCCCCTCTAAAATCAAAACTAAGCGTCGCACGAAAACGAAAGAGGTGTCAACGGAAAGCGCTCGACGAGTAGGGTCCGGATCCACCCAGCAAAACAATTTCCCCCAAAAGTGACGTCGCTAGAGGGCTATATTTTCACGAATTTTCACGAATGCATTATGCTTTTGGCTCTGGGGAGTTCATTTTGGGGGATACTTGAGAAAAACAAATTATTTGGAATCAGAAATGGACAGCAATATCGACCAGGGTAATACAAAAAAAAATATTGGCTCCCCAAATATTGAACTTATTTGAAATCTCAAAATTAAGTTTTCCAGATTTCTTTAATCTTCCTTTTCTAATGGGTAGAGTAAACGGAGAAACGTTGGAAGTCAACTTGCACTAATGAAAAATGCTTACTTTAGCCAGACTCTTCCATTTGAACTGCAAGAGGCAAATATGCAAAATTTACATGTAGTCAAAAACGATTAAAAAAAATATTTCATACGTTTTGTTGCATCCCTAAAGCTAAGCAAACGCTGAAAGTTCAATTAAAATATCTGTATCTGTTAAAGCGTGACGACTGGTTTAACTATGTTGGAGGTGACCTCACTTGACCTTGACTAACTCCATGACCTTAAATGACCCTAGACTTGAAAATTTTGAAACGGCATGCCAAATTGGTGTGGGAAGAGGTATGCTAAATTTTGGCCCGCTGCCGCGTGCCGTTCGTTCACTATCCGCGGAAGACCTGAGGGGGGTTGAAGACGTGACAGGCTAACCCGTCCCGCGAGACGGGACGGGCCAACTTTAAATTTGAAAGTGTAAAATTTGGAACCTAAGAGCTTTGGAAATCAAATCCCACGTCTTTGAAATAACTTCCAAGTTTTGAAAATTTACTTTCAAAAAGGAAATTATGATCTTTGGAAATTATGAATTTCGGAAATTATGAACTTCCGAAATTATTAATTTTGGAACATATGAACGACTCCGATACACGCTGCTTTGGACGATAGCTTCCAATTTACAAATTATGAACGGTGAAAGTGGTGAACTTTGGAAAATATTTATGATTACCGCTTCGGTAGTCTGCATCACATATTTTCCGGGATAGCGGCCGCATGAGTAAACGCAGATACCAAACTTTCAGAATCTTCTCATACGTATGTTGCATGCAATTTATATATGTTTATGTGTGATATGTACCTTACATTTCTCGCACAAATGTCAGGCTAAACTTATCAAATGGCATGGATTTGGGATAGGTCAGCTATTAATATTCCAGCATCTTCAAAGTGCGGCTATTCAGAATAGTTACCACATATCAATACCAAACTCAGACCACGTCGTTCTTCGCCAACACGAACAATTGCGTTTTTCCAAAATTTAAAACCAAGTTCAAGGCTACTGACCTGGGGTTAGGACAACTCCAGGGATTTGTATCGTATTCAACGGGGAAAATTGAATTTATAGTAATTGATCATGGAGAAAATGATAAATAGCTTGTTATAATTATTCTGGTCTAAAATGTAAAGGTCAGTGACATCACATCAGGTTAAATATCCTGAAGTCTCTTCGATTACGCAAATTTAACCCGTCCCCTTGCGACCCTGGTGGTTCTATGAAGAAACCTTCAAGGTGTGCAATAGTTCTTTCTTTACTTCAAGTAGCGATGCTGAGCGTAACAATTGAACCACACAATGTAATTAACAACAATATGATCATAATACAAATATATGAGAAAGAAGAAAATATCAAAATACAGCATATTTTCGTCCGATCATTTGCTAAAAATGTTCTTCGCATTTCCTTCTTCATTACCATAAGTATAAGGTCATCCATTTCACCAGTAGTTTGAAGCATCATGCAATATGGATTGTTGAATGCTCAAGAGAAGAACACAAATAAAAAACAGTTCTCAAGCTTGCGGAAATGTGGCCCTCCCCAGTGCACACAAAAGGGGGAAGTAGCCAACATTTTTTTCTTTAAAATTCAACATGCGAAACTCACCGTCAAATCTTTAACATCCCTCAGAAAGCTTTGTGATACTGACACCAGCGCCTCCTGCGGCCACTCGTGGAACCAGTCGATGTTGGTGCAGTTTATCAAAGCAGGGAATTTCCGAGACCTGTGAACATGCACCTAAGAGCATCAGAATAAAACTCAGCCAGAAGGTTCTCCTGCAGTGATACATTATTCGTGAAATGGGGTGTGTCACGCCCGTGCCGGAAATGGCGCCAGATAGGCGCATCACACTGCTGGCCTGACACTGTGATGCTGCCGCACCGTAAATGGCGCCAGATAGGCGCATCATACTGCTGGCCTGACACCGTCGTGCTGCTGTGCCGTAAATGGCGCCAGATAGGCGCATCACACTGCTGGCCTGACACCGTCGTGCTGCTGTGCCGGAAATGGCGCCAGATAGGCGCATCACACTGCTGGCCTGACACCGTCGTGCTGCTGCCGGTAAATGGCGCCAGATAGGCGCATCACACTGCTGGCCTGACACCGTCGTGCTGCTGTGCCGGAAATGGCGCCAGATGGGCGCATCACACTGCTGGCCTGACACTGTGATGCTGCCGCACCGGAAATGGCGCCAGATGGGCGCATCACACTGGTGGCCTGACACCGTCGTGCTGCCGCACCGTAAATGGCGCCAGATAGGTGCATCACTGATGGATAAGGTGGCCTCTTCTGCTGTACA
Organism: Imbricaverruca yamaguchii; assembly: GCA_034440575.1. Classification (NCBI taxonomy): domain Eukaryota; kingdom Metazoa; phylum Arthropoda; class Thecostraca; family Neoverrucidae; genus Imbricaverruca; species Imbricaverruca yamaguchii. The sequence goes on from JAOTOL010001663.1 coordinate 3,290,197, forward strand.
AATGTGACCATTATTATAAATATACATTATGCATATTACGTTAAAATGATACATTATAACCTTATCATATACACCATTTGAGGATATCACGTCAGGTCATTCCAGTGTGATGTCATAACACAGAATACGTCAGTCCATTTTCGCCGAAATCGTGATGTGTCGTCAATTCATCTTACTTTTTGCCGACAAATAGCCAACGCTGAATGAGGCAGAGAGTGGTAATAAATGATTCGTGAAATAGGGTGGAATACACCACTTTCTGAACACTCAATCGACATCCTTCTCCAAGAGTATCGACATCCTGCTACTTGATGCGTGCTTATGGAGTCTTCGTAATTCCTTTCTGGCACTACCCCGCTTATAAGCATCCTGTCCATGATCTCGATAAGGAATGGTGATACATAAACATTTCACAACGCAAATTCAGGTAAAATGAATGCCTACATGATATGGCATACACTACCATTTTAAAGCATAGACACTATTCTTCATATCCAGAATGTAGCCTTTCCTAAATATTGCATCTCAAACAAATGATAATGGTACAGCCATAAGTACTTAAAGCTCAAAGTTTGGCTCAAAGTTGAGTCTGAATGCCACCAAAATCATTTTGAAGGACAGTGATTCCATGGCAAATTTCGGCATCCTACTGCGCTTGTTTCGACATCTCACGCCTAACGAAAAACCGTTATTTTAACACTGTGGTAGAGTGATGGACAACTGAGGTGGTCAGATCTGTACGCCATGACGTAAAACATCGCAGAACGTTAGCACTCAATAACACTGAAGGATACCATATTGAACATTTCCAACGAGGATATGTTGTTCTTTTATTCGGGTTATGATTAAACTGCGTACACATAATGCCTAAAATCACACCCTATGTACATTGTACATACAATGATTAAACTGGAATGTTATACAATAGTTCGAAACACTGAACTTTTGAATGACCTGGGAAGTCAATTAGAAAATCGAAGTATCAAATCAGATGTCAATCGCGATATCTTGTCGCAAACAAAACGCTAACTTTTGTGTTGTGTCGTAAACACTGTTTGGAAACGCTGGAAACGCAATCTCCATCTCCCGTCTGCACCGGAGAAGGTGGCGTGCACTGGCGAAGGTTTACATATCCAGGATGAGGACTACATCGTATAGGCCCGTATCCTACCCGACCGCAATGCTGGGTATGCTGCCACTGCCATATTTCTGCCAGCTGGATGAATCACAACAGCGGCCACCCTGCGCGCACAGCAGCTGTCCCGACCGAGTTGAGCGACACGAACCTGACACGAAGAGTCGTGCCGACCGGAGAGAAGCACAGCACCACCTTCAGTGTCCTGCGCACCTTGTCAATGAAGAAGCGCCAGCAGTTGTCCCGTGTATCCTCCATGCCAGCTGCCTTCACCTGAAGGCCGGCGTCACCACGTCAACTGACTCAACCCGTGTGCGTGTATTATTTACAACGACCCAACCCGTGTCCGATCAATGGTCATCCATTGCAATGTTGGAACATAGACTAGCCAGGTAATCACGTGACAGAATACTCCCTTGGATCCCACTGGTCACACCCACAGGTCGTCAATAACATTTTCAGTGCGGGCCATTAATGTGACACCATCTCCAGCATCATAGTGGTTGTCGAATAACTCTTTTAAGAATGACCATACATTATACCGTACTATCAAATGCTGGGGAAAACACCATGCACATGTACCACCTCTCACTCAAATCTGCTTCATGGTGCCAGAGAATTGTTCTCCAACAATTTTGGTGCAAGGATTGGTTGGGTACATGAGATGAACAAAGTCACCATAACAAACAAACAAAGCCACTTCGGTTCTTTTACGACGCATCCGATTGCTGTGTCATGCACCATGCCAGCCTCTCACACCGATTGATCGCTGGTGTCCTCCGTAATCCCGTGCCGGATTGTGCCGGTGCGTTGCGGGATTAACCAGTCGGCTACCAGGGATGGCGTGGGGACTGCAGCCTCCACGTCTGACAGGTGCATCGCATCCATATACTCGCCTCATTTCTGACGGCGGCGATGATGTTCTCCACTTCGTCGTCGGCGAACAAGTCGGGTATCTCGCCGCTGGCCAGCAGGTCGTTGATGAGTACCAGGAACTTCTCGTCGGACACCTGGCTGTCGGTCATCAGGAACACCATGCCGACGTTCTTCAGGCCGGCCTTCTGGTAGAGCATCGCCAGGTCCAGCTGGCCACACGTCACCACATCGGTCAGCGTCTGGCGCCAGGTGGCATCACTGACCGCCAGCTGAGCCTCTCAGCGCTACACTGACGGGGGGTGCTCTGCGTGCCAAAGCGTAGCAATAATACTTCCCCGGAAAAAGCAGAACACTTCACGGTCGACATGTGAGATGGCATATCGCAGTTAATCGGGAGCATGACTAAGCTCCACGTTGGGGGGGGGGTGTGTGGTCTCGGCCAAGATGTGCCTGTGTTCATCGCAAGGCATTTTGTAACTTAGGACTTCTATCGCAAAATACCATTCCAGTTTCAGCGAGGGTCATATATAGCGGGTACTGCCTTCTCCCGCTCCACCCGCCAAAAAAGTGTCAGTGTACATCCATGGTCGATGACAGAACTAATCGTATGATCATTCTGGAAGTCGCACCCCTTAATCAACACCCAAAGATCTGAAAATGTGATGCAGAACTAAGTACTGAGGGTTCACGTTGTTTTGTCACTTTGAACATAACCACAGCACATATATATAACATGTATTAGTGCAGAACTGAATGTACGTTTTGACACCGGGAGTGATCTAACAGTGTATTATCCAAACGTGAATACACATGAATGCACTCTTTTTGCACCATATCCATATAATGTGCACAGGGGTGGCGCCGGATAAGTAAAAATAGGAAGCAACACAGTTAGTTCCGCTCGAATACTACATAACACCCAATGAGCATTACCCCTCACCAATGGGCATCTCGAGCATTGGGAGAAAACTAGATTACGTGGGATATCAAATGTTACACCTTACGTTATTATAACGTAAACTGTGGCAGGACCTCCGTAACCCACTCTCGAGAACCCTGGTGAAGCAATTGAACCGGCATCTCTTCCTTTGTGCTATTCATTTGGGAAATGGTCCTGAATTGACACTGCCACCTCGAGACAGTTCCCTGGTGATGCTTTTTAAGTCGGTCCCTCCTACGGGCCAAACGAAGTCCTCGAAAGTCCCTGAATTCCTCACCTCCAGTTCAGCCTCCTACTTCAACGTAATTATCTGGTGACAGGCCTGAAGCAGCACCTTCACCACCCTTAAATATCCCTGATGGCACGCATATCAACACTACCACCTATAACAGCTCCCTAGCATGTACGAATTGACACCTAATTCTTCTGGACACAAAATATATACATGAATCGTTCCTGAATCGGTACCTCCATCGACCATCGAAGCACATCCCTGATGATGCCAATGAATTGGTCTTCAATTGGCCTCCCTCCTCCTCCCCCCTCCACGACACATATGCAAGAATTAACGCTGCCGTGACTGAATTAGCACTTACCTCCCACCCCACCCATTGATCCGTTGCACATAGTTGGCGCTCATTTCAGTCAGCTGGCGACATAGGGAAATCTGAATTCGTTTCATCAGTAAGATTTGTTCAGAAATGGAATAGGTGTGTTGGGAATTCACCTAACGAATACAAAATATTACCCCCTCACGCCAATGCTAAATTGTGACCCGGAAGTTGACACTGAAAGGGTTAGAGCACATCCCAGCATTCCGGGCCTATCACTCACTGAATAGATATCTCCTCAGGCAATGCAACGAGATTGGCAGCAACCTGATAGCTTCATTTTGTCTGAAGTGGACTCAACACTTCATCATTATTTTAATAGCATTATTTCAATTATTTTATGTAACGACTTTAATTCGAAACACGTGATCTCGAGTTACTCTGTTGATGAAATCCGGGGAGACTGGCAACCTGTGTGTTGTTCTAGTCAGCACAGAAAACAAACTGCAACAATGTTTTTCCTGTTTTATTTCATTTTCAAGGGTAGTGAGTAAGGATAAGAGGACATTTGTGCCACGCAATTTGCATATTTCAGGAACATATTTAATAATTTTAAATGCTAAAATGCTTGTTAAGCAATTGCTTCCACCCATGAGTAAACAATGCTTACCTTGCCGACACTTGAAAATCGCCGATGAATGAATACCGAAAATCAAAGTGCATTCAAATGTCAGACGTGAGCCTTTTCCAAAGCCGTTCGATGATAGATATTCATCGACAAGAAACATTCACGGAAGAAGCAAAAATGCATACCATCAAAGCGTGCGTCGAACCGAACGACCACCAATCCCAGATTGATCACAGCGATATCAAACGAGTTTGAGAGCACAGAACTGCGATGCGGGGGATGCTGTGTGGCGCTACCACGAGGTGGGGCACGTGATGTGGTGCTACTTTGAGTAGATGCACTGGGTGGTGCTGGTTTGAGGCGAGGCACGCCGTGTGATGCCATCTTGAGAAGGATGGCATGTGATGTTAAAAACATAAAGACCGAGCCGAGATCAGTGTAACTATGAGCCACAAGGGCCCTTCTTGGTTGCACTCTGGACACCCAAACCAGTTGCCCACCAAATCCGTTGATCAGCCCCCCCCCCTGGAATACCGAAAAGCAAGCCCTCTATTCTTACAATGATTGTCTATGCTGTTTTTAAAGATTACGGAAGTGTTACGTTGAGGTGGGGGACGTTAATTACCTTGATGTGACGGACGTCGCATGGTGCTACCTTAGCGTAAGAGACGCTGTGTGGTCTACTGGCGCGTGGCGCGTGGCGAAGGATGACGTGCCGTACTACATTCAGGTGGGAAATGCTGTCCAACGTTACCTTGAGGTGGGGACAACATGTGGTGTTGCCTAGAGGTGGGGACGATACGTGGTGTTACCGTGAGACGGGGACGCTATGTGGCGTTACCGCAAGGCGAGGACGATATGTGGTGTTACCTTAAGACGGTACCTTACTTGAACTATCTGACTGAGTGGTTCGAGAGACTACGACTCTTCTATGCCAGGTCCACGGTGACGTTATTGACACACATCAATACTATTCCCATCCTGATATCTTAGTGAATGGTATCAAGCTGACTCTCGATAATATCTCAAGGTTTTGACGGTGAGGTTCGACTCACGCGTGCATTTCAGCAAACATGTCCAGGAAATAACAAATATATCAAATACAACAAAGCCAGAAGAAAATATAAAGTACTCAGAGGGGTATCAAGAGCGGGCGATGGGCAGTCCACAGAAGACATAGTTTATCTGTACAGGAAGTTCATCAGACCTCACTTTGACTATGTCTCAAATGCGTGGAGGCTCTGCACTAGTGAGACCAATGTGAAGAAAACGCAGGTAACACAAAATAGATCTTGGAGCAACAACGGGCTTGACAGAGATTACTTTCATTTCGTACCTCCACAGGGAAGCGAAGTTGCTTCCAGTGCAGAATCATATTGATGTGATCGGAACTCAGAACGTGGCCAAGTATTTTGGACTCGCCCATCCTCTAAACTACTTCCATGATGTGGGAGACCCACCAAGACGAATGAAGAGCATTTCATCACGCTTCTACAACAGGTTCGTGCCGAGGATGCTGCTTTATGAGACTGGGAACAAAATCATTAAAATCAATAAAATGTATCCACACCAAGCTTACACGAGACTGACTCACGAACTCGGAGAACTCGCGACTCATGGATTCTGTGCCGCCAGACATCAATGCGGAAGAGACTGGAGGACTACCTACACAAAATTGGTGCCCTTTCTTCCTCCACCTGCGGAAGATACAATGACGGCGAAGGAAATATCTCTGATCTTTTTTCATTTGCCCTCTATTATCTGCTCTTCGAAACGACTTCACCATCACTACTCTACGGGACATCTGGACAAAACTGCTAGAAGTTGCCGAGCTCTTGATTGAAGCGAGGCTAAGACGCGACCATAGTCTGTGGTTTTTGAACTGACTGACTGACATTGAGCCGGGCACGCTACGTGGTGTTACCTTCAGAAGGGGACGCTATGTGGTGCTCCCTTCAGACGGTGACGCTATGTGGTGTTACCTCAGACGGTGATGCTATGTGGTGTTGCCTTTAGATTAGGCACTATGTGATGTCACCTTGAGGCGGGTACGCTATGTGGCGTTACCTTGAGGTGGGGACGCTATGTGGTGTTACCTTGAGGTGGGGACGCTATGTGGTGTTATCTTGAGGCGGGGACGCTATATGGTGTTACCTTGAGATGTAGACACTGTGATGCTACCTTGAGGTGGAGACGCCATGTGGTGTTACCGTGAGGCGCATGCTGAGACTGAGGCGCAGAGCCACACCTTGAGGTCCGGTATTCCGTAGCCTTTCTTGAGCGTGACCTGGAACACCTCCAGGCCGGAGATGAAGGCCGCCAGTCGCGACAGGGACTGTTTGCCGCTGCCGCCGACGCCCACCAACAGAGCGTTGCCGCGCGGCGACTCCAGAATGCGGTTAATTCTGCCAGCAGGCACCGTCAACGATGGCGGCAAGTCTCGTTAACGACGGACATCGAGTCAAGTCGGTGGCTCTCGGCGCTCATCCGTGCCCCCCCCCCCCATTCACCTCCACAGCACTGGTGTCTCGGGCGACAGAAAATCAGCCCCACAACACTGCACATCCAGCGAATTTGCGTCGTCAGGAACGCGATGGGCGAATACAGAATGAAGAGCTGCGAGGGAAAGCAAAGCGATCGCCAAATATCGCTAAGTATGATCTGCACAGTATGAAGATCTGACCTTGGCATATACGCATGCCTCACTTGTAATCTCAAAATGACGATGCACGTAATAGCGCAAGCAATTCCAGTGGATCGCTGGCGATAAGAGCAGGTCTGGTCGGGTTTGTGTGGACATTACGGGGTACATCCTAACATGGTCACAGACAGACCATGACCAATGAATGACAGACCATCACCCCTACTGCACTGGTCAATGAAGCTCCCAATTGCAGGATGTAGCCCATGAAGCTCCCAATTCCGATCAATGTCGATGTGGACGCTGTCACACCCAGACGACAGCATCCACATCCCTCCCTTACCTGGAACCCTTACGTGGTTACAGGTAAGGGAGGGAGATTTGCGGTGCGGTACACGTGACTTCCAGGTGGCACGGCAATGACTAGCTCAGCATGTTGGTAAGATGGTGTACCACAGCAAGGTGAAGGCTGCATGAAGCCAGGCAACGAATATAATCATCATCAAACTGGTATAAATAATCCTGCAGGCTACTGCTATTTGGATACCCTAGTCTCTTGCACTTCCTTACTTGGTAGCCACTTAGCTGGCAAATTGAACGCGTGTACGGTTTAACGCTTGCACATTCCGTGAATGTTCATGTTTGCGATTCGCATGATGACCGATGAAACGAGAGAACGCCGGCACTTGCCTTGTAATAATACGGCTGGCGATGCATTCACCAAAACTCTGTTGAAGACAGCTAGGGAGGCAATATTTGAAAGTAGCTTAAATGAAACATCTAACTCGCATTTCCAACAAATGCGTAGATATTACGTAGATATTGATGGGATCAAAAACTCAAACTGTTCTATCATTTACTCCTTTCGCGACCATCATCCATGATGGAGCCATTTGAACGTCTAACTCCCTACCCACCGGTCGGCCATGGTGTCAGTTTAAACTGAGGTGGGGAGGGGGGTCTTGATATCCTCTAGTTCGAGAACGGAGCGTATGAGAGAAGAAAAACGGAGAGCAATTCCGCTTTAGCCTGCCGAATAGATTACAAAACACACACAACGCTTGACCTAAAACCAATTATTAAGGTCCAGTAATTGAGGCAAGGTCGTGCCTGGAACATACTACGGGTATGGGCTATTCCAGTGACTAGACTGTGTGAACTGACGTCTGTGACGGCCATTCGCACATCCCCAGGGTGGACCACGCAATCTATGCAAATGTTGATAGTGATTGAACGCATTGCCCAGGAACAGTTCCGCGCGAGGTATCTGAACCCAAATTGGGTCTGCCGACTCGATTCAACACGACTGGAACCATTGACGAGAAAATATAGCAATTGTCTAGTTGAGCACAACACATATTTATCAAGTGCTCCAGTTTATCAGTATATTTCAGCAAATATCAGTATATTTGCTGAAAATCACTACTAAAGATAAGGGAAGAAATATTTATATGAAGGGAAATCTACAAAGTAAGCATTTTTGCAGGTTACGTCGACCTTCTACATCCAGTGGCGTTTCCAGATAAGTGGAGTGTTCGCTAAAGACAAGGGTATTATTTTAACTCGTCCACTTCCTGCCTCTAATGGTCGCATCAACACTGGGTTTGCTCCCTGTCAGCCATCTCTGCCCGGATCAGACTTGAAACTTCGGAATACCAACGGCGGGTGTCCACTGTGGTGGGAGGTGGTAGGGTGCCTGCGCGCAGGAATGTCGCCGCGAACCACTTTCCTTGAGCAAGGATTGATACATTTATCCTGATAAATATTGCCCAGGTCAGCAAAGCTGAAAATGAAGCGCTGTTCTGTCCATTAGTGAGATTAAGAGGTAAAACTATGAATTAAAGCACAAAACGCTGCTTTAAAAAAATGGCTGCGAGTGGAAAGGCCGCCGCGAGTCTCTGTCTTGGAACACGGATAAGAGTACGGCATAAAAATGTGCATATTTAAGATAATCAACGCTTCATTGCTTGGTATGAACATTGGCGAAACTTAAAATTAGAAGGTCACATCTGACACTAAATAAAGAATGAAGGTGAAATGCTTGGGACAATGGTCATTGCGGGTTGAAAAGCTTCATGATGTAGCAGGACAGGATCGCTCAGATTAACCTTTAATCGGGGCTTTAGCGGGGCCTGGTCGCATCATATCCACGGCAGCCGACTCGCTCGAGCTCTGCCCTCGGTGGTGGTCTACATCTACACAAAAATGCAACATTCCTTGTAAATGTGGGCCACACAACTCCATATTAATTTACTTGCGAGCATGACAAGCAACGACAGCTGGGCACATCTCGCAATGATTACATTTCCAGTGGTAACACACGCCGAGACTCTCAGGTGACACCAGCCGGAGACATCCATACCTGCAGACGTGCATCATGGCGTCCTCGAACAGCACCAGGTTCATGGCGGCGTTGATGTCGTTGTAGGAGTCGATGCCCTCCTTCAGCAGACGGCTCAGCTCCGGCCAGTCGGCGATCTGGACATACGGCACAAACAGGCGGATAGAGAAGCATGAGCCCATGACACTTCTGAAATAGTCATGGAGCCAGAAGTGGATACACCTGGTGTCTTGAAACTGCAACAGGCAGCACTAGTTAACCGTCGTTCCAACGGAAAGCGAGCAGTTTTAGTTACATGCAAGAGGTGAGAAACATGACACGAACCTACCCAGAACAAGTAACGTTTCCAATACCAAATAGGTTGTCATCGGGAAGAGTTTCAATTTCCAACTTGATTCATTCACCATGCTATTCTTGAAACATTCAGAATGTGCTTTGTGCTGTGAGATACTGATCAGGCAAGGAGCTAATTAGTGTCTCATTATCAAAGCTGGCCGACTTTCGTCATTGCTTTGCGTGTTTATCGACGCCACTTGGGCCCACTGTCACCCCGCAGCTAAGAATGGTACCATTGGACGTCGTCGTGCAGTGATGTGGCATCTACGTGACAAAACGTGACCCGTCATCATCTACGTGACAAAACAGTAGTCGCAATATTCCTCGTTGAAAATGCACTGAAACTTCTTGGCTTTCCATGTTTTCAAATTATGGATTGAATGAAGCTGGAAATGTTAATTAGAAGCCCAAACCAGCAATTAACGTCGCGTCGAATGCTACCATGTAGTGATAGCAGACTCATTTCCTTCGCCAACACTCCCACGATACACCACGGAGGCGGCATACAATCAAATGACAATGCATTCACACTCCGGGGCCGTTTCGAACTTGAGGACACGTCAAGCATTTCGATCACTTCAGTTCCACCAACAGCCGCACATAGTGTGGCATCGTACGCAACACGCGCACACATACGCACCTGGAAGTACTTGGGATCTCCGATTCCCTTGGCGAAGTGACACCAGATGTTGGGCTTCGCCATCACCACCGTCTCATCTTGATCCTATAGCCAACATAATTGTCAAACGACCGGCAATACGGGATTAAAGGTAACGAGATGGTAATGCTTGCTATGCAACACAAAATCCCGCAACATGAAAAACATGACCAGCACTGATGCAACAGCAGGCGAGCCCTACAAAGCACGATCGCCCAGCCGGTGTCAGAGCGACAGACATGACGAGTGACCTCACCGCGAACAACACGTGAATGCCCGACTTGGTCAGCTTTACGCGGCTGCATTCTGCCAACCCTCCATGCCACGGACAACACTGCGTTTTCGTCGCTGGCTTCGTCAAAACAAAAGAGCTGAAAATACCGACAGCGTAGAGTAGACATTACTGTAGTTGTAAAATGTGGACATTACTGCAATTCCTAATGATGTTACGGCAAGTAGGAAAATACTACGGGGTATTCCCGACCATCTACGGCTTTGAACTTTTCACGGCGCAATTAAATACCAGTTAGATGACGCCATCCCTTCGCCGATGAATGATGCCGACGAAAACGTTTCCAAGTTACGGTGAGTGTGCCTCCACCATCCCTCCCACATATGGGCATATTATCACGTGTCGCCTCCACATACCAAACCGTATTTCAGTGAGGCTTGGTCCATATCGTGCATGGCGCAATTCGCGATGATTGTCTGCAAATTCATGTACTGTCCGGTTAGCCTAGCTGACCGGATCGGAAACTAGTCTGCGGCCATTGCCATGCACACTGACGGCCCCAACAGAAGTTTGTCCGCATGCAGGCTCCTAAGCAGGCGCAATCAGACACGACGCACACCACGAGCACCGCCGCTGTACGAATGGACAGCGCAACACACGACATGAACCGTCCAGCTGTGCAGTGCATTTCACCGCGGCGCGTTACCCCGACACAGACGTCACGGTTCGGCCAGTGCCGCCGCTCAGAGCCGCCCACCGGCCGGCACTGGCAGCGTTCAGTGATCAGACCGTTAACCTCCGCGCAGAGCGCATCGGTTGTGGTCGGCTCCAGACGCAGCGCTGGCGCCACCTCGCCGACGCGGTCAGACGAGGCGTCTGGTTCTCGGGCATGATATGATTGTGTGTCAAGTGTTCTCTCCCGGTCTGAACCGACGGGGAGAGGGACAACTCACCATAGCTAGGTGAATTGTGGCTGATGGCAATCCACACACCCTATACGACGGGGTGCGTGAACAGATATAACTACTCTACACTACTAAGCTTACATAGTGAAAATGAACTGCAACTACAACTACCTACGAGACTACAAAGTGAACCTGTGCTGCCAGGATCATCACGCAGAGACCCCCAACAAAAACAACGTCGATCTGGAGCAACTCAGTCCGCGATTTACGGGAGGTGCCGGCACCCACCAATGCCTGAAATGACCTCCGCATGCAGCCCCCTAGCCAGGGAACCACAAGACACCCTGACCCCAAGCCACAGAGGGAAAAGACACAAGAAATTGACACGGCGGAGACGTCAAGGCACCAAGTACGAAAGGAGTCGAGTCCGCCGTGGGGTAGCGACGGCCGGGAGACGGCTGCCAGGCCGTGCATCATTGTCCAGCAGGCGTCCGACATGACCAGGCGCTGGCCTATCCAGGACCCCAGCCGGAACACTCCTCACCCCCTCCCCCCCCCACTCCGTCCGGACGGCGACGGTGTCAACTGGCCGCACGGTCGGAAGCCACCTAGTCTAAAGCCACACCATCTCCCATCTCAGCTCGTCTCACCCCGTCTTCTTCACTCGTCCAAACAAAATCACGCACGCGTGCAATGCTAATGACAGCCGGTTCCATTGCGGCATGCAGTGTGTAACTCGGTGCACCAAGCCCGCGACACACCACCACACATAGCCACAGTGAGCGGTGTCAAGACGTGCCGACGGCAGCGTTTGTACGGGGACCACAGTGTGGCGAGGCCATGCCGGGTGCTACTTGCTCGGCCCAGCTGCGGGGAGTGGAGGGTGCGCGAGGCGTCCTCTGTCGGGTGCACCTCGTCGAGCGATGAAGACGCTGTCAACTGTAAGGTGAATGGCGTACCAGCATACCAGCATGGCGCGTCGTCGGCCACTCTTCACCACCGCAGCGCTCCTCAACACGGCCTCAAAACGCATCGAACAAAACGCAGAAGAACGAGCGTCCTTCGCGAACTTAGAGGGTAGGAATGTGGGCTCCGGTGCACTGCATGTGGTGCATTACGCCCGCTGAATGCACATAGCCGTTACTGGCGAAATGGCACACCATTCGCCGACAGGCACGCATCGCGGACCAGCAGGAAAACAACCGCACTACCTTCCAAAAACTGGTAGAGACGGTTAAGATTTGGTGGCGAAAAGGTAAAACATGGTTCAAATGGGTACATACGCGAGCTATGCAAATTCGTTGATGAACGGGAAAACCAACTTACTTCTATGGCGGCATCGGGTGACTTGAATAGAGAATTGGTTATGAAACATCAGAACTTGGCTATCCACAGATAAACATGTCAAAAAAATAAATATCGCTTATATATACGTACACATATACACACACACGCACATAGACACACATATGTATATATATATATATATATATATATATATATATATATATATATATATATATATATATATATATATATATATCCAGAGTGGATTCAGATAGTGAAGACTGGGAAGGGGTTGGGTTGGAGATTTGCAGCACTGATAGCGGCGAAGATGGCTCCTCGAATAACACGCTCAAATTGCACTGCGAGTGGCACGAGCAGCTGTCCGATATTCACATCACATCGCTAGTGTTTTGGGGATGAGTGTTACTGACTGAGCCCAGAGCGTTAGTCAGTTTCCTCGTCAATGCTGTTGCCAGATGGTGGGGAGCACTACCGATGTCAGGTGCTATTGGGTGTATTGGGTGCCCAGATTTACGAGGCTTTGGCAGCCCTTTTGGTACGTGATGCTGCTGGTGACGCTTCTAGTAAAACAAAACAGCTGACATGATGCACAGATTGGACAACGTAGATGTCTCGAACATGCAATTCGCAGATTTAGATGTGAAATCGCTCTTCACAAATGTGCTCATTGAGGAAGGCGCTAAAGTAATACGTGGCGTCACAGAATCACTCAAGGACAATGGACTTCAATTCACAAAATTGCATTTCTAAAGAAGTTATTTTACTCTGCATGCACTTGGGAGCTCATTTGCATTAAGCGTTAAGAAAATGAGCAATCTCATTTGCATTAAGCGATGCGAAAATGAGCAACAAAGTGGACCGGTCTTTAGCTCACCGTCAAACTCAGCGACAGCCGGTCTGAATATAGCCTTATAAAGGGATTATTTCCTAGACATCTTCGATAGTATAACAATTTCAATGGAAATCGTAGTGACGCCTTGGTCGTGGTTCCAAGTAATATTAAATTCCAAGAGAAAATTACATCTCCTGAATCAAGTGGATGCTAGTATTCGGCTGACAATGGAGCTGAATCGGAAACCAACATTTTATACCTGCATAGCAAGATTGGGACAACATATCAAATTCAAAGCATATCTCAAGCCTACCAGAAAAGAATACAACCACTTTTAACCTGCTCACAGTAACCTCATACAATATGGAATGATTACATGCTAAGAGCTTTCAGGACATTCAGTGATCAATACTTGCCAGAAGAAATCAAACACATCTACAAAGCGTTCTCTACACTGAAATATCCGAATGAGTTGATTATCTCGCGAAGAAAAAGGCAGATACAATCAGTAGCAAGTTTCATCGCACCAGGCTACCAAAATAAAATATCCAGACGGCATAGTAGTCCTAGTCAAAACAAGCTAGCATCATATCGTATAAGTTATAATCTACTGGCGCTTACATCGTGGTGTATTCTAGAACAAAAATAGGGGAATTGTGGGTGTGACCGCAAGGCTGAGGTCATCTGAAAACATCGTACATTATGCTTGCTTTGGCTGCTAAACATCATACTTCGGTGGAACAGAACGAGGGAGTGACATCATGAGTAAATGTGCACGAGCGAAATGTCATGCATTACAGAAATGTCATGTAACACTATTGTGGTGAATACCGAGTAATGTATTAGTTTCACAGAATGGATCTGAACCAAGATTTCGAAGCAAAATGCAGACAAAGGCATGAGAAACTCTGGAAGCCGCGTGTCTTAAATCTGAAGAATGAATACATTCAAGAGGTGGCTTTGCAAAACGTCCTGACGTAGTGGCCAAAGTATGTGCAACGAAGCACCGCTGCCTACTTACTACATTACCAATTGGCCATCTTGCTGATTTGCTCCAACGTCAGTAAGAGGTTTCACCTTGCCCTCATTCACTACAAATACATGTTAACACAATGCTATCTTTCATCCGGCAAACCCACTTTCTTTGGATCCGGCTTGGCTGCTCATTAGGACACCTCAGGGAAGGAAACACTACAATCAATTAAATATTCCAATCAGTAGAATGACTGCCGCGAAAGCTTCCCAAATGGCGCATGAATTGTCTCGTTTCTGTACGGCGCACACAGTGGAGACAGCACAGTGGATGTAGATGCCCTACCATGCGAGTGTTGCCAACAGTATACATATGCACGGTGCGTTGCGTTCTGCTGGTGGAAGCTGACTTAAGGCTGATTAGTTTTGGCGACACATACGGTGCACTGCACGTGTCGCGTCGGCTGTGGTTCGCACGACATCGTTTACGCTGAAGATGCTGCATTACAACAAAACACTAAGGTCTCCGGTTCAACACTCGCATCACTCGGGACATTTCCCAATTCCGCGGTCCACCGGCGAAACAGTGTGGGCGGCGCAATTGGTGGCGATCGTGCATTAAGTGCGCCGTGAGCCACCCAATAAACACACAAATGAACAATATAACACCGCAGCTACGCCGTCAGGACACTGCAGCTACGCCGTGATTTTGTGCTGTACCCGTCCAGACACGTGTAAGCTGAGACAATCACATGTCACATGGAAGCACCAGGCTGTTTCGACACGCAGCGTGTTGTGCGCCGTTGGACTGAGTGTGCGTTACACATATCCAGCTGTGGGGCGACGGTCGGCAGCGGACGTCACAACGGTGGGTGATCACAGTGCTATCAGTCAGATTATGCACCTAATATGGTATGATTTACAAGTGTTCAGGCTGATACAGATAACATGAAAAACAAGAAGCGGATCTCACGATTCGTTCTCCATCAGCATCCTGCAATCATTCCAAGAGCAGCATGTGATGAGATGAACTATGGAGTACAGCAACAAGCCCCAATGTGTCCAAATTTGCTCCGGTATCAGAACATAAACAATATTTTAAGCAAATATCCCGAGGTAATTTGCAACGGGCGATGGAGACTGAACTGCATTCCGCTGAATGCCTCAAAACATGTTTAAATTCCGATGTTGGCGACCAATATTTCTCACGATTTGCAAGCTATCTCAAGTTGTATTAGTATTTTCTTTGTCTAGTGACCTAAAATCGCGAACTTGGCCACACTAACATGTTTCAAATTTATTCCACCTCTTCATCAGAACGAGAATACACCACATTTTGGTTCATGTTCAGTTCGGATCTGGATAATGGGTGTCCTAAATCAAACAATCAAATAATATGTTGAACATAATGTTCATATCTTCTGTAACTGCATACTTACTTTTCTACTGCACCAGTAATTGATAATAATACAACTGCTATTAGTGTGCAGCATCCAATAAATTGTTACTACATCAACCGCATTCAGAAATGTAAAGACATCCAAATGAAACATTTTAGGGGTTCCAACATATTCGAATCATAAACAAGCTCTGGTGGCATGTCGCTCATGGAAACCATAAGATGCAGAAAAAAATGTCACTCAGAATTGCTCCAGTAAGACGCGAAGATAATGCAAACCATTGAAACGTAACTCAGTACATTTCACATTTCCGCACATCGAGAACACCCCGGTATAGGAGGTAGAACCTAGAGTGTTCGTGCAGACTGAAAGGTTTTACCTACTGCACCGCCTTGAGCCGATAACCGACTTTTTCCAATTTCTTTACTTAGACCAGAAAGCTGGCACAACTTAGGTCATCATTTAATTAAAGGCAAGGCTTCAGCGCTTCGCGCGATTGGACAAAACAATACTTAGTATTTTGAATACCGAAGTTACGCGTCGGTGCGCGTCTCCCCCAAGTCGTCCAAATAATTTTATCTCGCACGCGATTTCCAAATAATTTCGTAATCAAATCTCCCCCAAAATGAACTCCACAGAGCCAAAAACATGATCTAAGTCGAGAAACCCTGGGCCACCTGGTGACGTCACTTCTGTGGAAAAAAAAATGTGAGGTGGTGTCTGACCCTTCTCATCGAGCGCTTTCCGATGACACCTCTTCCGTTTTCGTGCGATGCTTAGTTTGGAGATTAGAGGGGGTCCCTATCTAGCCCCCCCCCCAAGACGGGGTGTGAGGATATGACCGGAACGACGGTGAGGGTCAAAGACGTGGAATAGGAATCGGTCAACAAGCTAACAAATGAGGACTGTTCAGAAATGTTTTGTTTAGAGTACTAATACATTGTATCGCAGTATCACTAAGAAATACCACAAAGTCGTCACTTCCGTCGTCGCCTACCTCAAATCCCTTTTTGGCAATGTCGAGCATGATCTTCTGGAAGGAGGCGCCGTCCTCGCTGTCCACCAGTTTGTCGCCGTACACCCGGTTCGACTCGTGTATCCACACGCGGATGAGGTCGAGCGGCGTCTTTACCGCATCGCTGCCGCAGAACAGCAGGCCCTGCAGCGCAGCGGTTCAGGCTGAAACGCCACCCCGCCCCGAGAACACAGCACTTGCCGACACAGCGGCACACAACGAAACACGTCACGAGCTGGGAACAATTTCACTGCAATTGCGGCAGAAAATACGACTTTTGAAACCTTTGCCAAACACATCTAACGGCTGAACCGTCGAAAAATTAATGTGTAAAATTAACATTAAAAAAACGTTAAAACTAATAACTACACAGTCGCGCATCAACAGTCCAGTCTACAGCATCGCCAGCCAAAACCGCACCCCGGCCATATAATCCCATGCTACAAAATAACTGATCGACGAATGCAACACCATACCTGGAAGATGTTGCTCAGATCCCTGAGGTTGAACACGTAGTGGAACTTGATGGCCGTTGGCAGGAACGACTGCGTCACCTTCTGGTGCAGAGTGAAGGCTGACTGCACAATGCTGGTGGACATCTTGAGTATGTTGTGCGGGAACTTGTTGAGCGGGTTGCTGAGGTGCTGGTGCAGGATCGAGTTGTAGATGGTGTGCAGAGATTCGGCACCCGGGAAGCTGAAAGTGTTGCGACATGCTGAAGAATCGAATTGATGATGGGGAATTGTTTGGAGCAATTCCATTGACGGTACCAATTATCTACCACAAGGACGTGCTGATGACGGCGGAATTTCGCAAATGTGTTTGTACATACCCTTCTTTTCATATGCATAGTTCCATATGAATACTTCCACCAAAATTATTCGTTTCACATGCCCGCCATGGAACACGAGTATATACAACTCTTGACACCACTTGGCCACCGCATCCATGCATAATATGTGTGACTAGGCAGTCATTAACTTGAGTCAACATATTGGACTATTACGGAACTATCAGAACGGTATCACGCATTTTGTTAACAATGCAAATTATTGCGGCAGCCGTGCATTCGCTTTCAAACGGCTTAATCTGCTCACATTAGTGTATTTCTACTAAAATTTGAACCTAAGCCATCACATGAAGCAATGCAATCACTCGCTGCCAACATTCGTAGAACACCCGGGAGATTGAAGTTTTACCTTGCAAGGCTCACTCGCCCCCGAGATGTGGCTGGTCTGGTGGAGTGACTGGGAGTGGTGGGACATGCTCGCCACTCCCAGCTAACCCTGTGCTTAGCTCTGCTGGCCGGAGTGATTATGAGCGGCCGCGGGGCGCACCTGGTGGCGAAGACGGCGAAGTGCCGCTGCAGGCGCGGGTTGATGGTGAAGCTGCCGGCCGTCGGGTTCATCGCCGCCACGTACTGCACGTTGTGGATCTCCTTGAGCGACAGCTTGATGCGGTCGTACCAGTGGTTGTAGTCGAGGTGCTGGCGCAGCATGGTGTGTGGTTGTACCGTGTCGTACAGGTCCACCTGGAGTCACACAGTGTGCCTGATCACGTCACGTCACGTCACGTCATAGTGTGCGGCTGTACCGTGTCGTACAGGTCCAGGTAATCATCGTCCACAGCTGAGCCAACACAAACTACACTGCAATGCCAACACTGATTCTGCTGGATGCAACTTACAAAGCCAGCAGAAAATGAGTACCACTACAATGCCTACCTCGCACCCGGCTAGCAACGAAATTCGCCTATGTCCAGTCGCGGGGGAGGGGTCGACCAGTCCTGCATTTCGCTATCCTCCATCTCTGGAGAACTTAACGAGTTGACCCGAATATCCATTGGTCGATATCACGAACAGGTCGATATGTAAAAACAGGTTCGAAGAGCTAGCAAGTTCAGTACGTTCATATTCTTCAGGGTGAAAAGTTAATGTTCCTCTCACATAATTTCTGGTCATATTTATCAAAGGGTGAATATTTGGAACATATCCCGTGGCCGGCTGCATTCGCAATTCACCTTCCACTGCCGGGATGCTTGGACGCCCCTATATCTCAAAACACATGGACTTACAGCGAAAATAAACACACCAGCGGGCGGGCCACTATCAGAAGCTACTAATAATTGAGCTATGATGAGATACTACAATGACAATGAGAGCTACATAATGCACCCACAATTATAACCCTCAAGTCATTTTTTGCAGTGGCAGAACAAAAAAAAAACGCATCAGCATCTACCTGGTCAATAGTAAACAACCTCTCCATTTCTGAAACATTAGAGCTTGCAGAAGTGTAGATGCTTGTGCAGACGGTTAGTTGCTGTACATTACAATACATGATTGGGTCAAATCCGAATACATAATTCAAGAAAGCACTGCTTAATCGTTTCTGGAAGTGGTCTTTTTGGACCTGATCGTGCCTGATGGCTTGGCATGACAATGAGTGAAAAGTTGCACGACAGATTCCAATACAATAAATAAACTGGTGTGCAGAATTTCAGTGAGGTTGCTGCGCCTATTCACTTCCCAGCTATCACCGAAAAACCGTAGATAGGGGCGTTCAAACATTGCCGTACCAAGAGAGAGAGCTAAGCAGCTGGGTGATGCTGGCTCCACACCCGTTGACTATTCTGCACACCTGCTCACTAAAATAACGGGCACTCGTTCCAATTGCACACCAAACGGCAAGTTCAAATGCACTGTGAACGCCGCAGCGCGTCGACCCCGGCCACATTCAGGAGCACGCGCAACGTCCGCCCACGACGCGCTCACCTCAGGCATGTTCATGTCGTCGACGAAGTAGATCATCTTCTTGCTGCCCGGCGGGCCGTAGTTGCGGCCGGCCTTCTTCTCCAGTGGCTTCTCCAGCACGCGCTGCAGCATCTCTGACGGCGGACACAAGCAGACATGGATCAGAGCAGCGCTGTAACGGCGCCGTGTGTGCTTGCCGTCGTTCGCCGCGTTGTTTTCACGTCGAGGTGTTGGTGATGGCAGCGCACGCGTAGATTGAATGTCTTCAATGAGTGTGCCTCGTGGTTAACTGGTTGGATCGGTTAACTCGTGGTTAACTGGTTGAACTGCCGCACTGCCACACTGCCGCACTGCCAGATGAGTGGCAGTGCGGCCGTGCGGCACACCTTCCTCATGTTACCGCCGGTACGTGCACTCGCTTGACTGCAAGGGTCGGCTAGTAGCGTGCCGAGGAGCCGTCGTAAGTGGGAACGGAGATACTGAGTACCAATATGACAACGTGCTGGGTGCGCACCCAATCTCGGAAAAAATGAAGGATAACATACAATTTCGGCACTACGTGATCCTCGACATGCGCACCGGAGGCGGAGTGGGGGGGGGGCGGTAGTGGCGGCGTTATTCTCCCACACGCTCGTGTTTTTCGATGATATCACATTAACGGGCAAGGATTTTACAATGGAATCTTGTGTGTGTGTGTGGTAAAGCGCCACGTGGAAAAATAACCAAAAAAAGTTTTTGGTCGCATTTGTACGGCCATGACGATTTTCCTTTCGATTACAGACATTTTGTGTTTTTATGCCACAAAGTGAACTCTCCAGAGCCAAAAACATGTCAATTGTGATCACATGGACCACCTAGAGGCGTCAATTTTGGAGGGTGCAATTTTAGGCGTGATTTCGGACCTTACTCATAGAGCGCTTTCCGATGACATCTTCGTTTTCATGCAACGCTTAGTTTGGAAATTAAAGGGGGCATAAAAGGATCTCCAGAGACAGGGTATGAGGGAAAAATTAGATGAAAGCGTGCTAAGATGAACTTGTTGCGTGAACGATAATCTATCGCCCCAAACTGGTAGCTGCACTCGGTTGGCAGGCGGTCAGCTGAGAGCATGCCAAGCTGCCAATATTCGGAAGCGGCCGCCCAGTTGCCACGCGCGTGTGGGAGTGTGTTGGGGTCGAACCGAGCCAAGCTTCATTTTTCTTTGGAACACCGAGCAACGAGTTCAATGCAGGAGTGGCATGGAGACCACATGTTGTTGCGGGCAGTGAACAGACACCACAATAGTATTACAGTGCAGTATTATACCCGCTTTCAGTTGTCTGAGCAAGGAACATATCGAATAATATACGTGATAGCATGGAATACCACCAACTAAAACCTTTCACAACGTCGTCTTCAAAATAGTTCATTGTTCCCATGATTGCTATTTGTCAATCAGTTATCGGGAATGGAAGATTCGTCAACTGGTGAGCCGTTGTGAGTGACTGAACACAGTCATAGCCAGCACATTCTATATTTGGCGTGCGACTGGCCTCGGCAATTGCACGGACCAAGTTCCACCCGTTGGTGCACGTACCGGAGGTGGTGTAGAAGTTGAAGGGCACCCTGGTGACCATGTAGTCGTCGGACAGCTGACTGAGCTTGTCGTTGATCAGCACCGTCTTGCCGGAGCCGGGCGGCCCGACCAGCATGACCGGGTGCCGCTTCTCCATCAGCTTGTCCATGAAGAAGCGCAGTCGGGTGGTCTCGGGTGTGGCCACTAGCACCGCCTGCCGGGTCAGTCTGCGCCGTGACGGCCGGACGGCGCCGTGAGGGCCACGCGCGTGCGCCCGCCGCCGCCACCCACCGTCAGCCAGTCACGGAGCACCGACAGGCCACACACACACCACGCTGTCGACGCCGGGCGGTCAGCACCGCTGGGGACAGCTCCACCGTACGGCATGGACAACACTGCCATGTAAGTGTGCCGTTTTCCAAACCTGACGACATTCTTTCGGAGAGCTGCAAGACCCGCCGAAATGAAGTCGAATGAAAGTGATCAGAGGTGTGCGGATAACCGATAGGAAATACTGGCTGCTAACACCAACACAAATATTAGCATTATGAATAGAAAACTGAAACTAAGGTCTGACCGGATGCATCGTGCAATTGACACACTAGCAGTGTTGCTCAGGTCTCCGTGCATCCTGACACACTCATCCAGTGTGCCTTGGAATTGACACCCCAGCGGAGAGCAATTATCCGCTCTTATTCGCACGCTCGCAAGACATTTTACACTTCCGCCCTGATGTGTCAAAATGTGAACCTGTTACATTAACCGGATACAACCAAACACAAACGTGCTGGATCGCGTTCTGAGACTTTTCATTTGATGCCCTTTTCACAGTTTTCCACCACCACTTCCTCAGGAATTGCCTACCACTCCGACCCCCGTTCGAAGACGGCCCCGAGATCCTGCACCAACCGCACGCAGGCGTTGGAAGCGCAGCCGACGCAACTGACCTGCAGCGGCACGTCCGGGTCTAGCTCGAAGGTGGCGACATTCTGCGACCACGGCACGAACTTCTGCGTCTCCCTGTCGATGTAGTAGTCGAACACGGTGCCGGCCACCGGGAACTTGACCGACTTGAACTCGCTCATCCACCAGCGCGAGAACTCCACCCGGTAGTCGGTCATCTGGCCGACGCAGGAACAGAATCGTGCGCAAATCGGCGGCATCTCAGCGTACCACTACACTAGTGGGCACGCCAATCAAACACAACACAAACCACGACGGAACACTAGCTATGTCGGTTAACAGACTGGCTCAGTCGGATTTAACCTGTCATAAACTGGATCTGACTTGGCCTCGGTGACCTGATATGACTTAGAAACAACGTAGCATAACAATGTACACCAAACAAGTCGCCGGTTTTGCCAAGAACACTTCCTTTTTGTCAATATACGGGAAGCGCATCAGCGCCGATATTTGTGGTCTGGCGCTGACATTTTATTTTTTACTTTAGCGACCCCCAACTCGAAAAATTTTCCGTCCATTTTTATTTCTTCTTACTTTAAACAACGCGCCGGTCATTTATAAGCAGGTACACAAACAATGGCGTATATCGGCCGGTAAGATCTGGAGTTATCTACGAAAAACCGGAGGGGTGGGCGGATTTCGTCACCCCCCCTCCAGGGCGCGTGTTAAATGGAACACATTTTCAGTCGACGGTTTTTTCGCATTATTTTAACTACCAATATTTTCACGTCCTTTGTAGCTCCTAGCTATTTACGATGTCTAGCTAAACGTAACTAGTGGTAACTGTGCCCACACTATCTGATTTACGGAACTGAAACATGAATCGGACATCCGAAATCTTCGCAAGATTGTGACTAGGATTTCATGCACGGGTATTGTATCAAAAAGTCTATAGCAGCCTAGTCATAGACAATGTCATTTTCAACCTTATTTACAAAACGAGTACGTAGAAAGCATGTATAGCATGACACGCACGCCTACTGCAACATATTCTCGCAACACATCGATTCGGAAACAGGAGCCATCACAAGTCGGTTGGTGTCAGATGCCGATATCATAAGTAGTGCCGTGCCGGTTCTTGTACGCCATGCCAGTTATTATTATATTTCATGGTAACTGAAGTAAGCACGCAATTCAATGGCAAACAGCATCGTCGTCATGCGACGTTCATTCGGGTCGATTTTTGTCCTGCGCGATCATCCAAAATGTGCCGAATCCGGATACGGAAGACACATGAAACCACCCCTGGAAACTACCTGCAACACACTCATTTAAATGCGGTGCTTTCTGGCAGATTTCTCGGAAATGAATCGCAAGCGCCCCTCCAGCGCCGACGCCCACTCCACCGAGAGCACCTCCGGCTGGACAAGACCTCACCGCTGCATACCTACAGAGCCGAGGTGACACATCGAGAGCCAACCGCACGCGCGCGGTCTGCAGCGCGTCTATACCGCAGGGGACTGTTCGCATGACTTGTCCGCGTGCTGGAGGAGAGCTTCAAAGGTCAATGTCTATCACATCACGACTGTGGTTGAACGTCGAGTCACCAGTCCTGTGAGAGGACGCCGTGAGTGGTGCTTTTGCTGAACATTCGTCTCCTGCGGTGAACTGTGTTCCCGAGGATGTGCAACCTACGCTAGCTCCCGATCACTGTGAAACAGCGAAGCATTGCTGTCATGTGTGTTCAACGTGCAACATATTGGAATATTGTTAGTCTAGAGCATTGGGTAATCCCATGCGTGTGAATCAATGCACTAACGTCGGAAAATACCATTCTTCGTCGTCTCTTGCGAACACGGACAGCACAGCGTCGCACCACCATTTCTGTTGACTGATCCCACAGAGTGAAGATCATTGTAGCATAGCACACTCCGCGGGACGTGATGATCTCAAACCCACCGCTTCGGAGGGAGGGCAGCGGTATTGGCATCCCACTCGCAGATGCGGAAGGTGACCAACTGCGTGACTGCGTGACATAGCGTCCAATGCGCCCCATCGGCCGGGAAGCCGGGAAAGCCGACGTTAGCCGAGGACGGCTTCAGTTCTAAGCTGATCGACCCGTGCGACATCGATCAGCCCCACCACACGTCCAAAGTCTGGCCGCCAGCCAGACGGCGGCAGAAGCCTCAGCACCGCCGAGCCCACAAACCACCTACACGACGGGCACCGTTGAGTGCGCGCCGAGTCTGACATTGAAGTTGGCTGGACGAGGCGGTAAGCTTCTCCTGGCTGCATCACAACATCGTCCTCCGCTCGGAGATTGCTGGGTTGACAGGTGGAGCCGCTGCTGCTACTGCTGCTGTATTCACGACGGCACCAGTTAGCTTGAAGAGCTGACCTTATATTGCAGCATCCCGAAACACGGACCTGATCCCCGCGGAAACTGCAGCACTGGCCTGCTCCAAAAGCACCGATCCGACCCTGAGACGTACTGGATCACTGATCTAATCCCGAGCACACTGGAGCACCGACCTGGTCCTGGAACATGCTGGCGCCGAACGCCGACACGCAGCAGAAACAGAAGTACATCTCGTACAGCTCCTTGGGCGAATCGGCCGGCACCGTCTCCGGCGTCAGCATGCAGTCTGCCGGCACACACACATTCAGACACACGTACAGATTGCGACGCAGTCAGACCGTGTCAGCCAGCAATCTCGACGATAGCCGACATGTCATCAGTGTCACGATGAGCGGGGCGGAGTTCCTGCCCGGACCTCACCAGTCACACATCACCATGGCAGCAGGACGCGGGCTGGCTGGTGCAAGCTTTCCTGACCACAGCAGGCCCTACCACCAACAACTGTCTGGCTGTCATGTCGTGGCATCGCCCAACAGTGTACAAATACGCATACACCACATGAATTATGCACGATAAAGTACGCAAATTAATAATAGCGAGATACAAAATTCAAAATAAAATGACCCAATACCCTGTACATATCTACCGTACGGCTGAAGCCTTCATCGTGTTAAGTCGCATCATCAGCTTATCCTCATCAAGGCGTTAGCCGAAACATACGTGCAAGGTGCATACATTATGTGTGTGCATATGTGCAAACAATCATATTAAGCAGGTCCATGGATATTCACGATGACTGACCAAGCAAGTTGCACAACATCTGTATCTGCGAGATCTCTGCGATGGGCGTGATCTTCTTGAGTCTGGTGCGCATCACCTCCAGACAGCCCGGAACATACTTGTCGAAGAGGATCATCAGGTTGGCCTTCTCTGACTGGATCTCGCGCGTCTCGATCCAGCTGCTGACGAACCTGTCCGCAACCCGCACCGCTCACCTCAGTGTGGCATCACCTTTCTCGGCGGGTTTTGTGGTGGCGTGCTGGAGTGTACAGGGGGATTGACGAGGTTGGAACAGATCGCTGCGACTATTCGTGAACATTGCAGTAGCCATGCCGTCTTCTTAGCTGCCCCCGCGGCGGAAATTCGCGATCGTCGAAGAAATGCGCCCCGCTCGGGACGAGCGCAAGCGTCTGTTAATGGGCCCCGCCTCATGTCGTGCTCAGTAGCTCTCGAAACATTTGGTGTTCCTCACCCTTACAGATAATCGCTAACCGCTTACCAGTCCCTCTCTTGTTCATCCGTAGTGATTATGTACAACGTGTGGGAACAACAAGAAACGAATGCCGTTATAATGAACAATAGAAGGAAGGAAGACCATCAAAACACATATGTTAATTCGATTGGTGTGTTGAGCTGTCACTGAGGAAAACTACGCCTGCCCGGTACAATGCCGCCGGTGGTGACCTGAAGGTGAGGCGGTGTCGCAGGTGGTGATCGCGCCCACACGTACGGGTTCCAGCCGAGGTCCTGCGGGTTCAGGTAGAGGATGCCGGCGCGAGACACGGTGGCCGGCGTGGCGTGACGCAGCGTGGCGATCTCGAACAGCAGCCGCATGGTGGGTGTCAGCGCGATCCGCTCGTTGGACGCCAGCGTCAGCACCTGGTCAGCCACACCGCGACATCAGTACCGGAGGAGTGAAGGCCAGTCGTCACCAATAACCTCCCGAATGAAACGAAAATATACGATATATATATGTATGTATATATATGTATATATATGTATATATGTGTATGTATATACATATATATAGTAGTACATGTATATGATATATATATATATATATATATATATATATATGCATATATATATATATATATTACTATATATATGCATACATGCATATATATATATACTAGTGGTCAACGTCTTCAGCTGATGGAATGTTTCGAGCATCAGCGACCATGACCGGCCGAGCACGGCCTCGCTACATACCACACAGTCCGACTCGTTCCGAACCGACACGGCCATTGGCTGGAGTCCAAGTCGGCGGTCGCTAACAGCGGCCGAGACTTCCCAGCTACATACCCGCCACGACACTGGCCACAGCCTCACATGACTGGACGTGCCCTGTCTGCAGCGAGCGTCCGCACAGCGTCGGCGCGCCAGCGCAGCCACACAGCACCGGCGCCGGCCCGCCCACCTTATTGTCGTCCATGACAGTGTTGAGCGACTCGATCCACATGGGGTCGATGTCGCCGTCTAAGATGAGCCAGCGCGGTCCGTCCGTGGTCAGGTTCGCCATGTCCCGCATCAGCGTCGACAGGAGACCTGATCAGCACAGCAGCCCGTGTCAGGACAACACAGCTGACCTGTCAACACAGCTGACCGGTAGATGGCGGATCAGCGGCCTTGATCAGCTACTGCTATCAGATATCGTCAGTGTAGCTGATTGGATACGCAGCCGAATGACGCAACTAGCAGAATATGAACTACGCTGCAACGCATTCGCACGAAAGGCGTAGAACACATCCAATTGGCACAAATCTAGCACAAACAACACAAGCAACCAAACACGGTAACACAAATGAGCGTCCGACAAGCGTCAGGTGGCGGGTGTGCAGATTGCATACTTGTAACGTACTTATGTACACCGGCGCAAACGGTGCAGCTGACCGGCTGTGATCGTGTTCAGCACACACATCACGGCGAGCAGACCACACGGTCTGTCTGCTGCCAGACTGAACGACGTCGCCACTCAGCCACTCAACACACGACAGCCAACCGGCAGCGGGCGCATGCCAGGCGTCTCGGACGGAAAACAAACGCGACACAAAGCTGAACAGGGACAATGGCCGCAGAGCGCGAGTGTGCTTCGTCTGACGACCGGTTCGGCTGAAGCAACAGTGACCAATCAACACGGTTGTTCCAATACCTATGCGAAGGCATCAACTGCGGTGCCATACATCACATGCGCCAGCTACAAGACGGGTCGGCTGCCGGCTGTAGCACGACGAACCGATGAGAGTTGGCGACGTGCCGCGCCACGACCGACCTGCCCGGCCGGCCGACATCACCCCGCCAACACCCACCGTCCTTCCACTCGCGCGTCGACTGGTTGATAACGCCGAACAGCTCGTCGTTGGTGACCGCCTTGGGGTTGAGGTCGGTGAAAGCGGGCCGCTGCTTCAGGTTCTGGTGCGTCTTGAACAGCGTCTTCCACACGTTGGTTTTGCCGGTACCGGCGTTGCCGATGATGAACACCGAGTGCCGCACGTCCAGCAGCTCCTTCAGCTGAACCACCTGTCGCAGAAATGTGCAGGCATACGGATTACACTGCCCGACACTCTGAGCTTTAGTCATTTCAGTCGGCTGGACCTAGGATGTACCTATGTAATAGATTTTCCAGCCAAAGCAATATAATAGCAATTGATATAAAGCCGGTTTCTATATAAGTTCTTTTGCACGTAACATAAAATGATCGGCAGGAACGCCTATGAAAATTGACCTTTCCTCGCACATCCAACAGCAAGTTATTCCGACAACACTGCAATTAAAACATGTGTATAGCATAAAAGGTTGAAATACCGACCCATGCCAACTGGTTGTTCAACTGATGTATCGATGCCACAGCAGCAGCAGCTGATGGGCGAATGTATGCTGCAGGATGCATCACAATGTGGCATCATTTATCAACGAGGACGGTGTGTTTCGAGGAAGCTTAATTTTACCTTCTTACTGAAGGTTTCAAACCCGTATATTTCATCCAGCCGCCAGGCACGTCAGGCACGGGTCGAGGGAGCGAAAGTTGGTTTATAGGAGTGTCGGGGTAGAGAAAGTCACCTCGACCACTTGAAAAGCTGGGCTTTACACACAAAGGCAGATAGTTACACATTTGCATTGAGGAGAACACTACGTTAACGTGTCTATGTTTGTGATGGGCAGTGGGGGTCAGCTTCCCAAGGGCTCAGACGCCCTTGACAAAGGCTAGTCCACTCCAGTCCGAAAGTCGGTTACCTAGGGGACTAGCCCATGAGGTTAGTTTCCCTCCACAAAATGTTGTGGGGGCGGGACCCCATGGAAGGTCAGTTGACTTAACTATGGTACTGGCACATGGTCCGTTCCTATCGAGTCACCAAGGGATGGATCCACACGGCCAAGGAGGAAGCTGTCGGCACCGCCTCCAGGCCGACCGGCGCGTGTCAGTAGCATGCAGTATACGGGATGGGGTCATACATGCAGTGCATCCAGTCCCAGACAACTATATGAAGCTTAAATGCCGTTTTCCCGTGCCGGTATGCGAATTTTTTCATGATTCTTTCGAATGTCTGACCCGCTATTCATCAGCATTTGTATATGCCTTCTACATGCAAAATTACTCCTCTACCAGCCCTGTGTTGTGTTTGGCATACATTTCGTATCCGGAAATATTAGAACCAATTTACCTTGTCGTTAAGGGCAGTTTAGGTCACCGATAATTATGCGATGGCCATAATATCAGAACTTGCAATACCTGTGTAGCATTGCAGCTCATCAAATTTGTTCTGCAAGCTTTTGGTATTTGCGAGCATGCACCTCACTCCTATGACGCCTGCTTAGTTACTGAAATGCTATTTACGGGGCTGACAGCCCAATCAGCGACATTTTACCTCCCAATGGATTTCTTTAGCCCCAGAACGCCCGGGGTTCACCTGCTTGAAAACTATTTCATAATTGACACTCGGCATACCTACTTAGATGAATGTCATCAAGAGCGAATAGTTATGTTCTATCACACAACACACCCCCTCATGTCCAGAAACAGCGCCTCGTTCTCCTGGCACATACGGCCCATCCTTTCATTCAACCCCAACGCGCGATACAACCAGCCCTTTCCACCGCACAGACGTCGTAAAATGCACGTGACGACGCATAGTTGTCTCCTCCTACCCGATCCGCCCACCTATTTGTCGAAAACTGTCTCAAAATGTACCTCTTGACATCCTGTGTGAAAAAGAGCTTACCTTGATGTTCAGCATCGTCTCCCGACCGTCGGCCGTGTCGCTACTGAACAGCTAACCCTAGAACACCTGTGTGAGTGATCTGCCGACAGTCAGCCGCGCACACTCGCGCCGGCCGGCCGTCTCACCTTCAGCGTGAACCCGTCCTCTGGCTGCAGGCGCATGTCCATGCAGGCCTTCTTCACCGACTTCTCGAAGTCCATGTCGCGCTTTCTGGGCACGTCCAACGCCGGGAACAGGTCGAATATGAGGCCCATGAACACGGGCACGTCGTCCGTCACGATCTTGGGCACGTTGAAGTCGCGCAGCGCGCGCATCAACACCTGGTCCTCCGGCCGGCCGCGGTCGCTCCGCTGCGCAACAGGTCGCGGCGCAACGTCACCACACTGACCAGACCACCTCACTGCTGCCACGTTGGTAATGCACGGTACATCGGTGCACGCCGCTGCCGGTGTGGTAGTTTTGAAGCCTTGCCACCAGCGGCACCATTAACCATACACACTTTGGAGTGTGCATTATCCTGTGGCTAGCATATTGGTATTTCCGTCTACGTAAATCCTGAACCGGTATCCCATCTCAAATGGAATGAAAATAAACAGACCGTATCTGAACTGGCCTTGCAGCACATGCTGTCCTCGTCAGGTACCATTAGCATTGTCCTGTCAGCTGGCAGCGGCGCTGTCCCCGTTAGCTGTCAGCGGTGCAATGCCCGACACCTATCGGTAGTGCTTTTCCCGTCAGCATCAGCAGTGGGCGAGGCGGATCGACGTCTCACCTTCAGAGATCCGGCCACCACCAGCACAGACTTGACGGCGCGGAGACCCCAATCGTAGTGGTCCTGCTTGGACAGCAGCTCCTTGCACAGCGTGTAGAGCGTGATGAATTTTCTGGCCAGCAGGCGCGATTCGACGAACCCCTCCGACACCAGCATGATCTCGCAGATGAGCTCGATGTCTGGCACCACCATGGCGCACGGTCTGACGACGAGCACGCAACACCAGCACCGGGTCAGCTCGAGCGCTGACTCGGGCACAAGAGATGGCTATGCATCAGCCAGTGCCATGGCCAAAACATACCACTGGCATTCCTATGGAAGGCGATTTACTGGCAAGACTGATCTCGCATATACGAACGTCCAGATATGTTCTCTCAATTGCTCTTAATTATTGCGGAAAGGTTTTATGGTGGTACCCACAAATGACTTCGAAATAACATTGGCACTGCGAGATGGTCGGTCGCGGCCGAACGAGTCATGTGGGTCAGCCTAGGAGCCCAGTTTCTGGTAAGACCGATCTCGAGGAAGCGTAGGTGTGGAGGCATGGCATGACACCACCCAAGATGTGAGGCCCGTTGTGGTTCTAGGCTGACGTTTGCAGACGGCAGAACATGAGCTCTCACCTGAAGAGAGCCTTCAGATTCTCGGGCAGCTCAGTGCGTCCAGCGTATCCGGGGTTCATGGTGATGAACAGACCCACGCTATGCACACACTGAATCTCGTCTCCCATGAAGTTAAACCGCTCCTTCTTGTCCCGTATGGCGTCCTATGATGATACGAAACACATCAGACGCAACGCACAATCACATTGTGGTACGTGTGTTAGTGCAAGATTGGGTATTGGATCTTCTATGACCTTTCAAATTTGTGACCAAGTCCATGTTCAACTGATTTGCAGTATTATATTCCCAGCTGTCCTCTTCCTGCGTCGTTCAGCATCCAACCGACCTAACTTTTCACAGAAGTGTAGCGGCAATACTTTTGAATCATTGCATTCGGCGGGCAACACATAGTGAAGCTGTGACACCTGACCAATGGAGGCATGGTCACAACTGAATACCGAGAGCGCCCCAATTGCCATACTGTAACACAGCTGCACCAAAACCAATATCGTATATTACTTCGAGACGAGACGTACGCTTCTATCTGAACACAACATTCAGTGAACGGAGCTGAACTATTTTATGAAGCCTAGATGGCGTCAATTATCAGCACCCTGGACATAAGAACGCGTGCCTCCTTGAACACATCTCATTATGTGACGAGCAATAAAGCCCACAATTATTATTTCATACTCATGGGCGTGGTCACATTCCCTACGTTATTCGGGTGCACCTACGATCTAGTTGGTATCAGTCAACATCCAATGTCGACCTCGATGGCAAATCAACACCAGCACGTATGGGTATACAGCCCGCTCGACCTAAATTCCCTCAAACGAGACACAAAATCCCGCACACCGATTCCGACCCAGGTGGTACACCTCTACCGAGAGAAGATGCCGGCGAAATCATGTCCCATCCATCCACTCAAATGACACACCAGTCTGAGGTGATTCAGCAACACACCTGTACGCAGACGGGCGTGACAACACATCCGTGCGGTGATTGAACCGGTGACACTCACCTGCACCGACTTGACCTGAACGGCCACCACCGAGAGCACCTCCACGGAAATACGATTGAACTCGTCGAAGCAGCCCCAGGCTCCGGTCTGTGCCAGACCCTTGTATATGTTGCCACAGGACTGAAACATGCCGCAACACGGTTAACAGGATTGAATTAAGCAGCCGAGGGCTTTCGGCCGAAACACTGCCAATACAGCCACTTAGGTGCCGGGATGGACACAGGTGACTTTGTGGCTCTCATCAACAGCAAACAACAGACACACTTCATCTTTGTGGCTGTCACTAGCAGCAAACAACGCCCAACGAATATTTCGCACTGCCTTATGGTTGCATCACTTCTCGAATGTGCTCAGCATGTGTTCTACGGGCAATTCTGCATCGCATTGTGGAGGTTCTGCAATGTCCGCCGTCCAACACCTCATCCACTGAACAATCCACTGCACACCAGCTTCACCACACGGACATCTTCGTCCCGATCAGACGGCACAGGGCGACCAGAGATCTGACACACGCGGTGGGCCGCGGTGAAGGTTCGGCTAATGCCTGACGAGAAGCGCCAACGTGTGATGTGAGTAGCGGCGGCCTGGCAGATCTATCTGCACTAGCCCACACACAACCTGAGTAACAATACCCAACCGAACTTGTGGTCTAGTAACAATACCCAACCGAACTTGTGGTCTATCAACTAGGAAATTAATATCTAATTCACTTTGGGGTCCATCTGGTGGGAACAATAACCGATCGATCATGCAGACCTGATGGACCAGCACCCAACTGACCTTGTGGTCCATCTGTTGGGACCTGCACCCAACTGACCTTATGGTCCGTCTGTTGTGACCAGCACCCAACTGACCTTGTAGTCCATTTGTTCGGAGCAGTTGAACACATACACCATGATGCCGACCGCCTTGCCCAGATCCTTGGTGGTCTCCGTCTTGCCGGTACCGGCCGGGCCGGCCGGGGCTCCGCCCATGATCAAGTGGAGAGACTGCAACACACACTCGGCAGCTACCACCAGACAGCCGGACACGCAAGATCACACACACACACCAATCACATTGTGGTATCTCCATGTGGTAACGGGATTACACTGTGGTATCACATTGTGGTAACATGTTTGCACTGTGGTATCACAGTGTGGTGACGAGTTTACGTTTAGGTATCGCATTGTGGAAACGGGATTACATTATTGTATCACATTGTGGAAACAGGATTACATTGTGTTATCACATTGTGGTAACGGGATTACATTGTGCTATCACATTGTGGTAATGAAATTATTTTGTGGTATTACATTGTGATGGCGAATCACGTTGTGGTAGCTCTTGACCTACCCAATAAGGACAGAACCTAGCGGCAGCGTGATGCGTTGTCAGCGTCAGTGTGATGTAGCATATGTTCGTCACCGCCTAACACCGGCCGCTACCTCTGTCAGCGTGATGTAGCAGATGTTCGTCACCGCCTAACACCGGCCGCTACCTGTGTCAGCATGATGTAGCAGATGTTCGTCACCGCCTAACACCGGCCGCTACCTGTGTCAGCGTGATGTAGCAGACGTTCGTCACCGCCTAACACCGAACACTGCCTGTGCCAGCTCCATGTGGCAGCGGCCCAGCACCGGCTGCTACCTGTGTCAGCGTGATGTAGCAGCGGTCCGTCAGCGGCGTGATGACCAGCCGAGGCGAGTTGCCCAGGTACTCGTGGCTGTAGCGCAGCTGGGCGTCGCAGATGTTGGCGAAACAGTCCTTGGCCTCGTCGTCCCACCTGGACGAGCGGGGCGCACGTGTGACGCGTGGCTACCGCAGTGTGGCGAACATGATACTGCAGGCGTGCATCAGGACCATACACGTCCCCAAATGGGTGTGCGAGTCTTCTTGAATTGCTGCATGCCATTACGTATATGCAATGTGCGTCCCCACATATCCAACGGTTGACACCATGTAAGGTTGTCAACTGGACAAGTGCATCGCATGCAGTATGCCTTATAATAATTGAGATGTCGCCACGTTCTATCCCAGAGTGATGCTGCCCACGTCATTCGATGTAGTTGGTATCACTATCGTTGCCACCTTCTACTTAAGAGAGTCACTAGCAACGGGGTTTGGTGTAGTTGGTATCACCATCGTTGCCTCATTCTAGCTGAGAGCAGTGCCATCCGCGTGGTTTGTCGTAGATGGTGTATATATATATACATCATCTACGTCAGACGAGATACCGGATTCGGCCTGCAGTGAGACAACGGTTGTCCTCCAGACGGATAGTGTGGCAGCG
Organism: Imbricaverruca yamaguchii; assembly: GCA_034440575.1. Taxonomy (NCBI): domain Eukaryota; kingdom Metazoa; phylum Arthropoda; class Thecostraca; family Neoverrucidae; genus Imbricaverruca; species Imbricaverruca yamaguchii. Next base: position 3,324,206 of record JAOTOL010001663.1, read on the forward strand.
CGACACCCGTGGTCCGGGATCGCTCCATTCCAACGAAGCGCAACATGTTCTTCTGAGTCGCAGGCAGTTATTGGACTTGTGCATTGAGTTGGAAGTGCGGCTGATGTCAGGCTTCATTGTCGCCGGAGAGCGTATCCATTACCAGCCTGGCTACTCGGTACAGGGGCGCTTTCTCATATTTCTAGAAAAACACTGATAGGTTCAGACATGGGGACATCATCACCGACACGTTCACAATGCACGCACTAATTGTATCGGGTGTGAACAGGAAACGATATGGTGTTTGTGGTGGCTTCGGCTGTATGCAATCACGGGCTGCACTCGAATTATCATACGAAAAGCATGCAGTTATTGTATGGAATGGCATCATAACCACGTTTTGGAGATAAAAAAGGTAATAACAGTGTTATCAACGCTGTCGTATTTTAAGCGTGACATGGCACGGCGTCGCGCGCCATAACGACACACAGGCAGGTAAAACGGTAGGCATCATACGTACACATAATGATACGCCGACTAATGCTCTTGACCAAGAACTACAACAGCGAATAGAATAATGGATGTGTTTGACACCGGCGTGCCAGAACAGAAGCGACAACAAGCACTGGGCATTGCACCGACCGGGATTTGGCTCGTCCTATAGGACTGCAGGCTGCATGTGGATAGAAGCGACACAAACGCACAAGCGCCAAGGCAGGTGAGAGCACAACATCGTTGGTGCGGAAGTGTACCACTCGCCAACGCCATCTACCCTCTTGCTCTGAATCTTCCCGTACACCCATCACCGCGGAGCATGTGCAAAAACTGCGCCCCATCGAAGCGAAAGCGATGCAAACTGCATGGCCGGATGTGCCCGCACAGCATCCTGAGTCGCACAGCTAAAGCTGTACCTAAATCTTGCTACAGCTAAATCTTGCTATCACAGCTAAATCTTGTCTCACAAAAGTGCACACAACATCGAACAAAATATATCAAGTGATGCGTCCTTTCAAATAATCGGTAATCGACGCTTTCCACGAAGCGAATAATGCGATCAGTTTAACTGTCGCCGGTGCTCACTAACGTGGCGTACGGCTAGCATTTGGCGACCACCCTCGACCGCGACCTGCGTGGGAGGCATGCAACGCAGTGTATACCTACCGGTACATAGCTGATTACGCACTGTTGCTTACCGGTCCCCGTCCAAACTGCGCACGTAAGTAGAGAGGTGGGTGCTTACATAAGTCGCATATCTAACAACAGGCCAATCATTGCAAATATTTATACTAAGACAGCAGAGCGATAACGTTGCTGGTCATCAAATAAGCCATTACACTAATGCAACTAGCACGGATGTTTTTCGTCGTCAAACAACCATACAAGTAATATGCATTGACAACTATATGGTAGATATGAGAGAAGAATATATACACATACAGTCACTTCAATTCACACTAGCTTGCTTCATTGAACCACAGATCATCAGTCTGCGTAAGTGCATGGTATGCAAATTACCTACACCCTACAGGCTGCGCTCGCGTCAAACTGAACAACACGAAATGCAATCAGCAATCAGGATACACTGAAGTATAACCCCATGTAGACGGTACGTAAACACCGTGTTACTGAATATTCATCCAAGTACTTCACAGAGATGGAGCCGTCCGTCGGGATGCAACATGCTATTCACATGTGAACACATCTGACTGCCACATATTGTGAACAGTAAGAAGTGCCAGTTATACGTAACTTTGCAAACAATGCATGAACATCATATCAGTTGGAAGGTGTAAGCAAGGTATGTGCAGTTCGAAGGTGTAAGCAAACCTCAAGCGCGAAGATCGGATATAAATATGCGATTTTCAGCGCATCGCATGCATGAGACTGAAAAAACATCCATGAACTTCCAATCCAAGCAACCTAAACTTATAAGAGAAAACTCTGAAATCGAGAACCGTAGGGCTGTGGAGAGCTTTCTATTCAGCAAGTGTCTTGGCAAGAAGAGCAACAACTAGAAGGCAACTCCTCGCAGAATTAGATTGATTTCGTCAAAATGAACAGCACAACAGATCATCAATGGCAGAGATCACTACTGGTTAACTTAGATCACCACACATGTCGTGGTACATACCATTAGGCATAAAGGTGGCACCAAAGTACAAATTACCCCATTAGTTTAACCAAATGTTTAACAGTGTACTATCGCCCAATACGGGGCTCTTCAGCCGCGGCCCAGAGTGATATGAATAAGTTGTTACAGAACGTTATCGCAAAGTTGGGACTGTTGGATGCACTTTTAGTGTTCAATGGAATGTGTTCGTGATTATACGTGAAAAATACAGTTAAAAACTCGCAAGCAACCCTAATCGTTTTTAGTAGTGGCACACGTGTCGTATCTTGGGTGGGTGTCGTATCTTGCGGGCGAACCAGCACAACCGACACAGTAATTTGCGTCGCGATTATTTACTTTTTCTCAAACATGTTCAAACCGTTAGTGTGTTAGTTATCTATGATTTTGGGCGCGTAATTTGCTATGGCCATACTTACACAAATATCGGAAAAGAATGAAGTACTCCGATTGGCATTGCGTATCAGCTTGGTACAAGACACGCCAAGTAGATCCACAAACAACAAACTGATAGATGTCAGGCTCATCGACTAGACGGCGCAATCGATATCCATAATCTTGGATGTCATATAACACTAAACAAATAAACATATGACTCCCCCTCTCATCTATATACTTCGGGCCATTTATTCAGTGTGACGAAACATATTCATGAACGGACAATATCATAGCGTATTCAGAAAGCACTCATCTTGCAGCTAATTCAGTTAACGCAGCTTACTCAGCTTACTCATACAAAAATCGAAATATTCGCAGTCCTTCAATGGTAGATTGCCCCACAGATATTGTATGTGTGCTGCAAACGCGTACACTTATAATAAATTACGAAAAAGACGACATGTCTGTTGATTACCTAGAAAATCTGCAAGCACATCAAGAATCCGCCTCAAGTGGGGCTACCTAATACGACCTGCATGAAAATCAATAAACCACAAGCGGGACTGCTGAATACTACCTCTATGAATGTCGATAATTCACGACCCGCCAATACATCCTTGCATAAGCAACTGTTGAAGCAACCCATTGCTATTCGACAAATATCCCTAATTCTGTAGGCATACCTCTTTTGCATTTGACCACCACAGAAGGGCATTGCTGGGTATTCTTCATGAGCATTGGTAAGTGGGTGCAATTTGCTTTCAGACGAATCAATACCAAATATTACTGGACATTAGCCGGGCGCCTGGATTCCCATACAAGGCGCTACTTAGCAAAAGATACACCCGTACTCCGCACAAATCCAACGAAGGATGCTGGAACATTTTCCCGAAACAGGAGCAAACACGCGCCATCGCATTATCCCACTGGTGGCTATGAGCTGCCCCAGCAGATGCCCCGAATTGCCGCACGCACTATGGCCGGCTGATGACCCGGTCACCGGGACACGGGACACGGGACACGTGTGACGATGTGACCCTGACGTGTTGTGCCCGGGGCGGACCGGGTGCGCGTCGTCTGCACACTGACCTGTGTCGTAGCTGTGCCTGCCAGCTGAACGCTTGACTGCTCTCCACCTTGGCGACGATCAGCTTACCCACCACGTCACTGTGACACGCGCCATACAGTGAACGACATATACACACACGCATACGCAAACAGACACAGACACAGACGCAGACACAGACAGACACAGATTCAGACACGGACACAGACACGCAGATACAGACACAGACACAGACACAGACACAGACACAGACACAGACACACACAGATACAGACATAGACACAGACACGCAGATACAGACACAGACATAGATACAGATATAGGTACAGACACACACACACGCACACGCAAACAGACACAGACAGAGACATAGACAGAGACACGGACACGCACAAACGCACACACACACACGGCAAACACACTGCAATATAGGTCATGCATTCATTGCAGGGCACACAGCACAACCATCGCCACAACATATCACAACCATCGTGGGGTGTCGTCCATCATGATCACATTAGCAGGCAGGCAAGGTAGGAATCAGGCGTCATGTGAAAGTACTACTCTCAACACTCAAACCAGCTGTAATGAGCCCAACGCACAAAATGTTGAAGCGTGCACCAACCAGTGCATACAAATCCCACAACGGTGATTTCTGCGAACACCATTTGCACGGGATCTGCTTGGGGCAGAGTCAACATGGAATACCTGAACAATGCCATTTTCAATGATACGTCAAGAGAGTATGCCATGCTATAACCGAACCAGCTAATTACCGTGGAAGCTGAGCGCCAGTGAGCGCTGTAAGACAGTCGACTAAGCCACCCGCCAACACTGCTGCTGTTGGCGGGTACTTCACGCCGATACTGTTGCTGTGACTGGTGGGCGACAATGCTGCATGTACCGGGAGTGCACGTCGATGGTGCAGATGGTGGTCACCTTCTGACGCTTCTGTCTGGCGAGATCCGATACTGGTGCTGTGACTGCTGTGACTACTGCTGTGGCTGGTGTACTACACGCCGACACCGTTGCTGTGACTGGTGGGTGACACTGCGGCACGTACCGGGAGTGCACGTCGATGGTGCAGATGGTGGTCACTTTCTGACGCTCCTGTTTGGTGAGATCGCCCACCAGCAGAGTGATCAACGCGTTCAGCTGGTTGATCTGCAAGGTGCCGGCCGGGTTAGCAATGTCGGCAGGGCCTGTGATCGGCCTGGAGGACGATACACGTCCATTCACTTGAACTTTACGGCAAAGTGACGAACGAGTTTAGCCGCGGAAGAATTGTGTGCATCAGTTCCGACTAACCGGTCACACAGGGGCGTGCATAATTCACATTACAGCAGTGCAAGTCACACACACACATTCAGCAGCTACCACTGGCATATCATCCAACAGGTAGCGATGCTGCTGGGGCGGGAATGGCCTAGTAGCTGAGCTTTGGGTGTCAGAGGTCCCGGGTTCAGCACTCGTACCACTAGGGACATTTCCGAATTTCGCTGCCCGCTGGCGAAACAGTGTGGTTTATGTCATAAACCGTGGTCGTGCATAAAGTGCGTCGAGAACCACCCAAAAAGCAAACAAGCAGTAGCGATGCTGCTGATCGGCCAGCATCCGATAACAGTCCGAATCAGTTGCCGGTCTGCTGTCGCGGCCGCGGTGGCCGAGCCGACGCCGAGCACCTGCTTCTTGTTGTAGTCCTTGAGCGCGTTCTCGTAGCCCTCCTCCAGCCGACCGAAGCTGATGTTGACCTCGGTGGTCCACCAGATCTGCGTGCCGGCCAGCGACACCTGCCGACAGCGTGTCCACCGTCCAGCAGTCCAGCAGCGCCCGCTGTCGTCCAGCACGTCGGCACGGCCGACCCACCACAAAGCACGCCACAGAACGCCGCCGTCCGGGCAGGTAGTGGTCTGCACAGGCTGGTGTTGCCAAAATCCGCTTTGAAAAGGCGTGAAGACCATTATATCACTTGAGTCGGCTTCATATCATGTTGTCAAAATATGACAATGTTATTTTCTAAAATGTCAGCATATAATGGCCAGAAGTCCACTATTTCTATCGCAATGTATTAGATGCCTGTCGAAAGGCTATCTTCGATTTTGACGGTGCTTCAGATAATCGCGTCGCATCCTTGAGCTACGACTAGGCAGTCGGCTTAGCTGACGTCTGCTAACTCCCCAAATCACAAACACGCCAGCCGGCCACGCCACTCCACGTACGCCTCGGTCCCAACAACATGCAGACGTGACTTCGTCCATGGCGGCACACCGGCCGACAGTTCACCGCCCGCGTCCCAGCCAGCGCAAACGACGCTGGCGAACGACACGGCTTAACGGTTCAACGGCTTAACTGCGTCAGCTGTATCAGCATAGTCCCCCATGAACGACCGCAGAACATTCCGTGCGAGAGCGCTGACACGAGCATAACTACGCGCGCCGTGTCCGCACCCTGGTGTCTGAGACCCAGCCTCGGCCGAGTCTCGCATCGAGCACACCCGACAGGGTATGGCCTGCCACAGAGTGTACGTAGCCAAACACACCCCCGGGCTTCAATCGTCTTGGAATGCTTTTGCCAATACCACTCAGGTACTACCCGGCGGATCGGGCCGCACCCGTTCCTCAGTAGGGTGGAGTGGGTGGCGGGGAGGCGGTGCACCGACCTGCGCCGGATAGTCGAAGAGCCACTGCTCTCGCGGCTTGTCCTCATACGCTGTGACAGCCTCCGTCATGTAGTGCCGCACCGATGCGCGCATACGCTCCAGCAGCCTGTTGAGCCACTGCTCCACCTGCAGCACCACAATCATCCGTCACATTGTCCATATCGTGCTCCTCTGATAAGCCCACCAAACCAAGGCAGAACATACAAGTACTCACCTCCGAAGCTCCAACTCAGTCCAAAATAGCAAAACTTGATGTGATATATATATATATATATATATATATATATATATATATATATATATATATATATATATATATATATATATAGGTATGCATGAATGTACTTCCAAACCAATATTTATATACCAATTGACACACCTGCTAAAAATGGGTGAACAATTATGAAATAGATCCCGCATACAACTGCGTTAATCAACAACACACATGTGTTGTACGGCTTGGTGAGTGCGCCTCGCTCCGGTGGACTGCGATGGCCTTGGTAAGCTGGACGGCTGGACCTCGTCTCGGCACACTACTCACCGCGCCCACGCAGTCGATCTCCTGGTCGAAAGTCACGTACTCGCCGTCCTTTGCCCACATCCCCACCGCCACCGTGCCGCTGCCCTCCTTGAACTTCAGCTGCGCCATCGAGTCGAACAGCTTGGTCAGATGTCTGGCGGCACAGCACGGGATGCGTCGCCGGACACGGTGGGACAGACACAGACGAGAAGTGCTGGTAGGCCACTCACTCGCTAGCACACAGTCTCGGCCCGCCATTATAACGTCGCCGGACACGGTGGGACAGACACAGACGAGAAGTGATGGTAGGCCACTCACTCGCTAGCACACAGTCTCGGCCCGCCATTATAACGTCGCCGGACACGGTGGGACAGACACAGACGAGAAGTGCTGGTAGGCCACTCACTCGCTAGCACACAGTCTCGGCCCGCCATTATAACGTCGCCGGACACGGTGGGACAGACACAGACGAGAAGTGCTGGTAGGCCACTCACTCGCTAGCACACAGTCTCGGCCCGCCATTATAACGTCGCCGGACACGGTGGGACAGACCCAGACGAGAAGTGCTGGTAGGCCACTCACTCCCTAGCACAGTCTGCCGCCATTATAACGCCACATGGGGCGACGAGAAGTGCTGGTAGGCCACTCACTCGCTAGCACACAGTCTCGGCCCGCCATTATAACGTCGCCGGACACGGTGGGACAGACACAGACGAGAAGTGCTGGTAGGCCACTCACTCGCTAGCACACAGTCTCGGCCCGCCATTATAACGTCGCCGGACACGGTGGGACAGACACAGACGAGAAGTGCTGGTAGGCCACTCACTCGCAGCCACACAGTCTCGGCCCGCCATCATAACGTCGCCGGCCCGATATTTGGTTGCGACCATGGTTTCCAATGATCGCACACACCAATGACCCGTTGTGTTCTGAATCAACCACGGACTAAAACAGCATGGCAGAGTTGGCACCACAAAATACATCTCAACTACAGGTTACCGAGGATGGGCAGAGTAGACCACTCCATGTCAGCAGCCCGGTCACGAGCATGCATTGTGAAGTGGCACACCTCAACTGGCGCAAGCGTTTTTGAGCACCTAGTGCATGAGTACGTGGCCCAATACACCCCGACCCTGGGAGAAACGACTATGTAGGCGCAGAGAGCCAACCATTCGCACGTCATGTCACTTACTTGGCGACAAGTTCTGGCTGGTTGCCGTTGCTCAGAATGTCAAGTAGATCAGCGGACGATACAAAGTAGAACCTGCGACACCAAGTGACCGGTCGTCGGTAAAGGCATCCACATCTTCACGGGTGGCATTCGCAGCAACAGAGCAGCAGCTACCGGTAGTGTACAGCTTCGTAACTGCATATATGGAAATCCAGCACCGCGCGAAAGCAGCAGTACAACTAACGCGCCTGTAAAACTGCAACATCAGTTTTCCATCAACTGACATTGTCTACTCAGGCTGCAGTGCTGCAAGGTGGATACATTTGACGCTTATCACATTTCTCTCTTCGCATCAACAGCTTGACATTCCGTACCACCAGTTTAGCAGGTGGCATTCCACCTGTGTTCGTTGGTAGCTTCAAACGACTCACATTATGATCAGCATAAGGCCGCGTCACTGCGGGCGCTGAGCGGCCGAGGGAAGGAGGCGGACGATGCAATTCCAGTGCGGCAAGAACAGCATCGACTGCCATGTTATATTATGTATGCCCGTAGACTACCGTATGGTCGACATGTGTTGTCCGTATGGCGCCATGCCTGGCTAGATCAGCAGTCTACCGTATGGTTGACATGTGCTGTCTGTATGGCGCCGTACTTGTGGAAGGCCAGCCGTCTAGCGTATGTCTGTATTGTCTGTATGGTCGACATGTGCTGTCTGCATGGCGCCGTACCTTGGGAAGGTCAGCCGTCTAGCGTATGTCTGTATTGTCTGTATGGTCGACATGTGCTGTCTGTATGGCGCCGTACCTGGGGAAGGTCAGCCGTCTAGCGTATGTCTGTATTGTCTGTATGGTCGACATGTGCTGTCTGTACGACGCCGTACCTGGGGAAGGCCAGCCGCTTGGTCTCCAGGTACTCGGCCAGAGCCTTCTCACAGAGCGTCAGCTGGCCCTGCAGAGCCTCCAGACGCTCGTACAGACCGGCCTGGTTGGTGGCGCCCACCACGTTCGAGGTGATGTTGATATCGTCCACAAGCACCTGCAGCACAGGGCGAGCTGGAAGATAGCTCGACAATCTGCACCTCGACCACCTTCACCTGAGGAATGAGCTTGAACCACTGACACCTGGGGGACATCTCTCAACCACCTACCCATGGACACAGTGGACCTCAACCACCTACCCTTAGACACAACGGACCTGTATCGCCTGGGCATGCCTAGACCACCCCCAGCTGGGGCACAACACTCAGCCACCTGTACACCAGGGGTGCGGGTCTAATCCACCTACAATTACGGCACAAATCCCAGCCACCTATCCCTAGACTCAGGGCTGAATCACCTAAAGACATAAAGACATAAAAGATTAGTGCAACTATGAGCCACAAGGGCCCTTCTTGGTTGCACTCTGTACACTGAACCAGTTGCCCACCAAATCTGCCAATCAGCCCTCCCTGTAATACTGAAAAGCAAGCCCTCTACTCTTATAATGATTGTCTATGCTGTTTTTAAAGATGTTCAATGTGCTGCTACTGATGATGTTTTCTGGCAGCTGGTTCCAGTGTTCCACTACCCTGTTGGTGAAGAAAGTTTGTCTTAACCTTGTTCTGCTGTGGTTAATTTTAATTTTGAATTTATGACCTCTAATTGCATCATTTCTGTTAAATTCAAACATTTCCCCAAGGTATCCCCTCTCCAGACCATTGACAAATTTAAAGACCTCGATGAGATCTCCTCTCAGCCTTCTATATCTAAGTGAAAACATATTCAATTTCTTCAATCTTTCCTCGTATGCCAGGTTGCTTATGCCATTAACCATTTGTGTAGCCCTCTTTGTACTCTCTCTAAAAGCCAACAATATGTTTCATAGCTAGGAGACCAAGCTTGGATGCAGTATTCCAAATGTGGCCTGACGTATGCACAGTAAAGCTTCCTGATCACTTCCTCACTTCTGTATGATACATTCCTATTTATTGCCCCGAGCATTATCAGTGCCTTCTTCCTGGCTTCCTTGGTCTGTTCTGATGCCCCCAGTTTTGTGTTTAGAATAACACCTAAATCCTTCTCCTGATGAGTCACTGATAGCACTTGGCCACCCATCAAGTATGGAGCCTTCATATGCTGCTTACCTACATGCATGATTTTGCACTTATCAAAGTTAAATTTCATTTGCCATTCTTCGGACCACTTCACAAGTTCGTCTAAGTCTTTTTGCAGCGAGATATGCTCATCCTGACCTGTTATTGCCCTAAAGACCTTCAAATCATCTGCAAATTTCAAAACTTTACTGCTTAGGCCACTTTCAATGTTATTTACAAATATAATGAACAGTAATGGCCCTAGTACTGACCCCTGGGGGACTCCACTAAGAACATTTTGCCATGATGACTTTGTACCATTTAGCATCACTCTTTGCTGTCTATCTGAAAGCCACAACTCTATCCATTTTAAGATGCTACCTGCAATACCATGGGACTGAAGCTGTATCATTAACCGTTTATGGGGTACCTTGTCAAATGCCTTACTAAAGTCAAGATATGCTACATCAACCTGATTTCCCTGATCAAATTGTTCTGTGGCGAAGTTCAAAAAGTCCAAGAGGTTTGTGAGACACGATCGTCCTTTTCTAAACCCATGTTGAGTATCTTGAATTGAAATGCTTAGCTACAGCCTGTGCGCAAACACTGGCAAATGATAGTTACTACAAGATATTTGCTATAAACTGATCAACTTAAAGACCTTTCTGAAACCATCACCACAAATGCACAAGCAAGCCTGTGTCCATATTAAAAAGATGGTAATGCTTTCAGGTCTGACAACGGCCCATTAATGTCTGTACAACTGTCTCATTAAAGACGTATCTTTGATGGTACATTACAATACAAGCGAGAAATAAATGTCACTTGAGATGCCTCATTCAAGGGATCGCGCCAGCACCAGCGCACGGTCAGTCCGTCACCTTGAATTTTTCGTCGATCTCATCGAACCGCTTCGAATCTTCCGGCAGCTGCTGGCGAATATCTTCTGAGCCGATAAAGATGCTCTCTAGATGACTCCATGTGCGCTGCACCTCGAACCATATGGAGATCACCTGTGGGCGGCGAGAGGGACTCGTCGGCGGATCTCACGTGCACAGTACCGCCACATCACCATCGACAGTGCCGGTTCAGCGGCGGAGGCCAGCCTCTAGTGTGGATGGGTTGTGCTACTTTCAAGCTTTCAAAGGAACTGAATTTGAACAAATTTCAGAGCCGACTGATGATCGTTCTCAATGACACCCTTGGGTACTCGACCGTCAGATATCAGCGAGTCTCCTACCTGGTCCGCCATGCTCAGCTTCTTCTGCCAGGTGGACACTTCTTCCAAGAAGAAACTGATATACTTCGATGTCATCAAATTCTGCAGCTGAACCTGTTGCCATGGATTTCAAAGTTAACATCGAATCAAAGCATCTGGAGGTGGAACTATGAAATGAAACCTAACTACATCATAATCAGGGTTGGGGTTCTTACCGGTAAGAAGTAGTCATCGTCATGGCAACCAGTTTCGATCGGCAAAAACCGGTAAGCACTGGTAAAAACAAGCACATAAATAGTTCCTTGTCTACAATTCCAGGACCAGTTTCAGCTCCAATTTTATATGCTTTATGCACGTGTAATGCGTGACACTCCACTAGACATGTGAACAGGATGTGGTATTCATCTGAAAAGATCAAACAAAATATTTGCAGGATGCTTACCGGTAAAACCGATCGCAGTGTTGGCATGTCGGTTTTACCATTGGTAAAACATCTAGTAAACAGGCTTGATGTTAAAAACTACCACTCACGTTAATGTCATCATTTTACACGATCCAATGTTGATTAAAATAGCATTAGGTCGTTCCAATTCCCTGCATCGTAGTCTATGCTTCCGATTTGTATTAATATCTCACGATCACCAACTTTTATGCAGTAAACAATGTTTAGTCAGGCAAATTGGGCAGACGGTTGGTCAGAATGGTGAATGTGGCCATGTGATCACTTTTTCATTTTATGAGGGCAAACCTAACCGATTAATGCTGATGGACAGTCGCGGTTCAATCATCCAAATTCAGACACAGCACGCTAACAACAGCACTAATACAGCCAACGTCAAAGAGGCACCGCTACACTCGATACACTTCTCAACCATTTACCACCAACCGTATCCCTGCATTCACTCTCAGGCACCTGTACAGGTAGCTGTACCCGAACTGGCCCGTGTGGCCTCCAGCAGGGCAAGATGTCCTTTGCCACAACGGATAGTTCGGTGCACCGTAGCTCGCGGTCAGCGTCGTTCCTCTGAGCTGACAAGTGTGCTCTCCCTAGCTGATTTGTGTATTAGTGTAATCCCCTTATCGCCCAGCATGGCACAGTGCAGTTTTGTGTCGTTCTGTGTCCGTCCGCGTCGGTCCGTGTCGGTCCATGTCAGTCCGCGCCGGTCAATGTCGGTCCGTGTAGTCCCGTGTCATTTCGTATCGGCCCGTGTAGTCAAGTGTTCGTCAATGTAGACCCGTGTTGACCAACACAGACCCGTATTGATCAACACGGTCCCGCATTGATTAGCACAGTCCCGTGTCGGTCGGCATGGTCCCGTGTTGATCAGACTGGTGTGGGTCGGTACAACACTGTGTTGCCGGCTGTCTGTGTGCTTGATCTTCTTGCCTGGTTGTCCTGGTGCGGGTCAGTACAGCCCTGTGTCGGTGGCTGTCTGTGTGCCTGGTCAGCTTGCCTGATTGTCCTGGTGCGGGTCAGTACAGCCCTGTGTCGGCGGCTGCCTGTGTGCCTGGTCAGCTTGCCTGGTTGTCCTCGAGTGTTTCGATGAGCTCCTCAGATGCGCGCAGTAGCATCAGGCTGGTTCTGTCGTGCTTATCGTGTTCGAACTCCATTGTGGACCATGTGACGTCAAGCTCCTGTCGACAAGTTATGGCATGTCACGACAGGGCACGACACGTCGCAACAGGGAACACCACGTCACGTCACGTCACGTCACGACACGTTGCCACACCACACGATATGTCACGACACGCCACGGCACGTCATAGCATGATACGCTGGAGCGCGACTGTTGAAGGGCCTTAGCTTAACTAAACTGGTTTTTACGAAAACAGCATAATCATCGCGGCAGGATGCTGCACACATCTGACATGATCAACAAATATTTCGCCCAAGCGCGATTAGCCTATCTGGACAAACAAGAACATTTCATCATCTACGGTGCATCAGTCATAGCGAGTGGCAGATCCCCTCACGGGTGGGCGAGAGAAAGAAACATGACATACGAGTACAACAAATCGATTAAGAAGACAGATGATATATTCACGACATATATTCTTCGCAGCAAACGTAGAACTGAACTCTTCGATGCACAGCATATAGCACAGAACTCTGTGAGAACGGCACGCTTCACACGATTACTCGGGCATGCTGCCATGCGCACTGTCCTCACCGTTAATAAATCATTCGACTATCGTTAGCGACATACCTTCAACACCTTCTCCATCGACATCTCCTTGACGGCCTTGTCGACGATGTTCTTCACCTCGTCCTCGAACTCGTGCAGATGCAGTGCCAGCAAGTCGGCCAGCGTTGTATGCTCGTCCATGACGAACTTGACCTGAATCAGGTCAGATCGGATCAGGTCACACTTAATCTAGGCACATTGAGGGTCACGCATGTGGAGGGTGCTTGGTCCAGGTGAAGTCACATCCTGCTACATGAGACCTTGCCTCGGATCGAGGTGGCCGGTCAAATTCAGTGAATCCAGCTAGATCCTGCCGGATGGGGTCGGACGATGACGTCAGGTCAGGTTAGATGACGTCAGATCGGTCAGCCTGGCCACGTATGTCGCTGGCGTCACGTTCATGGCCAGTCCACCCGATGGAAGACGTCGGCAGGTCGCAGTGAGCAACTCAGATCACGGTTACAAAGCGCGTCACGCGTGAGGGTCCACGACATTCAACAATAACGGGAATCTGCCATGACGGCGACTGGCCACACCACATCGAGTTAGAAGATACCACATCCAGATATCAAGTCGTAGCGCGTGCAAAATTCACCGTCGAGAAGAGAAAACCACGCTATATTGCAGCTGAGATGTCTTAGACACTGCATGCTGGAGCATGACGTTCCGATGGAAATTGCAGACATGCAAAAAAACAGGGTATATTTGCACATGCGCACGTGCAATGGTCCACACCCGATAAACCGGCGATACGATGAGCACCCATTCGAACGTGACCCAGTCCACTCAAGATATCCGTCTATGGCTCCTGCCATATCCACTGGTATAGTAATTCAAAAACAACTGGCAGCGGAGGCACCATGGCAAATGCAGCGATTACATCTCAGGAAAACTTCATATGTACAAGAAGATGCACAGTATATTCATGACCGCAAGTGTGCATGTGTACTTATTTCTACCGTCACCTCAGCTAATATCTCACTGAAGTGTTTTTGCTTGGGTGTCCGGGTGAATTAGCTTCTGAGCTTGGCAGACCATGCATGGCATAATACCTGTACATATAGATTGCACAATGTGTGCAATCTATTTGTGCGTGTGTCTGTGTGCGTGCGCACGCATATGCGCCAGCAGACCTCGATTGTCTATTTGAGAGCCGCTGAGTCCATACATATCATGACATGCATGACATCGTTCAGCTGACAGGCATCCTCACTATTTGCGACTGCCAAGTAGGCATGCCCATGCAAACCGCATGCAGCTGCTCCCAAGATTGTCTACACCTGTGCTGTCGACGGACACTGCCATGAGCCGTTGTTGGCGAAGCCGCCGCGAAGGTCAGCCTCCGCCTGCTGCACGTGCGTGGTCTGTACAGCGCGTCGCCGCAGCCTGAGCTGCGGTGGTGCGTTCACCTGCACTGGGGCGGCCCGAGTCATGACGACCGGGTGACTACCGGGCGGGAGGGGCGCGCGGGCCGGTAGCCGCTTGACGGCCACCACCGGCAGCCGGACCTGCGCCGCACACCGCGTCAGAACGGCCGCCACTGTGGGCGCCGCCACCGCCGCCGCCGGGTCTGCCGGCCGGCGCCGCCCCCGCCCGTCACGTGACCACTTACGTCGTCGCCGGCGGCGGCCAGCATGCGGAGCGCCGCCACCACGGGCGACACCTCGGCCAGCACCGGCCGGCGCTGCTCCACGGCAGCCGGCGCCGCCTTGCGCCGCCGGCCGAACTTGGCGGCGGCCGTTCGGCCCGGGTTGGGATCGGCGTCGCCGCCGCACTGCGCACCCAGGGCGGCCCGGAGCCGGCCCGGTCAGACACACGTGCACGGCACACGCGGGGGAGCCGGGCGGCAGGCTGGAACGCCACGCACCGCCCGGGCAGAACCTGCTGGAGGCTGGCAGAAACGTTCGCCGGCCGCGGTCACACTGGCATCGCCTGCGGGCGGGGCCGCGGCCTTTGCAGTGATAAGCCCAGCCGTGGATTAGTGAGGTGCATGCTCCCAACACCACCACCGGTCTGTTCTTGATCAACGCACAGGCTGCTTATAAGCAGATCATTTGTTCCTCCAGATATTGGAAGGTGTTCAGGTGGCTTGAAGGATGCGAGCGTGGCGTGGTAGCGGATTGGAGCGGATCGCCTGCCAATCCACTGATGATGCTGACGATCGTTGGAGAGAGGTAAGGATGGGTAGAGCAGCTGAAAAAGTGTAGGCAACGGGACATGGGGCGGGCGAGTAGAGCGCCTCGTCCAGTTCAACTCAAATCCCGGAGAAATTGGAAGAGCGAAAAATGGCAACACGCTTTCAGTCCATCAAGAGTATCGAGTATTGCAGGCGCACATCTTCAGGGCTACCAATCATCGCCGTGGTCCATTACAAAACAAATCATCATCTACTGGTCCTAATCTGTCCTCCAGACGAGGTCAGTTATAAAATCATATCATTATATACTGCAATATATTACGTGACGTCTTGATCTGCCAGTTTACTCGCCATGACACCACTGCACAGTACGCGCCAGTGTTGGTATAGGACACGCTCACATCCGTGTCAAGTCAGAACATCAATATTTAATCAGATCTCGAGAAGTTGTCATCAAGAACATTACTGTATCATCATTACTTTATTACCCGTTATTATTCGTTATCCTATTTTTATTAAACTTCGTATTACTATTACTGGACTAACGGGCAAGCCATTGAATTTCATCGTACCTCAACGAAGTAAATACAGGGCGAACTTATGTCAGAAGACTAAACAATTGAAAGCTGACATTGAGGTATCATCTGGTTCTGCATGCCCTTGGACGAAAAGGCAATAAGGATCGCCGTCATGTTGATTTATTAATGCAAATGAGATTGAAATTATAAAACATGTCTTCCGCTTTAGCGTTTTAACGCTTGCCTCCAATATAAAATCGGTCCTAACTGTTTCTGGTGATAAACATCACGCTTCCACAATTTCGAGAAATCTGGGTGCTATCAACAATCACGTACCGCAGAAGTTGTTTGTCTAACTAACGCGCTCTGCCTTCCCAGCGGCATGATGCGCCGTCATGCTGCTGCCACGTTAAGACGAACGCATGGTCCATGGAAAGACACGATCGAGTGCTTGTTCCGCACACCAGCAGCACGGTACGTTGAGCAGACGGTGAAAACTTTCACGGCAACATCGAGGGATGGACGACGCCGCAACACCTGACTTGGCTGGTGCACATCCTTCCGTCTACTCGCTGAATACGTTCCCAGTAGGCACACACGGCAACAGTGTCCAGTCGCCACCCACAAATACGTGCACCCTGGAATCTACCAAACACTGAACACACAAGCGTTCACCGAGAGCGAGCTGCAGCCTGACGAAACCAGCCGGAAGGCAGAGCTCATCACAAGGACAGCGCAGAGCATGCACACCAGTCGACCCAGGCGCACCAGCCGAGACCTGCCAGCACAGAGAAGCCAGGCGGTGGTGCGGCCGCCGACACGGGCCGCAGCGGGCGCGGACCGACCACGGCAGGCTGGTGCGGCACGGACAGGCGGCAGCCGCGCGACCATCTTACCAAAAACATGCGCCGCATGTAGTTATGCCTCTGCGGTGCACAACCGACACGTGTTACTGACGCGCACTGGCCGCCTCGTTAGGAGCACATATTTACAGGCGGGCACTGCGGGCTGGCCGCCCGTTAGCAGACGGCGGTTAGCAGACGGGACTATGCGGTTCCAGCGGTTGATTCAGTAAAAGCGACTCCTGCATCCAGCCCGTTGCCATGTACGCAAAAGTGTGCAGCGAACACCAGTAAAAGGCTGTTCTCGGCCATTCCTCTACATGTTGACCGACTCATTGCGAGAGTGGCGTAAGCACCATCAAGCCCGACTCAACACTCATGTCTGTCTCGATTAGTGTCAATTCCGCTGACGGTGCATGCCACTTTAATGCCACTTTAATGCGAGTGCGGTGGTGTTACGCAACGGCTTTGTTCCCAAACTGTTTACTTCCATCTGTGCTGTCTGCTTTACGTTCGCATGCTGCGTGTGCGACTCAGCTGGTACGACATCGAACGCCGTCGCTAACCATTCCTTGATAACTAACGCAATGCCAACTATGTCAACATGAATGGGCGTTGGAGTGGTTTTACGCAAACCAGGCCAAAACCAAATGAAATCGTTCGCATCCACTCTGAACCCATCGCCGGACAGGGCGATGCCACTTTAAAACGCAATTTGCATTAGAAGACTGGCGTACCGCCGATCCACTGTCACGTCATCTGTAGCCGAGTACTGTCTTATCCGGATACTGTTCTCAGCTGAACTGAACGGGACACTGCCACAGCTGCCTTGTGAGACTCGAACGTACGCCCGACCTCGGACCAGCTGGCATACCCAGCTATCTAGTCGCTCTCTGAGACCTGAACACTATCTTTTATTAAAGTGTCTGTGATAGTGTACAACAACGCTTAAGAAGAAGGTGAATAAAGTTTCATGACGAGCTTAATAGCTGTACGTGTAATAGCAAGTTTAATAATAACATTAGAGCAAAACATTATGCTTCAAGCTACCATTTACAACTTTTACAACCGCTGACCTCCTGAGGAAACCCGGTACGAAGACCATTATATGTTATTTGAAAGTTGTACCTCACATGCTGTGGAAGTGCTAAAGTATTTCACATAGAAGATAATATATCTCCAACCATGACGAGATCGTAATCGAATAGCGTTTCGGTGATAAATGCTGCTGCTCATTTCACCATGATGGCTGAAATTCATGAGTCTGAACTCACGATGTATTTGGAGTTTCACCGTAGACGTGTGATCGTGAAGAAAATACTACGGCACATAAAGTCCTACATTCACCTCAACAATCAACAGGTTTGAACAATGACCCACATGCACCATATTTACTTTGCTGTGACGACACAGACACAAAGACACACAAATATGTTGTATTATACCGCGGTGTTTCACTTCACACAATAGCTACAGAGCCTAGGGACCCGCCTTGGCAGTTTACTTCAGTGGTGCACACCTTAAACCAAGCGTGCGCCGGTGAACCAATATTGCTATTTGGTGTTGTTCTTTACTTGCTATGATGTACATCACCACACCACATGTTGCGCGGTCTTTAATGGCAATGTGCAATATGTCCCACAAATTTGCCCCGGGATAGCAAGCAAAAAAGAAGACAAAACAGGAATAACACTACGTCGATACCCAAGAGGCACCCAGAGTTGCTTCTCCACGATACACTGCGTAACAACCCGCTGGAACTTCTAACCGGTATCACCGGATTCCGCTTCTGAACACTTTGAGGCCAGTCCCCTTTTAATGTTTAAACAGTACCCCAATTCCCTGGCTCAAAATGACAATTCTATTTATATCTCTCCCTGCGTATCACTCGGAGCATGACCCGCTGGTTTTAGAACGTTGTCCTGACAACGACTACCATCCCGTGGCCAAACTTCGCCGTCGAAGACGTCGGACAGACGTTTTCGCCAGTCCGCCAGACGTCAGCGAGCTACCCCCACTCTGCGCTACATGTGATGCCACCATAACTGCCGTATCTGCTGTCGTGTACCCCTGCATGATCATGTCACAACATGTGCACTCGCATGGTGAGCCTAACAAGTAGAGACAATGCAATCTGACAAATCACACGGCAAAGAAATACCTGCAAACGTGGTAAGGTAAGCTACGACGATCTCTGCAATTGGTTGATGTAAGTAACTTTTCGCACACGACCGCCTGGCATACACTGTCACCAACCACTATCGTCCAAAACCTCAAACTGGCCTCTTATCATTCACCTAGGCTTCACAATCTACAGCAGCAGATGGGAACAATGGCAACGGCCAGCAACACACATTCCTTTCCATACAAATATACATTTGGACCGTGAACAAATTTTGGTGGCAAACTAACGACCCAGGTTTGGAGCACGGGTTAATGGTAGATATTGCGAACAACGAATATAGCGCATGGCGGCGCACATACGGGAGGCGGCGTCCAGTGCCAGCTGGAACTCACCTTGGTGGCGATCATCAGCTGCTTCCAGTGGCGGGTGCGAATGGCGGCGTTCTGCAGCTCGGCGACGGCCTTGAGCGAGGTGAGCATGTTCTTGACGGTGTCCTCCAGTTCGCTGTAGGTGTTCCAGGCACGCACCTCCTTGTCCATGCCTTGTACAGGCAATAACGGGTCAGTCGGCCAGCGGGTGTGTCAAATAGCCAGGCCCACTGTTGTTGGTGGGTGTCATCTCACCCTGTGCCCGGCAACAGCTACCTCGCCCTCTGCCCCGGAACAGTCACCCCACCTTCCGCCCTTCCAACCTTCCGCCCCGGGACGGTCACACCACCTCTCGCCTCAGGACGGTCATGCCAATTTCCGCCCAAGAAGGGGTACCATTCCTTCTTGTCGGGACATCATCCTCCGCCCCGGGAACAGTCACTATACCTCCTGTCCGAGGACGGCCGCCTCACCTTCTGCTCATCAGTCACCCCGTCTCCCGCCCTGGGGCAGCCCCCGTCCGGACAGTAATTGCATCTTCCCCCCGGGAACAGTCACTATACCTGCTGTCCGAGGACGGCCACCCCACCTTCTGCCCATCAGTCACCCTGTCTCCCGCCGAGGGACAGTAAACCAGTCATCTGCCTATAGACAGCAACCTTATCTTGGGTGTCGGAACACCTTCCTCACGTCCTGCCCTCCCACGATCTACCCCCACGACAGCCACAGCTTTAGGAGACGGGCCTCTCAGTCTGCATGCAGTTTCAATTAAATGAGCTGGGGCGTTAGACAAAGGAAGCAAATAAGTGCAGTACATACGCAGACGATCCAACGGCCTAGAAATATCACATTACGTCAACCTCCCCTTCCTGGTGAAGAAAGCATCAAACAATACCCCGTACAATGATAATGTGGGATCAACGAGAATAAATGATCTTATTAATAATCAAGCTCGAAGTCATGACATATCCTCTGTTGGAAGTGGTCGGTGCTGGTGGAATTGTGCTTTGGGGTGTGTCGACCACTTTGATCGTTTTGCACCCAATGTAAGTGGTCGGCATGGTCACCAGCCCGAAATAAACCGGGCTGTCTGGTGGTTAAGTGTGCCATATTTTTAGTTATCAGCCAACGTCTATGGCGTCAGAGGAACCACTGCATAGATGCTTGCTCAGTCACCCGCATACTGGCTAGAAGCAATGATCGCCAGCCCGATGAACTGTGGTGACGACTGCGCCAACTGTGAATAGTAAAGCTGCGGCCGTCCTCTTGGCACGCTCGACATGCAGATATGCTATAAGCGGCGGCCGTAGAGCTGCGCTGGTCATCCTACTACTCGGCCTGACGCAGTTTGTGCGCGGTCGGCTGTCGACTAGAGTATCGACCGTACAGCAGAGCGACAACGTTCGCACATTGCCGACAACACCAGGGTTGCATTTTTTACTGGGAAAACTATTTTTCCTTGTCATGACTGCCAGTTTTTACCGGCTTTCTACCGGTAAAGAGTTTTTGACATGTCTTTTTTTTTGCCAGCGACAAAACCAGTAAAACAGGTTTAGTTGCAAAAACTGGCAACCCTGGGGCAAACACTGACCAGAGCACGCCTTCCGGGTGTCGGCGAAGGCTAGGTCACGGTCAAGTCCAGTCACGCCTGACGCGTAAACACGGCGCGCTATCTACCTACGCTCTACGGGGAGGCAACAGTGAAGAAGCCCGGTCGGCTGGAGCGCGTCCAGTGTCGCCGCTGCCGCCGGCTCAGTGTTATGGCCGGCCGGTCCGGCTGGCCGACTGGCCGGCGTCACGTGCCGTTACGAGCGCGCCCAATGCCGCGCCGACGACGACATCCTTACCAATCCAACCGTCCATAACTAAGGTATCGGCGAACTCTGCAAAACACCACCTCGGTAGGGCACCCATGCGGCAGGCAGTACAACGCGCTTGCAGCGAACTGGCACGGACATATTCACAGGGGAAGGACAGTGTGGGCGGCGGCTCCACCCAATGTACAATGAGCCGCCGACGACTCGATCACACGTGACGCAAGTCGGTGCAGCAAAGTCAACGTGTATGCTGTCGTGTTGCCTGCGGTCCACCAGAGGCCTTGTCTACCAGCAGCTGTTCTGGTTGCACAGGGAATTGCTATATCTCCACTGGGTGGTCGAGTTGATTTAGATCCGAAACGGGCGCCTTTGAACAACACTAGCCAAGACTTTCTACATCAGCTCACATCTCACTACCATATGCCTTTCTTATCTTACAACACGCATCTTACGACGAGCGAATGTTATGTAAATCTGAATTGTTGCGGCGATTGTTCTGTCGGCTTAGTTCGACGAACAGGGACACTTTGTGGTCAGCAATACGCAAATGATGACCTAAGTCTATACCTATTTGTCTGTACAAAAATACAAAATGAGCAGGAATTACAATCAACATTTTCTCATATCTGATCCACGTCATGGAATATAGTGCATATTGATTACATGTCCTCACATATTCTTCGGAGGAGAACGTTACCTGTTGAGGCGCATGTTACCACGGGAAAAGCACACTGCGCAAATGTACACAATTCAAAATGAGGCGATACATGAAAATAATGCTCTACGAATTAATTATAAAATAATAGTGTGGTTCACAGAGCTGTTGCAACAACATAGACAACATGAAATATCGTTGGATTAATACCACGTACTAATACTGAACAATATTTCGTAAAGCAGTACTATCACATGATTCCCCCATGCCAGGTCGGATCAACACTACGCACATGTCACGACGCTTGCGGCGACTGGACTTTTGGAGCAAGCCGTAGTTTGTCAAATAGAGCAAAGGTTAGAAGTTAGCACAATTACACCACCGACAATTAATTCCACTGTACATCAGCTCGTTCCATACTAACCACACCAACCCCAGATCAGAAACCTTGCGTCGATGAAAACTCTGCAATTGGTGACGTGATAATGATTGTGCATGCATATTTGTAGTATATTTACAAGTCAATCTTGAGCACTACAACCTGAATGCAAGTGCAATGGAACTTTACGATGTACATTACCCCTTCGGCACATCGCTGACATTACCTTGTCGCTGACTTTACCTTGTCGCCGACATTAGCAATTGCGGAACAAATATCTGTCACTATCAGGCACACTTCTACCATGTACAATGTGCTGTTATCAAAACATGGGTGTGCATGCACGCGACGAGTCGCAAATGTAACACAATGTAAACTGCACCAACGCAGAGTGAGAGAAGATTGCATGCTTTGATAGTAGAAATCGTAGCCTTACTTACCCATCTCTGTGAAGGGAGCATCGAGCGAATAGTAATTAGCGTCAAAAACAGAAAACCGTTGGTTGAGCCATATTTAGTAGCATGCAGCTGGATGTCGCATTTATTTATGCAGCGCTGAATTATTTAGCGATAAGTATGCGGTTAAAGGACATTACCTTCACACCCCCAGGACAAGTGACCGAAACCCCACCCGTATTCTTTCACAATATCTGCAAGATTTGAACCTGCCACTGTGTCTCATTCCTACCCACCACTAAGGTATGCGCCAAACACTTTTAGGCAGCCGGAAGCACATTTGGTCGTACGATACTTGCGCATGCATTTGGCAGACAGTAGGACTAGCCCACTGTTTCGCTACTTCGCTTGGATCGCTAGCCTGTTACGAGCCTAATTCTGCGCATATGCGCCCTCCCCGAGAGTACTACCACCACTTGAACAATTGCCATAAATGGCGAGTATAAAGAGGATTAAAATGTTGCATCAAACAGTAAGAGTTTAAAAATGGATGAAATATACACATCATTCGAGAACATCTACCAAATATACTACATAATCGAATGCAGGCAATGAAAGCAACGAACATCGCCAATGTGCGGCATGTGTGACATACCTCGTACGTCCTTGGAAAACTTTTTGCACTCGATGTCCATGTTCTCCACATTGATATCCTTCCACGTCGTCTTCTTCCAATCATCGATGCAGGCGCGCACCATAAACACTTGATCCCACAGATGCTGCCGACGTTACAACCGTCACTCAAAAGTGCATTCGGTTCAAACACCAAAGTGGAACGGGACAACAGGCTGACAAGAAAATGGTACACTGTATGCGAAAAAAAAACTTATTCGGTTATGCCGGTGGTATTTTTAGCACCTTTATCAGTGTCTTATAACTTGGCTTTATCGTGTTACACTCTGAACTCGGGTTGAGTGTAAGATTACACACCAGTGTAAGTACTGTGCTGTGTTAACGCAACGTACATGCAATAGCGTTGTGCTTTGACAAAGAACATTACATTGAATAGGACGGCATGGACAAATTCAAGCTCTGAAAAGAGGGTTGAAAGTGTACTTCAGCGCAACCGGACAACTTGTTTGCAATGTGAACACAACACGAGGAAGTACCTTCGTATTCAAAGAGTTGCACTTTTCAAAGTACAAGGTTCTTCCAAATTATCCACCACCTCTTCTAGTATTGAAGTAAACAGTCAACGAGTATTTCAGTTTCAGTACCATTTAAGTATCGTTGGAGGACGAGTTACCCTGAAGTGACATTATTAACTCAGCATGCTTTCACATAGAGGATCGTGATAGCCATTACTTGGCCAATCGACACATATTGGTCGTCACCCTCGAGCATGTTCAAACATACTGACATTACTTTGTGGATGCGGGTGTGCACCGTTACTGTAGAAAACAACACTTAAATATCTTACGCTGGACGCGCCTGCCATTTAGAGAACCTCACAATTCGCAGATCAGCATCGCCGGGAATGACGAGCTGTTACCTTGGCCAGCTTAACCTCCTTGCGACAGAGCTTGAGCTGCTTGAAGTCGGAGATCTGCACCTCGAACAGCGCGGCCGAGGCGGTGATTTTGGCCAGCTCCAGCTCCATGGCACGGATCGCCAGGTGAGTGTTGTCCAGTATCTCGTACGGCGTAGTGCAGTCATAGCTGACGGGGCACAGCAGACGCGGTCAACGGCACCGGCACACGCTGCACACGGCGCCCAACGGTCCCAGATATTGCATAACCGACTGCTATACACTAAATGTTCCCCTTAAATGTTCCATGTTGGGCGTTTAGGAACAAATGATCATATGACTAAATGTTCTAAAAGTTCAGACTGCCCCGTGTTTTGGGGCATGTCGAGCGTCCCGTGAATCGTGTTACGCCCTGAAACGTCACGTCTACCTGAACACGCCCTGCACTCCCCGTGTATCTAGGTATACCCAGAACGTTTCGTGCATATAAGCATACCCCAGGATGCTCGGAATATTGTGTGGGCACACGCCGGCAGCAGTTGGCCGACGACTCACCTGAAGACGAGCAGCTTGCGGAACGCCTCGCGGTACTCGAGCTGTTTGACCTCGAAGGCGGCGACGCTGCGTCGCACGTTGGCCACCTCGTTCGCTTGCAGCGGTGCCACCTGCTGCTTGGCCTGGATGCCCAGCTTCAATGTGTTCTTCCACTTCTCGGGCAGCTCCTGGCCGAGTATAACATCGCGGGTTAATGCCGACCTCAACGATGCAAACAATGGTGAATACAGAGCCATGGTGAATATAATGTTGATTCACAGCTGAAGCCCAATTATTTCAGTCACGTCTGCAACAAGCCTACAATATTACAGCATTAGGCTCAAAGAAAGTCGGGCAAACGGTAGTTACCTAACTTTTGCACTGGTTGCAGCAATTCGATCAGCAATTAAACAACTAATTTATTGATACGAGTCCTCGGGTGTCATAAGTCCTCGAGTGTCAAAGTGCATCCAATTCCTACCGAAACGAGTTGAAAAAGACTCCTTTGCTGAAATTCCTAGCACCAGTGACGAAGGGCGACATCGGGTGAAATTATTCATTCAACAAGGTGAATGAGCTAGAATTAGGTTGGGCAGTCCTGCAAGATTCTAAAAGATCGATTTGAAGTATTACTTCCAATTATTCTACTGGATATTCTAGTCATACAAACTTGAGCTATCAGCTCGGTGAGATTCGCCTTGTCCGGAGCCACACAGAGCACCCAGCTTCTCACACCACACACTACCGCAGTTTTGCATGGGAATCTTCAGCGGCAGGTAATCACGTCTACTTGTAGATTATTATCCAGAACACAGGTGGAAGACTCGAAGTGGCGTTCAAAACTACATTTACGCTAATGGAGAAGTTTGTCTGAGCTAAATTGAGAGAATGGATGGATGGGAAGGGTGTGAACGAGAGCCCAATTCCTAATGCGCCCGCATTCATCCCCTTCCTGAACTATGGCAAATTCGACATTTGACTAAAATCATAGCACAAAAAGGCACACAAACTGGCCAAAGTCGGGCAAATGTGACCAGTTTCCCTACAACCATTTGATGCTCTAGACGCCGCCTATCTATATCCAACCTAAACCTAAACGCTTGATCACGGCGGCAGGGAAGCCCTGGGGGAGCTCAGTTGTGAGACAGTCAGAGCTATTGTTCGACCGCCGCCGTGCGCGACCGCCGCCCACTCGCCTGCAGCTGCAAGTGGATCTCCTCGGCCATCTCCACGTCGTACGTCTTGAGCAGCTCGATGGTCTGCTTGAGCGGCTCGAACATGTTGCTGGTGACCTCCTGGCGCTCCTTGACGGCCATCAGGTGCGCCATCATGGTCACCAGGCCCTGGTAGTCGCCCTCCTGCACTTGGTTGAGCAGGCCGGCATCGGTCGTCTGGATGAAGTCGGACAGGCCCTGCAGACTGGTCCAGACACACGACTGTCAGGCGACGTGACCAACCACCGCCAGCGAGTACATGAAGAAACTCACTGCCCGGGGTAAGGGAAAATATCGTGTCTAGTTGTCACCGTAAAGGTCAAGGCAGTTAGTGAGCCTCGTATCCGATCACTGACCAACGGACTTAACACGGCCTATACTGTTTGACGTCTATACACTTTGGTACGTTGGCAGGCATCAAAAGTGCAATCCCACGTGGCATGGCTAGAGAGCTCCTATTTTCACAAAATCGCACAAGAACTTGCATAACAGTAAGCACGGTAAACACTTAACGGAGAATATGAGAACTGTTGTACACCATCTGCGTAACAAACTCCCATACAAAGAGCCAGCATAGATTTTCATCGAATTGCATCAGTTCCAGGTTCGAAGTCTTGTCGCTCACACATAGGCAGACGAAGGGATAATCACCCATTGCAGTGGACCAGTACCCATGGGCCACTGCGAAGCCGTCCAATGCCCTTCTGAGCAGGTCAAGGTTCAAGCACAGTAACCTATATTTATTCAGATTTAAAAGGATGTGCAGTTCTTCTCAGTGCAATGAAATACATTTGGGCATCTCGCATAATTCAGGCAGCGAAATCAAGTGGTTCGTGGCAAAGTAGTATGAAAGAATAATATGAGGAGACATGCACTATCACTTTGTCCGCGAGAAACTTACGGTGAAAACAACATGACATCAATCACGTTTCTCACTACGAATGCTGTGCGCCTAAAGAAATGACTAGAAGAAAGCGTGAATAATCAGAAACCATTACACATAAAATAGCATTGGCACATTAATATACATATAACATTAATCGCACAGAAAATTAACCAGCTTGTAAAATAGAGCTACATGTTCGCAATTATGCGCTGGTCATTATGCACGTGTAATTTGAAAGTGTCTATCTACACCTATGAAAGTCGTCGCGGCCAGGCATGATGAATGAAGTTAATTTTGCATCGTAGGTGAATTTTTTTTTCAGCCTTTTCCCGGTTGTACAGTTCAAGACATAGACACAAAAAAGCATACACGGTAGCAATACATAGATGATGTACCCCGAAACTCGGTTCCCAACCTTACTAAATATGCGCGCAAACCATAGCCTGACCAAACCATTTCAATAAGCACTTCAGCCTACAGAACGCCCACACCACGAATACAAACGCATACGGCCAGCTGGCACAGGCAGCGTACCTGTCGGTGACGTGGTCGATGAGGTACTGTTTGAAGAGCAGACTCCACCGTTTGATGGTGTTGAGCAGGGCGGCCTTGAATGGCTTGCAGTCCAGTCTGAACCAGGTGTCGAACGTCACCACTGGCTCCACCTGGTCAACAGGCAATCAGCGATCACTCATACTGCAAATAAACAACTCAACACAACCATGGTAGTTCTAAAACTTTGCGACGACGGGGAAGAAATGAAATAAAACAAAAGCATCCACTGTCGTGTCGTTGTCCGGACTCCAGCACTATGCCACGTGCTCAAATATCAGTGGCCTCCAACATAGCTCGATACCAGCACGGTCCAATGAACGACTTAGACGTACAGGTTGAACCCTCGCCGTACAGGATGGTGGACACACCTAATTCTGATGCCCCACGACCACGGAATTACGGCGCAAATTGGTGCACAGGCGCCCGGTACAGGCCATGAGACACCTTCTGCCGCACCTGACATCCGATACAGCAGATGCTATGCCACGTCATAGAGCTGTGACGTCACAAGAGGAAACTTCTCTGGTGCGCGAATATATGAGGAGGAAATATGGAATTCGGTTAGAGACTACAATATTATGTTCCCAATTAGCATCAAACCGTGGTCTTTCCTGGAGCCCTTGATGATGCAACTTACTTTGAAATTTAGATGTTTCAGATAAATATTTTTACTGATACCTAGTGGTAGAATATGTCCAACAAGAAGAGCTGGAAGTGTTGTGACCTCCTTTGACTTACTTTACCATAACCTTCTTCTCAGTCCTCAGGTAAGCTGGAAGAGCGGCCGGCGATTCACGAGTTCGCACACATTCAGTCACGAGACATACGCGCTAACCGCTATGCCACCAACGCTGAGAGCCAGATGTCAGTGATATGGTGTGTAGGGCGTGGTAGTGTGTAGGGCGTGGTAGTGTGTGGGGCGTGGTAGTGTGTAAGGGGTGGTAGTGTGTAGGACGTGGTATGGCGCAAGGCGTGGTAGGCGTAGGGCGTGGTAAGCCGCATCCGCAATAGTGGGCCGTGTGCCAGGTCACGCAGAACGCAGAGGCCGACGTCGGTGACACGCCCGGCGTCGTCGGACGGCGATGCCGAGCGGCGCTGAGCCGCACCCACCTTTTCCATCTCGATGTAGAGCTTCTCGTAGCTGTCGACCTGCTCCTGGAACTGGCTCAGCGTGGGCGGCGACTCGGGGATGCCGTCCTCGCCGAACTGCTCGATCTCGTCCGGCGTCACCTGGTGGCCGTACCTGACAACGGGGTCACATGAAGCCGGGTCGGGTCGGGTCGTGTCAGCTGCACTATCTCCTCCAGTGTCGCCTGGCAATGAATCGCATGGAGCCACGCCAAACCAACCAACCCCATCCGCTTCGACATAACCTGACGAAGGGGTCTCGACGAAGGGGTCTCATATTGCTAGATCATGTCAGCCCGACCGACATCATCTCCTCTAACATCGCGGGACAACGGCGCCGCACAAAACCAGGTCAGGTCAGGTCGACTAAAGTCATGCACTCCAACGTCGCCAAAAACAAGGTTACATAAACTAGTCAGGCCAAATCAACCATAAGCATTCCCTCTGTCGCTACATACAGATCCGGTCAACGACACCATCACGCTACCATCAAACCAACCATCACCATCTCACGACGGAGTGATGAGAAGTTAGGTCAACTCTACCACACCCACACGTAAATGATCTTGTTGCACACCAGACGTGGCAGACCACTCAGTGCAGGCCAGTTTACCAGGGACAACTGATAAATCCCCGTCCATTCGCTGGTTGGATGGCATCATAGCAATGGCTCGGCGCCATCCCCGACAAGTAACGCAACTGCGCAGCCCACTTTACGACGAAACAATGCTGCGTGAACTGGGGCGCCGGCACCTACATCCGGAAGCGCTGTGCTATCCCTGGCAAGTCGGCATAGACTGCCACAGCCTAGTGTGCTACAGCCATGCACAGCACTGTCGCCACGGACCTGTCCACCGTGACAGACCCTACTCGCCTGAGGAACTGCGCCATCAACTCGGCCCGGTCGTCCGTCCAGGGCTAGCTGTGTCTACGGACCTGCCCGCACTCGCCTGAGGAACTGCGCCATCAACTCGGCCCAGTCCGTCCACAGGTAGCTGTGCCACCAGACCTGCCCACACTCACCTGGGCAACTGCTCCATGAACTCGGCCCGGGCGTCCGTCCAGAGGTAGCTGTCGCCAGACCTGCCCGCACTCGCCTGAGGAACTGCGCTATGAACTCGGCCCGGTCATCCGTCCAGAGGTAGCTGTGTCGCCGGACCCACCCGCACTCACCTGAGGAACTGCGCCATGAACTCGGCCCGGTCGTCCGTCCACAGGTAGCTGTCGCCACAGACCTGCCCGCACTCACCTGAGGAACTGCGCCATGAAGTCGGCTCGGTCGTCCGTCCACAGGTAGCTGTGCTGGTCCAGCGACTGCTGGTACTCGTTCGCCTAGCCAACACAGTTAGATGGTTGCACATGTGCCCGACCAAACACCTTCACATCCACCACACTCCTATCACTAGCCATGACAAGCATGATTAATACGAGATCTGAAACATTGAAGCCCAACTTGCCAGCAATTGTGACTGCACTTATAAGAGGCATTGATAAGCATCTTTGTCGTTATGCAAGGCTGCGCATGTTGGATCAACTTGCATAAAGCAAATAGCAAATTAACTCGCATAAAGCTTGCCCCGCTGCATACCCTTCCGTACATGAATGCCTAGATATTGTCAAAATATCCTACAACATGGCCAAAGCACATGGCGGCGTTCACAAGCGGATACCGGGTCGTCGGCCGGTGCACAGCCCACAGAGCGGCTCACCTGCACGATAACCGAGTGAATGTTGGTCATGAACAGGCGGCGCATCTCGCTCAGCTGCTCCGTCTCCTCGAGCTCCTCCAGGTAGGAGTGCTGGTGCACCTTGCGCGACAGCTTCTTCACCAGGGTGGACATGTTGAAGATGTCCGTCACCACCCCCTCGGTGATGTCCAGGAAGCCGCCCTCGTCCTGAGCGCACACGCCTGGTGTTGAGCTACGGCCCTAAGTCGGCCCTTTAGTGGTCGCATCCAATGCCACCAACATGTAACCCCAGCCGATGCCAAACTGTCACCACGTATAGCGCACTGACCCGGTTACTCGTCAGGTATTTACTGCACCGTCCCGGGCTGTGTGCTGGCCTATTCTTTCGGCCAAGTATGTACTGTATCGCATCACACAATGCACTGCTCTGGTATGCATAAAATTAGTTACCAGATCGCCTCCAGATACATAATTACTGATCATGGTGGTATAAGACTTGGCATCCTTTTAGAGTATCCACAGCCTCCAGCAGTGCAATGGCTTGGTACCTGACCAAGTACTACACCGCCTCCAGCCGTACACTGACTTGGTACCTGGCCGAGTACCACACCACCTCCAGTCGTACACTGACTTGGTACCTGGCCGAGTACTACTCCAACTCCAGCCGTGCACTGGCTTAGTGCCTGGCCGAGTACCCACCGCCTCCAGCCGTACACTGACTTGGTACCTGGCCGGGTACCACACCACCTCAAGCCGTACACAGGCTTGTACCTGGTCGTGTACCAAACCGCCTCCAGCCGTACACTGACTTGGTACTTGGCCGGGTACCACACCACCTCAAGCCGTACACTGGCTTGTACCTGGTCGGGTACCAAACCGCCTCCAGCCGTGCACTGGCTTGGTACTTGGCCGGGTACCACACCACCTCCGGCTGAGTACTGACCTGATAACCAAGCGACGGCTTGAAGAGCACGTCCGGCTCGATCAGCTCCAGGCGACACTCCATCAGCGGCTGCGTGTTCACCTTCGGGTCGGTATTGTCGAGCAGGTAGCCCAGGCTGCACTGCACCACCCTGACGAACTCCTGCACCACAATATCTGCAGCACAACACACCACTCTCCAGACGATGCCCCGCACGCCCAACGGACATGCCATTGCACTCTCCAAATCAAGTCGACATCTCAGCGCTGCAGCAGCTTCGACTAGTTCGGGGAGATTCAAGATGACCAAGAGACGGAAAAGCGGCGCTCGGCCAGTAGAGTAATTGCAACCTAGAATCTGCAGTGGGACGAATAGGACGCAGAAAGCGACAGGTGGGGCCGTGCCAAGAGGACACAGAGCGGCAATCCAAACCAAGCATGTACACAACACAGGCATAAGGCGCTATAAGGGCGCTGGGCGAGCGACGGCAAGTCGTAAAACCGCAGTGCAGTCGAATATTAATGTCTGTTGATCATAGACTAAAGTAGTCAGCCCATCAGTCCCAGACAGATTTGAACTAAATTGCGATAAAAAAAAGCTGAGGAGATTTGGTAAGGAAGGCAGTCGATGATTTTGAATGATATATTCGGTGATATAAAACAGAATCGCTTCCCCCTACAGCCTACCGCATAATCAGGAGTCTTTATGGCTAGCAATGACACAACTATTCTCCATTGAGCTCGTTATGATACACAACATGACAAGGAAACTACAGCTGGGTGGGGTGACATAGCTACCATGTGAACACCAGAGACATGGGAGACGCCCAGGGCAGCAACAAATCACCGTCTGGGTTTACCTTGACACGGTGTCACTTACTATCGATTGAATGTACGTAGTGACGCCAGGATCGCGACTTGCCGTCCGCCTTCAGGTGTATTTTGTTCTCCCGCACCAGTCGGTGAATCTTCTCGCCACATTTGGTGATGGCGCCGTACCTGACGGAGCATTGCACAGTAACACTGGCATGGCGGAGGTCCTCAGGAATTGGCATGACACTATATATATATATATATATATATATATTATATATATATATCCCAAGGGCCTAGAACGACACACCTTCCTCACGCTGGTGACACACGCGCACGACACACCTTCCTCACGCTGGTGACACACGCGCACGACACACCTTCCTCACACTGGTGACAGACGTGCGATACATACACCTCAGCCTGCTACACATAAAACACGTCTTATTGAGTTTGTCTTGCGTCAAGTGTCTTACAAATTAGCTATTAGTTAATGCTACTTGACACTTGATTGTAGTTGAAGTATAAATGAAAACAGCACAGCTTACGTTTTCTTCAGTTTCTCCTCCTTGTCTTCTAAGTTCAGAAGTGTATTGATGCGGTCGTCCTTTCGCTCGAACAGGGGCTTCGAGGTAAACACCAGAAGCATGTCTGACGGCACGCATGAGGATAAACGGACAACCCACATTCTGACGGTGACATTCCCCGCAGCATTTTACCGCGAACGGCCATCGTTGTAGCATTCAGAGGTGCAACCAAGGTTGGCACCCTGCCCCTTCTTAGGAACCAAAAATACACTAGATCAAAGAAAAAATTGATATATCAATTGCATAGAACCGAAAATTATTTCATCGCGCGAAGATCGCCGAAGTAGTATTCCGTTTATTACACTTTCCGTCGCCCCCTCCCCACCTAGAACAGTCCTGGATGCGCCACAGGCAGCATTCATCGCCGGGCGGCAGCCGGGAACGGCCGGACCAATTTTGCGGTACAGTGCCATAACCCTCCCGTTGAGGTGCCGGGAGCATTCAGGCTGTGAGGGCCGTGGAGCGATGATGGGGAGTGCCAGACATTTTGCGGTAATCCGCCTGCACAGCGGAGGGAAGTCGTTGATGAGTTCGTCCTAAACGTTCGTAGCAAACAGAAAACAAACGTGAAAAGTGGAGTTCCTAGCAGACATCAAAGCTCACATGCTGCAGATTATTCAGTTGGAGGGCGGGGTGGAGGGGGGGGGGGCGTAGACGGCCTCCCGTTTCCCGATACCTCCCACATGCTGTACCTGCCCACAGCTGCTACGCTGATCCGCTACCATCGCCATTAGGGCCGGCTCACTTCACTGAAAAGTCGCTGGCTGCTCGCAATGCAGTAACTAGCAAACTGCAAAGTCTTAACAATAATGTTCAGCCACAAAATGGAGCAAAGCGCTTTGTGATCTACAATTGCAGAGCATTGGACCTAAACGAAAAGCAATGAAGGATTTGCGGCTAATATATGGAAACAAAAAATAATAGCATATGTGGTCTGAGTGGTGGAATATGAAACAGTTTCAGTGCCGTACCTTTGATGATTTTTATGTTCTTCTGTGATTTCTCAACTCTGGTGGAAAGATCCATCACCATGTCACGAGTCGTCTGGATGTACTCCCAGATATCTGCCGCACATCGCATTGTCAGAGGGCGCTCTACAGCAGGGGCCTACCATGTCCGAGGCGGCATATGGATGATGCACTTCTAGTTTTTGAAACGACTGGAATCAGAATTATAAACTGGAATTATAAACCCGATATATTGTTATTGGACATCCGTTTCGTTCAATTGAACAGACTGGTCTATCGCCTAACGCTGCCTGTCGTCAGCAGTACTCAGCAATCCGTAGCAGTGATTATTGTCAGGCCCCTTGAGGATAATGCATGGACATACTGATCCCCATGAATACGCTAAGCCACGCATTTCTGCTTTACATCAGACCAAATACCACGTCAATCCGATCTGTGCGCCTGCGGTATAGTCACTTCCGTATCGGACAAGCCAAAGCATGATATCCAGATCAGGAAGAGCATGACTATGGAAAAGCTGTCAGACAAATACATCTTCACAATACTATAATACCAGCATAAGGTACAGTAAGTACGCTGGCGAACCAGGGTAACAGGTGTTGCTGGTCGCAAAAAGAGCGCAATTACCCAACACATCACTTGCCCGCTGTCACCCGGTTGGTCCGTGAACATACCAACCCACTTCACAGCGCACTCGGGCGTTCACCGCTGTTCCGCAATACAGGCGGCCATTGCGGCACAGTCTATGCCGAACGGCAGCCGCCCCGCTGCCAGACGGGCCAGCCGAACACCGGCGGCACATCTCTCACCGGGGCTGGTCCACGTGAGTTCGTTCACAGCCTTGTCCAGCTGCACGTCGATGTCCTTCACCTGGCCTTCGATCAGCTTGAACTCGACCGGCAGCGTGTTATCCAGAAGACTGTTGTACCTGGCAACAGAACGCAGCGTGGCATATCGGCGTATCACAGCCGGCCCGTCGCGTTTCTGACGACGGCCGGCGCACACTCCGGCTTTGGCCGACCTGCTCAGCGTCATTCGGAAACAATTGGGAATACTCGTCCAACATGAGCATTTCGTCATTTTCATCTACAGAAAGGGTCGGGGTGCGGGTTCCAGGCCTAGCTATTTCACTCCTAGTTCATATCAGAGAGATGCAGCAAAAACCATGGTGTTGATCAGCGCAAGTTATATCTAATGACACCCGATCCGACCTCGTGAGGTCAATCATTGATCTAGTCTAGATCAAAGGTAAAGTGAGAAAATCGAATTGTTCGTTGAAGCATACTACCATGTACTTCCTTGTCATCTCGTGCGCATCTGGTCGCACCCTTATTAAGGGCCCTGGTCGGACCCTTAGTAAGCGCCCTAGTCGGCCCATTAGTAAGCGCCCTAGTCGGACTTTTTTACCTTCTTTTTAATAATTGAGGCGATGCGGACATGCGGGGATCATTCCCCACACCTCCCATTCTCCAGATGATTCCTAGATGCGTCGTGATTGTAATCAGTACCCCACCGCCAGCTCCAGCCGTTCTGAGAGGTCACTTATGCACACCATCTTCGCACAGTATTGCTAAGGCTTCATCCGAATTACGATGCGTTCTGGGAGTCTGCCTCAAGACATGCATTTTTAGCTGATTTAGATGTCCCGAGGCGTTAGGAATTTTGAGGCAATGGGTGTCGAGGCATTCAGTGTCAGAAAATCCCGTGGTTTGCAACATCGGGGTTTTTGAAGCCAGCACGTTTTACATTGGCGGTTTCTAAGACATGGGTTTTAAGACTGCGGGTGTCCTGATCAGGACCTGGTCGGTGGACAGGGCCGCTGTCACAGAGCGGATAGGCGGCTGTCCAGAGGGTGACCGGGGTCGAGCTGTCAATCGCTGAGTCAACGACGGCGACCACTTAGCAGGGTTGCAAGTGGACAGCCTTTAATCCCACGTCTAGGGGTTAGATGTTCGCTCCGTCTTTAATCCCACGTCGAGGGGTCAGACGTTCACTCCATCATTAATCCCATGTCCAGGGGTCAGACGTTCACTCCATCCTCAATCCCATATCGACGGGGTCGGACGTTCACTCCATCTTGAATACAATATCTACGGGTTAGGCGTTCAATTTATCTGCTGACCTGGTCATCACGAGCCTATTTTTCAACTTCATCGTTCAATGTTGTCTAAATTTCTCTTCTGACCTCGTCATCACGAGAACAGCTTTTTCCAGCCAGATGCCGAAAACAAACCTATGCGTTCCCTCCACGTAGCTGCTAACATTTATGCAGTCACATGCACAGTTCAGTTGTACCTGAATGTGCCTTCATTGATCATACAATGGCAAGTGAACAGTGCTCGAGATGTACCCGATTCACTCTTAAGCAACTTCACCAGCTATGACGTCACCACCCATGTGCGTGTGCGTGTGCACGTGTATGTGTATGTGACTAGTTGCTCACGATGTGCAGATGAGCTCCAGGTTTGAGGTGTACTGGCGGTAGGTCTCCGCGTCGTCGTCCATTTTGCCGGCTTCCTCCGGAATGTCCTCTCGGCCCAGCTGACGTAGATACTTGACCTCTCGCAGGATACTCACCAACTGAAACGGTTGGCAAGTGTTCTTATCAAGTGTTTTCGTTCAGCTGACGACACACTAATATCATCCTCAGATACGCCATTATTAGCTGTAGCAAGTACAAATATGCATGCACACACGCAAACGCACAAGCACACGCACACGCACATGCACACGCACACGCACACACACACACACACACACACACAAATATATATAGATATAGATATAGATATAGATATAGATATATATATATATATATATATATATATATATATATATATATATATATATATATATATATATATATATATATATATATATATATATATATATATATATATATATATATATATATATATATATATATATATATATATATATATATATATATATATTTTGGGTTTTATACATTGCGTGAGAAGAATTATATGACCTTAAATATACCAGGTGCTTAGTTTACGTCAAAAGCAACGTTAAGGGATGTACTATGTTACTCGAAAAATATAGTATACTAATATAGTATAATCCTTAACGTTACTTTTGATGTAAACTCAGCACCTCCTGGTATATTGAAGGTCGTATATTTCCTCTCACGCAATATATATATATATATATATATATATATATATATATATATATATATATATATATATATATATATATATATATATAAATATATATATTTCCGTGCTCCCGTGCTCGGGTTGTTTGTGTATGTGCTCAGGGTGTCGGGATGGCGCTTTTCATTACTGCTCTTAGTTAAGCGGTTTGATGAACTATCATATCCAGAATAAAATTAGCTCTACATACATGCTCGGAGGCTCATAGCTATGTCATATATATATATATATATATATATATATATATATATATATATATATATATATATATATATATATATATATATATATCTATATATATATATTATACAGGCATCAGTCAAAGGCGCATTACCTCGAG
This sequence comes from Imbricaverruca yamaguchii, assembly GCA_034440575.1. Lineage (NCBI taxonomy): Eukaryota > Metazoa > Arthropoda > Thecostraca > Neoverrucidae > Imbricaverruca > Imbricaverruca yamaguchii. The sequence goes on from JAOTOL010001663.1 coordinate 3,361,163, forward strand.
TGCTGGCATAGCTATGAACCTCCGAGCATGTATGTAGAGCTAATTTGATTCTGGATATGATATTTCACCAAACCGCTTAACTAAAAGCAGTAATGAAAAGCTCCATCCCCGACACCCGGAACACAAACACAAACAACCCGAGCACGGGAGCACGGAAACAAGCACAAACACCACAGGGCCAAGCGAGATACGTATTTGGCCTCATGGTATCTTGTTGGTATTGCTATTTTATATATCCTAGAATGACACAAAATGTATCGGGTCTCATTGTGTCACTACATTGCAAGTGCATAAATGTTTTAACTGGGAGTGTGCGATAAGATATACCTCAACATCACACTGTTTTGCCAGATTTTACTTCTAAGTTTTCATGAATAAACTTGTTATGGACACTATATGACAATTGCAATCGATGTGCCCTTTGGACCCAACTGCCTAATTAACTATCTCGTGGTCAAAGGGTTAAGGTTTGAGGCTCGCCGTCAAGCGGACTCCCAGCTCCATCACAGTCATTCCCCATGAGAACGTTACATACCAGACCAGACGAGTAATCCGCAGAAGAGCACAAGGTACTTCCCTGCACAAACGCAGGCTAGTGACATGGGCAGCCCACGTTGAGGATGCTGCAGCTACATTAAATATATGCGACAATGCTGCCCGTATGGCTGCTTCTATGTGATGAGCAGGTAAGCTGAGACACCGATATTAGTCACGATACACTATTTGTCCATTTATGTTGCTACCAAGACACAAATACATGACGATACTTACAAAGAGCTCAGCTAGCATCACGCCAAATATATCCGATGACAACGTCACGGTCAAAGTATATCGGGTGACGTCACAACCTATCTGTCTGCTGTATGATGGATTGTGTCGTGGTCTTCCAAATTACGACACTCAATATATCAATGGTCAGGCATGACCGAAATATGGCACCAAAACATCGGCGCACTATCACTGGTCTGTCCCGTGCAGCTGGGAAGGCCAGGCGCGGTGTGCTGGGTAGTGCACCACCACCACACCAGCGTCCACCACCACAAGGCGAGCGGTGTGTCTAACATTGCTAAGCTAGGCCTCATGATGCAACCTAAAACATACAAATCTGTAGAGTGTATTAGCATACATTATGTTGATATGGATATGGTATGGAGAGTGGATATGGTACCGCATATTCCTGATTCCTTGCCTCGGAACAGGCCCGAATTGCGATTTCGATGCCTATGTCCTCAAAAGTTGGAATCCGTCTCAATTTAAATTTGCATTTGCTTGCTTTGGCTCGTCGCCTGAAATCATAAATTTGTGCACGCTGCTACGACATATTACGAATTTGTGCACCCCTCCCCCCCCTCCACGCACACACACAGACAACACTGTCATGAGAATAAGCCTAAAACATAATGGATCGTCATGTTCTCCGGCAAGTGCAGCTCGAGCGATACAAGGCTGCAGTGAACCTTGTAAGACGTGACAGTGGCGTTCTTGCCTGCAAGCTGCGAGTCGAAGCCGGGTCGGACCTCGTGACGGCCCAGTGAGCCTCTCACCTGCGGGTCGAAGTTGGAGTGGACCTTGTGGTGGTGCCGGACGACCAGCGGCAGCCGTGTGGTCTCGCGGATCTTGTCGGCCACGCCCCGCTGCCAGCCATCGTACACGGCCACCTCGCGCTCGGTCAGCAGCCGTATCAGGTCGTCGTACTTGACGTACAGGTGCCGCGCCGAGTCGCACTCCACCACCCTACACAGCCACACTCCGTCACTGGCTGTGTGTGTGCCGAGCGGCATTGACCGGCCGGCACACCGCCTCCCCTCCACCCGGACAGCTCCACAACCCCGGCGACCCGGCCACCTCGGTACTGGCAGACGTCCACCTGATTACCCCGTGGTACAGTGGTAGCGTGCACTATCCCAGTCATGACGCGACAGAAATGACATGACATGATATGAAATCCCGGTCATGACAGTCATAAACGTCAGTCCCGGTCAGTGACAATCATTTCAGTCACTCCCGAAATACACACGCCATAAAACTTGCAGGCACCGGACGATTTACCACCATGGGTTTTGAGTGCATTGCTGGAGCTCCACGGTCGCTCCCGAATCAGTGCTGTACCTGCAAAGATGTATTTCTGACGCAGTAATCGTACGTGGGCATAGAGTGTGAGGACTTGCACAATGCCCGACTGGAGTTGCAATGGTCTCATTGTGGAAGCTGCTAAATGAATTCATTGATCTACTGATGGGATTTCAGCACACATTTCAGTAACAGCAACCTTTGACGTGGCTTGGCCCCGAGAAAGAGAAATCAGACAGCCGAAGCCAGGACGAATACAAGAAGCATTGGATAGGAAAGCAGAAAACAACCAAAAAAGAAATGAAAAATATTTTTCACCAGGCTATGGAGCGAAGTGATAAACATGAACCATAGCTGGATAAAGCACTCGACGTTCCGTTAAGAGCCATACCGGTGACTTTGTACAGATGAAAAAGTTGATGGTAAGCGAGTTGACATGGTAGGTACACACATATTTAGGTATAACAGATGAACAAGCGCACTCGCAACGAAGACGTATATACACCTTGAAGTAGAGATCGCAGTGGTACTCAAACCACCGTATATGCGCTAGATGTTGTTAGCACAACAGCAACAATCGCGAGACCTGAGAGGCGGTTGGAGTTGGACATGTCTCAGAGTACCCAACTGCTACAGCTACGATTAGCAAGAGCGCTAACCAGCTTCAACGACCTCATATTAATAATGGTCATTATGTCTGTAGCTCGTTGGTTCGTCTGCTCTCCAACGTAAGCTGCCATACCAGTAGCGGAGGTGGGTCACACCTCAGGCTTTCACATAAAGCTCGGCAAAGGCACGACATCCATAAGCACGCCATACGGCACGTACGACGCAGCGGTGATCTAGATTAGGCGGATCCATGCGTGCGCGGCACTCGCTGTACCAATAATTACAGCTCACTGCCAGGGAGAGCCCGTATAGTTACCATTTCGGCAGCAGAGACTTCCCCATTTGCCTGAAGCATCAGATCCATTAAACCATTCAGTTATTGCACACTGTCGATTATTTAGTCAAACGAAAGAGCAGTGTGCAGCGTATTGTCGACACTCATCCACGTGCGCATTACGTCCGACCACATTCAGCTGCCATCCACGAGGAGAGCCATACACACATATCGCACAACGTAAGCGTCGCTGAAGCCGACAATCACAACGGATACCTGCGTCTACGCTTTAGTACTATCTAGTTACTAGTTAGTGGGTGCGTCCGGCTCATTTCATTGTGACCTCAGTTGCAGTTGAAAGTCGCAGCTACATCTCTCAAAACTGTCACGTCCAACAATGCCCAGGCATGCCTAGATGCTTCAAATTTGCCATTAAAAGTTGCTCTCAATGTTGTTGCGGTTGTTGGGTTGTGACGGCACAGAACAAGAACAGTATTGAACAGTTCCATTCATGGAACTGTACCAACTATTTTTTGTTATATTCACCTGTTCACTTGCCAAATTGTGACCTCATCGTTATCCATTATTTTCAACATAGTACTTCCATTTCTGGAATAGCATTCAGTGACCTCTGCGACTGTATGCATTAGGCGCTTAGCATGATTCATCAATATTTAATTAACTGGCTTTCGTGCTACTCTCCACATTTGGTCTCCCTCCAAACTTGCAATGATTATTTTCACACGCCAATTACTGGTCTGGCGACTGCGGCATCAACAGAAGGCAAGCTAATTGCATTTGTCCATTGAAAAGTCCGGACACCCCAGGATTGGTTATGATTTAGGAACAACAGTTTTCGATCGCATTGATGCATGCCACACGTCTCGAATCTACGTTTGGTCGACTTTGACATTTTGGAGCATTCAAGTTTGATAAGTGATCGCAGGCAGTATCCAAATACCAAACCAAACCAAACCAAAGCAGGGCAAACGATTTCGGCGTCAGAACATTCGTCTTCAATATTCTTGAGCTGAAATCGGTTGCACCAGCAAACATTACTCAAGTTTGCACCAGAGCCGAATCCGAGCTCACCTGCCGGACACGGTGCACGAGCTTCAAACTTCAATGCACCAAGTCCATTTCAATTCGAAACTATGCAAGTGTTCGCTGAAAGACGTGCACTTCAGCCGGAATGTGACGGCCACCGAGCGCACGTACACAGTATGCAGGAGGTGTACACTGTCGTGACGTCGGCCACACGCGCTACCTGTGTCCCAGAGTTCTTGAGCTGCTCGGTCAGCACCGACTACCGGCCGCGACGCAGTGGGCCTCACCTGGGAGCAGGGCCGCGCCGCTCTCGCCGCCGGCCCTGCTCGGCACCAACTGGCCGGCTGGTCTACTCACGGGTGCTCGAGACCGCGGAAGTTGCTGATGGTGTTCTCCACCCTGCCCTTGAGCTCGGCGATCCACTTGAGCATGCCCGCCACCTGCGGCATGTTCTGGCCCAGCTGCGCGCCGACGGAGTCTACCAGCGCCATCTGCTTGTCGTACACAATCTGCCGACAACGCCCAATGGAACATGGCGACGGGAATAGCCAAGTGGTTACGGCGTCGAACTCTGGATACAAAGTTCTCGGGATCGACGCTCGCACCGCTTGGACATTTCCCAATCCTGCGGCCCACCGGCGAAACAGTGTTGGCGACGCCGATTAACAATTGCGTAAAGTGCGTCGTGAATTAAACCCAATCAAAATGGAACAATTAAACCCAATCAATGGAGCCTAGTGCACGCGGCAACGGAAACCTTCGTCGGCGACCGTACCCCCCCGGCGAGAGCATACACGTGGCAGCGACACTGTGTCTCTCCGGATGGCGAGTCAAATCCGCCTCACAAATGGCTGGAGACCGTGCGCGCTACAGTCGCAGGTGCGGCCACTGGCAGCGTGGAGAGCGCAGTGGCCTATACCGAGTGGCGGCTACTCCACGGATGGTCACTGGCAGAGGCCCCACCTTGGCTTCGTCCAGCTCCGAGTGGATGGTAGCCAACAGTAGGGTGTACTTGGACTCGAAGTCCTGGGCGATGACGGGCCGGTCCAACAGCGTGCCGCACATGGTGAGCAACTGGACCGGCAGAGGTACCACACAGTCACCAACAGCAATACACAGCGTGAGGCACATGGTGAGCAACTGGACCGGCAGAGGTACCACACAGTCACCAACAGCAATACACAGCGTGAGGCACATGGTGAGATGTCGAAACGAGCACAACTGGGTGTTGAAAACGCCATGTAATTGATGCTATTTAAAATCTTGTTAAGTCCTCCTAACCGGATTTTCGAACAATTGCATCAATATGACTGCTCCCATTTTGTTTGTTTTTAAAGATATATAATTTGGTGATAATGATATCAACGACAACGATTCAAACACCCATGCTATACATGGGCATTGTATAATATTGCATATCATAGATAATCCCTTCATATGAAATTGCGCAATGGGATGCTGATATAATGATGTTGGATCCGTTATGGTGAGCATAGGTATGATACTTGTAAACATGATAAAGTTAGAAGCGAGGTATGAAGATTTCACACACGCAACAAGCAGGATTTTTTATACTTCTTTGGGAAGGATGTCGATTCAGTGTTCAGTAAGTGGCATATTCCACACTATAGTCATACCAGTCACCAACGGCAATACACAGCGTGTCGCACATGGTGATCAACTGGGACGACAGACGTACCACAGTCACCAACAGCAATACATAGCGTGTCGCACATGGTGATCAACTGGGCCGACAGACGTACCACAGTCACCAACAGCAATACATAGCGTGTCGCACATGGTGATCAACTGGGCCGACAGACCTACCACAGTCACCAACAGCAATACATAGCGTGTCGCACATGGTGATCAACTGGGACGACAGACGTACCACACAGTCGGTTGGTTATTTGAATTGTACGGCACATCGACCAGGTTTGGTCATTTAGCGCCCTTCCCACACAGTCACCAACGGCAATACACAGCATGCCGCGCATGGTGATCAACTGGGGCAGGAGCCGTCACAGGCAATCACGTGGATATTATCCCACCTGTAATAGTTAATTTACAGTCGGAAACGCATGCGGGTTTGAAGTACAATTTATTAACTATTAGTGACCGACCAACCAAGTAATTTAGACGTACCAACGGACTGATTTCGAAGCTATTGACTGGGTTGGATGGAATAACCAAGACCTTGATAAAGGATAGAATGCATGCGGAACTCATGTAAAATGACAAAAATACCCCGTTCCCAGTTGAACAAATGTGGAATGGACATCAACATTGTTTGGCATCATTTGAGTTGTCGGGTGCTGCGTAGCTTTGAGCACTGAAGACGAACGTACCTGGAGAAGTTAAAGGTCTTTGCGCTATGTCGCTGAAAGACACTGAGAAAACAGCGTGCACCCCCCCCCCCTTTACAGCTTCCATGCATACTTCTTGAACTGCACATCTGCCCAACTTCGAACACCACACACCCCAACTGCTCCAGCTCGAACCCCGAACAGCACCAAGCCTGGTACGGCGGCCGGAACCCACGACCACTGCCGACAGTCTCCGACCTCGGCCCACCGTCGCCGCCACCACCGGCGTCCCCGGCCGTACCTTGAAGGTGGATTCGCTGCCGACACAGTCGTCGAACGCCTGACACACGCAGGTGGCCAGCCGCCGGTCCAGGTCCAGGATGCGCGCCTCGAACGTCTGGTAGTCGCCCACGAACGACTCGTCGTCCGGGTCCAGACTGTCGTACGTCTGTGGACCACCGTACCGACGGTAATGGAGCCGGACTCAGCAGCGTGCATGCTGACGCACGTCTGCAGCCTGTCACGGGTGAAACTCAGCCGTACTTATCGCGGCTGGAAAGGTGGGTGCCATTCGACGGCGTTGACATAAATTACGGTAGGTGTGCCCATAGCGCAGTTCACCGCTTAACTCTACGGAATCGTACTCAAGTATCAATGAGTGGTCAGAACTTAGGTTTGCGAGAGCATTCAACATGAGTAGTGACATGATCTTACTTTCGAAGATACGCGTGTCGTAAGAGCTCAAGCGTATTTTCTTTAACATTGAGATGGTATTAGGCAAATATAAGTATGGATCTGATGCGTCTAACTACACCTTGACACATATACTTATGCAACGTGCCGGCCACGGGAGTCGTCACAATTGCACGTTAGGCAGTCCGTTGGATACTTCGAAGGCAAATCGTTAAAATAGCGTAACAATCGCACAGTTTCTTATCACCAGAGAGCGAAATAAAATGTCATCGGATGTCCAATGGCGGGTGATTTTAGTCGGGAATCACGCGGCGAACGCTAGATAATAGTCTAACCCCTCCCTGGGTGCACCTTTTCGTGCTACCGCGCCGTCAGCAGCGGCCCATCGTCACCTGAGCTGCGAAGTGGGCGTAGTATTCGTTGAACTGGTTGAAGACGACGACCACCTCCGAGCTGAGCGCCTTGCCGCGGATGCCACCTATCTCGACCTTCTCCAGCTTCAGGAACTCCAGCGACGTCTCGAAGAACTCCTGGTAGGCGGCGGCACCAGGGCGGTTGAGAGTTGAGGTCACATGCCACTCTCCAGTCAGGACTGACAGGTAACTAGGCGCTGCACACATGCAGGTGCCAACAGGGTGCGACGTCTTCGGCGTGTTCGACAACAGTTGGACGGACAAGCCGTAATGTAACCGGCATGGGCTTGTCATGAAAGTTGGCTGGAGTCCCAGGGAGCTCCCATTTTTATTGAATCCAACGATTTCTAGAGGGTCCCGGGCCCCTGGGCCGTGCCGACGCGAGTCTATGTCCAAAGGTGCTTATTGAACTAAAATGACGTCATCTGAGGGGTGACACATCTCGCTAGCATGGCCATGAAAACCTGACCACCCTTGCTTCCTGGAACAAGTACGTGTAATTCGTGTCGGAAATAAACATATAGTTGGACGGCTGATGGGCTAGCACGCTGTGGATAAACATGGACCGCTGCATCCTGGGCCAGGCTGTCACCGGCAAAATGCATGGTGGGAAGCGTGGGGTCGTCATTGACGCGACACCTTGCATTGTCGACCCAGTGCTCGGAATTCTCGCTCCAGCGATGCAGATTAGTTCATAGCGTGGAGCGAGTACTTTAGGAAAGCCAACGCCTAGTGTTTCAGTTCAGACGTGTCGGTGAAGCCGGCGTTCAGAGCCAGCACCTTGATGGTCTCCAGTCGCTTGAAGAAGCGGTTGAACCTGGAGAACACCAGCTCCGGTTGGAACTCCCACAATTTGATCAGCTCGGCAGACGGGAAGAACTTGGGTAACTTCTCCTTGTACTCCTCGTACACGTGTCTGCGAAGACCATCGCCAAACGCTATAGACAATGGCTGTACACGTCTGTTTGTATCATACATTGCTATCAAATCGCCAGCATGCATTGGCTCGACGACAAGCGAAGCAAAACATACAATCCGCCCAGCTCAACACACACGTATCGGCATACGCGTCCGCGTGGCTCTTGGGTTCCTTTTGGTGTTGTGCGTATCGATGCATATTCATACGACCAGATCGAGTGTCGTATTCAATTGGTGACCATCGATGGGCAGACGACGTTAGCTGACACGATGTCCAGCCCTGCGGCTGGCGTCGTGACCTGACAGCCGAGATATCTCGCCCACAAACGCAGCCATGACGACCGCACAACGTTAAATGATCATGCTTTGGTCGAAGCGCCCTGAAACTCAAATAATTAACGAACACCACACGACTATCACTGGATCACTGGATCAGGCCGTACAACAGCAACACAACGTGCACAACTGACCTTGTCTGATTTAGATGCTCTCTACTGAGAACATGTAGTCGACACCTCATGGCCCCTGTCGCTGTGCGTTGCAGGACACACTCTATTTCCAAATCCGTCAGAAAAGCGCGCTTACCTAATAGACACACTTCCCTAAAACAGATGCAACTCGATGAATGCATTCCAGCAGAATATGTCAGCAGCATTAACAAGGTGGCGCCGGAAAAATAATGGCGAGATCCAGTGAACAAGGAAGGGTTGCTTCTTAACAGCATTCACCTGAAAAGCTTGAGCATGCGCAGCGTTGCGTAGACATTCTGCACAGCTTCCTCCGCCTCGGCTTGGAAAATCGACCCCGGATCCAGGAATGTCCGCGACTACAACACAGGGGAAACACACGGTCAGCGCTGGATGACAACAGACAGGGGCCTCTTCCTCCTGTGCGCAAGCTGCGCGTACCTGCTGCGACCAGTGTCACCTTTTGTATTTGTATTTACTGCAGTCACATCCACCAACCGCAGTGGGTACGGCTGAAGCACGCCAGTGGAGATGTGTGTGTGTGTGTGTGTTAGACGCCATCACCGGGGTGGTGGTGGTGGTGGGAGAAACACGCTTGCCGCCCGTCGCTACGAGATGTCAGTACACTAGTGCTTAAGGTCACATCCAGTGTTGCCAGTTGTTGATCACCAGGTGTGATCCAGTTGTTGATCAATTACCAGGTGTGCCTAGCGCATCTATGGATACGTCATGACACTGCGTGTGCGAGTCATCTCGGCTGCCTGTCGGTGGCATTACGTCGTGTTGGTGGGCAGACTGGTCTGGTCTGGTCCAGCCCAATATACAATAGCTGTTACGCTGAGCGAACGTTCGGTTTTAGTGTCCGTCTAAATTAGTGCGATACAAAGGAATGGGGACATGCCACGAGGTAGGATGTGGCAAGGGCGTAAAGTTATAACTTGGGAATGGGTGAGCAAGAACGCTGAGTTCGGGGGGGGGCCAACGCCTTTCTTCTTGCAGGATTCGGAACAAACAAGCAAACAAGCATGGACTGATCAAATTTTATTGGAAAATTCCGTGCTGCGACGCCCAATGCCCAATCCGCTTTGCCAATTGTCCTGATTCAGTGCCGATTTCGCAATTATCTGCTTGTTTTTTTTTTTTTTTGCTAATTGTTAAGTAGTCATCGGCATGCTATTGCAATCGGTATGCTCCTGTTATGGTGAACTTGTGCCCGTACACGTCCTATGCTCATTGCCTTGTCGTGCTACCAGCTCGACATCATCCTCGCCTTTCATTACTTGACTGTGCGGTGTGCGCGGGTTGTTATTCGCATCTGTGCCCACATCTCACGACCTTCTGCATGTCCGTGTTTCTGATATCACCCCCCTGGCCGTACTTCTCTGGCCGTCTGCATGGCCCTGTGTATTTGACTACTTATATGATCGCTTGCATGATCGTTTTTCTTGCATTGCACACTCGTGCTTTCATAACCTTCTGTCTGAATGTGCGGCTGTAAGCATCTGTGCTGCCGAATGCCTTTGGTCGTCTGTGACAGTGATTATCTGACCTGTCTAACTGCGTGCCTATACGCGTCTGTGACCGTATGTCTCTGGCCATATGTATAGCTGCGTCTCTCTGACAGTATGTATGACCAAATTTCTATAGGAGCCTGTATGGGCGCACGCCTCTGACCATCTGTATAGCCTAGTTTCTCTGACGTCTGTATGGCCGTGTTTCTGTTACTGTCCGCACGGCCAGAAGCCTATAGTCCTCTGCATGGCGGTGCCCACCCGGCCGCGAGTGTGACGGTGACCGACACTGACCGTCTGTATGACCATGTTGCAGATCTCCTGCAGCAAGACGATGATGCGACCGGGCGTGCTGTAGTAGCGCGAGTTGGCCCAGATGAGACACACGGTGTGGATGAGCGGCCGCAGCAGCACGTCCACGTCCGTCAGGTCGGCGCACTCTACCGCCTCGATCTGGGGCACCAGCGGCCGCAGGTGCAGGCAGATGTCCTGTGCCTCCGTCAGCGCTGCATCACACGGACGGCTCGTTACACGGTGCCGATCTGGGGCACCAGCGGCGGCAGGTGCGCAGGAACTCAACAGGAAAGTGGCTTAATCTTACTAGAATTCAACAGGAAGCAGGACTGTCATCGTGTTTTCAACCTTTGGGAGTCTGATGCCTCAACATTGCGTGTCGGCAAACGACGGGGTGATCAGTGTCTGTGTATCTGTCTACGTCTACGTGTGCGTGTACGTGTACGTGTACGTGTTTTTGTGACAGTCCCGATGATACACGCAGTCTCAGTGTCACACACAGCCCGTATCACACATAGTCACATTGTCACACACAGTCCCAGTGTCACCCATAGTAGATAGCTTGCCTGCGACAACACTCCGGAACATGGCCTTGAAGGCAGGAAAGTAGGCAGACCGCGACTGCTCTAGGATGATGGCCATCTTCTTCACGTCACCGTCCTTCATTTGGTCGTAGATACACTCGAGATTCTCCGCACGGTTATTCCAGAACTGAACCTCTGAGGACAGAATAACGTAACGCATCTTCAGTGGAGCTACTGGTCTTTTCACGCCGCGCAAGATTATTTCGAAAATAGGAGAGAAATTTGGGACACGTTAGGGCACACTGGCGGGCTAATAATAATAGACTTGTTCAGAACTGAGAAAGTGGCAAAAAGATATATCCACTTTTGTCCTATTGCAAACAGACTCGCAGCTAAGGTGGTGGCTCCTTCTCCCCCTTAGTAACCGAAAGTACATTAAATTAAACGATAAATTTTGGAGATCTTCACAACGCAAAATCACGAAGTTTCGGCGCGAAGGCTTTGCTTCCTAGTATGTTTGGTTAAACCTCCAGGAAAAGGAAAACCCTAGCTGAGCCACCGACTGAAAGCCTTACTCCGCAACAAAAGGAAGAAGTACGACCATAAACAGCATTCGCAAAATGCTTTCAAGTATGCTCCCATAGTTACATTTGCGCCTCCGTACTTCTGAATAGCCAACCAATTTCCAAGTCGGGCAACCTTACCACGAGTAGGGACGACTTGAAATCTGTGCCGGCATGACGTCATACTGTCTATGTCAATGGAACGCCATTACAGTTTCTCGATGTCGGTTTTTCTAACTTACAACTACTCAAATTTGATACAACCGCATTCGGTTCCCAACTCGACATTCTGATCCAGAGACCCCGTTCTTCGTAATGCAGAGTCCTCCACCAGTAGGAATAAGGCCCTCTGGCAGCAACGGTTACATGACGTCCAGAGGGAGCACCACTTTTCATATTAATCTGTGCTAGTGAGAAGTGCAGGGAAGTTGTGGCTGCCGTGAACGTCTCATACCAACCCATAATGTGCAGCGATGGTAATGTGCGATTAGTGTACAAAATGGCCCAATGCGCCAAGGGCCTCTGAAGATTACGCGTACCGGAAGGGGGCGGATTCCGCCCCGCCCCATAATATTTCGGCTCCTATCAAAGCTGGAGCAACGAAATTCGCCGGGTAGATGGGTACGGCAGTGAACTCTATTTTGCACAAATGTCATGACCTTAGGTCCACATCTTCGAGGTCAAATCAGGTCAAAATAGCAAAAATGTCCCGTTTTACGTGGCTTGGCTTGTCATTGTTATGGATCGCTGTGATTGTGCTTAAATGCTCCAAAATGGACATCAATGATGTGTTGGACATTATTAATGATGCAATACCGATGTTAGGCCCGGAATGTAACCTCAGGCCACCTATATAACATCACTTTATTAGGTCATTACCTGATCCAGTTACCGAAACCGGGCCGCCGGTCGGACCACTCCGACAACAATAACAAGCAGTAGCTTTCAGGATGTATAGGAGTAATATGCAAGGTGACATCAATCGCATGACAGTCATTTGCATTCATGACAACATTCCAGTTGACCAAGTCTGATTCTAATAACCTCCCATGAACTTGACCTGACTTTACCTCGGTGACCTAACATGACTTTAAACTATAAGGCATAATAGTATACATCAAACAAGTAGCTGGCATCGTCAAGAACACTCCCCTTTTGCAAATATACGGGAAGCGCATAAGCGCCAATTTTTGTGGTCTGGCGCTTAGAACATTCTGTTTAATTTAACGACATAACTCGAAAAATGTTCGGCCTGTTTTCGTTTTTCTTGCTTTAAACAACGCGCCGGGCATTTCTAAGCAGGTACGTAAATAATGGCGTATATCGCTCAGTAAAATCAGGAGTTATGTACGAAAAACCGGAGGGGTGGGCGGATTCCCCCCCCCCCTACAGGGCGTGTGTTAATAGGCGGGTACACCCAATAATGGACGAAGGCCTTTCTCTCGGCAGCATGGCGTGGATGCGCGGACACGTGTTTCCACAGTATGGTGTACCATCGCCTTCATTCGTTCCCCTCCCGAACACTCGTGACCGCACGTACCGACCATGGGCCCGGGGCTCTGACCACCGACCAGCGCGGTCGCTGAGTCTCGCTTCAACACCTCGTCCACCTGCGAGTTCCACTTGATCACCATCGACTCGATGGAGCCCTTCAGCTCGACGTCCACCATCTCGCCGCTGCACAACACGTCGGATTATGTCGACGTTTGCACGCCCAATGATCAGTCAGGCTGATGTTGCCACGAAGGCAGCCGCTACCTCCCGAAGGACTTGTGATCTGTAGCGATTTTGATATTTTGAGCACAACTGCATCACAAACAAATCGACTCCAATGATACAGATATCAGCTAACTCTCTGGATTATCTGGTGCGAGTACTGAATCTGCATTTTTAACAAGCACAGTGACACTTTTGTGAGGAAATGAGCAATGCATATGCAATGTGCCTGGTCTGTATCTGACTCACTTTTCGAGTGCCCTTCTCTCCGCCTCTGCCACATGGTCCCGGTTTAGCGGCATGGGTAGCAAGGTCTTGCCCTTAATCTGCGAACATCGGAAGCTGTAAAGTCCGGACTTCCCACATATCATTGATCACATTAAGACTATCGATAGAATGCTGCATCTAAGACACATGTATCGGATAAAAACGAATGTCGACACTGCACTTTGCGCTCAGAAACCTGTGATTTGCGTTCTAGGAAGTCTACAGAAGTGGAGACGAAGCCAAAGGTGGATTTGTCCACACTTCTGCTCCTTCTGAGTACCGTACCTGGACGACGCCAAACGACTACTTAGTGCACGAATATTTGAAATGAGTTCGAATTCTGCCGAGTTCGGTGTTTTGCGCTTGGTATTTGTCACTCAACTGCAGCGATACAACGAAACACCGACCCCGACAAATCGACACGGGGAGCCATTGTACCTCCAAGTTGTCGGTATTGCTCATTGTTGGAAACATTTGTAATCATTGACTACAACTCGTAAGTCACAGCACACCATGACCGCCTATAAATTGCATGCCCAGCATGATTTACCGGTAGTTGCAGCGCCGGCCGAGGCTGCGGGATGTGGCACGGTGCCTCACCTGTCACACCATCACCACTTACAGCGCCGGCCGAGGCTGCGGGATGTGGCACGGTGTCTCACCTGTCACACCATCAGCACTTACAGCGCCGGCCGAGGCTGCAGAATGTGGCACGGTGCCTCACCTGTCACACCATCACCACTTACAGCGCCGGCCGAGGCTGCAGGATGTGGCACGGTGCCTCACCTGTCACACCATCAGCACTTACAGCGCCGGCCGAGGCTGCAGAATGTGGCACGGTGCCTCACCTGTCACACCATCACCACTTACAGCGCCGGCCGAGGCTGCGGGATGTGGCACGGTGCCTCACTGTACACACTTGTGCCTCACCTGTCACACCATCACCACTTACAGCGCCGGCCGAGGCTGCGGAATGTGGCACGGTGCCTCACCTGTCACACCATCACCACTTACAGCGCCGGCCGAGGCTGCGGGATGTGGCACGGTGCCTCACCTGTCACACCATCAGCACTTACAGCGCCGGCCGAGGCTGCGGGATGTGGCACGGTGCCTCACCTGTCCCACCATCCTGTAGATGGTGCCCTGCAGTTCGTGGATGTGCTTCTCCACATCCTGCGACACCACCTTGGGCCAGCCGAGTTGATTCGCAGGGTTTGTCAGCAGTGGCACCAGTACCTAAGCAACATAAACACATGCTGTTAATATATACATACGCACACACGCACACAAGCAACCGTAAACTGGCACACGAGCAGCGCAGGTGGTATGTGCCAAACAGTGCTGCAGTGCCACGGGTGGCATCAGACTATGCCACGGTGTCACTGTGATGCTCGTAACTAGCTCTACAGGGCGGACCCTTCCTCCAAAAACAAACATCTCACTTTAAATGCAAGCCAAAATAGCAATTTCGGTTCATGAAATCAGGCTACGTAAGCTTGCGAGATTGAATTCAGAGCGAACGGCAGTGCCCCGATAGAACGTCAGGAGGATCGTACAGCACCTGTTCGATGCTTAACTGATATCAATGTTGGCGGCCATGTCGCCCTTGATATATCAAATCATTCGACACCAAGTGTCAAACGATCTGCATAGATCAGTGAATTCAAGTCGAGCTTGGTGTTTCGGAATTTCCGTCCCATCTTCAAATGATAACACCAGTTATTACGGGCTGCAACGTGTACACTTAATTGCCTGGTTAATGCTTCGATAAAATGCGGGCGCGAACGACATATGTCGACATATGTTATGTTATGCACTGACATATGTCGACCATTGAATACTCGCACAGCCTTACGTTCTCCACAAGGACTGACAGCTGCTCCAGAGGGTTGCTGGACAGGTCGCCGAACGTCAGCGCTGTGTGGATGTCTTTCTTTGGAACTGGCTTCCCGCTTTCCTGTTTCAGAAAGTAGATGCTCTTGGCTTTGGGGTTGGCCGGGAACTCGTTGCCCGGCACCAGAGCGCCTGCGACAGAAGCGTGTGTTGACGTCGGTGGGTGTGCGACAGTAGGTGAGCCCGTACATGGCACGCACAGTGTGCGGGTGCTATGTACCCGGCGGTGGCACGCACACACACGCACACACCCAGTGACGTTACACTCAAAGCAGTTGACCAAGCGATAGCGACATAGCCTCTTCGACGATGGCTACTGGTGGTGATTGAGCACTGTCTCGGCAGGGCAACTACTGCACGGAAAACGCTTCATCAATTCAGGACTCGCACTACCCCAGACTCCAAGATTCCCTGATTGCTCATTGGTTTTACTATTATGCTTTTTGGACGGAGGATAAATAGTGTCGCGCTTTCTGCATTGATGATGTCTGACAAACCGCAGGCTGGAAACGGCACTTGGGGTCTTACGTACGTGGAAGGCGTTGCATTTGACCTGGAGTCCCCAGTCTTTGCATACACATTCGCAGGGCTCAATCCTGGGCCCGGTCATGTTCCTAATATTCTCCAATGACCTCCCGCAGCATATCCCATACGGGAAGACATAAAGACATAAAGACATAAAAGGTTAGTGCAACTATGAGCCACAAGGGCACTTCTTGGTTGCACTCTGTACATACATACATACGTACATACATACATACATACATACATACATACATACATACATACATACACACATAAGATTGTTATGTATGCCGATGATGTACAGCTCATCGACTCCGGGAAGCGAAACGAAATCACAGCCATTAGCCAACGATTGAGCATGTCACTGTCAGTCGCCCTGAACTGGTTCATCCAGAATCGACTAAAAGTAAATCCCTCCAAAACTGAGATGATTGTTCTCAAATCTTCTAGACAGCATATGCCTGTGGAATTATCTGTTCGTATGGGGCAGTTGGAAATAGTACCCACGAAGTCTGTGAAGTTACTTGGTGTGAAAATTGACTCAACCCTGTCCTGGGATGTGCATGTGTCCTCTGTTGTGCGTCGGTGTAACCACATACTCATCGGACTCGCTAGAATGCGTCTTAAGTTTTATCGCATTACGAGATGGGTGCTAAGGGGCGGGAATGGCCGAGTGGTTAAGGTGTTGGGCTCTAGGTACCAAAGGTCCTGGGTTCGACACTAGCGCCGCTCGGAACATTTCCCAAGCCCGCGGCCCACCGACGAAACAGTGTGGGCGGCGCCATTAGCCGTGAATGTGCAGAAAGTGCGTCGTGAACCACCCAATAAACAACGACGGGTGCTAATTGAGGCACTCGTGTTCCCCCACATAAGTCACTGTGTGTCTGTCTGGGGAAGTTGTAGCAAGGCCCAGAAACGACGCATTCAAAAATGCATAAACTTTTGTCCAAGGATTGTCGCCGGCTTACACTACCGGGATCATGTGTCGCCAACGTTGAAAGAACTAGGATGGATGAAATTGGACTTCATATCCGAGGCAGATGCTCACTCAGTTTTAAAAATTATGAACGAGTTCACTGGCTCAGAACTCATTCGCGGGCAACTTAACTGTCGCTCAACTTTGTCGCAACGGAGCACCAGAGCCACGGCTAACGGTGAGCTCCAGGTACCACGATGCCGCACAGCGCCATTCGCGCAATTCGCGCGCCGCTCCTTCATACCAAGAGCTTGCCGAATGTGGAACAATCTGCCTCCAGATGTGAGGAATTCAGGCGGCTACAGTGTTTTCAGGCGGAGACTTTCGGTCATGCTGCGCATGTCCAGGCTCTAATTTTCGTGTATGCTCAAATTGATAGTGTTTCCGTGTTATGAGTGTATGATCTTGAGGATGGTGTGTGCGGCACATTGGTGCACCTGTAACGGAGACTGAAAAACCCTGCTCGGGAGGATCCGAAGATACATTACATTACATTACATTCAAGTTTGCCATGCATTGACACCTGTAAAGACAAAATGTCGAAACAAAACACTAGTTCAACTTTCCGAGGAAATCTTTAACACAAACAAATCTACATTACAACGTGTCCCAAATGACATACATAATTAACGTCATGAAGTTTAGCTGGAACAGGAGTACGAAGGTTCCTCGTAGGTCTGGCTCATCCTACGGCATGGTGAAACTCCATGTGCGACATCTGTCACGTGCATTCTGGCCGTAACGACATTGATATCCAAGAACAGCAAGCATCCTGAACACAAGCGTGGCGACCGAGAAATATCGTTGAAGACTCAGCTACTAAACTTAGTGCAGGCGGAAGTGTCCCAAAATCCAATTGGAAACTAGCTGTTGGAATGAGAAGAAAAATCGTGAAAATGGAGTGAGGGTAGAAAACTGCAGAAAAGGCAAAGTACGGGATCCAAGAAGGGACATGGTGTTCTAGCCAAGACCCCATGAGCCTCGTCATTATCAATGGCGGAGACATTGGTTTTGCTCGGAAATTCCACGGGAAATAGTCAGTTTCGTGTTCCCTTTCGCAAAGAAACCATGTGCAGTACGGTATTTCAGACAAAACACGGTGCGAGATCGAACAGAGAAATGTTTTCACGCTAAATTTACGAAGAAAAAATATGAATTCCCATCATTATAGCAAGGAGGGTTAATCTTGTCGGTCGTGCATACTTAGGCAGTGTACCCTTCACTTCATATGATAAATTAAATACGACGAAAGATGACAATGGTTGATGAGGAATTGGTGTTGGCTCTGAATCACTCCACATGCGTCATTCTGAGAAACAAGGAGTGGAAAATTATTCACCGAAAGGGAAGACGAGAGTAGGAAATGGTGCTTTGTTCGTTGTCGCTTTGCACCCGATTTAAGTAAGTTTTTTGGCACTGGCACCAGGGAATCACAGTTTGCGATCACCGGTGTTACTGTTTCCTACCGTGTTTATGCAGCCCGAGACACGTCTGTTAGCCCACGACATGAGTGTCTGTCGGCTGACGTACCGGTGTTGGTCTGCGTGAACACCAGCAGGTCGTGGCCTTCGGGGTTGTCGATGAACTCCATGATGACGGTGCGCATGTCAGAGGTGGCCATCATCTTCTGCCACTTGTCCAGCTTTATGCGCAGACTCTTGCTGATGTAGTCGCAGATGAAGTCGAGTCGCGTGTCGACGTCCTGGTTCTCGGCGGACGCCGACGCCGACGCCGGCTTGTCGCCGCCCGTCTCGCCCATGGCGGTCACTGCGTGGGCGGCAGCGGTCAGCTACCATGGCGCTGACGCCGGCGCTGACGACGGCGCCGGGCCACTGTGTGCACCGGCTCACCTCCAGCGGCCAGACGCTCTCCATACAGCCACCACAAACTATCGCCACACATTGTGGTGAACAAAACAAGTAACACCTCCATTCGCATTCATGATATGGAATGAATGCATCGTTGAATACGAAATACACCTGAAGTTGTCACGACCTGCTGTGATGACCAAAACAAATATCGTCCACCTTCCCAGTAATGATAGGGAATGCATGCTTCGTCGAATACGAATTGAAAGTAACGTTATCACGAGATACTGTGATTACCAAAACAAATATCGCCCCTATGCGTATATATGTTAGGGAATGGACGTATTGTTGAATACGAAGTACATGTGATGTTTTTAACAACACTGTCCGTCAGGTGCCAGCTAATTGATATTCTGGAAACTCTGTTTACACCCAATATGACCTACCTATAACCTGTTCTTCTCCTAACTTAAACGACAGGAAATGCATGGCAGAGGTCGGTACGCCCACCCACGCAAAGCCTATGTCCGCGATGATTCAAGAGTCTTACAACACGGAAGGCAGCAAGAGCGAGTCCTCACCTCGGCTCAGCCTCATCATTGTATCCGAAGTTCAAACAGACCGCCAGTTGGAGCAATCAAGCGATGGCAGCATAGCAGCATAACACAAGAACGCAATGGGTAATAACGCAATAACGTCCAACACGCTATATTCCAGCGATCCACGTTGATCTAAGTTTGGCTGTGCGGTTTTCAGGCGCACCGGCACGCGAGCTGGCGTCTCTGCATGGGCCAGTATTGATTAATTGACCATGCGAGCAGCCAGCGCCCGAGACTGCATCGCGCAGCAAAGGCTCGCCATGCCTCACGATCCAGCTAGCAATGACTTTCCTAAGCAGCCAGTTTTAGGTTGATTGAAGTGCGTATTGCAAAGAAATAAGATACTCGGCTCCCTTGAGGTTGTAGAAACTCACTGTTCGATGTTCTTGCGAAATAGCACAAGTGATCATCGTGACAAAAATAATTATCCATATATGATCGGAGAGACAGATTCGTGGAAATTGTGGAATGATAGACGCGAACTTATACATCAATTGGGCTTTTCAAAAATGATTAGCTTCGATCGAAATTCAGAGGTAATTCCCAACATTTCGATTATATTTCCTTCATCAGGGAGACACGTCAACTCACACGAACCAGCCTAGACATATACCTGACTATATCTGGTTGACGTGCCTTCTTAGTGACCTAGAATCTAGTCCAAACGTGATGAAATATCTTGTAGTTTCGATCTGAGGTAATCATTTTACCTAAATTCAGTCACAATTCGTGCTATCAGCTCACTATTTTAACGATTATCCATTTCTGAAAAAGTAAAAATATAGCCGATATAGGCGGACTTCAAAACCCGAGTAGAATTATTTTTTCAGTTACAATCATTCTAAAGAGGTTCGCATGTGCTCGCGTGGTACCCGAGCGTCTTTTATACCAGAAACGTGCGTGAAACGTGTATTTTATTGTTCGAGCGTAATTAGGGGCTGAAAAATGCTTTCTTTTTACGCATGTTGTACGCCGACCACTGACTTGTGAGAATAAAAATGAAGCAGTTTCATTGTTTTCCGCGATAGCTCCAATGACTCTGTTCTCAAAGATATAGAAGATAACACAGGAAGCAGACAATAGGACTTATTACGAATTGCGCCACGTGGTAAAATGTCGCAAGAGCATTGGCAGCAAGCATGACTCCTGAACTTTATTGAAATTGAAATGCAATGTATTCAATGTTATGATGATTGCTCAGCGTGTATAGTTAAGTGCGTTCGGGTGAAAATGACGATAGAGGAGAAGCTGTGAACTTCCCCGATGGTGGTTGTCTTCCATTACCTTTTCTTTTTCAACCTGACATTATTCGGGTAGGCCCCAGGTATCTACAGTACGGGTTCAAACGATTCTGATATGGAGCATGCTCTACAGAATAGAAAATGATGATCGCACGCATTCCACCGTGATCCGTGTAGAATACGCATCATGCTTCTTCAATTTTGTTTTCACACTTACCATAATTTCCTAAGACAGCCCTGTTTCGACTGATCCCAATTGACCAATGACTAAAACATGGCCACTAGGCCATGTTTCAGAGAAGCAAGCAGGCACACGTAGGTAGCTTGTGGCAGTCATGAAGCAGAGCAGAACAGTCATGCCACCCCCACCCCCACCCCCACCCCCACCCCCACCCACCGGCAGCGCTACCTTATGCTGAAAACAACTGTACACGTGTTACGCACACCTAGGCGTGTCTCGTGTTCTCCGCTACAGCGATGTGTTCTAACAGGAAACGATATCGGATCATGCCTTCACTTCTTTTTCAGGTGCACCGGATCGGACATTTCGGCTTCCGGTCGGAGTAGAAATTTGCAGGGTAGGACAAATAAATCCAGCCGGACATCCCGGCTGTATTCGGATCACGGGTGTGGCCAAGATTTCACCAAGGAGGTCAACGCCCTTAAACTGGGAAATGCTTGCATATCCCCAAATTTCATCCCAGGATCCTATCTACACTTATAATTCAGCTCCTTTTAACACGCGCCTTGGAGGAGGTGGGGGGAAATCCGCCCAACCTTCCGATTTTTCGTAGATAAAGCCAGATATTACCGGCCGATATACGACATTGCTTGTGCAAATGCTTAGAAATGGCCGGCGTGTTGGTTAAAGCAAGAAAAACGAAAATCGGACCACATTTTTCGAGTTAGAGGCCGTTAAAGTTTTTTTTTTAATCAGCGCCAGAACACAAAAATCGGCGTTGATGCGCTTTCAGTATATTGGCAAAAGGGAAGTGTTCTTGGCAACACTAGCGACTTGTTTGATGTATATTGTTATGCTGTATTGTTTCAAAGTCACGCTAGGTCACCGAGATCAAGTAAAGTCAAGTTTATGACAGGTTAATGGAACCAAACTTGGTCAACTAGAATGTTGTCATAAATGCAAATGACTGTCATGCGATTGACGTCACACTGCATGCTACTCCCCACACATCCTGAAAACTACTGTTCGTCATCGTGTACCTAAGCACTTCCATACTTTATTCATGTACTTCACTTCTTTCTCTGGGAAGCCGATTGCGCCGAGCCGCCCAACGTAGCAGTCGGCCGGGCGGCCCCGTTCCGGTAACTGGAGCAGGTAATGACCTAATAAAGTTCTGCTATATAGGTGACCTGAGGTCAAATTCCAGGTCTATCATCTGTATTACATCATTAGTAATGTCTAAAACATCATTGACCGCCAATTTGGAACACTTAAACACAATCACAACGATCCATACCAATGGCAAGCCAATCCACGGAAAAGGAGAATGTTTGAATGTTTTTACCTCATTTGACCTAGAAGATATTGACTGAAGGCCATGAAATTTGCACACAATAGAGATCACTACCATACCCATCCAACCTGTAAATTTCGTTCATCCAGCTTTAATAGGAGCAGAGACCATAGGGGTGGAATCCGCCCCCGCCCCCTCCAGTGCGCTTAATTTGTAGAGGCCCTCCAGGGCGCGTGCTAATCTTAGTGGGCATTGTTTCACCTTAGGATAGCATTAAGATAACAGCACTAATGCTAAACTTTCATTAAATGTGGGAAGGCCATGGCCATCATAGTCCCCCTGTTCCTACAACTATGCCTTGATTTAGTTGGTTCAAACCGGTAGTAGAAATTAATTTTAGCAGGTTCGTGCCAACCTCGTAATCAAGGGCACGGAAACCGCGGAGAGTGTTGTTCGCATATGGGATAGTCACTCTCCCGAGATTAAGCGAGCTTAACCCGCGCAGTCTTTCGAATCAGATACTCACCGTCCGTCTCAGGACGGACTCAGGGGTGGGACGGTTAGTAACCCCCTCTAAAATATAAACTAAGCATCGCACGAAAACGAAAGAGGGGTCATAGGAAAGCACTCGACGAGTATGGTCCGGGTCCACCACCAAAACAATTTCCCCCCAAAAGTGAAGTCACCAGGGGGAATTTCACGACTTTTCACGACTTACATAATGTTTTTTGCTCTGTGGAGTTCATTTTGGGGATATATGAGAGAGAAAAAATTTGGAATGAGAAGATGACAGCGAAATCGACCAGGGCTTCAATTCCCCCCCTCCCCCAAATAAAAATATAATTTTTTTTTTCTGAAATATCAAAACTTCGAGTTTTGAAGTTTTCTTTAATTTTACTTTTCCAATGGGTAGAGCTGACCGAGAGAAACGTTGCTGGAAGTCCACTTGCACTAATAAAAAATGCTTACTTTAGCCGGAATCCTCTATTTGAGCTGCCAGTTGGCAAATACGCAAAATATATGTAGTCAAAAACAAAAATAAAAAATCCACTCTTACATTTTGTTGCATCCCTAGAGAAGCAAACGCTGAAAGTTTCATTAAAATATCTGTATCAGTTAAAGCGTGACGACAGGTTGAATGTTTTTGGAGGTGACCTTACTTGACCTTGACGAAGTCGTTGACGCTAGATGACATGACTTTACAATTTTGAAACCTCGTGCCAAATTGATGTGGGAAAAGGTATGCCAAATTTGGGCACGCTGCCATGCGCCGTTCGTCCACTATCCGGGAGAGAAAATAAACCTGAGGGGCGGTTGAAGACCCCCGAGACGGGACGAGTTAACATTAACCCTATGGATGTTGCATGAAAGAATCGACTTCAACATAGCTTCCTCCCCCAACCCCTGTCCAAACTTTAAGACAGCTCCCGTGTGTTCTGCCTGTCACAAATGTAACGATATGATTTTGCTACAAGAACGCTTGTTAGCCTGGTGTTGTTCACAAGGAACCCCATCATGCACGGCTCTGAACTCACAAAGAGCTTGCTGAAGTTAAATTGCTGATGCTTGGAGTTGTGGTGTGGATTATATTGTAGAAACTTTGTGGAATGGCTTGCTGTTTTAATAAATTGTATGACTGGTTTGCTTAACGGCTGAATAAAGCGCGAATAATTATGGACGCACCTGATGTTCGCTCAGGCCGGTTTGTCCGGCCAGATAGCTATTTGGCTTATCAAGCTGTCCGTGTCCAGCCAGAACATCCAGCCAGCACTACCGAAGGCTAGATTCAGCACCGCTCAGCGGATTTCATGTGTTTTGATGATCTATAATGAACGCTTCTGGGATGTTTGAGGTCATTTGCTCCAGATGTAGCATTTGTGTGAACGACAGTGAGTTTATATCATAGTGACCAATCACATCTCATTGTGTTGACTGACCTGATAGGAATTGTGTTTAGCACCAGAAACGAAAAGATGAAACGTGTCGGGCTTTCGTGACATCGGAATCAATTGACTGACATTCAATGAAAGAATCTGGAGAGGTGCAATGGTTCCAAGCAATCAATTATCATGCAATATGACGAGGTGCGAAGTCCGACCTATGGCCAAACCTGGAAAGTGGAAGGTCACCTACTTCCCCAAAATCGACAACACCGAAATCGATTGTCAGTGGCGTATCCAGACCGCCGGTTCAGTGTTTGCTTGATTAGAAATAGCTTTAACCCGCGCCGTCTTCCCGGTCAAATCCTCCCACCTCGTCTCGGGGGGGCGGTTGAAGACCCCCTCTAAAATCCAAACTAAGCATCGCACGAAAACGAAAGAGGTGTCATTGGAAAGCGCTCGACGAGTAGGGTCTGTGTCCACCCTCCAAAACACTTTCCTCCCAAACGTGGTTTCGCCAGGCGGGCTAGATTTTCACTTTTCACGACTTGCATTATGTTTTTGACTCTGGGGAGTTCATTTTGGGGATATATGAAAAACAAAATTGATCTGGAGTGAGAAAAGGACAGCGAAATCGACCAGAGCTATAATTTTGGGGGGCCCACAAAATTAAGATTTTTTGAAATTGTAAATTTTTAGTTTTCAAGTTTTCTTTAATTTTCCTTTTCCAATGTGTAGAGCAGACAGAGAAACGTTGTTTAAAGTCAACTTTCCCTAAAAAAATACTTACTTTAGCCAGAATCCTGTATCTGACCTGCAATTTGGCAAATACACAAAACTTTTATGTAGTCAAAAACGAAACAAAATGAAAAATTCCACTCGTATGTTTTGCTGCATCCCTAAAGATAAGCAAACACTGAAAGTTTCATAAAGCTATCCGTATCCGTTAAAGCGTGACGACTTGTTGACCTTTTTGGGAGGTGACCTCACTTGACCTTGACTAACTCGTTGATCCTAGATGACCTGACCTAAAATTTTCAATCAACATGTCGAATTGATGTGGGAACAGGTATGCCAAATTTGGGCGCGCTACCGCGCGCCGTTCGTCCGCTATCCGCGAAAAACCTGAGGGGGCGGTTGAAGACCCCCGAGACGGGACGGTTAATACTACCCACCAATTGTAAATGGCAAATTACTTTTTCGCTGATGAACTAAAAAAATGATTTAAGCAATTTTTGTGCGAATTGAAATCATCCTGTACTGTGACAGAGTCGCAGTGCAGGAAAAGTTCAGTTTTCGCCTAAAGCCAAGAAGCCAAGTATCTTGTGGGTGTATAACTATCATGGCCCACCGGATCCACCATTGTCAATCGCAAAGCCTTGTTTCAGCGCTAGTTTTTCCATGTCGCTGTGAGACCCTTGGTTTAAAATGGCGAGAAATCCTACCAACTGCTTTCCTAACGCGTGAATTGAAATATCGAATACGGGCGAAGCTTAATAACGAATACAAGAAACATGAGCCAGAAGTATTGGTGTATAAGCCAGTCCCATTGTTATTGTGGTTGCTTCACCTCGTGCACCGCATACCTGCCAAGAGCGTGTTGGTATGGTGATTATCTGCCTAGGTATAATCTCTAACTCTCTATCGCATTATGACCGCTCCAGCTACCTAATGCTTTCGTTTATTACATCTAAAACAAAAATGAAAATTAACCATTCAATATTAATACACAATTTATATTCCGGAGAGCAGTAGCTGGCATAGCATGTTAAAAAGTAGCTACAATCGGGGTGGCTGTCATTCTTTGTATATACCTTGCCTCCTGCAATCGGACTGAAAGTCCGGACAAGTTCCATCTACCATTAACTTCTCATTACTGCAAGTGTGGGTGAGGAAAAAGTGGGGGTGGTGGAAGTATAATGTACGAGAGCCGCAACCAAGCGGTTGGTGGTTGAACCCCACAATAGAAAAAGCTCAGTTGAGATTGTGAATGCTGTTAACTATATTACCGCCATTGACCATCATTACCACCAAATACGTTTATGGTATTGAGAAGCGTGCAACGGCTCCACCAAACTAGGAGTGCTTGATGGTTTACGTCTACAAATGGCGTGGTTATCCTTTATGCTACCGGCGCTATGCCACTTCTCTACAATTTTGTATGTGAGTGGGCAAGTGTGTGAAGATCAAGCAGGCAATGACTAACTATGCCAATGCATGCCATTGCGATGCATATGAATGAACAGGATCCCCCCACACCTTTTCAGACATTCTTGGGCCTCAGATCTCATATGCCAAGTGGTGGAAGATAGGCGTGCTTATATAGGTATATCAAGATGGATACAAAAATCTGTGAAAAGTTCAAATGGAAATTTCCTACCATACAATGAATATATCCTGGTTTCCCAGCAGCACGAACTCCTTGTGTGTACTCAGATAGGTAGGTGCCTACCTACTTCTCGAGCCGGCAAGGGTCCCTCAAAAGCTATATGTGCCTAAGCAGGTACGTCAAAAACCATCGTTTATTGTTTATTGTTTATTGTCCACAATCTCCAACAGCATATTGTGCCCTTTACAGAAGTCATTAGCTAAAACCGTAAACAGAACAGGTAAATGGTTTTCAGTTCAAACAGGTAAACGGCTGTCAGAACTCGTCGATGCCCGATGGCTCTGCGGCTTAAATGTGAGTGTGTGACGCAGCACAGTATCTCACCACCTGCGTCTTAAATGCATTCGGCGGGTTTATGGAGATGTCCGCACTTGGTGTCATCGCTAAAAATGTGTCCGTTACTCTTAACCCCTCCCGTCTCGGGGGAGCGTCATCAAACGCCCCCCCCTCCCCACCCATCAGGTTTTTCGCAGATAGCGGACGAACGGCGCGCGGCAGCGCCCCCAAATTTGGCATACCTTTTCCCACATCAATTTGACATGCTGATTCAAATTTTTTAGGTCACGTCATCTAGGGTCAATGAGTTAGTCAAAGTCAAGTGAGATCACCTCCAAAAAAGTTCAACCAGTCGTCACGCGTTAACGGATACAGATATTTTAATGAAACTTTCAACGTTTGATTATCTTTACGGATGCAACAAAACGTACGAGTTGAATTTTTCTTTTTTTTCGTTTTTGACTACCTATAAATTTTGCGTATTTACCAAATTGCAGTTAAAATGCAGGATTCTGGCTAAAGTAAGCATTTTTATTACGGCAAGTTGACTTGCAACAACGTTTCTCGGTCTGCTCTACCCATTGGAAAAGTAAAATTAAGAAAACCTGAAAACTCAAAATTTAGAAATATAAAAAAAAAATACAAAGACAATTTGGGGGAGGTAAAAAAATTATAGCCATGGTCCATTTCGCTGTCCTTTTCTAATTCTAAATAAATTTTGTTTTTTCATATATCCCCAAAATGAATCCCCAAGAGAGAAAAAAAAAACATTATGTAAGTCGTGAAACGTCGTAAACATATAGCCCCCTGGTGGCGTCACTTTTGTGGGGAGTGTTTTGGGGGTTGCCCGGACCCTACTCGTCGAGCGCTTTCCGATGACACCTCTTACGCTTTCGTGCGATGCTTAGTTTGGATTTTAGAGTGGGGTCTTCAACCGCCCCCCCCGAGACGGGGTTGGAGGATTTGACAGGAAAGACGGCGCGGTTTAATAATCTGTTAAACAAGCCACACCTAATGGTTTCTACACGTGCATTCTGTACATAGAATAAAACAGGTTGCCTATTTCTCCTGACCGACACATGATCCAGTTTTGCAATAACACTAATGAGTCCGTCTTGCCACATAGCACATTTCGTAAGAACATGATGTCGGATTGTGCGCGACGAGTGGACACAGATGTCATGTTATAAAAACGAAGAACTTCCGGATATTATAGAGATTCCGGTCGAGGTGTGGCACTAGTGTTGAGCAAGCCACATTAAAAATGTATGTTCTACCCCATGAATCCTGGTGAGATGTGTTGAGTCTGCACCTGCCCAGATGACGGGGCAATACTCAAGGCGAGATCTAACGTTCGCGTTATATGCCGCCAACAGAGCAATTTTCGAGAATTTCCTACCAAGAGCCCCTGCTTGCATTGATGTAATAAAAGTCCGAGAGCTCGGTTCGCAGATGACAGTTTTTGCCACATGTGCGAATGTAAATTTGCCGTCACATCAGTATGCACCCCAACAGATATTCTTTTATGAGCCGTGCAGGCAGGATCGTCCAACGCCCTTATTCAGCGTCAAATTTTCTTAAACGAATTTCATGTGTTCGCCAATCTGAATCGTTTTCGCTATGGAACGGATGTCTTGTCATGTTATGGACATGGCAAGACACTTAGCAAGACGTGTGAAGAAGATGGAAAAGAAAAAGTCTTACCTTGGCAAAAACGGGTAGATGCGCGATCTATGTGATTAGTTCATATTTAATTTTAGCGACTCCTATTCCCCATCTTCTAATCAGATTCCTTCGCAGCCACACCTACTCCGCCCCGAACTCACTTTATCATATGGTGTGAACAAAATTTAGAAGCCGTAGAACAGCAGTTGCCATGGATACGGTTCGCGGAATCTTTGTATCTATGGTAACGTCAGCTACCAGATGGGTAAAATGTCTCTGAACTGAAGAGTTTTTAAAACGCAGTGTTTGGGACAACAGCAGGTTGGATTTCTTTGCATCAGGATCAGAGGATCAGAGGAGTAGCAGGGTTTTTTTAACTGGGGCAGTCCAAGAAGTAATTAAAAAAGAAGGCATATAGCGCACAAAGCGTACAAACAATCTTGGGATTTGCGCCGTGAAAATGTGGAAATTTCTTGTTTGATCTAGGGTATTTATGGTTGCTAAGAAAGGAGCATGGGACCTCGGACCCCGTTTAGCTGCGCTTCTGATCAGGATCCACCAGAGCAGATTGAGGGAGGGTACGACGAAGCGACGATACGCTGGCAAATTTGTAAGGTGGGGGTAAAGCGCTCAGGATGTCTTTAAAGCTGCCCCGGTTTCCCAGGCTATGGCATCAACCACTGGTGAATCTAAGGATCTAGACTACTGAGTCCAATTTCAGACCGACCGATGTCCACACCCAGACCGAGGGAGGGGAGGACTCCCTGCCCCAATCAACGAGTTTTTCAGCCGATGGCGTCCCAAAGTGGAAAATTGGCGCCTCCATCTAGAACATTGCTATTCCCCCGCGATAAAAACTGTTGGATCCGTTCTTGGCATTGCCAGTTAGTTATTAGGGCTTTAGGGCGCACCGACTACATTGGTCATGTAGCGCCCAGTGGCATCGCCACATATCTGAGACTGGGAACAAGATGTTCTCTTCATCGATTCTTTTCATGAGATGCTATGCTCGTGACGTTGAATTTCACGACGCTTCAGGGGCGCTTTCTGCCGTCTCCCCTTTTGACGATTCGGAACGAAATTAGGATAAAAAAGTAAGTTAATCCTCATGAAGGGACAACTTACTAATAGTATATGTAAGTGTACTTGCAATTCACGTTGCATCCATGGCTATTGTATTTCATTATTGAACAACTTACAATGCATTTAACTTCTACGCGCCAAACTAATTCAGTTAATCTCTGGATTTCTAGTTGCAAACTATTCGCGATTTTCCCGGGTCCACTTATTCACACGATACCCATAGGAGGTGCAAACTCAAGCGTAAAAGTCAATGCAGAAAAGCTGATGTTTCTCAGACGAGGTAAGTGCAAAGACTGGGGAAGGCCGTTCTTACCTTCCTTTTCGCATAACACGCGATAGATGGCAAAAGTAGAGCCGGAGTTCTTTCAAAAGTTTGATTCAATATATATTCCCGCCCTAGATGGCCTCAAAGCCAGAGGCGGATCACGAGGGAGGGATACAAATGTCATGACCAAGAGCTTCACGGACTGCGTTCAGGTGAGGGGGTAATGTGATGGGCAAAGGTGCTCTTCTCATCCAGCTACCCCAATGTAATGTTATGCTGCCACACTAGCATGATACTGCAATATTATAGTATAAAATTATTTATGTGTAGCTATTTATTTCCAGTGCATACGAGCATTCGGAGAACATGTGCGTATAATTTCTAGCGTAGGATGTGATATCGAACGTTTTCGCGAGCCAGCCAACGCATATTTGTGCGCAGACATGGAAATCAAACCTTAGCAAAACGCCATGTGACTTCTCGATGAACATGACTGCCCAAAATTGACGGACACACAAAGTTGAAGGCAAATTTTCAACTTGTGCGGAACCTGCCTCTCCAACTAGATATTATCATTCATTCCGGATCACAATCACGCATGGGCACGTAGTCCGGATCTTTCTGAAGTCCAGAATTTCCAGCAAGGCCGAAATAGCTGTCAGGCGAGATCCAAAGTTGCGCACAAAACGATATATAGTCATTTTGCCAAATTCGGAGCCATCAAGTTAAGTTTATACTCCAGGTTCCTCGCACCGCGATCCTGGAGCTCTCCAATTACACTTACTTCTCTAGCTGCAGGGTCCGTAAGAGTGGAACATAATGTTGACAAGCACAATATTTTCCACTTAGCTGTTATCTTTTCCAAACACCTTCCATTATCTCAACATGGAAACATCTGCAGGAGCCGAAGGTTGTAAGCTTAGTCAGACACAAATTATGTGAATGGACGAGAGCGGGAAAAAGGCTGGACGAGTAGACGCTACGTGTAATACTGCTTGCAAGACAGTTTGTATAATCATCGACACTGTAAATCTCTTCATAGCATCTGTATTGCACTATAAAACCACCATACGCGCAGACATTTTGTTCTCAACAATGACACATACAACAGCAAAACACACCACAACACCACTCATCAGTCTCCACGGCGGGGCAAGCGCGACGTCCGAAACATCATCGCGATTCGCTATGGCATTTCCACACGAGATTGGCTGCATACGTTTCCGATCACTCCGCAGTATTCAAGACGAGGCATGCTCTTTGCTCACGCCCAGGCCCAGCGAGGCACGGCAGTCACCACAACACGTGCATCGGGCACCACCAGCTAATCTCCACATTCTTCCTGAAATGCCACCATGTGACAGGTATGACGACGCGCCTACGCAGTTGTACATCATGAAAAAATATGAATGGTGCGGGTGAATGGTGGTACACGTTTCCGACGAGGTTCGCTTGACAATATCGACGAGCATTCACGCGCAGCACGCGGGAAGGTCGGCATAAACGGCCGACTACCTGGGAACAATGGTCGGTGTGGAGTCCGCCCGGCACAGTGACAGCGGCAGTGTGCGCACATTGGCACCGATCCCACCGTTGTTTCCATACTCGGTAGTCCCCTGCAGAGTGTCCGCCTTGGCGCAGCGTTCCCGCCAGTGTTTCCATCCTCAGCAGTCTGCCCTAAAAACCCAGTGTGAAAATACCCCTGCAGTGTGTCCGCCATAGTATAGCCAACAATTCAGAGCGTTTGCTTTTTTTCGCCCAGCACAGCGGTAGTGCCCTCCCTCGTCTAGTACAGCGACAGCATCAGCCCTCGCACAGCGGAAGTGTCTGCCCTTGCACAGCGAAGGTGTCTGCCCCTGCCCAGCGCTACGGCTAAGCCGTCGCCCAGCTATGCGACAGTGTCTGTCTTCGCCTGACATCGCCACAGTGCCTGATATTACGCTTCACCCGAAAGCATGGCAGTACCTGGTATTACGCTTTGCATGGCATCACGACACTCGAGATACCATTGACCGACATTACGAATGTCCCCGCCCGCCCGGTTCCGCGACAGCATGCGCTTCGGAAACGACGGTGGCCGTGACGCAGTGGCGTCGAGACCACGCGGCCATTTCGGGCGTACAGAGCGGCGGTCGCACTTGGTGTCCACAGGGAGTATACAGTGACGCCACCCAACAGCAGCTCCGCCCATCGCCGACGCCATGTCGCCGCTATCGCTCCAATGGGCACCACCAGACTGCATCGCTGCTGCACAGCGGGCACCACCAGACACCATCGCTGCTGCACAACGGGCACCACCAGACTGCATCGCTGCTACACAACGGGCGTCCCTCTGGGCTAGTTGTGGTGATGGCGTCCCTCTGGGCGTCCCTTTTTCAGATGATAACGTCCTTCTGGGCATACAACACCCCTTGAAGAGCGCCGAGTGCACCCCTACCGCCGACAGAAGTGCACAAAATCAAAAATCAAGACTACAGAACGATAGGGCTAGAGCACACATCGCTCCAGAGCGACCACTACAGAGCCCACACTGCTCCAGGGGAGCCTCTGCAGGGCCCGTGCTGCCCCAGAGAGGAGACTACAGACTCTACAGTGCTCCAGGGGAGCATACAGGGCCCATACTGCTCCAGGGAGGAGACTACAGAACCCACACTGCTCCAGAGGAGCCTCTGCAGGGTCCACACTGCTCCAGAGAGGATACTACAGAGCCCACACTGCTTCAGAGAGGACGCTATAAAGCACACACTGCTCCAGAGGAGCCTCTGCAGGATCCACACTGCTCCAGAGAGGATACTACAGAGCCCACACTGCTTCAGAGAGGACGCTATAGAGCACACACTGCTCCAAAGAGGACACTAGAGCCCCCACTGCTTCAGAACGGACACTACAGAACCCTCACTGCTTCAGAGCGGATACTAGAGATCGCACTTCTCCAGAAAGGACACTACACAACCCAAACTGCTCCTGAGCGAACAATGCAGAGTCCACATCGCTTCAGAGTGGGCACTACAGAGTCCACACTGCCCCAAAGTCCACACTGCCCTACGGAGCCCACACTGCTCCAAAGCGAACGCTACGGAACCCACGCTGTTCCAGAGTGGCCACTATGGAGCCCACACTGCTCCAAAGCGAACACTATAGAGCCCACACTGCTCCAAAGCGAGCACTACAGAGCCCACACTGCTCCAGAGCAGACACTACAAGGCTCACAATGCTCCAGAGTGGGCACTACAGAGCCCAATCCGTTCCACAGTGGGCGACACGGAGCCCACACCATTCCAAGCCGGTGTCAGAGCTTACACAGCAGCTGGGTGAACAACACAGAACCGACAGACGTCACCAGTAACACACGCGCTGCTCCGATTTGACCGCCGCTCTCCGTCCAGGACGCGTCGCGCACGGCCATCTGTTCCCCGTCATCTCACAACACACAGCACGCTAGGCACTGCGCACCCTACCCCGGAACCGGTCTGGAAGAACACCGCATAGTGCGCACTCCGCCGTCTCCGCGACGGAGTTATTGGCCGCCTACTGGTCACAGTTTCGCCGACACACAGAGGATATACAAAGGATACACAGAGGATATACAGAGGATGTGCAACAGATGATACACAGAGGATATACTGATGATATGCACTGGAGTGCCCTTGTGGAGCTGCAGTGCCTGGGGCTACCGGCCGGCTCCACTCGGCAGGGACGCTGCGAGGTGCGCCGACGCTGCCGTCGCACCCCGACACGACACTGCACGACGGATCACACCACAAGGTCACGCACGAGTGGACACTGCAGTGGACACAGTCCGTCAGCCGGCACGGACCGGTGATATTGAAAGCTACGCTTCAGGGGGGCAGCTGCGGGCGACAGGGGACACGTGCCGGTGCCGGGACCGCTCACGTCGCCCCTAGCTGTCAGCGAGGGGAGGTGGGCGGGCGTGCCGCGCCACCAGAGGTCACAACCGGCCGGCCATCGCGGATAGCTGCATCGCGGAGGGCACACCGCAGCCGACGCCGTTCAGCGGAGCCAATCCCACACCGACCGATCGCACGAAACGGATCAGAAAAGTTGGCCACCGGTGAGTGTCGAACGCAGAACCTGCCGGTCGCAAGTCGTGCACCCAACCGTCGGGGTGCCGATACCTCGTGGCCCCTGGCTCCAGCTGACGCTGGATCATTGCGAGTGGCCCAGTTGGACAGCTCCCCAAACAGCGCAGCAAGGTGGACCCGACGCCCGACATGGAAACCCAGGCGACACGGACAACTACAGGACGTGAAGCGTCTGCGAGCAGAGGACGCCCGCTGGCTCGGAGCTCGAAAGTATCACAGCGCTGGCGAACGGTCGGGCCCGCCGTCGCCGCATCACCGGAGGCCGCGCCCAATATTGCAACAGCCTCATCAGAAACCCACTTGAGGTGACCGCGAATCCGAGGCCTTTTCGACCCCGCCTACCCCCACCAACCCCCTACCGCACCATCGGCCCCTGATCCAGCGACACGGTGAGTCCACACAGGCTGCGACAGGAACGGTCACACGCCGTCTCCACCGTTGTTGCTATCACGCCTGACTACGAATGTCATTGCATGTTGGTCTGTGTGGGTGAAGTGTGCATGTTGGTCTGTGTGCGTCAAGCATCGGAAACCTGCGGAACCTACCCTTGCTGGGGCAGTCGGCAGATCAGTAACTACGTATGCTCTGAGACTGCTCCGAGCCAGACGGAGCTCAGAACTGAACCGGACTCGGCTGAGGACTCAGACGGGTCGGCGCCAGCGAGCGGCTCAAAATTGCTACACTTTGGATACCAGAACGTCGAGCGACGTGTTTGCCGCCAGTCGAGAAAAAAAAATAGATGGGTCACTGTGCGACACATTGGCACTGCGCGATACGTCATCACCCACTGGTCGCTTCCAGCATATTTGGCTCGCACGCTCGTGACCAGAGCCGTCATGGGTGCCGACCCTGTTCGACCTCGTCACTCTCTCCCGACGCCGACCATAACACGCAGCCACGCCGCAACTGCCACGGTGCAAGCCAGCCGCGCCGCAACCGTCTCTCAGAGCATCGAGCCGTGCCGCAACTGCCGCGATGCAAGCGCAGCGCGCCGTGATCGCCCCTGGCCAACAATGACCGCGCCCTTCGAGTCCCTCGCCGGCTGTAGACCGGCCGTGACGAAACTGCTCCGGAGAATACCACCGCGCCGCAAACGCCTCGGTACTGGTTGCCGACGCCCCAGCTACACCAGATACAACCCAACCGGCTCGCACTTGTCCATTCCTTCTCATGGAAACCAGCCGCACCACACACTACCTCAGGCACCAACTAACCGTGCCATACACGCCGCTGGTACAACCCAGCAGTGTCGACACTGTCGCGGCCGGCCCGACCACCGCGCCGCTAGAAGCCCGACGTGCCGCAGAACTTCCGCATGTTCTCGTACGTCAGCCAGAAGGTGAGGCTCCAGGGCGCCATCCGCATCCAGCAGGGCACGAAACCTTTGTACATGGCGAGCAGCCCCTCCGTCTGCACCAGTCGAATGAAGCAGTCGATCGAGTTCCGGTATAGCACGCCCCTGAGAAGGTTCGCTGGCGTCAGTTCCGGTGCAGCGTGACCCTGAGAAGGTTCGCCGATGTTAGTTCTGGTACAGAGCGCCTCTGAGAAGGTTCGCTGGCGTCAGTTCCGGTGCAGCGTGCCCCTGAGAACGTTCGCCGATGTTAGTTCTGGTACAGAGCGCCTCTGAGAAGGTTCGCCAAGGATAGTTCCGGTGGTGTGATCTTGAAACGGTTCTCAGGGGTCCGGAACAGCGTGCCTCTGAGACGTTTTGCCGGAGTTAGTTCTGGTACAGAGTGCCTCTGAGACGGTCGCCGAGACTAGTTCCGGTAGTGTGACCTTGAGAAGGTTCTCCGGGGTCCGGAATAGCGTGTCCCTGAGAAGGTCCGCCGAGGTCAGTTCTGGTGCAGAGTACCTCTGATAAGGTTCGCTGAGGTCAGTTCCGGCACAATCGAGCTCCACAAGAAGAGCATGTACGGTCAATTCTCCGGCACAACAGACAGATCGCTGTGAATGAGAATATTCAGACATATTTCATTCCTTTGACTGCCCTAACCTTCCGGCATGGTTTACGAGAATCCAACACATGGTGGCTCAAATAAATAAATGAACAATCTGCGTGTTAAAACATGCCGCAAATCTAGCTAACGAATCGAGCATTGCAAGCTCATGATAATAGAAACCAGGCCTCAGCTATCCCTTCAGTGCGTTACCTCACTCTCCTCACGAGTAAACATGTGCGACCCCATCTTCATCGCCAGTCAAGTAGCACCTTCCTCACCTAGCCAATCTAAGTTTGGAAAACATGGTCACAGTGGCTCATAGCGAAGAAAATGTTCAGCAAACGCCAAACGTAATGCAATGTAATGCATTTTCAGATCCTCCGAGCAGGGTTTTTCAGTCTCCGTTACAGGTGTACCGATGTGCCGCACAAACCATCGTCACGATCATACACGCATAACACGGGAACATTAGAAATTAGAGCATACACGAAAATTAGAGCCCGGACATGCGCAGCATGATCGAAAGCCTCCGCCTGAAAACACTGTAGCCACCTAAATTCCTCACATCTGGAGGCAGATTGTTCCATGTTCGCCAAGCTTTCGACATGAAGGATCGGCGCGCAAATTCTGTGCGGCATCGTGGTACCTGGAGCTTACCGTTAACCGTGCCTTTGGTGCTCCGTTGCGACACAGTTGAGCGACAGTTAAGTTGACCGCGAATGAGTTCTGAGCTAGTGCTTGCTTTGTATTTACCATTGACCATTGACTCGGCAATACCTACGAACTATCAGATGCAGCTAACACAACTTCCCATCACCGTCAAATCTGCGTAGAGATTTGGGCACTACACATCACCAAACAGTTGTACACACAATTGTGCAGTTTTACGAAATGGTACACACGCTGGGCATTTGTGGCTTGCTACCCTATTCACATCGTTGAAAAACACAATGAATATTGTTATTTGCGACTCATGCTAAACCGAGAACAAATATGGATATACTGGTGTCAGTTAGTTATTGGAGTTTAAGGGCGCAATGACTGCGTCGGTCATACAGCGTCCATAACGACATACTGGTGTCGCTCATCGACTTGCTCGTGGCTCGGGTGGGTCTTGCCGATCGGTGGGTCGGTGGGTCGGTGGGTCAGTCTGTCTGTTTGTCTGTCTGTCTGTCTGTCTGTCAGTCTGTCGGTCTGTCAGTCGGTCGGTCTGTCGGTCTGTCGGTCGGTCTGTCGGTTGGTTGGTCGGTTAGGTTAGGTAAGGCTAAGTTAGGCTAGGTTATATAGGTTGGGTTGGGTTGGGTTGGGCTGGGATGGACCGGGCTGGGCTGGGTTGGTTTGGGCTGCGATACGTTGGTTAAGCTGGACTGGGTCAGGTTAGGTTAGGTTAGGCTAGGCTAGGCTGAGTTCGGTTGGGTAAGGTTAGGCTAAGTTGGCCTGGGTTAAGTAAGGTTGGGTTGTGTCAGGCTGACCAGCTCGTCACCCGAGTCTGTCTCACCTGCCGCAGCTGCTGGGTTGTGTCAGGCTGACCAGCTCGTCACCCGAGTCGGTCTCACCTGCCGCAGCTGCTGGGTTGTGTCAGGCTGACCAGCTCGTCACCCGAGCCGGCCTCACCTGCCGCAGCTGCTGGGTTGTGTCAGGCTGACCAGCTCGTCACCCGAGTCGGTCTCACCTGCCGCAGCTGTTCGGTTGTGTCAGGCTGACCAGCTCGTCACCCGAGCCGGCCTCACCTGCCGCGGCTGTTGGGTTGTGTCAGGCTGACCTGCTCGTCACCCGAGCCGGCCTCACCTGCCGCAGCTGCTAGGTTGTGTCAGGCTGACCAGCTCGTCACCCGAGCCGGCCTCACCTGCCGCAGCTGTTCGGTTGTGTCAGGCTGACCTGCTCGTCACCCGAGCCGGCCTCACCTGCCGCAGCTGTTCGGTTGTGTCAGGCTGACCTGCTCGTCACCCGAGCCGGCCTCACCTGCCGCAGCTGTTGGGTTGTGTCAGGCTGACCTGCTCGTCACCCGAGCCGGCCTCACCTGCCGCAGCTGTCGGTCGGCTGGTTCATGACACGCGTCTTCACGACGTCCGCCGGCGTTCCCAGCGTTGCCGACACCAGACCCGAGCAGGCACTGCGGCCGACACACGGTCCGACACGACCGGTCACGTGATGCGCACAGCCGGAGGCAGGCGTGGTGAAACACTCGTGTTGGGCAGCTGAGAGGTCATCAGCGGGACAGTTTTCGCCGTGTGACACACGACAGTTTGAGGTCGAAACGAAGCGAGCTCCAGCAGCAGCATTTGGAACAGGTTAAAGTTGGTACTGACAGGTAGATGTGTGGGCCAATTGGAACTTGCGGAATATTTAACCGTGCACTTCGAGTGCTGGTACTTATGGGGATTAAGGTCACGAGAGCATCTGAGGCAGTGTACAGACACTTTGAAATTGAGTGGGAACCAATACTTGAAGACGATGCATGTAGCAAAACTTGTTCTTCTTGACATCACCTAAGTGGCTCTTTTGTTTATCGCAGGCTTAAAATAGATTGTCTTTAACAAGTCATTTTGATTTCTGGTAGCAACACTACCCTGATTAACAAAGGCAACAGAGAAATTAGGCATCATCATCACCATCATCAGCAATCCTCAGATATGAAATGAGAACACAATCAAGAGGTGGTATGTCACTATATAGGTGCCTCTTAGCAACTTTTTACATCAGTAAGGCTTCATAATCACCCCGCTCTCCTACTCTTAAGCAGTCACTCTAGGACACTAAGCAAGGGACATTTTCGTCCCCAAAACATCTGGATGTGAGGCTGTGGGAGGCCATTGATTGGTATGGGAGGATGTGGGAGGATGTGGGAGCATGTGGGAGGCTGTGAGAGAGAATGAGAGGCTGTGGGAGAATGCGAGAGGCTGTGGGAGGGCATGGAAGGGCGGGGAGGCTGTGAGGATTTGTGGGAGGCTGTGGGTGGCTGTGGGAGTGTGTGGGAGGCTGTGGGAGGGTATGTGGGAGGCTGTGGGAGGATTTGGGGGCTGTGGGAGGCTATGGGAGAATGTAGGAGGATGAGCGAGGATGTGTAAGGATGTGTAAGGATGTGTAAGGATGTGTAAGGATGTGTAAGGATGTGTAAGGATGTGTAAGGATGTGTAAGGATGTGTAAGGATGTGTAAGGATGTGTAAGGATGTTGGAGGATGCAGGAGGCTGTGTGAGACGCACTGTGGCTGTGAGACCATTGTGAGTTGGTCGTGACTGTCCCAAGGTTTCCATATTTAGATGGGAAATGTCATCAAACTGGGAATAATTGTCCACTTCACTTCTATCTCCCAGCATAACCCATGATTGTCCCAAGTATATTTCAATGTTGCTACAATAACAATGCCAGAGGTTGTGAAAGGTTGTGAAATGATGACGAGAGGTAGTTAGATGGTGGCGAGAGGTTGTGAGACAGGGTTAAAATAATGGTTTTTCGTTAGGTGTGAGATGTCGAAACGGGCACAGCAGGATGTCGAAATTTACCATGGAATCAATGTCAATTAAAGTGCTTTTGATATCATCCAGATTTAAATTTGAGCCAGTGGTGTAGGTACTTACGACTGCACATTTGTCATTTGCTTCGAGATTCATAATGTAGGAAGAGCTGTATTCGGGACAGGGAGAAAATTACCTGTGCTATAAATTGATACCATACGCCATATCACAGTTAATCCCTCTACCCGAAATTACGTTGCGAAATATCCGTATATCACTATTCTTTATTAGGAGCATTGACATGATACGTATAAGTGGGATACTGCTAAAAGGGAGATACGAAGACTTCATAAGCACGCATCATGGAGCAGGATGTCGATACTTCTTCGAGAAGGATGTCGATTGAATGTCCAGAAAGTGGTATTTTCCACCCAATTTCACGAACAATTTATCACTGTTGCGAGAGGTCACGAGATGGTGGCGAGAGGTAGTGCGATGGTGACGAGGGGTTGTGGGAGGTCATGAGATGGTGGCGAGAGGTAGTGAGAGGTAGCGAGAGGTAGTGAGAGGTAGTGAGAGGTAGTGATAGGTAGTGATAGGTAGTGAGAGGTAGTGAGAGGTGGTGAGATGGTGGCGAGAGGTTGTGAGATGGTGGCGAGAGGTTGTGAGTGGTGAGATGGTGACGAGAGGTAGTGAGAGGTCGTGAGAAGGTGGCGATAGGTAGTGAGAGGTCGTGAGATGGTGACGAGATGTTGAGATAGTGGCGATAGGTAGTGAGATGTGAGATTATGGCGAGAGGTAGCGAGAGATTGTGAGATGATGAGAGGCAGTGAGAGGTCGTTAGCTGGTGGCGAGAAACAGTGAGGGGTCGTGAGATGGTGGCGAAAGGTTGTGAGTGGTGAGATGGTGACGAGAGGTAGTGAGAGGTCGTGAGATGGTGGCGATAGGTAGTGAGAGGTGAGATGATGGCGAGAGGTAGCAAGAGGTTGTGAGATAGTGACGAGAGGTAGTGAGAGGTTGTTAGATAGTGGTGAGAAGCAGTGAAAGGTCGTGAGGTGGTGGTGAGAAGCAGTGAGAGGTCGTGAGATGGTGTCGAGAGGTGGAGATTGTGAGATGGTGACAGGAGGTTGTAATGGGTCGCGAGATGTAATAGGTCGCGAGGCGGGCTGCCCACCTGGCCAGGAAGTGAGTCACGTGGTTGTCGCCCAGACTGGTGTTGCGCATGAGGCGACTCTTGACCGAGTCGTAGGTGGTGAGGTCGCCCAGGTTCACCAGCGCCGACCGCTGCACGTTGGGCACGCAGCCCTTCCACAGGCCGCGCACTCCGCCCTTCTTGAGGATCTTGCGGAACGCCTGGGTGGCACTGATCACCCTGTCGACACGGTCACAGGGCACCAGTCACACGCGACACGTGGCCATGGCCGACTTCGACAATATTTTGTGCATGGCAACATATTCCAGCCGGATTAATGAAACAGCAAGGGGAAATGCACTCTAATTGCGAGCTTTAGCTCTCGCATTGCGCGCGTCCCTCCTCCTTCTCAAACGCCGTTTCCAGGGTAAATTTCGACATTCAACTGTACTCGTTTCCGACATCTCACATGAAACGAAAGACCACATTCTATAAATGCTAGGAAAGGACACAGCTGGCGCAGGACGCAGCTGGCGCAGCACACTGAGCACAACACAGGGCAGCTGACGCACACTGAACACAACACAGGGCAACTAGCACACACTGAGTGCAACACAGGGCAGCTGATGCACACTGAGCAGAACACAGGGCAGCTTGCGCACACTGAACACAACACGGGGCAGCTAACGCACACGGAGTGCAATACTGGGCAGCTGGCACACACTAAGCACAACGCAGGGCAGCCGGCACACACTGAGCACAACACAGGGCAGCTGATGCACACTTAGCACAACACAGAGCAGCTGGCGCACACTGAGTGGGACACACGGCAGCTGATGCACACTGAGTGCAATACAGGGCAGCTGGCGCACACTGAACACAACACGGGCAGCTAACGCACACTGAGTGCAATACAGGGCAGCTGGCGCACACTGAGCACAACGCAGGGCAGCTGGCGCAGCACACTGAGCACAACACAGGGCAGCTGGTGCACACCGAGCATAACACAGAGCAGCTGACGCACACTGAGCACAACGCATGACAGCTGGTGCACACTGAGCGCAACCCAGTGCTGCTAGTGAACGC
The DNA here is from genome assembly GCA_034440575.1 of Imbricaverruca yamaguchii. NCBI lineage: Eukaryota > Metazoa > Arthropoda > Thecostraca > Neoverrucidae > Imbricaverruca > Imbricaverruca yamaguchii. The sequence goes on from JAOTOL010001663.1 coordinate 3,402,628, forward strand.
TGACGGCAGAGAAGTTCAGGCGATTCGACACAACTGGCGGCACCATTGACGGCGGCCTGTGCGCTGCCCACACTCGCCAGCCGCCCGCAGGCGCTGCTGTACTACTGCACAACCGTCGGGGCGTACCTGGGCCTCTTGCCGAGCAACCGGCGTCGGCCCTCCATCTGCATCTGCACCTTGACCAGGTCAGCAGGCGAGGACAGCAGCTGACCTGTGCCGCCCGCCAGGAGGCCGCCAAGCGCCGCCTGCCTGCAGTTGGGAGACACAGCTGATACAGATACCGCGGAAAGACACGGCTGACATGGATACCGCGGACAGAGAGGGCTGACACGGATACTGCGGACAGAGGGCTGACACGGATACCGCGGACAGAGAGGGCTGACACGGATACTGCGGACAGAGAGGGCTGACACGGATACCGCGGACAGAGAGGGCTGACACGGATACTGCGGACAGAGAGGGCTGACACGGATACCGCGGACAGAGAGGGCTGACACGGATACTGCGGACAGAGAGGGCTGACACGGATACTGCGGACAGAGAGGGCTGACATGGATACTGCGGACCGGGACGGCGACCGCGGCTGACGCGGATATCAAGTCAACAACGGCTTTCGATATTATTTACCTCGCCCGCTCGCCAAGAGTGCATTTAGCGGCAGCTACGTCTCCAGCATGCATGATACAACCGGACTTAAACCAGGTGCGAACGAAGCGAAGACATCAGAAGACTCCCCAGGTGACAACACGACATCAGTGTTTATTTTTTTGTTTGCAACAAGCATATGAGAAAAACGTCTGAAACCAGCTTGATTATTCGTTCTTACGACACATCAACCGTTGAGTCATGTAGCGTCGTCAATTTCTCACGCTGATTGGACGCTGGCGAAGGGTAGTGACAGGCGAGACCCGAACCCATCATTTTTCGATTGTGAGATGGGCAACTTGCCCCTAGGCTATTGGTCCCCTCTAAAACCACCTTGACCGTGTGATTAAATAGCACATGCTCTAAATGTTCGAAGTTGCAATACTGAACAATTAATAATGCAAGTCGCACTAGTGGCGGGACTTGACGGAAGGAATAGAGCCACAATGGTACAAATCGATAGACACGGTGAGGAGCACACATGGACCACCTGGAGCAAAGCGAGGAAGATAAAAACAGCATAGCTCAATGATAGTGGATAACGTAGCTGAACGAGAGCGGTCAGCATGGCTCAATGACAGTGGGCAGCACAGCTCAATGACAGTGCGCAGCACAGCTCAATGACAGTGGGCAGCATGGCTGAATGACAGTGAACAGCACAGCTCAATGACAATGGGCATCATGGCTCAATAACAGTAAACAGCACAGCTCAATGACAATGGGCATCATGGCTCAATGACAATAAACAGTACAGCTCAATGACAGTGGCGGCAACACAACTGAGTGGCAGTGGGCAGCGCAGTCTCCTCGCCTGTCCACACTACATCGTGACTGGTACCAGCGAGCATCTGCTGGCCGCAAGTGCAGCGAGACGAGAACTCACGGGACAGGAGCGGAAAAGGCCGACAGCGGGCAGATTTAACTTGGCGACCCCTTCACACTGACCGACACACACCAGGACGCGTGCACTCACCACACAGGTAGAGTTTGGCCGGGCTTCCGGAAGTGGTTGCGCTCACCACACAGGCAGGATGCTCCCGGAGGTGGTTAGGTGGTTGCTCTCACCACACAGGCAGGGGGTTCCCGGAGGTGATTAGGTGGTTGCACTCACCACACAGGCAGGAGGCCCCGGGGTGGTTAGGTGATTGCACTCACCACACAGGCAGGAGGCCCCGGGGGTGATTAGGTGGTTGCACTCACCACACAGGCAGGATGCTCCCGGAGGTGGTTAGGTGGTTGCTCTCACCACACAGGCAGGAGGCTCCAGGAGGTGGTTAAGTGGTTGCTCTCACCACACAGGCAGGAGGCCCCGGGGTGGTTAGGTGGTTGCACTCACCACACAGGCAGGAGGCCCCGGGGGTGGTTAGGTGGTTGCACTCACCACACAGGCAGGAGGCCCCGGGGGTGGTTAGGTGGTTGCACTCACCACACAGGCAGGAGGCCCCGGGGGTGGTTAGGTGGTTGCACTCACCACACAGGCAGGAGGCCCCGGGGCTGGTTAGGTGGTTGCACTCACCACACAGGCAGCGAGTGGCCGGGCTCCCGTATGTGGTTGCGCATCCACTCGTATCCGTTCATGCGCACGCCGGTGTAGATCACGTGCCGCCAGATGGCAGGCGTGATGCCCTGCCACAGTCGTAGCGGGCCCTCCTCGCGCACCACGCCCAACGCTGTCCGCACCAGGCCGCGGTACTCCACCTGTCGGCAGGAGGGCGCACTCGTAGTTCCCGATAGTTCCGCGTCACCGGTTCAAAGGTGAGCTTTGGTACCTTCGCCCATTGGCGACTTCAGTCTCCTCACCATAGGCGGCAGAATGGAGAGGGAGCCGGGCACGGTGCTCTTCCTTAAATACAACATTGGCTTATTGCTTTGCGATGAAAGGAATTGACCAGAAACTGCGCAGAACGCCTCATAACAATTAGAAAATTACGCCTAAATGCACCATGCAAAATAAGCCACATAAAAAAACTGATGAAAAAAAAAATGATAAAAGGGTTCAACCCACGGCCAACGGCGATCCGGGGAAGTGTCCGGTCATGGCCAGTCCCCTCCCCTCCCTCCCCCAAAAGATTCAGGAGAACCAACATGTCTCCCTACCGCCAAGACAAGAACCCACATGAGGAATTTTCAAAGACCGAGGTTCGCACACCTGCCCACAGCCGCTGAACAACACCTTCCTCTGCAGTCTTGTGTACACCGACAAGAGTTTGGGGAAATGTGCGAAAAGTTATTTGGGTCCTGGATCCCCTCCCGCGTCTAGATAGTCGTAAAACATTTCCGATAGGTGAGATGAAAGCAAAATGAACTGAATACACACGCGAGAGCATTTCCTTTAGTACCTAGTTCTATAGCAATATCGGAATACTTCCAATTTAGTGGGAAATGCTACTTATTTGCTTTAGAGCTTAATGTCAAAGTGACCGAACCAGCAAACAGTTAATATTTTATCCGATTGAAGCCCACGGGTGGTTGTATCACGTGCATTCCCCCCAGCTTCGGTCCTTCCACAGGCCAGCGACACCCACAGCGGCAAGAGCTGGTAGGCCCTGTAGCTGGGACCCTGTGTCCAGTGTTCTGTGTAGCACCAGGTAAAACCTAAACTAAGCAAAACAGTGCACGGTTGTGTGTTTTCGCAGAACAAAAACATCCGGTGGTCGAGGTCATTTCAAAGATCATTTTACATACGCCACTATGGCGCTAATACTACAAGCTTCTGGGAGTGTTGGGCCCACGCCAGTGGGACTTGAGAGCTTACAGGGAAGCAACAGAAAGGAAGCCATAAGTAAGGACATATTTTTCCATCGCAGCATATACTTCGCCTGGCAGCAAACCGGGAAGGTGCGCTTAGATCAGCACTAAAGATTGAAACATTTGATATGGATGGTCAACGGGCAACTCATCCCACTGGCCGTGACTGCACGAGTAGCTCCGTATAGTGCGGCTCGTTGAAGGCAAATCATCAGATAATCTCTTAGTGGAAAAGTTGGCCAGGATGGTGCGCGCAACCAGAACTTGCACACGGGATGGACCACGGTAGAAAGCTGGTTCTCAGCATCGTCTATGTAATGAAAGTGCCTCCAGCGTGCTGTGCGCGGACATATTTGATTAGGTAGGGGGCTACAGCCGAACACCGCCGTCAGCGAACGGCGGCGGACAGAGCGCGCACGGCGAAGACCCTCAGAGAGAACGCCTCAAGGAAGTGCCGGCTCGGAAAGGAGCGCCGACGAGGAGCGCCTGCCTGCCAACTGCAGGCGACAGCAGGTATGACGTCATCGGGGCGTGAACGCCTGACACGGGCGGGCAGCGGCGGCACTTACCTTGGTGCTGGCCGACTCCCCTTGGATCTGCAGGCGTGTCTTTGTCAGATCCAGTGGGTAGGTCACTGCAAACGAGCCATTTGACAACACAGTGGCGCCAAGCGGAGAGCACACTCACAAAACTACGGCCAGCGCGCGCGCGGGCTCCCTCAGCGTCGGGCGCGCGTCGTCCAAAAAGCGCGGGAACACGGAAAAGGCGGTTGTTTCCGAGCGCGGCAGTCTTGGATCGCGTGCACTTGTTGCGGGGACACGAGTTGCGTACGAGTGTACGACTAAGGGTGCGGGCGTTTTCTTTTCATGGTGCTGCGTTGCACCGCATATTGCGTGTGGCCGCAAGTCCAGCGCAGTGGGACACGTGAAGGGGTACAGACCCCGTTGCACCACGGCGCAGGCTAACTGAGAACAGTCGGCATCTGTTGCGATGCCTCAGATGTCTGCTTGTCTAAGACAGAGCAGATTGTGGCAGTAGTCCGCCGGCGAAATTGATCAGCTTTCACATTATAAAGCGTGAACCATACAAGCTGCACATGGAATAACTCCTGGCTACGTAATGTTGATAGCTTACTAGATGGCCAATGAGGCACGCACCGTACGTGCCGCACCACCGCAATGCTCCATGCTGCTCCACCTTGTCGCACGCACGATCTCGAGTCGGAAACAATGAGTACATAAACACACAACAGTGCATATGTAAACACGAGCTAGCCCGCGTCGTCTGCCGAACACAATGCAATATAAACCATCCAGACTGCAATGGTCACACGCGTCTCGATCCCATATATCCTCTTCAAACGTACTTGAACTGTATACAGAAGCCAGCCTATTCAAAAGTCTGAAATTATATTCCAATAAGGACAAAAATAGTGAGACATCAAAGCGGGTCCTTCCTGGCAAATAGCTCAGCGATTGGTGTTCAGGTTGCATAGCATATTAATGCTATGACAATGAGTGTGGGAGCGGCAATAAACGACATGTAATGGCATTTTTCAATGTTGGAAGCAACCCTATTCTACGTGCGTTCCGGATATTCGGGCACAGCCTTCTGCACCGAAACGTACACGTTTACAGGACCGTTTTGGTGACAAAAAAACTTCATCAAAATAAAGAACACACGACAAAACCGAATCTGATGTGGTCAATTTGAAATGGTGGATGTGGATGAATATTGTGCCAGTCATACATTGTGCTGTGTGATGAAAATCATAATTTGTGCAGTACAATTTATATATGAATACATCTTGGAAGTACTTATTGCAACTCTTAATCTGATCATAAATTATGCTCATTAACTATTAATGCTGATATGCGGGCAAGCGCGAGTGGTGCAAGAGCATGGGAAATATCCCTTCACCATCTTGCTTATTGTGGCGTTACCTATTCACATTACATGAAATCCTCAAAATGGTTTAGCACTGTTCTTTGGAGAATCCCTACAACCCGGGTCATTGCAGACTACGGTTTTCGGGCCCTCGGTGTTGATTATCATCAAGGCAGTATTCTTACCAGGAAAAGCCAGCTTTGTCATGAGTTGAGTATCAGTTTTTACCGGGTAAAAGCGGTTTTAAAAAAACTTGTAAAAACGGGCCAAAAAATGGTGCTATGTTAACACCTCCCGGAACATGTTCAGCTCCAAATTCCTTAGTATACGTATTATACACGTATGATACGGAGACGTACCATTCATCATGATACACCCTACGAGACATAGGAATAGCATGTCGCATAAATCTGAAAAAGATCAGCTATGAAAACCAGCAAAAAAGCTTGTTTGGTCGGTACCCTTCATGTGCCAACCCTTCATGATTGTAACTTTAATTAATGCTTTGGGTATGTGCCCACCCTCCCAAATTTTGACAAAATTTTCTCCATGGAGTGTCTGGTGAGGTGGAAAGTCATCGGTGTAAAATCCCCTTTGTAAAGCGAATTAACAAGGAATGCAAACATTCTTACTGAATTTCGGCCCCTGCTCGCCGCCAGACAGTAGGAGGCGCCAAATGAACTGTTTCGGCAGAGGCATCAGCATCAGAAGCCAATGAGAGTGCAGACGAACGAGAGCTAGATGTTCGTTCACGTGATCCAAACGCTGGATAGGACGGTACACTGCTCTCGGGAGAGAATTACACTGACGCGAGCAGCACCCTCTACTACCTCAGATGAGGATATTCGACAGGCTCGGTCGCAAAACTCTTCCTTTGAACAAAGAGTTCGAAAACCTCACAGGAAATATTACATTATTGCGAGGTTTGTAATTTTTTAATTGAAAGAGAATGCCTAATTATGTGCAAAAAGCATGATATCGACTGATTATTTGGGCTTAAGGGCGCGCCGACTACAATGTCATTTAGAGCTCATAAAAAAAAACACGATAAGAAATGCAGTACCGACTCTGTCCCCACAAATACACGCAAAACTACTTGGCAAACTTGAGTGTGAGATCAAGTCGAGTTGCTCATGCAAACTTTTCTCCCATGCGTGAGAAAGTAAACTCGCTCTGGCTTCGTCTCGCTCGAAATCGCAAGCCAACCTTTTCGTTTCAATTTCAACCTAACCCGCATCACAACGAACCTGAACGTGAGCGGACGTGGGCGATAGTCGAGAGCACTGTTTATTTCTCAGCAACTGGAGCTTGACAAGGTGATTTGTGAGGAAATCAGTAGAAACTTTAAGAGGAAGTGCCTTATTCTCGGTGACTTTAATCTAAAAGGTTATGAAAATGCTAGTGTTGGCTCCCCATCATGCAAAATGTTCAGGAAATCCCTTGAAGAGGACCTGTTCTTACACCAGTTTGTATCGGAACCTACCAGGCATGGTTCATTCTTGGACCTTGTATTCTCGGATTTAAGTGACTTGGTTCAAGACTTGACTGTAGGCGAAACTCTGGGTAAAAGTGACCATAACATAGTTAGATTCAAGGCACATGTAGGGGAAATTATCAAGGATAATTTGGTAAAGGTTCCAAATTTCAACAGAGCAGACTTTAACGGCATGAGAGCGGCTTTAAGTGCCATCAGATGGGAAGAAGAATTCTCCAATTTAAATGCCTGTGAAATGTGGGAAAAGTTCAAATCTTACTTAAAGGAAACTCAGATTAGACATGTCCCCCAAAAGCAAAGACGCAAAAGAAGGGTAGGAAAGCCAGCATGGCTTACACCAGACGTGATAAAAGCAATTAGGGCTAAGAAAACTGCATTTAGAGTTTTTAAAGAAGCCTCAAATGTCATTAATCTAAAGGCGTATCAAAAAGCTAGAGACACTGTGAAGCAAAAAACCAGAGCAGCAAAGCGAGCAAAGGAACTGGATTTAGCTAGAAACTGTAATGGGGACAGTAAAAAGTTCTTTAGTTTCTACAAGCTGAGTAAAGTTTCTAGCACAATTGGTCCACTGGAAGTAAACGGGACTACATTGGGTGAGGATAGTGAGATGGTTGAGGAGCTGAGCAAGCAGTTCAAATCAGTGTTTACATTGGAAGATATGACCAATCTGCCGACCGTACACCATAGTTCAGTTACATGGGATCTGACAAATGATGTTGATTTCATTGGTAGTGATGTTGTTTACAATCATATCAGGAAAATAAAGCCAAATAAGGCCGCAGGACCTGATGATATTTATGCTAGGGTGTTGCGGGAAACTGAAAAGGAACTGGCATTTCCACTTAGTATAATATTTTGTAGATCAGTTTCACATAATGAAATTCCAACCGATTGGAAAAGGGCAAATGTAGTTCCTATTTTCAAGAAAGGAGAAAGAGGGAAAGTTGAAAACTATAGGCCAATAAGTCTCACATCCCTAGTCTGCAAGGTACTCGAATCAATTATCAAGGATAGAATAGTTAGTTATCTGGAAGGTAGCAGATTGATTCAAGATACTCAACATGGATTTAGAAAAGGACGATCGTGTCTCACAAACCTCTTGGACTTTTTGAACTTCGCCACAGAACAATTTGATCAGGGAAATCAGGTTGATGTAGCATATCTTGACTTTAGTAGGGCCTTTGACAAGGTACCCCATAAACGGTTAATGATACAGCTTCAGTCCCATGGTATTGCAGGTAGCATCTTAAAATGGATAGAGTTGTGGCTTTCAGATAGACAGCAAAGAGTGATGCTAAATGGTACAAAGTCATCATGGCAAAATGTTCTTAGTGGAGTCCCCCAGGGGTCAGTACTAGGGCCATTACTGTTCATTATATTTGTAAATAACATTGAAAGTGGCCTAAGCAGTAAAGTTTTGAAATTTGCAGATGATTTGAAAGTCTTTAGGGCAATAACAGGTCAGGATGAGCATATCTCGCTGCAAAAAGACTTAGACGAACTTGTGAAGTGGTCCGAAGAATGGCAAATGAAATTTAACTTTGATAAGTGCAAAATCATGCATGTAGGTAAGCAGCATATGAAGGCTCCATACTTGATGGGTGGCCAAGTGCTATCAGTGACTCAACAGGAGAAGGATTTAGGTGTTATTCTAAACACAAAATTGGGGGCATCAGAACAGACCAAGGAAGCCAGGAAGAAGGCACTGAGAATGCTCGGGGCAATAAATAGGAATGTATCATACAGAAGTGAGGAAGTGATCAGGAAGCTTTACTGTGCATATGTCAGGCCACAATTGGAATACTGCATCCAAGCTTGGTCTCCTAGCTATGAAAAAGATTGTTGGCTTTTAGAGAGAGTACAAAAGAGGGCTACAAAAATGGTTAATGGCATAAGAAACCTGCCATATGAGGAAAGATTGAAGAAATTGAATATGTTTTCACTTAGATATAGAAGGCTGAGAGGAGATCTCATCGAGGTCTTTAAATTTGTCAATGGTCTGGAGAGGGGATACCTTGGGGAAATGTTTGAATTTAACAGAAATGATGCAATTAGAGGTCATAAATTCAAAATTAAAATTAACCACAGCAGAACAAGGTTAAGGCAAACTTTCTTCACCAACAGGGTAGTGGAACACTGGAACCAGCTGCCAGAAAACATCGTCAGTAGCAGCACATTGAACATCTTTAAAAACAGCATAGACAATCATTATAAGAATAGAGGGCTTGCTTTTCAGTATTACAGGGAGGGCTGATTGGCAGATTTGGTGGGCAACTGGTTCAGTGTACAGAGTGCAACCAAGAAGGGCCCTTGTGGCTCAGAGTTGCACTAATCTTTTATGTCTTTATCTGGTTTGCACACGGCAATACACAACCTGCCCCCTGGCGGCGAGCGGCGGTCTCTCCACACCGCCCACGGCGCGCTCGTGCTGCTCCTCCTGAGCTGCAGAGACCCCTCGGTCTCAGTGGCACGCGGCACAACGTCAACGGCACACAAAATCCGTCAGTCCACTCGCAACGTGGACGATCCAGCGGGGGAAGCGGCACGTCTGGTGATCGGCAAAGTCACGCGGGAGGGGGCACGCGGGTTCAGCGAACGTACACAATGCAGGCGGCGGGAGTGAGTGGCAGTGCCTCTTGCCGAGCCCCGGACAAGTGGCAGCGGCACACGCGAGCGGACACGACACGGGGAGGGGCGCGGTGGCTCACCGAACTCGGCGCACGAGGCGGCGACGCATGACAGCAGGTATTTGAACCAGACGGAGTCGGCCGTCCCGTTGTCCAGCATCTTGGTGGTGAACATCCTGAGTGCAATATGCAACACTCAGAGCTGCTAGGTGTGTCCGTACTGCAATACACGGAGAACGCATGTCGTCACGGTATGCAACGTGCTTTGCATTTCGATAATATGCTACAACCATGCTAATCACAATATGATTTCCTTCCCTAAACACTAGATATTTGGGCACATGTATTAAATACACATCTACCCAGTAACAACATGCCATTTTATGGCAAAACTTGTGCTAGCCCATCTTCTAATTTGTTTATTAATTACAGATCCCATTCAATTCCCTCCTTTTAATCTTGGTAGTGGTAGAGCAGTGACAGCATTTGCCACCTGGTAGTGCAGTTGGTTACAGCACTGGCATGCTCTGGTCTCCCCTGTCCTGGTGACACAGGGTTCGAGTCACTTCACAAACTGGCATTTAGCCTCCAGCTGGAAGTGACAGTCAGCAGCTGGTCGATAAGGCCGGAGACGTGCTACCCGGCGGCGATCTCGGTGTAGTGACGGCACATTAAGCTTTCGGTCAAAATTATGTTGTTAAACTGGAATAATTGAATTGGGTGATGGGGGGCCAGGGTTCAAGCAACATGCTCTGCTTAGCAATAGGGCCCGGCCTCATAAAGCCACACCATCAAGAACTCGCATTAAATTTATTTATGAAAAAATATATACAACCAAATTGAAAAGTATCTGGAAAAAACTTCATTTTGGCATGGCTCAAGCAGATTGCCAATCATATCATGGAGCATGCCCTAACTATTCATCAGTCCATTTTGATACCAAACAAGTACAATAAAGTTATCCATGCTCCCTTTCTGCTTTCCATCGCACCAGCAGCCAGGTAGTCACCTGTACTTCCAGGAAAAAGCATATGAAAGCAAAGTGGGATGATGAATACTGGTTTCAGAGACCACATTCAGAGGAATGATTTCTTTGTGTAATTTTTGCTTGCTTTTGGTACTTATATCTAGACATGAGTTTCACGAAAAATATCCCTTTGTTCTGACTAATGAGACTGAGATGACTCATGAGGGAACTCTACAGCAGCAATTTGCTCTCTTGTCTGGTCACCATTCATCCTTCCAAGTCATTCATGGTTTGAATGAAAATGCTCCAGACATGAACTAAAAAAGTGCATCAGAGAACATTTAGTATTAGTAAGAATTGGTTTCAATAAATTTTGTGAGCTTTTTCATAAAAAATGTGCTGCTTGGTGGTGGAAATAAAATGATTTTAGACATTGTTGGTTGGTTATTGGAATTTATGGGTGCACCAACTACATCGGTCATGCAGCACCCTTACATTGTTTTTAGTATAATTTACTCAAGACACTCTATATTCCCAAATTGATATCCCAATAGATGGCAAGTACCAAATAAGTTGGTGCACAAGCATCCTACTCATGGGGTAAGCTATGAATACTCATTATTTGTGTGGGGTTGAGCATGACAAGATAATCAGCTATGAATTTACATACTTGGTCTACATTGATTAAATATACTTTTGTTATAATTTTATCTACCATTTCTCTGGAAGTTTGGGTATAACCTCATCCTCTTCTAATTTAGCCATTGTACCAATTTGTCATCTAGCAGTCATTCATTGGCTACCAGATACCATACAGCTGAGTACATCCTCCATAGAAATCTTATACATCTTATTATAGAAAGCTTATTGCAATTTGCTGATGTTATTAAGCTTCATTCTACTTATTCCAACAGTGTCAATAGTCAAAACTATTGCATTACTAAAACTGACATGAAAACTACATTTGTTGCTCACTATTAACTTATGTGGATCATCATGCCAGGTCTTCTCCCTTTATGTTGTTCCTGAGACATCACCTGGGAGCAAAAAGCTGCTGCAAAACCACATATGCAGATTCTACCTAATGGTGGTTTTGACATCATATGGAAGGTGATGCCTGGCTATGTTCAATACATATGTAATTGATAGCCAGGTAAGTAGGTAGGTAAAGGTAGGCAAGAACCTACCAAGACCATATACAGTACCTAGGTAGGTACTAGGTAGGTACCTAGGTACCTACCTACCTACATACATCTGGTTAGAACTTGAGAGGGTGCATATTGATATTCAACTCAATGATTGTTGCCCTTGGATGCAACACAAATGCATGCAACAGCATTGTCACAAATCATCAGCAGCAGCATATACCCAAAGCCATATAGGATTGATTGTTTGGGCTTAGGGGCACATCAACTGCTACTGGTTATGTAGTGCCCATTAAATGCTGTGGCTAGATAGCGGTAAGTGACCGAACTAAATTGCATCATACTTAGGTACCTAGGCACCTACCCACTCCACCAAGTCTTCTACCTAGCACTTGAAAAACTTCACCGACCTGCAAATTGATTATATACAAATAGTATTATTTCAGATCTTGCTTCGAATCAGGTGTGCAATACAAGCAACATGTGATTTATCGAAAATTCTACAATGAACTCGTGAATCTTAAACTAATGAGATAATCATATTAAAGGACTTTGCTACCTTTAAGTCTTACGACCCCTGGCCGTTTTCTTGCTCATCTTCGCACAAATTGTCCCGATCGTGTTGAGTCCTTACCACAACTTACAATGTTAATGGGTCCCATAGATAATAATTACCATAGCTCACTACGTGTAAAAATTATAACGTCCAAAAGTGATTTAAGTCTAAAATTGTCTGGTTGGTTGGTTACTTCGGCCTACGGGCGCATCGACTGCGTTTGTCATACAGCTCAAATTGTCTGGATTGAATGCGAGCATACATCTTTCAACACGCGCACGTCCGGCGGTCCGCGCAAACTTCGCCAGTCCGGGGGATGACTGCCCCCATAAGATCTCCAGAACTATGCTAGGTAGCGAAAAACTGAAAATTGCGTTGGATAGCTAGTGACAAGCGCTATCGGGAGTATTTGGGTCATGTTTTCACTCAGGTCAATATTTAGGTCACTGAGCTATCATAAGGCAAATTCGACCAGACCGGATGGGACCCTCAGATATTGACACATATCTCAGGACCTGTAACAGATAGAAGCAAATGACGAATGCTATTTGACAGCCCTTGTAATGTGCTATCGACGATATGCGGTGCGATTTCAGGTCAGGTCAACAGATAGATCACCAGAGGTCACCGAACTTGTGAAAATGTATAGTAATTTTCGGTACAAACTATTTGATGGCATGGCGGTGGGAAGCTCATTTTACTTGATATGACGAAGGACGCTTCCGATGACATTTAATAGCTAGGTCAATATTTTGCCTTGACCTTGGTTGACCTGAGGTTAAGGTCGTTTCCTGGCCTAGGTAGGTCATATTCAGTGGTTTCCGCATGCGATAGGATGAGCGATAAACGATAAACGATAATTATCGCTGTTAAGTAAATCGGTTATCGTTATCGTTTATCGCTAAATTTTCAAAATTATCGCTCATCCACTTATCGCAAGTTCCAAAAATTATGAACGATAAACGATAAAATGTAAAACGGGATGATGGGAAAAATGGAAGACGATCGACAGTGTATGCCGCGCGACAGTGTGTGTGCGCAACCTGTTGCCATCTGCTAAGTGTACAGATCTGTCAGACGGCCGACGGGTGGTATAAATTTGCGCGGCAGTCCGGGCAGAGGTCAGTCACAGGGGGGTCCACTCCCGCATATCTGGCAACTATCCAAATCTTCAGGTTAAAATAAGCCTATTTTCAAAGTTAATCGTCATTGAGATAATTGGATTATTTCATTATCATTTGAAAATAGCATTATGTACTCAGTGTAAAGAACTTGAAATAACATGTAGTTATTGATTGAGGCTTATTTTCAAAAAAAACCTTTAAGAACTGGCATTGTTCTACACTCCCGCATATCTGGCAACTATGCATATCTTCAAGTTAATATTAGCCTATCTTCAAAGTTAATCATAATTGAGATAACTTTATTATTTCATTATCGTTTGAAAATAAAATCGTTTGAAAAAAAAGTATCGTTATCGTTTTATCGCTATCGCTGTTAATTTTGTGAAATTTTTTTTTATCGTTTATCGTTTATCGTTATCGCAAACCTTTCTTATCGTTTTATCGTTATCGCAGGTCCGAAAATTAGTTATCGCGGAAAGCACTGGTCATATTGCATATAAGTCAAAACGTCTCAACGAGAGCATTTCGCCGTTGTTGAAATCATAACATTGGATTTTATACCACGTTGATGTTCGCTATGTAATTTACTGTAGGATAATACACAGCAATGCAAAACAAAATAAAGTAGCTAAGAAAAAGTGTTCGGCAATTTACCATATTTTACTTGACCTGACCTGTTCAGATCAAATATTAGGTGTGACCTTATATCGATGGTGCTAAGTGGCCTAGGATCATTCGTCACCTATTTTTTGGCGTATTGGGTGGACAAACCGATTGACGTTGGTTTGATCGCTCCAGCCCAATACTGTGAGAAATAATTTGCAGTTATGTGCGATGACCTAAGATGATCTTGTACAAATCATGGTGTAAATAATTGACTAGCATATTCGTAAACGACGTCAATGTGCATGAGATTTATACAATACAACCGAGGCCATCTACGCACCCAAGCAGGAATGCTTTTTATCTGAAGCTATGACCTCCGGTGAAGATCATGAGGTAGTTTAGGGAGGTCATGGAATGTATCAATTGACACATCTTGGCGATACAAACACAATGACGACACTTCCACCGTTCTAGCTCACTACAATGCGATGTAATGCGCATAAATGTGCTTGTGATCTCAACTAACCTCACATGGCCTTGGTCAGGTCATTAAGCAAAAATGTCAGCGGCAGCATTGAGAATAGCTTTCAACTACACGCCACAACCGTTGTGAGGTAATTCCGAAAGCATGTGTAACCAGGGAACATTTGTATATTTTACCATAGATCTATATTCAGCCTTGCTAACCTGATAAGTATGGCGGTAAATTGGGAAGCATCGCATGGGGCAGATATCTGTCGCCCCCGGACGTCCGCGTGTTCAATCGTAATCTCCAAAGAGAGAGAAGCTAGAACTAGGGAATGTATATCTGCAAAAACAGCTATTTGTTCATTGTATCAAAATGTTCAATTCCAAATAGTCAGGAGCAGACCCATGGGGCATTGTGGAAGAGATGATATGCCCCTGTCCCACGCAAAGTGAGACTATTCGCGCCGGAAAAGGCAGCACTTTGAGGAGAAGGCTTGAGAGTATCCTCCCTCCCCACCAGCGGTTTTTCAGCCCGAGGTGCCCCTCGGAGAGGAATAGGCTGATCAGGGATTCTTCTAAAAAAATAATAATTCCCCTTGGAAGAAAACTCTTTTCAGTGTACTCGAGTGTGAACAAGTTGGCGGCGTCCGAGGAAAAAGCAAAGTATGGCACTATGATTGCATGCTCTTCGTCGCATGCGAGGGAAGAGGACTGGCCGTGCGCGACATCACCGCAGCAGCGCGGTACTGGAGGAGTACTCGCTCGAGCTACCGGGGGGGGGCGAGCATTTCACACCGTTGGGACCTTATGAACATTTCACGCCTCCACCTGCCACCTTTCCTGCAGACGATGACATTCGATTCACAACACAAAAGCTAGCAAGAAAACATACTTTCTTACACAAATAGTATCCAGTAGAAGGTGCAGTCTCCCACAGCTCATTGCATCTCGCCTTCTTCCACTGGGTTTATATCGCACGTAATGGTTCAGCGCATCATGTTGTATTTCACTGACAGTGTGCATGTGGGGTCCTCGACCCGTGCATGATCGCCGGCTTCATGATCGCCGCAAACATTCCCGGATTGTGATCCGGGCGACTTCAAGGTCGGGTCCTCGCTCCTCAACAGATATGTAGCGTGCAGGTGCCGCGCAGCGTGGCCAAAGTTAGTACCATCTGGCTTCAGCGGGGATAACGTGGCTGATGGTGGTGTTACCTTGGTAGCCAGTGGCCTCACGGCTGTCGAACTTGGATGTTGTGAGCGCGAGCCATTCACGTGCTCCCGCCGTTCGGGTGACCCAGAGTGCCAAAGATTGCACACACAAAAAATGCGTCATACCCCAGCAGACGACTATGCGATGTGCCACGAAGGTTGAAACGAGGGATAGACGCGGTCAGCCGACGTAGATCTTGCCCAGAAAGTCACATTGGAAACATGCTGCCCATGCGATGCGAGACCATCGCGGGTGGTCCACAATGAACTCGTGAAAAGACTAGACGTAGGCAGCCCGCACTGGCCAAATTTCACAACCCGCGCAGATTCCGCAGGCCGAAATTCACATGGGAAGTGCGGTGGCTCCGTGACGAGGGACCACCGAGGTCAGCGTGCATTGATAATGCGACCATGCGTGCATACATTACAATATAAGTATTATATTTGGGAAGGCACCAGCAGACGCCACTGGCAGACGGCGATGGAGATGTCGCGGCGACTGTGGGACACAGAACGGCCGCCGCGGTGGCGAGAGGCGGCTATGTCAGGACGGTCAGGAAGGCGGCCAAGACCGCCTTCCTGACCGTCTGTCTCGAAGCGGGTTTTGTACGCTTCCATCCGGCTGACGGTGGCGGTCAGCGACAGAATTGTCGTTTCGAAGTCCGCTATAAATGAGCCGACAGTGGCGGCGACAGACGGAGCGAGACCGACAGTGGCTACCGCTCCAAGTGCAGCGACTACTCCGGCTGGATTGGATGCCTCCAAGAACCGGTCGGCAACATGTGTGACATCTGCCTACCGTTGGGATTATAGGAGCGATGTGATGGCAGCGCGCACAGACTGCAGCAGCCGCTGCAGAAATGAGGTGCGCAGCAGGCCGTTGTCGATTGAGGTGTCGCCGTCCACAGGCAGCTCACCAGACACTTCGCGCGGCAGTCGGGATGGCGTCTGGTCACCTATCTTTTGATGCCGGAGCGGAGCCTCAAAGCGTGCAGCGCGGGAATGGGCGAGCCGAGCTTTGAGTGCCTGGCAGAGGGCTGATAAATCGCCTGACTGGGTATGGATGACCTGTCCTTGACCCGTTTTGCCACATCGGAAGGTTGGACATCAGAAGCTTGAATCATGTGATGTAATTGATGATGCAAGACTCTGCGAAAGCGCAGTCAACCTGCAGCAGCCACAAGTCGGCATCGTCGGCTGAAATCGCGGGCATACGTTTCATTGCTCGCTAGATACCACTCTATGTTCACCATTTACCATGTACCGATTTCTTCATTGGCAGGTGAGATGTTTGAGGATCAATGTGCGATATTTTCCAGGGATTAAGACCAAATTTAGTTATATTTCTGCATAGTACAGGGACGTATCTCTTAAGTGAGGAGCAGTTTTATGTAATTTCTGTTTTCTTTTGGCGCTTGTGTTCCTTAAAGTATAACCTCGCTCGTTACTTTAACCTTATGAAGGAATACTTCATTGTGCTTTGACGTCAAGCAGCCAATTCCCTTTGGACGGGGCCGGCATTCTATTTTCGTGGAAACTCGTGGCCTTGTAAAGTTGTGCCAAGTTAGCTCGGGAGTTGCAAGAGTTGGGCAGTGGTGCAATCTTGTGTGCGTGGCGTTTCTGGGTTTCAGATACCGGTTCAAGCTAGGGATAGGGTTCCAGTTTTATATGTACTGATATAAAGCCAAGTTGTTACGCTATTCAGATATTGAAGGGGCGAAGTTTGTACTGTTGAATATTCAAGACCAAGAAAAGAGGCAGGATTCCGTTAAAATGTCCTCGAAGGTTGCCCAAAGAAATGGCAGGACAACTTCTGTTGGTGATGACGTCTGTGTTGTTTGTTTTAAAGATATTACCATTCGTTGCATTATGGACTGTGAGCACACGATTTGCTTTGAATGCTCAACAAGACTTCGAGTCCTATGTAGCAAGTTGGAATGTCCTATCTGTCGCCAGGGAACAACTGTCGTAAGTCCATGGTGTATTAATTTCTGAATACCAAATTTGGCATATAGGTAGGTAGGTTAGTTCCCTAGTTGCCTAGTTGTCAATACAACATATGGTTGAGGATACTGAACATTTGGTAAATTTGGATATAAATGCAACATTTCATTCTTTGTATTTTTAATGCCATGCTTTTTTATGTGAATATGATGTGGCTGTTGATTTTCTGTGTAAATTATTCCTTTTAAGTTGATGGTGGTCAATGCAGTTGATGACATAGGTAAGATATGGAGGAAATGTGCTTTGACATAAATGCTATTTCATCAGTTAACACTACAAACATTTGCATACCTTAATGGGATTGTCCTGGCTGTGGTTAATCCTTTTGTACCTTGATGGTCCCTGACTAACCAGCACTGTGTTCAGACTGAGGCTTATACAGCTTTGATGCTTCAAGAAAGATATGAATCTTGTGGAATTCCTTTGGAAAAACATTGTCAAACCTGGAAACAATTTGAGGAAATAAACTTGCCAGGAACAACACCATGATGTTGAAAGCATGATAAGCATGCATGACTGTCCTCAAAAGAAAGCTGAATAATTATGTGAGATACTGGAGCACAGCCCACACATGGAGAAGCTAGATTTACACTGGCTCAGTCGGGAATTGAAAAGTGATGTTTTAGTAGACAAATAGTATAAAAATAACCTCACCTAACTTAACATAGCCTAGACTAAGGTAATGTACCATAATATATTCAATATATTATAGCAAATATAATCTAACCTAACTTAACCAGAAAGCCATAATTATCCTAAACAAACTTTTTGGCCATTATGTCATCAAATCTAGGTACAATTGTTAGAGTTGCTGTTAATGTTAACAGTATTGCAAGGAACTTCTGGCCTTGAACTAAGGTTACATAAGAGTCTGGCTGCTGATATTCTGTGTAGTGATTATATATGGAAATAAGCCAGAAACATATGGTATCAATGTTAAAGAGTATTGAATTGAGTGCATGAAGTGTTGGGTTTCTTCTTTATTACATCTGTGACACACCAGGTATGGATAATTTTACATGATGGCTATATTTGTAGAGTGAAGATAATGATTGTGTATTTCTTGGCAAAAGAAAAGTAATAATTTGCAGAGAAAATAAATGTTCACAAATATTACATCAATCTAATTATACCAAACATTTTGGCTATAACCAAAAGAGCCTCTAATATTGGATCCTGTGGGAGCTTTCAAAACCTATCATGTGCAAAACCATCATGCTCAAAACCTATAATGTCTCAAAACCTATAATTCTCAATTCCTATAAGGCTTGATTTTAACTAATATTCAGAAAATATTAGTCTTGAAGCATCTAATGCTTCAAAACCACTCATGCTCAAATCATATGATGCATGGAATATATAATGTGCTGAGCCCATGATGATCAATACCTATATTAGCTGACAACTGCATGCCATTATCAGTCTTATCTCTTTACTTCACATTCCCACTGTACTCCAGTACTCACACCAGGCACAGGGTTTAATACAAATGCTTCATGATGGGAATCAGTGGAAGGTGAACTCATGGGATGACCAGCAGTACGAATTTCAGAGGGATATGGTGGCTTCAAAATTACTTCAATATTCTGTATGTTTCCAGGGTAGCACTAATATCAGCATTTTCCTCCCAAGTTCCTCATTCCTAGTTGGTGTGTGGTGGTGTGGAGCTGCTTATGTGGAGCTGCGGTATTGAAAGCCATCACAATGTTCTGGAAGTGTTGCTGGGCCACAAAATCACACCAGGTCTCCTGAAAATGTCATTGCCCCACCTGTCAGAAAAACAATCATACCCAAGCATATAAAATAACACTCTGGCTGCAAATAATGGAACAAGTGCCCCTGGAATTACTGATGGGCCCCCAAAAAGTAGAGCCGGAGCTGTTGAATATCACTGCGGTAGGCCTCAACGAGCCGGGCCGGCGCCCGCAAAAATTGCGCTAGAGGCCCAAAAGGCAGACCGAGACCCATGCAAATCATGCTGTGTACCTAAATGGTCGGATCAGGCCTCTAGAGATCATGCTGAAACCTGAAGGAGTGGGCCAGAGTCACTGAAAATCATGCTGAGAACCTAAAAAGAATCGCTGGAGTCTCTGAAATTGATACTAGTGCCATACAAAAATATGACCGAGGTCTCTGGAAATCACGCTGGGGACCTAAAATAGTTTTGCCGGTGTCCTCGAAATTTACTATGGGACCCAGGTCTGAACGGGGCCAGCGTAAAATTCATGCTGAGCCTGGAGATCCCCAAAAACTCATGCCCAGGCCCATACAAATCGCGCTATGGGCTACGCATATGCCGACGGGCTCCTCTCTCTCTCTAGAAACGAAGCACTGGCAACTGAAAAACAATCCTTACATGAACAATCAATTTGGTTCCCCAGAAATCGCGCCAATGACTACCAAAACGTGTTGGGCCCCTAAAAACTTGTGGAGGCCACCAAAACTCGTGTTAGGTATCCCAACAAATGACACCGGGGCCCAAAAATGCGCACCAGGACCTAGAAGAAGTCGCGTTGTAGCTCTTAAAAATCACACTATAAGTTAAAACGTCGTGGCGGGGCCCCAAAAGCCCCAGCTGATCCCACCGCTAAATCTATGCTTACCCGGAATGTTGATGCGGGCTAAAAAAAATCACGTCAAAGGCCCCTAAAAGCCGTCGTTGGCGGAACAGAAATGTGTCGGGACACTGAAAGATGATCGCACCGTAAGACCCGGTACAAGGAGGAACGGTACCGAGGCCAAAAAATATCGCGATGCTATAAAAAAATGAACTCCACCCCCAAAAGAACCACACCGAGACTCGATCGAGACATCGAATCGACCCGAGCACCGAATAAGAAAACAGAACTGGCCCTGGAAGAAAATAGACCGTTTAAACTCTGAAGGGTGTCATCGGCTTGAAAATATCCTTCGCTTTAATTTTTTAGTCAGAGGCGCCCCTTAGAAGCCACTTTACAGTGACGCCCTACCAGGCTATGATGGGCTCCCCATAATAACTGGGTTCGCCCTTGGAATGTAAATACATTTGGCAATCATATCGCGCACACGGGGTGTAACTGAACAACACAATTTGTGATGCCGTGGGATGCATGGGGTAATTGGGGAACTCATGTTGGTTTGATGTGCCTGCTCCATGCAGTTCCATGTTAAAGGCTAAAATATTGGATGGGGGAAGGACGCTTTCAGGGGTCCGGGAACACCAAGTATACAAAGCTCCATCCCTGCGCAGCGATCATGAGGCGATACTTGATCGGTGTCCACAGTAGTGTTTTCATAGTAAAATATTCTTCTCAAAATAGCATACAGGTAGCATGATCCGAAAGGAGCCGACTAAATTAGTCACTCATGACCAGTACAAAGCATGCTTCAGGACTATGACATGCAATCTCTACTGTCTACAACAGAGCATTCCAAACGTCTTCCCACACTGCCCTGTGAATTCGGCTGGTGGGGCACATGGGACGGGCGGAGACCTGCGGCCTCGCCGAAGCTGCGCACACAGGACCGTGGCGCCGCACTGGGGTGTCCCCTGTTTGCTCTGCTGCCGAGGGAGGGGATAGGGTATTTTGGAGGGATGGCGACCGCGACATTCCGGGTGCGCTGCAGCCATTGCCTTTTCTCCCCTCTTTGACAGACGAAGCCAGTTGGAAGGTGACTTTTGGTGATTAACACGCGTCCTGGAGGGCCTCTGAAAATGACTCACCCTGGAGGGGGGTGGATTTCCCCTAAGATCTCGGCTCCTATTAAAGCTGCAGTAACAAAATTCGTAGGGTGGGTGGATACGGTAGAGAAGTATATTCTGTGCAATTCCATGACCTAGCCGCCCCGGTAGCTCAGTTGGTTAGAGCGCTGGCCTGCACTGGTCTCCCCTGTACTGGCAACACAGCGTTCGAGTCGCTTCGCGCGCTCGCATTTAGCCCCCGGCCGGGAGTGTCAGTTGGCAGCTGGCCCGATAGGGTCGGGGACGAGCTACCAGGTGGCCGTGTCTGTGCATTGGCGCCACGTTAAATTCTGCCGTTGAACTGGAGTTCCTAGATCGGGTGATGGGGCCAGGGTTCACGCAACAAGCTTAGCAATAGAACCCTGGCTCCTCAAGCCACCCCAGCAACAACTTGGATTCAATTTATTTAAAAAAATATCTTCAAGGCCAAATGAGGTCAAATATGTGAGAATTATCTTGTTTTGTGTGGGTTGGCTCGTCATTGTTATGGATCGCTGCGATTGTGATTAAATGCTCCAAAATGGCCATCAACTATATTTTGGACGCTACTAATTATGCAATACAGCTAGACCCGCCATTTGACCTCAGGTCGCCTATATAGGAGCTCCCGGTCAGATTGGTTACCGATTCCATTTATCGGAGCCGGGCCGCCCGCCCGACTGTTCCGTCAGGCGGCTCTGCGCAATCAGCTTTGCGAAGAAAGGAGTGCAACACATGAATACAGCATGGAAACGCTTAGGTACACAACAAACAGTGGTTTTCAGGATATGTATGGAGTCACATGTAAAGTGACATCACCCGTATGACAGTCACTTGCAATTATGACAACATTCCAGCTGACCAAGTTTGGTTCCATTAACCTGTGATAAACTTGATCTGACTTGACCTCGGTGACCTAACACGACCTTGAAACTATATGGATAGCAATATACATCAAATAAGTCGCTAGTGTTGCCAAGAACACTGCCCTTTTGCCAATATACAGGAAGCGCATTAGCGCAGATTTGTCTGGTCAGGCGCTGAGAAATTGTTTGACTTTATGTCCCCTAAATAAAATAAAAATATCGGCCGATTTTCGTTTTTTCTTGCTTTAACACGCGCCCTGGAGGGCCTCTGAAAATTATGCGCACTGGACGGGTGGGTGGATTCCGCACCGCTACGAACTCGGCTCCTATTAAAATTGGATCACCGAAATTCGCAGGGTGGATGGGTACGGTAGTGAACTGTATTGTGTATAAGTTTCGTGACCTTAGGTCAATATCCTCAGGGTCAAATGAGGTCAACATGTCAAAATTTTCCGGTTTTGCGTGGCTTGGCTTGTCATTGTTATGGATCACTGTGATTATGTTTAAATGCTCCAAAATGGGCATTAATAGTGTTTTGGACATTACTAATGATGCAATACAGATGCGAGACTCAGTATTTGCCCTCAGGTTATCTATATAGCAGAACTTTATCAGGTCATTACCTACTCCAGTTATCGGAACCGGGCCGCCAGCCCGACTGATACGTTGGACTGCTCTTCGCAATCGGCTTCGAAAAGAAATTAGTGATGTACATGAATGAAGTATGGGAACGTTTAGGCACACATTGACACAAACAGTAGTTTTCAGGATGATTATCGAGTAACATGCAAAATGGCATTAAGCGCATGACAGTCATTTGCATTTATGACAAAATTCTAGTTGACCAAGTTTGGCTCCATTAACTTGTCATTATTTTCGCCTGACTTGACCTCAGCGAACTAATATGACCTTAAATTTGTGTAGCTTAACAATATACGTTCAACGAGTCGCTAATGTTGCCAGGTACACTTCCACTTTGCCAATATACGGGAAGCGCATCAGCACCGATTTTGTTTTCTGGCGCTGCGATTGTTTTTTTACTTTGGCAACTCCTAACTCGAAAATTTTCCCCGATTTCAATTTGCCTCGCTTTAAACAACGTGTTGGTCATTTCTAACCAATTACACAAACAATAGCGTATATCGGACGGTACAATCTGGAGTTATATACGAAAAATCGGAGGGGTGGACGGATTTCGTCCCCTCCAGGACGCATGTTAAACGACGCGCCGGTCATTTTTAAGTAGGTACACGAAAATATGGCGTATATTGATCAGTAAAATCTGGAGTTATGTACGAAGAACCGGAGGGGTGCCCCTCCCCCGCCCTCCGGGGTGCGGGTTAATGGGCCACATGCTCATATTTAAAATCGATCTGTCCTAGGCACTTGCTGATAATGTTGCTTTTCTTCTCGCTTCTTTGCTTTGCCACCGGAACACGTCAGGTGACAAAACGATTATCACAACAAGCCCACAGCACTAAAAGTAACGATCACATGTAGTCGTCACAGCATTTATTCACATCAATACGGCTTCTGATCAATATTCCCTGATAAGGATAAGTTTACCGCACGCGTAAGTTGAGACAGGGGCGATTCGTCAGAACAACTCAAAATATCAATGCTTTACACTTCCTTGAAAACAATTCTGATATGACTGATTTTGGCTCAAAATATCACTATTTCTGAATATGTGAACAAATAATAATTTTGTATCACCCAATGAGCTCCAGGCCCTCCTAAGTGAACATTGGCTCAAAATACCTAGACTTCCTCAACGCCTAACTTTATGCCATATGTGCTGGGCCCCAATTCCACAATCACCATTGAGCAATCCTGTAATTAGGTTAAATATTACCCTCGTGTAATATAAGATCTAATTCTTGAACAGCCCTACAATTTTTCAGCTAGAGGCACCCATTTGAGAAAAATGGCGCCCCTTGGAAGGAGGAGCAGATTCCGGAACGCAGAGTGCACCTCCTTTTATTTTTTTCAATCAAAGGCCCTCCTGGGTCTTCCATAATGCTCCCCATCGAAAGAAATGGCGCTTTTCCAGACAAGTGCCCCCACTCCCAATGACAGCAGATCTAGCCTGATTACTACGTTGTTCTTTCGCGGTCGTGAAATTCGGCTGGTTAAGAAATCGTTCTCATTTTGGTGTGACTTCTCTTGCACACTTGGTAACTTCCATTGAACCATTACGAAAAAACCGGAGGACTTTGAAACAGGGTTGGCGTGTTGAAATGTTCGGAACAGTTTCAGGATTCAGGATTATGGGAAGAAATTAATAATTGGATCACAATGAAGCTTAGAGGATTGTCAGTGTATTCTAACAACACACGGAAATCTGAATTTGTCCGGAGTGGGAAAACCTCGCGTTCGGAGTGGCATTAACACAACTATTCTCGCTCGTAGATGAAATTCGGAAGCAATATAAGCCATGAAGTCAAAAGGGAGTGAAATTTCTAGTTTTATGGAGCTTCACTTTGGCGCAAAGTTTCAGCAGGTTTTAAGAACGTTTTGGTATCATTCAGGCAATTTTAATGGGGAAAATCCAACCTATATCTTTTATATATATCGCTTCTGACTGATTTATAATATAAATATGAACGGTCTTATCCATGTCATTTGGTGCAAAACATGTCATTCTTCAAGGAGGCAAAAATAAATACATTATCCATGGCTTTTCTTGGCGATGGTCTAAATAGCTCCGGCCGGAGTGGGAACTGGAGAGCGGTGAATCCATCGAATCCGTGAACGGACCTTCGTACGCGGTCGGGGTGGCAAAGATGAATTCCTTTATTTGGTTAGCGGAGTGAAGTGGTTTTTGTTTATTGGACGAAGGATTTTCTTGGAAGCTCTTCCCTGCTATCCGGGTGGAATTGGTTGCACGTTTGGCTCGAGGTACGTGAGTTGGTATTACCTGACTAGGTGCCTACCTACCTGTGTAAAATATCTTCACGGTTATTCCAGTTATTGATTTGGATGAACCAAAGCCATAAGCATATTGTGTGGCGGGATATATTTGGATAATGCAAGGAGCGGGGAGTGAGACTACCTGTTGATTGCTGCGATGTATTGCCGACGAGCGTAGGAATGAACAAAACTGATTGTTTTGATTTTTTCTGGGACATCCTGTTTTCACTTACCATGTTTTGAATGGTTAATATTTTTCTTTTTAAAAGAGTTCAGTGCACATAGACTTCCCAGATATTATAGATATGCATGCATTCAAGCATTATTTCTGCACTAATGAAATGTTCAGGGAGTTGTTAGGTGCATCCTGTCCCCGTCCTCCATTGAATACCATTATACTTTTAACTTTTCTGGTCTCTGTCTTTCTGAAAGGATAAATTTGCAGTTTAAGTTTATTTGATTTCTTGGATTTTTTTTTTTAATGCAATGCTTATGAAGGTGCACATGTTCATAATGTACCTGCATGATGGAACCACACTTTTTTTTGGCAAGTGCAGTTGGGTAGCAAAATGACACCCAAAAAGTGGCTTGGAGTTCGTTGGGTAATTTAGCATAAAACGTAATGTTCAAAATGAAGAAAAAAGATCCAGCCTAGCTCTGGATGCAAGCAAGCAATTATTGAATGTAAATTTCTAAACAGTGTTTTTTTAACTTAAAAATGGAAACTAAACAACCTATTCCAACCTAACTTAGCTTATGCTAGCCTGGACAATTTTTTTAATTAAAAAGCTTAAAAATCCTGAAAGATCCCCAAATAAATTTAATAATTGTCCAATTTAAAAAACAACCTTAATCTAACATACCTTAGCCAAACCTAATACGTTTGTATGCTTCATGGAAGTAAGATGTGTGTAAAACTTGTCTTGTGGACAAGTAATAATCCCCATGAAAATTCCTATGCCATTCCAAAACTTGGCTCATCCACAATATTGTTTGTATTTGGGGGAAATGCTACCCTTTGTGGCGTGACAGTTGTGTGGATGCCACTCTGTCTATCAGTGTTCAGCCATACATTCTTCTGGGCACATTTGGACTCCGTTCTGAGTTTTTTCGTCACAAATGAAGAACATACACATGAAGGCATGGGTGGCTGTTTATCAATTCACCTGCATTGCACCAGACAATTACACATCATGTACACATGGAATGCCATGGAATGACATCTGTTTTACTTATGCATGCTAGCAAGCTGGTACTCTTCCAATCTGGCTGGCATCGCATTTTCAGCCCCACTACTGCCTCCTCTTGGAATATTCCTGCAGATGACCTGATGCAACAAATGTGCAATTTCCTCAATTATGTTCGAAAGTTTATGTGCTAGGGGATCCAGTGTGATCGAACAGTATAATGATTACTAGGACTGGATGAGGATCTTATTATCAGCCATAGATCACCAAATGTTATAGCATACTGCTTCATGGCCCCATAGCATACTGCTTCCTCTCCACCCAGCTTATCACTATTGTATAATGACATCTGGTTGTATATTGTTAGTTAAGCATGTCTTCATCCAGCAATGCAAGGAGTGTGTTTATTTTAGGAGTGTATAATTCTTTGGATGGCAAAAGTTCCAAAAAGGGCCACTTTTCCAATGCTGGCAGTGTGTGTGGTGTGGTGTGTGTGTGTGGTGTGTGTGTGTGGTATGGGTGGTGTGGGTGGTGTGTGTGTGGTGGTGTGTGATGGTAAATTTGTGCTTTGGGATATTTTATGACTTGATTTTTGTCCAGTGCAACATTTATGAATGTGATAACAAGATGTGATTGCTCATTTCAGTACATTGTGCTCTGAGTTATTCACAAAACAAGCTTGCACAGTGATCCTGGCTCAGTATGCCCAAATTCATGTTCGCCTAAGCATGTGATGTAAATAGATGTCTAATTTTGTTATTAAATATATAACCAACATGTTGGATGGTACATAGTTCATCTTCTGTGCAATTGTATGACATTATCATAGGGCTGTGTGTAGCACAGTACAACTTTAAAGTCCATAAGCAGCAATTGACAGTAAATCATGCTAGCTGTGTTCCATAGGCAAGTGCCCACTTCTTTCGTCCACTGTTATATATCTGGCGGATGTGAATAAATGGCTGAATATTTGGCTTAAGATGTAAGATATTGAGAAACAATCGTCCTGTCGTGTGTTGTCTTCCATTCCGATGTCCGTGTGCAGACACATTGGCCTGACCCGTGGGGCCGGCCCGCAGGCGGTGTTCACGCGCGACAGGGGCGCGTTCCGCTCCGAGTACATGCGCGCGCTGGACACCGAGGACAAGTACAAGCTGGCGCTGCAGGACGAGGAGGTGCGGCGCGCCTTCGCGGCGCTGCTGGCGCACGACTGTCCCGTGTGCGTCAAGAGCCGGCGCAGTTTCGGCACGCACCGCCAGCTGGCCGATCACGTGGTGCGCGAGCACCAGCGTCACTACTGCGACCTGTGTGTGGAGCACCTGAAGGCGAGTCGGGCGGCCGGTGCGCGACGCGTGTAGCACGCTGCTCGTGGTCGTCTGCGTCGCGGCGGGCGTGGCTGCGGCGGTGGGGATGGGTGCTGATTACTGTGGTGGTGGTGGTGGTGGTCATGTCGCCGGATATCGGTGCAGCTACTTTCAGCTGGAAATGTCTGTAGATCGCGGGAGCAAGTCGACCGCTTCATGGGACTCGTTTTGGTGTTGCAGTGTACCACAGGATTTTAAACAGTGAAGTTCTCAAATTTGTTGGTGACTCCTGTTTGTTAAATGAACTGTTCTTTGACAAATATAGTGTTAAAAATACGTGTGCGTCAGTATATTTAATAAATTTATGTATGTAGTGCTTCAACTACATGGAATTCCTTGCCAGACTACACTTTCCAAATAATGTTGACTGTTTGTCCTTACCCTTACCAACTAAAATGTCTGTAACATTTTGTCTTGTTCGTATGCAGTGTGTTTGAGTAGCACGCACACACTAGTACCCGTACCCGTAGAAGTATCCAAGATCAGCCAGATGGTTTTGTGAAAGAATGCATCTTGTCTGTCTCTGTCACCTTGAATTCGGTACCTAATGCCTACTGGTGGGTCCGCAAGCATATCTTCCCCCAACACATGATTAAGGACATGATGAGCCAATGTTGGCTAGTTAGTTATTAGGGGTTTAGGGCGCATCAACTGCAGTGGTTATACAGCGCCCATAGCCAATGTTGGCGATACAGACGATTTGACACCAGTTCATGGAGTTTAATTTCGTTCGCTATATGCGTGTCCGACCGTGCGTGTGGCACTGATCCCAGGTGTTCACCTCGGAGCGCAAGCTGTACACCCGAGAGACTCTAGGATTGCATCGTCGCAAGGGCGACCCGGACGACTCTTCCCATCGCGGTCATCCGCTCTGCGAGTTCTGCGAGAAACGGTACTTCCCTCGGGTGCCGGTAGATGGTGATAGCGGCACGTGGGTCAGTGGGACCTTATTTGGATTTGGATGTGTTTAGCTCTATGCTTGCCAGATGCTCGATATTTTTATCACACAGGAAGGAGAACGTTTGTTACAGTGTTTTCAGTATTCTAATTGCCACTCAGCCACACCTGACACATTTCAATTAGCTGTGTGGTACCTTCAGTATTCTTTTGCATGGCTCAACTCAATGCGAAGTAGTTTTTTTTCCAGTACCCCCTTTTTCAGTTTTTCGTTCAGTTTCATTAATCGTCCAGCTACGCATTTACACCGTTCTTCTTCAGAACCGTTGACCCTAGCGCATACAAGGCAGCTATACAACATTTTTGAAGTTTAGTTTTATTAACTGAATGTGCCATAACAATGTCGAAAACATGCACAGAATGGTCGCTAGGAAGGCATTTTTATGTTAAGTACGCTCCAACGTTCTCTTTGTCTTGGAAATGCAATCGCATCATGCTGTGAAGGTGTCGTTCACTGGCACATTTTATCGTACACCAGTCACTCACTGGGCCTTGTTCGGCCAGTGCACCTGTTGTGCTATAGTGGGTCTGGAGACGGAAGCATGGCACGTACAGACGTGGTCCCGCGGGCTTCCCCTGAGACACGGCCGCGACACTGTGCCGTCGCCGCCCAGCAGTCTGCCTGTGTTGGGCGAGCGGCAGTCACGCGGCGCGCCGTCGTCACTTCGCTGTGCACCCGCTGGTGCGGCCAAGCGTGCGACTGGGTCGTACTGCTGACTTGTGCACACGGTGTTGAAATACCGATGTCTCGTTGGACGTGAGAGGTCGAAACGAATACAATAGGATGTTGAAATCGCCATGGAAATAACGCTGTGAAAATAATGGAAATGGTTAGTCCTGCATACCCACTTTTGAGACAATTGCGTACATATCACTCTTCCTGCTTTGTTTGGTTGACAAGTAGCTAATTTGCGAAGACCGATATACGATAACGATACAAGCACCTATGCTATAAACTGGCGTTACATGACATAGCGCTTAGGCGCTACGTGGCCAAAGAAGTCGATGAATAACTAGCATAACATAGCACATTATATGAAGTCCCTTCACCTAGAATTGCGCCACGGGCTGTTCGTTATCTCGATGCCAGGTCTGTTATGGTGAGGCTAAGCATGATACTTGTAAGCGGAATGCAGTTAGAAACGATAAATGAGCCGTGTGCGCACCTCCTTTACGTGCTCCTCAGCCGCTGATGCTGACCTTTGCACTTGCTCGACAGTTTTGTCAGTGACGTGTAATAACTTAGTGTTCGCCTGCACCGGCATGTGCGAGTTCCGGCAGACGGCTTCACCGGGGTGTGCGGGTTCCGGCAGACGGCTTCACCAGGGTGTGCGGGTTCTGGCAGACGGCTTCACCAGGGTGTGCGGGTTCTGGCAGACGGCTTCACCAGGGTGTGCGGGTTCTGGCAGACGGCTTCACCGGGGTGTGCGGGTTCTGGCAGACGGCTTCACCAGGGTGTGCGGGTTCTGGCAGACGGCTTCACCGGGGTGTGCGGGTTCTGGCAGACTGCTTCAGCGGGGTGTGGGGGGGGTGCGGGTTCTGGCGGATGGCTTCACCGGGGCGGCTTCACCAGGGTGTGCGGGTTCTAGCAGACGGCTTCACCGAGGTGTGCGGGTTCTGGCAGGGCCCTGACCCGGTGTACAGGTCCCGGCAGACCATTTGACCTGGCATACAGGGTCTGACATACCGCTCTACTGGGATGCGCAGAGTCTAACAGACCATTTAACCAGGGTGTGCAGGTTCTGACAGACCAGTCAGCCAGTCAGTCAGTAAGAGATCTGGCAGTCCATTCGCCCGTGGCGTGCGAGATCTGGCAGACCATTTGAGTGGGATGTGCAGACTCGGGCAGGCGTGCCTTGACCGGGTGCTCGGCTTTGCGCAGGTACATGGACAACGACGAGCTGTTCATGCATCTGCGCCGCGACCATTTCTATTGTCACCTGTGTGAAACGACCGGCAAGCAGCTCTTCTACGAGTGAGTGACCATGTTCGGCCCGACCCGGCCTGATCCGATGACCCGATTTACCTTAGCCTCGCCTTCTTGGAAGCCGAGCCCCGGAAGGCCGGCCGCAAGTCATTCGTTTGCAATTATTGTGAACGGAGTTTGTCTGAGCACACCAAGCTACCCATGGAAAGACTTGGCTTTGCCTGCTGACCATTTTTATTTGTATTACATTATCTGTCCTGGTTTGTCATTGCTTCGCAGGAACTCGTAGAATCGAACTAGGTAACCTGATCTGGGAACTGTTTGTTCAGCTCTTGGCATATTGAGATGTGACGCGGTTTGTGTCCAGTCAAGCTAGATTTACCTGCACGTTATCTGTTTTTTTCTTTCGTGTTGGTCGTGGTGATCGTTGAAGAGTGGCCGAGTGACGTGTTCTCCAGGTTTCGCGCAGGGTGGGAGCAGTTCCACAAAATAGTCTTCTAGTTTGGTTGTTCTGGTCACATTTAATGCAATGCAAAGGATGGGTTCCCTGTGCCTTACATATCGATTTGCAGTCGCAAGGTCGGAAGTTCAGGAGGGCTGCTTAGTAGGCAGAGCAGCACCAGAGCAGTGCCTGTCGGTGTGCCGATAGTGCACTAGATAACTGACTTCGTCTTTGACCCCAGTAATGGTTTCAACACCAGCCTCCCGCACCTGCTCTCTCGCTCGCCGTGGCCTGTGTGGCTACGGGGAACCCCGTGTGACCGCGCGTGTTGATTGGGCCGCAGCGACTACGAGAGCTTGGCGCATCACTTCAACGCGGAGCACTTCCTCTGCGAACAGGGCGAATGCGGCGAGAAGAAGTTCGTCGTCTTCCGAACTAACATCGATCTCCAAGGTGAGTTAGACACTAGTAGGTGGTGCACTGGGGAGCCAGGCACCAGTAGGTGGTGCACTGGTGAGCCGGGCACCAGTAGGTGGTGTACTGGTGGGCTTGGTCACCAGTAAATGGTGTAAAACCTGCTTCGTGCTGCTGTATATCTCAGTGCAACGCACTCCCGCGCCGCGGGGACGAGTAGTCTAGGGGTAAGTTGTCCGTCTCACAGTCAGAAGATTGTGGCCTCACGTGTCGCTTCTCTTCGCCCGCAACCAATTGGCGTGAGAGATCGGCGACGCTACGTGACTCAACGGTTGAGGTGTCGTAAAGCCAATAATCACCACCGCCACCCCCGCGCCGCGGCATAACCCATACCCAGCGCAACCAATCGCCACCCCGTGCTACCGTGTAGTCCACAGCCAACTAAGCCAACGTTTGGCGTGCCTCAGCCCACAGGGCGGCGGAGCACTCTGACAGCAAGAGTCGGGGCCAGCTGCGGCAAGAGCACACACTGGCGCTCGATTTCAACTCAGAGTCGGCCGGCAGGCGGCGCCGCAACGACCGCGACCGGAGCGACGCTTACGGGGGCAGGTACGGACACGATATGGTACCCAGTCCGACACGGTATGGTGTCCTGGTCCAGTCTTACGGGGGCAGATACGGACACGGTATGGTACCCAGTCCGACACGGTGTGGTGTCCTG
The DNA here is from genome assembly GCA_034440575.1 of Imbricaverruca yamaguchii. Taxonomy (NCBI): domain Eukaryota; kingdom Metazoa; phylum Arthropoda; class Thecostraca; family Neoverrucidae; genus Imbricaverruca; species Imbricaverruca yamaguchii. Next base: position 3,434,602 of record JAOTOL010001663.1, read on the forward strand.
GTCCAGTCCTACGGTGGCAGGTACGGACACGGTATAGTACCCAGTCAGACACTGTGTTGTGTCCTGGTCTCACGGGGGCAGGTACCGTCACGGTACGGTGTCTTGGTCCAGTCCTACGGCGGGAGGTACGGACACGGTATGGTGTCCTCGTCCAGTCCTGCGGCGGCAGGTACGGACACGGTATGGTGTCCTCGTCCAGTCCTGCGGCGGCAGGTACGGACACGGTATGGTGTCCTCGTCCAGTCCTGCGGCGGCAGGTACGGACACGGTATGGTGTCCTCGTCCAGTCCTGCGGCGGCAGGTACGGACACGGTATGGTGTCCTGGTCCAGTCCTACGGCGGCAGGTACGGACACGGTATGGTGTCCTCGTCCAGTCCTGCGGCGGCAGGTACGGACACGGTATAGTACCCAGTCAGACACTGTGTAGTGTCCTGGTCAAGTCTCACGGGGGCAGGTACCGTCACGGTACGGTGTCTTGGTCCAGTCCTACGGCGGGAGGTACGGACACGGTATGGTGTCCTCGTCCAGTCCTGCGGCGGCAGGTACGGACACGGTATGGTGTCCTGGTCCAGTCCTACGGCGGCAGGTACGGACACGGTATAGTACCCAGTCAGACACTGTGTAGTGTCCTGGTCAAGTCTCACGGGGGCAGGTACCGTCACGGTACGGTGTCTTGGTCCAGTCCTACGGCGGGAGGTACGGACACGGTATGGTGTCCTCGTCCAGTCCTGCGGCGGCAGGTACGGACACGGTATGGCGTCCTGGTCAAGTTCTACGGGGGCAGGTACGGACACGGTATGGTGTCCTGGTCCAGTCCTACGGCGGCAGGTACGGACACGGTATGGTGTCCTGGTCCAACCTAATCGAATCTGATGCAGTCGGACACATGCCTGCTGCACGTGCCTCTCGGGTCAGGTCAGGCCTGGCGATTTACATGGTCTGCGAGAGCGTCCGTTTACGCTCTTCTCTGTTGTTGCGTCGTCTGCTGCAGGACATGCACGGGCATGCATTTGACACCAACTCGTGGCGGTGCCGTCACCCAGCGTGGTCAGCAGCGGACAGGATGTTGTACCCGACGGTGGTGGATGGATGCATTCACGGCACGGTTTAATTGGTGTTTGGGATCTGGGAGCTGGAGGAGAAAATATCATTGCATTTTCATTTGATGATGATTCATTTATGTGCCTGGCATCACGAGTGCCCCGCTGTACTCGTTAGTGCGTTTTGGTATTACTGTGTAATAGCAATAGGTTTACAGTTATTTCAAGCAGTACAATCCAAGCAAAAGGCAAGGACAATTTCTGGGCGAGGATTATGTGGATGGAAAAAATGCAGAGCAGGGCTGTTTTTCAACCCTGCCTCACGCTCTATATTTCACCATCCAGAGAGATTTAGTGATTTGTCGTCTTAGGATCGAAACGCGTTCTATTTTGTGGGACTGCTGTGATCATAAAAGCCATAATGTAATTAGCGAAATACGTCGACATGGAGGTGGCCACGGAACCAATTATTTGTTATTCAACATTAACCGCACTACCTTCCCTGTACTTCTCGTATCGAAGCACTATATGTTCTGTCTCCATCGCGTTTTTTTGCAACACGTTGCTGGATACGACTCCACAGCGTTGCGGAATGGGGGGTATCGTAGCTGACCAGTTGGCCAGTTGGGAGAGGTGACCGGTTTTTCTCCCCATCCCCAGGTGGGAGCCGGCGCCGGAGCCTCCCCAGCGGCCGCCCACGCCTCCCGCGCCGCCTACTGTGAACACGAGCAGCACGCAGGAGTTCCCGACCCTGGCTGGAGAGAGAGCCGGCGGCGCCGAGTTCAGCGGCAGGTCAGTCCGGGGCACCGCCAGGGTCGGTGTCGTGTCACGACCGTCGAGCCGTGGTTCGCGGATCACGCATCTCTCCAGTAGTGTAGTAATGTAGTCACTATGCAGCTGCTCTGAAGCTGATGTTACGGAGCGAGGTTCCTTTTGGCGTGTGCGTGCGAGATCTGATGCACCCTTTTCTGGACCCAGTCTGGGATGCCGGTGTCGGCCAGGCAACCTGACGTGCCTCTGTATCCACCTCACCTCACCCCACCCCTTCCTCACTCCAGTGTTATTGTGTCAGCCATCGGCTCTGTGCCCGTAACGTACCCGTGTGCCGGCCATGTACCCTGTGCTCGTGACGTGCCTCTGTGCCCGTGACGTGCCCCTGTGCCCCTAACTTATTCTTGTACTCTGCGCCCGTGACGTACCCCGGTGTCGGCCATGAACCATGTGCCCGTGACTTACCTCTGTGTCTGTCGTGTGCTCTGTGTCCTGTGGCCATGACGCACCTCCGTGTCGACAGGGGCGGTAGCCTGGCGCAGCGTGTGGCGGCAGCCGCTGGGAAGACGGTGCGTAACGCCTCGTCTCGCGGCCGGCCGTGGGACAACCGGCCCGTCTCCGTCAACGACGACGACTTTCCCACGCTGGACGGTCGGCCGCCGGCCGCCACCACCGCGCCTGCTGCCGCACCGGCCTTCAGCGCCGGCGCGTCGCGGCGTGCTCCGGCGGCGGCACCGGGGGCGTCGACGGTGCGCGTCAGACAGGAGGACTTCCCCACTCTGGCGGCGCCGACTCCGCGGGCAACCATGGCGCCGGCGGCGGTCCGGCCGGCAGCTCGGCCAGCGGTCCGGTCGGCGGCTCGGCCGGCGGCACCGGCGGCGGCACCGGCGGCGTCGACGGTGCGCGTCAAACAGGAGGACTTCCCCACTCTGGCGACGCCAGCTCCGCGGCCGACCACGGCGCCGGCGGCGGTCCGGCCGGCGGCTCGGCCAGCGGCTCGGCCGGCGGCTCGGCCGGCGGCAGCGACGGCTCGCAGTTCGGCGCCGGCGGCTCGCAGTTCGGCACCGGCGGCTCGCGGCTCGGCGCCAGCCGCCACCTCGTCCGTGACGGTCAGCGTGCAGCGGCGGCCGGCTCGGCACGCCGCCAAACCGGCGCCCATCGACTTCAAGCGGCGGCCGGCGTCGGCGGGCCCGGCGGCAGCGATGGCCGCTGCCGCCGCCGCCGCCGCCTGCGACGACTTCGGCGACGATGACGACGACTCGCCGCCGCCGTCTCAGACTCGCGTTCAGCAGGTGGGCACGGCGGTCGGAACGGTCTCAAACTGGACAGAAACCTGCCGGGAATGGTGGAAACTTTCTGGGATAAATGCTTGGGAACCACTGGGAAAGGGTGTTGCACATGAAAAAAACCTGGAGCTTCGCGGAAAGGTTGGGCCTTCTCGAGAACAGCTGCGATTTATCATGTTGGGTTGGAACTTGTAGGAGAGCCTTCTGATTCTCTTTTGATGGGCTGCACTCTGGTCAGATGACTGGGTTGGAGTGCAACGTCTGAGGAAGGGCCGATACTTCTGGAAATTGACTGAAAGGTCTTGGAGATGACTGGTACATCTGGATGGGCGGGCGCGTCTCGACAGGGGCTGGGACTTCACCCGGAGCGACGGAAGCGGTTGCGAAGGCGTTCAACCTCAGCGATATGAGCAGATTTGGAAGAGCTGGGCGTTGGTATGATTGTTAGTGGTTCAGTGTTCATTTGATCCGGTAGCTGATTGAACTGATAGTAGCAGCTCAGTGTTATGGTCAGAGTTTTCCATTAGGTGTGTGAAGTCCAAAAGAACATAGTAGGATATGGCAAGTCATATGCCATATCCTACTATGTTCACATGTCATACTGATGTTATGCCACATTTTCTAACTGCCACGAAACTCGATTTGGAGCAAATATAGTATATATAACGGCACTTGTTTTCAGTGCGTCTGAGAGTAACGATACCAATGCTGTCAAAATTGACATTGTACATACAACTGGTATTATAATTACCAGTAGCATATTGAACTCGAAACGGACTGGTACCAGACCATGCTAGGATAGCAGTTCGGTTACCTTCGGCGTGTTGCCATTTTCGACAGGTGGCCAACGCCAGCAACATCACCATCCAGCCGCGAGCGCCGGAGGCACCGCGAGCCGCGGCGCGCGCAGGCGGACCGCCGCCGCCCACCAACGAGGCGTTCCCGTCGCTGGGGAAGCCCGCCGGCCGGCCGCCGACCTGGGTCAAGCAGAAGAGGCCCGAGCCGGCGCCGAAGGCTGCGCCCGCCAAGCCCAGGCCGCCGCCCGGCGCCGACTTCCCGTCGCTGGGACCGGTGGCGGAGCACGGCAACTTCCGGGACTTCCTGGGCAGCGCCGACGACGCCGACGTGCTGTCGGCCAGCACGCCGGCGTGGATGGCGGCCGGCGCCGGCGGCGGCGGGGCCAAGCACAAAAAAGAAGAGCAAAAAGAAGCCGGCGAGCAACGGCGGCGGCGGCGGCGAGGCGAGCGGACACAACGGTGCTGTCGACGCGGCGGCCGGCGCGCTGAACGGTCTGACGGTGAGCCCAGTGTCGCCGTTCGAACCGGAGCAGCCGGTGTCGGACCCGGAGACGGAGCAGGACACCTCCGCTCTACACCAGTACCGCCAGCCGACAAACTTCGCCGACAGAAACGGCAAGCTGTGGCGGAAGCTGGGTCAACTGTTCGAGTCGGAGGACGACGTTAATCTCTTCAAGTCGCTCTCAAGTGAGTGGTGCACAATATAACGAGGTTAGTTATGGACCCCCTCATTTAATTCATTTATCTCACATGTAGTCTGGGTTTCGAGCTCGTTAGTTATTTGGGATTTGGGGCGCTTCGACCAGTTTGGATCATTCGCACCTATGGGGTCCGAACTCTGAGCGGATTCCAGGCATTTTGCCAACGCGTTGTTTAGACACGACGTGCCGCCGTGGTGCCGTCCGACCGTGAGATGCTGTGACTTGTCAGCGTATTCCACTCCGGCTCGGTCTGCTGATAGTGCTACTGGACACCTGGCATCACTCTGATGCCAGGTGATGCAAGCGTGGGGCCGGGGTGCCGGTCGGAAGTACTTCCGACCGGGGCCGTCAGCCAGTCCCCACGGGTGTCGACAGTTTCGGCCTAGGCAGAATGTGCCAACGAAGTCGATATCTCATGGCCGGTCGGCGCTCGCCACGGCGCCGTCGCGTCTAAACAAAGGTCAGCGCGCATGCAGATGGTGACGAAATGCCTGGTATGCGCTCAGAGCTCGGATCCCAGGATGCATGGGAGCGAAATGTATTGAAAAGATGCGGTCCAAAACTAACTTCGTTTCAATATAGTATGCTACTATACCTACCTGGTGTAGGTATACCTATAGCTGGTAGCATGCTATCAGTCGTGTTAGCAATATAATTCACATGGGTTGACACATGGGTATGCGCTCAGAGCTCGGATCCCAGGATGCATGGGAGCGAAATGTATTGAAAAGAGGCGGTCCAAAACTAACTTCGTTACAATATAGTATGCTACTATACCTACCTGCTAGCATGCTATCAGTCGTGTTAGCAATATAATCCACATTGGTTGACGCACCCTAAAACCCCAATCATCATCAATCATCATTAATCATCATCAGTCGTGTTAATTGCGCATATTTTGTGAAATGGAACCGGATAACCGTTGTGCCATAAAGCACACCAAGGAAGACGAAGCGTGGTCATATTGCAATCTGGTGATAGTGATGTCATCGCAACGTTACAGAGATGTACATGGAGAACAGTGTGGACGCGGACACGTACTACAGCGACTGCCTGAAGCGGCTCGGCAACGCCCGCTTCGGCAATATGTTCCCCGAGCTTCTGGTCCTCTTGCCAAACATCGCCAAGCAACAGGTGAGTGTGGTGCCACCTGTTAACCGTATTCGGTTGGTATGGGGGATTCCGACTCCACTCCTTGTGTTTTGTTTTTCGCCTGCCGTATATGCTGTGTGAGTAGAACAGTTATGTCGCTGTTTAATTTATAGTTGACACATGCTATAGTTAACCAGAGCACCGAGATGGTTGACCGTCACAATGTCGTCAGCGATGAGTTTAAAGCTGTAATCGGCGTCACCTTCAGACCAGATTTGCTGACCGGCCAGCCGTGGCGCCGCTGCTGACATCTGGCGGCCGTTGCAGGAACTGCTGGCGGCGCATCAGAAGCTCAACGCGCACGGCTTCCAGCGCAACAAGTTCCCGTCGTGCCCGACGTGCGGCCAGCTGCTGGTGTTCGACGACATGGCCGAGCACGTGGCGGTGCACTACGACGAGGGCGACCTGCCCTCACTAGGCTGAGCTCGGCCGGCGCGCCACCCGGGGCGGCTTCCGGGGGAGGGGGGGGGGCGCCTGCGGCCGGCCGGCGGGCAGTTCGGCCTCCGGGGGGCGTCCGTTGCAGTGATGGAAATAGTGGCTCGTGAAGTAATCGGTGAGTGCTCAAGGCAGTGCCTTTAGCAGTGCTCACGCCCATGTGAACTCACACGTTCCGTCATTTAGCAAATCAGACTAATTTATGGTATTTGAGTATCGACAACCGGATCATGCCTTGTTCCGTGTGGTGTGGTGTGTTGGCATGGGGCGGTTGTAGCCCGGCGTGACGCTCCGCGTTGCCGAGCGTGGCCGGCCTGTTACGAGACTCGTCGACACGGTGGCGTGCGCGGGCTGGTTGTGGAGGACGTGTCAGCGTGTGCAGGCTGGTTGTTGAAGACGCGTCTGTGTGTGAGCGGGGTTGGTGCTGGCGTGCTATTTATGGTGTCGGACAGGTGGTGCTGCAGAGGCGGTGAACTTGCGGCTGTCGGTGCGTGGTCCGTGGAGGTGAATCGCCGGTCGGCACGAGATTGCGGCTGGGCTGACCGCTCTCCTCTGAGCCGGCAGTGGGCTGGCGTGTGTCGGAGATCGGGTTGGCGTGCATGACAGGCTGGCGGCTGGTCGGTGTCGCCTGACCGGTGGGCCAGGCGTGTATCATACTGGCCAGGCGTGATGATTACTGTGCGTGTATATCATCGCATGTGTTCGCCGCAAGGTGCGTTATATGCGTGGGGGGACTGGGATCCAAGTTGGTCCTGAATTACGCCGTGTCCAAACTTAGGCCCTTTTTTCTTGAAATATTTGTTTTCTTCATCTTCGAGACACGCAATTTTAGGAAAGTCCAGTCTGTGGTGGCTCGTGCCACTCATTGTGAATGCAAAAATGAATCAGGCTGGCTTCACATCTGGTAATGGATATTCTTCAAATCTCTGTAAGTTTCTTGATTTAAGTATCTGTTAACTTGAACAGGTGTTGATATAACGAGATACCAAAGCACACCCCAAACAATGTAGTTAGTCTTTAAGCAGCGTTGTCAACCACGGATCGATCGTGGATGGGTCATTTAAACAAAAACGATGCGAGTCGAAGTCAGAACTGCCTGACCCGGTTCTGGCGGCAAAGTACTGCAGCATTCAAGTCCGGATCATGCCGATGCTTGTTCAATTCAAGATTTCCTTTTTAGACAATGAAGACTGCAAAAACACCAACAGCGATGGAAAGGACGACGCACACGTGTTCCGCTCGGGTTGGTGTAAAAGGTTTTGGTCGGTGCAACCTGCCCGCAAACCTAGGTTCTGCCAGGTCAGTGTCGTGTGCGATAAGGCGGGCACTCTCCGAAGGTGCACGGTGGTGGGTGGTCGGGCTCGGACCGGTAGAGTTGGCGCCACCCAGCGGTGCTACCCCAGTCTCGCGCCAAACTGAAGTGCGTCGGCGACTGTCCCCGGGCTGGCTGTGCTGTGCATGTTGGTGGTCAGGGCAGACCACAGTCCAGCAAATACATTCTAATTTCCGAATACGATGCAGAATATATTACTGACGTCCGGCGCACTTTCTCGTCCTACACGTGAATATGCCGATGTCTGCCAGCTCCGCATCGTCACAGGTCCGGCCGCGCAGGTGGTGTTTTGAACCGTCGTACGGGCGTCTCGTGTACGCGCGCATCGTCGACGTCGTAGTTCTCTCGATTACGTTACGTTTCTCTCGCCGTTTACTGTAATATCTGCACAGAGACAGATCCAAGAAGCACAGAATGCATGTGTCCTCATGGCAATTACGTTACAGCTCTGGATGTAGGTGCCCCTACAGGCCGTTCGTGTGGGCCGTTTTCTTTTTTTTCAGCTCAGGACGCTCCTGCAGTAAGTTAAGTGTGCCCCGTCCCCGGCCTTGAATGCTTTTACCAATCAATCCGGGGAAATTGTGTCCCTCCAGACAGTCCTCCCGTCAAAATTCCTCGATCCGCCCCTGTTACTTCGTCATTCGTCTGTTGGCTCCCGTATTCCGAGCCTGAGACAGCTTGATGGGAGAAAAGCGCAGGTTGGTTCGTTGTGAATCAGGTGCGACCGCACCATTAGCAGGGATCAGGCCTAGGGCACCCCCTCCTGCCCCAGCGCGACAAGCATCCATCGATGTTGAGTGATCGCTGCAGGCTGGATTTTTTCTCACCACACTGGAGGGATGCCTGCACGGCTCTCGAGTGCCCGCTTGTAACCCCCTCTCAGGTCTCCTTGGACGAGTCTCCTATTCCCGATCAGCATCTCTGCATTTCGTGATGAATATGTATAAACATCTGGGCGCTACATGACCAATGTGGTCGATGCGCCCTAAGGCCCTAATAACTAACCATGGATAAACGTCCAGACCAATAGTGTCGTATTGCATACTAGTTTCAGCGGGTCATTGGCCTCAATGGTTGGCGAAGTCTTCTATTTCGTCTGGACCCGACCAGGCATAGGTGTCACTGCATGTCCTAATGGATAAAACTTCCCCAATCGTGATTGATTTAGCTCTCCGATGAGATTGGCTCAACCCTCCACTCAACTAGTTTTTTTAGCGGATGTAGCCCCCTCCGGACAAAAATGCTCCCCCAAGCCAATTCACATTCCTCATTGCTTAAGAGCAATGGGCCCGGGAGCTCGAGTTAGGCTGGGATCTGATCCATTGTAATCAATTATGCCCGCCCATAGTTCAGGTTATCCATATTGTTCACTGCGTCAGGATATCAATATATTAATTTATCCTTGTGTGGTTCGATGGGGAATGGAAATTGAACCTGACTAGTGATCCCTCCCCCCGAAGTGGACCCAATTTTCGATTTTGATGATTATTTCTTGGGACTTAGACATTGCATCAATATGACGCTTTTACACCCTGGCCTCGACGCCAAAAGTCGTAAATTGTGCTGCGTGACCCTAACGTCACGCAGCCAACATTTTGAATGGAGCGGGTCGGCCAAAAATCAAATGAAATAGAAAAAGCTTCCGACACGTGAAGCGCACCAGACATTAAGTGTCGTGCATGGTGAAAATCTCGAAATTGATCTTTTGATGTGTCCTTTTGGGTGCACAGTGGGGTCCTTGGCTGCGCTGGCCTTGGCTGCGCCTCTGTTCCCCCTCCCACCCTAGATCAAATCCTGTTGACGAGGCCGTGGATCGGTAACCGGACAAATGTACGCAAAGCAAATGTACGTAAGCGCAAATGTACGTATGCGCAAATGTACGTATGCACAAAAGCACGTATGTGCATATGTACGCATGCGCAAATGTACGTAAGCGCAAATTTACGTATGGCAATTACATGCAAGTGCAGATGTACGTATGCCAAATTTACTTAAGCGCACATTACTTAAGAGCAAATGTGCCTATAGCATACGCACCTAACCAAATGTACTTAAACGCAAAGCCACGTATGCCTAAATGTACGTACATTGGCTCATACGTATATTTGCTTTTGTGTTCCTTTACGTTTACGTACTGTTGCGCTTAGGTATAGTTGTGTTTACATTCTTTTGCGCATGCATACACTCGTATACGTACATTTGCGCATATGTACATCGGCGCTTACATACATTTAATCATGCGTACTTTTACGCTTACTTACATCTGCACTTGCATACATTTGCGCATACGTAATCTTGTGCATACGTACATTTGCGCTTATGTGCATTTGCACATACGTACATTTGCGCTTAAGTACATTTAATCATGTGTAATTTTGCGCTTACGTACATGTGTGCATACCTTGGCGCTTGCGTACATTTGCGAGTATGAACTTTTGCGCATACGTACTTTTGCGCTTACGTACATTTGAGCTTGCATACATTTGCGCATACGTACATTTGCGCTTATGTACATTTGCACATACGTACATTTGCGCATGAGTATATTTGCCATACGTATATTAGCCATTCGTATACCTGCGCTTACGTACGAATGCCATACGTACATCTGTGCTTACATATATTTGCTTTGAGTACATTTGTCCAGTTGCTGTAAGCGTACTTATGTCATACGTTACCTAAATAAATGTACGCGAACCCAAAGGTACGTAAGCGCAAATGTACGTATGGCAAGTTGACGTACATTAAGTTGACGTACATTTGCCATACGTACATTTGCGCTTACGTACAGTTGCACATGCGTACAATTTGCGCTTACATACATCAGCCATACGTACACCTGCGCTTACGTACAATCGCCATACGCACATCTTAGCTTACGTTCATTTGCTTACGTACATTTGGCCGGTCACTGCAAACGTACCTATGGAATATGTACCTAACCAAATGTACGTGAATACAAAGGTACGCATGGTACGGATTACGCCGAATACGTGCTACGCTAGCCGCGCCAACGCCAGCTGTCCAACGACAAGGACACCAAGCCCACGGAGGACACCGACCACAAACCGCTCGACCAACTGCCACCATGTCGTCTGTTCTGCACCACGTACCCTCAGCTCTACCATACACTGCCATCTCTATCATCTCTGCCTTGGACTATCATCTTTGCTGGATCTGCAACTTCACTTCAGGTTGTTCCGGCGGTGCCGCCAACCTCCCCCCCAATACCGCCGATATTTGTAAAAGTGTGCTCATTTCTCTCCTACTCCACCACTAAACCCAAGACCCACACTGAACACTCCTACGCACCACGCCTACCACCACAACAAGCGAACCGACAGGTGATTTCTATCTCTGTCACCGGGTCGATGGTCGGCCTATGACCAACCCTGACCCCTGGAAGGTGGAGACTGAGATCACCCGTCAGACACAAGCTCCCCTACACGCACGCCTTTTAAAATATGGGGAGCTCTTGATCCAGGCCTGCAACACCACGGACACAAACATCTTAGAGCACATCACACACCTCTCAAACAAACAGGTCACCATAGCACCATACACACACCGCAACACCTCTCAGGGGATCATACACGCATGGGAGTTCGAATGGATGCCTGAGGAGACATTGACCCGCATATTTGCGAGCCAGGGGATCTCATCGGCATACTGACCACCTCCCCCACAAACAAACCGAACACTCACATTCTCATCCTGACTTTCACATCCAAACAACAACCCACACATGTCAAAGTTGTTATATCACATACAAGGTTACACCACGCGCACCCGTCCCTCGTCGCTGTTCCTCTTGTCAAGGATATGACCACACTAGGGGGGCTGCAAACACACAAACCCCACATTTGGCCTCTGTGCCGGCCCACACAACACCAACGATTGCAATAGTGGAACAAGGAAATGCGTGGGCTGCGGCGGGACCACGGCTCCCGGGACGGGGCTTGTCCTCGGTGGAGAAAGGAGAAAGACATCCTCCGACTTATCCACATCGAGGGCATAGCCCCGTCACAGGCACGAGGGTGGGGTGACGAGCAGTACCCGCTGCTCCCCGCCCGGCCCACACACACACACACACACACACACACACACACACACGCACACGCACACGCACACGCACACACACACACACACACACACACACGTACACGTACACGCACACGCACACGCGCACACGCACACGCACACACACACACGCACACACACACACACACACGCACACACACACACATACACACAGACACACAGACACACAGACACACATGCACACACGCACACGCACACACACACACACACACACACATACACACATACACACATGCACACATACACACACACACACACACACACACACAAGAATGCATTGACATTTGGGTGGTGGATTAGAGTTTAGGGGCGCGTCGACATCTAGGGTCATTTTGCGCCCATAAGAATGCATTGGCATTTGGGCAATTGGGCATTTGTGTTAACTAAAAACAAGCAAATTTTTACATTAAAGTGATGGGTTACCAGCCTTATCGCCTTGCAATGCCATGATCTGCACGTCAATGTCAGTTCAGAGTAGTTGTGAAAACTTTCACCATTTGAGATTCCGTCGGTGACGAAAAAAAAAATTTCCTTATCGCTGGTCATGCACCGGCCCCCCCCCAAAAAAAAATCGAAAGACACCTAGCTAAGAAGCAGCTTCGTATGAGGTTAGACTTCGACTTGTGAGAAAGCATGTTCGAATCTCGTTGGTGGCATATTTACTCTACTTGCGGCGATTATGTATGTGAGGTTAGCTATGAAACTTAGTCATTTGTGTGCTTGCATACCCAGATACTCTTTTTTTCACACACGACATCCAGCCACACACACAAACAAATAACGTACTGCTGACATCAAGGAACAGATGGAGTCCACTCCACGGTCGGATCTTCCGACTCAGCACGCATGCATACAGTGCACCTTGCCGCTGCATCTTGGTGCCTCGTCAATGGGGGACTGTTCCAGTAACAGTGCGCGAGGTGGAACGCCGAGACGCGCGACAAGTGGGCGCACCATCGCGCCGAATCTATCCAATAAACATACTCAAAGATGCTTAATACACGCTGAAATCAGTAGGGCGAACCGTGCACCGAAGCATTTGTAGCTGCTCCACCTAGCTCATGTCCGCGCTACCTGTGGCCGTGAGGCCATGCAACCATGTTCTCCTTTTCTGCGCTTCAGCTGTCGGAGATACCGACGGAATGACTCAGAGATCATGTTCGCCTTATCTGTGCCTCAGCTATCGGAGATACTGAAGGAGTAGCGTGAGATAATGTTCGCCTTTTTCTGCCCTTCAGCTGTCTGAGATACTGGCCGGGCGGCGTGAGATCATGTTCTCATTTTCTGTGTTTCAGCGGTCGGAGATACTGACGGAATGATTTGAGATCATGTTCGCCTTTTCTGTGCCTCAGCTATCGGAGATACTGGAGGAGTAGCGTAAGATAATGTTCGCTTTTTTATGTCCTTCAGCTGTCTGAGATACTGACGGAATGACTCGAGATCATGCTCGCCTTTTCTGTGCCTCAGCTATCCGAGATACTGAAGGAGTAGCGTGAGATAATGTTCGCCTTTTTCTGTGTTTCAGCTGTCGGAAATACTGGCGGGGCGGCGCGGGCCGGCCGAGTACGAATCTGAAGGCCTGCCGAAGGCGGTGTGAGAGGACACCGTCGCCACTGCATCAGCCCCGTATGCAGCTGGCGTCAGTTCAATTCATTCATTTTCTTTTATGTTCGTGTGTGATGCGAGTCGGCCGAAGCTAAGGCCGGCGGGGCGTTCCAATACAGTGCCGTCACACGCCGCGGAGTTTGGCGACGTCGATTCTGGCCCGCTTCTGTGCGGCTGCGGCGAACTTGGACGGCCGGACGAATCGACACGACGGATCCGCCACAGCGCACCGAGTCGTACGTGGGCGCGACGGATGGTCGCACTGTTGAGGTCACGTGCCGGCACTAGCACGTGGCGAAATAAACCACTTGGCCTTCTCGATCTCGGCGGATCGTTTTGCGCCGATAAGGAGGGGCGATCCGGCCTGTCCGCGCGCCACCCGCCGGGCGTCGGCTGCACACGGTTGGCGGCGCTGCAGCGAAGTTTGTGAACGTGCTCGCTGTCGTCATGGTCCCGCCACGCGGAGAGCAATACACCGGTGTCGCCGCACGGCTCGGTCTGCCTGCTGCCATCGTCACCGACGGAACGTGCGTCGGCGGCTCTCGATAGGCTGGATTGGAGCAGCCGAGCGAGACGGAGCCATTCGAGAGCTCAAAGCTTGCACGCACACGAACACGCACACGCACACGCACACGCACACGACAGTACTACAACCTCTGATGGGTGACGCAGCGCAAGCCACGACATCCATCATCAGTTGAAAAACAATCGCATGCACGAGGGAAATGCACAATGCGCGCGAATAGTGGGGCGTGTCCGAGGCGTCACAGAGGTTAGCATCGGAGCAGTCTGGGGAAAGCTAAACAAAATACCAAAATTTAACGTTCGTAATTAAGAACGGAAGAACACTTATTAAGTGAATATTTATTAGATGTATATTTATTAAATGCACAATCCTTGCATCGTGGCAAACTTGAACATCAGGCGTGAGCTGCAGATATGCTGCGTGCACGCCTCTGCTTGCTGCGCTGCTCTCCACCTCACATAGCCAGTGCCGATGTTGATCACGACGCGGGAGTACTTGCAGTCGCGGGTTTGCACAGGAGGGAAACACCCCTCGTGGATCCACCGACAGCAGAAAAGTTTTAGGCAAGCTCCTAAGCGCATTCTTCTCACCGATAACATGGCGACCGCATATAATTGATGGAGCCATAGCAATGAAGCCAGAACGATGAACATTGCAACCAAGAAGGACCGATGTATGGATAGGAAAAATATGCGCGAAGCAAATCTGCACAACACATACCAATATCTATACTGTGTGCTGTCTAGGCGCAAAACCACACTGGATGACCAAAATCGATGACGAAAATTACCATGAAAGGCACTGTGGTGTAACATGCAACCAACAACCTGAAAATACGCAATTAAATCCCAATGCTCTAAATCTTAAAGCATTGTCGTCTAGGCTGAATTACCTTCAAAATCTTCTCTGAAAGCATGGACGTAGTCACAAGCCGAGGAGCGATGAAAAAGTGAGGGGACGCTTGTCAAGAGGAGACGCTGGCTCATCTGGGGAGGAGGGGGCCTCTTACTGAGAAAACTTCAAGCGTGAGGTGCACTCGTGGGTACTGAAATGGTGCGGGCGGCCCTTTTCTCGGAGGGGAGCCTCTGCCTTTAAAAACAAATAGTTCAGTGGTGAGAGTGGAGTTAATTGCAGTTGAGCATGCTGGAAGGGTGCATGTTCCAGTCAGAATTCTCCGGTCAGAGGGGTGCTGGCTGGAAACTCTCCAGGGAGGGACCAGGGAGGCCCCTCGCTAAGTACGTCCATGCCTTCGTCGTCATCTTCACAACAGTTGCGGCTCTCCATCCTGGATGTTTATAAGGGGAATTGCTGCTGAAGCTGCCCGAAACAACTACGCGCATGCAATTATTATTAGTGTAATGGAATCGGCAGAAGCTTCATGTTCACATTATATGTAAATTGATGAAAACATACATGGGCCTTGAAATGGAGCACGCCGAAAGTAAGTGGATCCTCGTAGCAGTCTGTCGATTCACGATGTCGGTAGCTCAGTGGTTAAGCTGAGCGTCTGGCACCCCAGAGGTACGGGGTTCGACACCCCGCGATGACCGCCCTTCCTGCCAGGGTAAGAGGCAGGCGACACCATATGGCCTCAGCTGCTGCCGAGTGCGTCGCAAAGCCACAATCCACTCAGTCGACTCACGATTACGCACATAAGCAGCCAGTATTCCAGTTATATGGAAAGCATATTTAATCAAGCTGCGCGGTAACTTCCGTCCAAAGCGGGGCCGGCCACCCGAGAATCAACTACAGACTCACATCACATGCTCTCGTGTGAAAGTCTCAGTGATGATGACTGGGCTATGCGAAATGTCATTACCGGGCGAGACTGCTGACCGCTGCAGATCTCAGTAGTCGTCCAGTTTGAAGGCCAGCCACCGCCTCCAGTCCATCTGCCGAGGGCTGGGACAACGTGAGCTTGCGTTCATGCCATCGCTGCGGGGTTCGTGAGAGTCGGGAGAAGCTCGGCCCGGACCGATGTTCCTCACGATATCGCGACGCCAGTCATCAGCCAGAGGCCCTGTCGCGAAATACAGGATAGCCTCTGTTACTATGCACTATGCACCATGCACCATGCACCATGCACCATGCACCATGCACAATGCACAATGCACCATGCACAATGCACAATGCACCATGCACCATGCACCATGCACCATGCACCATGCACCATGCACCATGCACAATTCACCATGCACCATGCACCATGCACCATGCACAATGCACCATGCACCATGCACCTTGCACCATGTACAATGCACCATGCACCATGCACCATGCACCATGCACCATGCACAATGCACAATGCACCATGCACCATGCACAATGCACAATGCACAATGCACCATGCACCATGCACCATGCACCATGCACAATGCACCATGCACAATGCACCATGCACCATGCACAATGCACCATGCACAATGCACCATGTACCATGCACCATGTACCATGCACCATGTACAACGCACCATGTACCATGCACCATGCACAATGCACAATACACAATGCACCATGTACCATGCACCATGCACCATGCACCATGCACCATGCACCATGCACAATGCACCATGCACAATGCACCATGCGCAATGCACCATGTACAATGCACCATGCACCATGCACCATACACCATGCACCATGCACCATGCACCATGCACCATGCACCATGCACCATGCACCATGCACCATGCACCATGCACAATGCACCATGCACAATGCACCATGCACAATGCACCATGCACCATGCACCATGCACACTGCACAATGCACCATGCACCATGCACCATGCACCATGCACCATGCAAGTGCATAATCCCATTCTTTTCGGCAAAAATAATCGGCTGACAGCACTACAAATCGAAGACCAGCACTTGCAGTGCAAACATCTTGGAGTCGGTATAACCCTCACCGAACTTCGGGAGAAAGGATTCTGGCTGCCGTGTGGACGCCAATGCGTGAAGCGAGTGCTCGCTGACTGCATCACGTGCAAGAAACTCAATGCATTCGCATACGCTTACCCAAAGATGACCAACCTACGAAAAGAAAGAATGCAATTCATCAAACCGTTCAACGACACAGCCATTGACTATACGGACCACATCTTTGTGGAAGAGCCAGATGGCAGCCTGAAGAAGACGTACATCGCGCTGTATACCTGTCTTGCTCTGCGCTGCATCCATCTAGATCTGGTACCAGACCTCAGCCTGCATGCATTCCTCCAGTCGTTCAGACGCTTCTGCAGCACGTACTGTGTTCCAGAGTCACTTTACACAGACAATGCGAAGCATTTCATAGCCAGCCAAAAGGCGCAGGGTAACATCTTCACCAGTAACGAATTTCAAGACCATCTGACTCAACACAACATCAAGCACAGCACGATACCCATCTACGCTAGCTGGGTAGGAGGAGTCTATGAGAGACAGATAAAGACTGTGAAACAGTGCCTTTACAAAGTGGTAGGACGAGCAAAACTGGATTACTACGAGCTGCTTACCCAGCTGAGTGAAATCCAGAACATCGTCAACAGTCGAGCGATCACGTATGTGCACAGCAACCTTGATGAAGTCGAGCCTCTGACTCCAAACAAGATTCTCAAGATTTATACGAACCCAAGACTCCAGCTAGTTCTGACAAACACGATCCTCTGTGGATGTCGACCGCTGAGGAAGTTCATCAGCAGCTGAATCACACACTGCAAGAACAACAGAAGCTATTCGAACACTACAAGAACATGTGGTGTGATCACTACTTGCTCGGCATCCGTGAGACAGCTCGGGAGGTTTTTCAGACTGCCTGGGAGGACAAGATCGCAGTCGAAGATATCGTCCTTATCAGCACAAAGAACAAGCCAAGAGTTTTCTGGGATCTGGGAAGAGTTCTGAAGCTGCTTCACGGAGATGATGGTCGTGTACGGCAAGTCCTACTGAAGACAAGCACCGGCCAAACGACTCGCTACTCTGTAGCACATCTCTACCCTCTCGAAATTCAGTGCACCCACACAGGACAGAGTCCACCCACAGACACTTCTCACCAAACAGATGATCCCATACAGAACGTTCAACTGAGAGACGAGTCAGCTGTCAGGCAACCTAGACGAGAAGCAGCCATCCGACAGGACAAGTGGGTGAAGGGCCTGGCTTTAGCCGGCAGCATATATAAGGTCATCGACTACACACAGGGCACAATGCATAGACACTTCCATTTCTATGCTAAACTCGAGTTTAGCATCTGTTTGCTGGAGAGTGCGATAATTCTGCGCGCACATATTAATCACAGCATTTAAAATACAAGCGTTAAATACATACATTAAAATGCCACTAATGATCATTGCAACCACAACATTATTGTGCCACCATTCTTCATTCCATTCCATACTATCCGAACTCGAATGGTGTCCCGTCCTTCGATCCCATCAGGGGCAGGAGGGCCGGGCTGTTTGGCTTCGAGCGGTCACCTTGGGGGGTCACGTTACCGTGACTCATACGGGTCGGCGCTTTGTCAGCGTCGTCTGCGACACGTGAGAGGTCGGCTTCGGCGGCGAGACGCGAGGGAGTGGAGTGCGTGCTGCGTACGCGCGTGGGACGAACGCTCGGACTAACGCATACTACAACTACAACTACCAGTAATCTACAACTTACCGGTGCTATGGGCTCACAATAGCTCTAGCATCAAAGTGGACTAATATTCACAGAGTGCTGTGGAGCTACCTGAAGTCGTCGAAAGGTAAGCCCGGTCTCTGGGATTGCCCATTCATTGCCATTGTGCTCCCCCGTGTTCATTACCTGATACTGCCTATTCCATAATACCTCACTCGCCAATTAATTTCCTGAACTAATCCGACACGAAAACAAATAATTTCTTACGAACACAATTAAACTTCAACACCATCGCTATCATACATATCTGTGTAGGGTTCACGATATAATTCTTACACATTTGCCTTTCCAAATATATTACTAACCCACACGAATTTGCACAATAGAAGACGTCACTTTATTGACGAGTCCTGAAAATTGGCAGAGGTCGGCACGACGGTTCTGAAAATTACCCATATGGTATCTCTAAGAAATAAATACTGCCACATTTGACGGAGTCCGCCTTCGTTACATTACCGAGTTTACCGAGTTAGTTTAAACATTGTGCTTCGGCAAGGTTGTTTTTCCGTATCTGTTTAGATGAAAAGTTACGTAGATAGGTGATTGCAGCACTGTCGATGACTGAAAATGTTTATCACGTGCTTCTCCCAAACAGCTTTGTGTTTTACTACCCAGGTTATGCGGTTCATAATGAAAATTTGAAAGACTACCTAGGATCATTTATTTCGGTATTATTGCAGTTTAAGGTAACTGCGAGACAAGTTTTGTACACATTTTGCCTAATATACAAAGATTAGGTTTGGTTTAGTCTTGCCACCAGCGCTAGGATTTTGTTTTAAGTTCAAACTTCCACTTAGACAAAAATTGAGCTGCTCATCCAAAAATATTTCAGGTCAGCATGGGCTGGTTAGGTGGTAAATTTGGAGATCAATGTAAAATTGAATTCTTTTGATTTTTCCACATGATGGTCTGCCTTGGTTAAGATGATGTGACCACTCATTTTCTCTGCAAATGATTACTTTTAAGTTTTAAGTAAATGGTTGTTGGTGCAACTGATGACAGGATATGTGCAATAAAGAGAAAATACGGTACAATATTACAGTATTTCATGAGTTAATGTTGTAAACATTTACATTCCTTGATGGGATGGTCCAGGCTGTGGCTCATCAGTTTGTACCTCACTGGTGTCAGACTGACCAGCACTGCATTCAGCCTGTGGCTTCTCAAGCTTTATTGCTTTGAGAAGCAAATTATGAATATTATGGCCACATAATTATTATTTTACAAATATTGGCTGACCTTGAAACAACTTGAGCAACTAATCTCACTGGGAATGACATTGTGTTTTCAGAAATTCTAAATTTAAGTGATTGTCCCCAAAAGAAAGCTCAATGATTATGTGAGGTACTGGAATGCAACCTGTACACAGCAAGGCTAAACTTAAACTGATGCATGGCATATCTTGCTTGTAGCTATGACATGTTTGTCTACTGGCTTCAGTCAGGGTTGGAAAATTATGTATGAATAGATGCACCATGGAAAGTATAAAATAATTTCACTTAACATACACCCTGGAGGGTGCAAAATCTACCCACCCCTCCAGTTTTCTTTGATAACCCCAGATGTTACTGGCCGATATACTCCATTGTTTGTGTACCTGCTAATAAATGACCAGCATATTGTTTAAAGTAAGAAAAATTAAAATGAACCAAAAATTTCAAGTTAGAGGTCAATAAAATCAAAAAAAATTATCAGTGCCAGACCACAAATATTAGCACAGATGTACTATATTGGCAAAAGGGAAGTGTTCTTGACAACACTAGCAACTTGTTTGATGCATTTTGTTATGCTATATAATTTAAAAGTCATGTTAGGTTGCCAAGTTCAAGTCAGGTCAAGTTGATGACAGGCTAATGAAATCAAACTTAGTCAACTGGAATGTGTCATAAATCCAAATGACTGCCATGCAATTGAGGTCACTACATGTTACTCCCTACACATCCCAAAATCTAGTGCTTGTCATGGTGTGCCTAAGCATTTCCATACTTTATTCATGTACTTCACTCCTTTCTTTGTGAAGCTGATTGTGCTGAGCTGCCCAACGAAGCAGTCAGGTTGGAAGCCTGGTTCCAGTAACTGGAGCAGGTAATGACCTAATACAGTGATCCTATATAGGTGACCTGAGGTCAAATGGTGGATCTGACATCTGTATTGCATCATTAGTAATTTCCAAAACATCATTAATGCCAATTTTGGAGCATTTAAAGACAATCACAGCAATCCATAACAATGACAAGCCAAGCCATGCAAAACCAGAAAATTTTGCAATTTTTACCTTATTTGACCTTGAAGATATTGACCTAAGGTCATGGACTTTGCACACAATAGAGTTTACTATCATGTCCATCTACCTTGTGAATTTCGTTGCTCTAGCCTTCATAGGAGCTAAGATCTTAGGGGGGGGGGGGGCAAAACTGCCCCCTCCAGTGCACATTATTTTCAGAGGCCCTCCAGGGTGCATGCTAGCCTAGACTAAGTTAATGTAGCATAATATGTAAAATATATTATAGTATAATATAATATAATGCAACTAGAAAACCAGAATCTTCCCAAACAAACTTCAGCCACAATACCATCCAATACAGATGAACATTGTTGGTGCTACCATTAATTTTAACACCATTTCAAGGACATTCTGGCCTTGATAGAAGGTTTCACATGCATCTGGCTGCAAATTTTCCTTGTCTGGAATAAATAACTAATTAAGCCAGAAACATAAGGATTTGAATGTCAAAGAACATTGAATTATGTGCATGCAGTATTGAATTTCTTCTTTATCACACCTGTGGGACACCAGGCATGGATAATTATATGCCATGGGCTATGTTTGTAGAGTGAAGACTATGGTTTTTAATTTCTTTGCCAAATGAAAAGCATTCACTTGCAGAGAAAATGAGTGATTCCATTGTCTTTTTCACTTCAAAATAAGCATAATAAAATATAATCTGAATAATCTAAATTGCCTAGATTGCCAGAAATGCCAGTTAGGTGAGTTTAGGCTTTTAATGTGAACATTAAAAAAAAACATTGTTAGCATTGCTGCTGAGGCTAACAGCATGTGAGGTTGCAAATGTTCAGTGTCTGGAATGAATGTGGAATGAAGCCAGAATTGCAATTTTTTAAGTGCAAGAGTATTCAATTGAATGCATGAAGTGTTGAATGTCTTCTTTATCACATCTGTGACACCATGGACAGATAACCCGGGTTTGGCTATATGTGTAGGGTGAAGATTATGATTGTATATTTATTTTTTGACTGAAACAGAATAATTTGCAGATAAAATGAGTGGACACATCTTAATCATGTTATAAATATGGGATATGAACACAAAATATTTGAATGAATAAATCTTACCTCAATCTGCAATAATACTACCTAACCTAGCCTAACCTAAGCCAATGCTGAACATGTTTTCAGGAAAATTGTTCATTAAAAAAATTTCACTTACAACACAAGCCTGACCTAACTTGGCCAAATCTAACCCATCTGTATACAGTCTGGCTGCTGCCAGCACATCCACACCAGCCAACCACAGTCTGGTCAAGGAGTGGCACAATTACACCAGCCAGCTGGTGGTGGTCTGGCCACGGCCAGCACGTCCACTCCGGCCGCAGTCTGGGCACGGCCAGCACGTCCACTCCGGCCGCAGTCTGGGCACGGCCAGCACGTCAACTCCGGCCGCAATTTTGGCACGGCCAGCACATCCACTCCGGCCGCAGTCTGGGCACGGCCAGCACGTCCACTCCGGCCCCAGTCTGGGCACAGCCAGCACGTCCACTCCGGCCCCAGTCTGGGCACAGCCAGCACGTCCGCTCCGGCCCCAGTCTGGGCACGGCCAGCACGTCAACTCCGACCGCAATTTTGGCACGGCCAGCACGTCCACTCCAGCCGCAGCCTGGGCACGGCCAGCACGTCCACTCCGGCCACAGTCTGGGCACAGCCAGCACGTCCACTCCGGCCCCAGTCTGGGCACGGCCAGCACGTCCACTCTGGCCGTAATCTGGGCACGGCCAGCACGTCCACTCCGGCCGCAGTTTGTGCACGGCCAGCACGTCCACTCCGGCCGCAGTCTGGGCACGGCCAGCACGTCCACTCCGGCCGCAGTCTGGGCACGGCCAGACGTCCACTCCAGCCGCAGTCTGGGCACGGCCAGCACGTCCACCCGACCGCAGTTTGGGCACGGCCAGACGTCACTCCGGCCCCAGTCTGGGCACAGCCAGCACGTCCGCTCCGGCCCCAGTCTGGGCACGGCCAGCACGTCCACTCCAGCCGCAGTCTGGGCCGGCCAGCACGTCCACTCCAGCCGCAGTCTGGGCACGGCCAGCACGTCCACTCCGGCCCCAGTCTGTGCACAGCCAGCACGTCCGCTCCGGCCCCAGTTGGGCACAGAGACGTCCACTCCGGCCGCATTTGTGCACGGCCAGACGTCACTCCGGCCGCAGTCTGGGCACGGCCAGCACGTCCACTCCGGCCGCAGTCTGGGCACGGCCAGCACGTCCACTCCGGCCCCAGTCTGGGCACAGCCAGCACGTCCGCTCCGGCCCCAGTCTGGGCACAGCCAGCACGTCCACTCCGGCCCCAGTCTGGGCACAGCCAGCACGTCCACTCCGGCCCCAGTCTGGGCACAGCCAGCACGTCCACTCCAGCCGCAGTCTGGGCACAGCCAGCACGTCCGCTCCGGCCCCAGTCTGGGCACAGCCAGCACGTCCGCTCCGGCTGCAGTCTGGGCACGAGGCAGCCGGCGGCCCCAGAGCGCTGGTGGTGTAGCCATGTGACCCCACTGGCGCCGCGGCTCGCCGTGCGGCTACTGCAGCCGCAGCGGCTACTGTAGCCGCTGTGGCTGCTGTAGCTGGATCGGTCACTACAGCCTGAACAGTTGCTGTAGCTAGAGCAGCTACTGTATCCAGAGCGGCCAAAGGCCGGCTCGCCAGAAGCCGGCCTCTGAGCCGTTGTCTCGCCCGGACGGCTCGGGCGGCTGTGTGGTGCGGTCGTCGCCGCCCACCACGCCAGCCGATCTACCACCGGTGTCGCCCGGCGTTCTGTAATGCAGTGCTGCAGATATCTTCAGTGCGAGCCTGGGATCTGGAGACACCCGGGGGTTTGTCTTGGAGGGTCTCAATAGGAAGACAGTGATCTCTGAAAAGTCTCGAGGGTCAGACGGGCAATACGATGAATTCTGGAATCCAATAAATTCTACAAAAATTGAATGGTGACAGGCTCAAGCTGAAGCTCCCCTCGATGCTTACATTTCCACTAGGTAGTTTGAGACTCAAAACATCGTCCCAGGTATTGAGTACTGGGGATGAATTTGCTGCTTTATGTACTTGTGTGCAGCGATCAATTTCCATCTTTTGATTAGCCCCATTTTCCCCAGTTCTAAAACTGCACCATGGCAAGCTGCCCCTCTCCCAACATCCTCAGGCCTCATCTCTCATTCAGATGTTGCATATGTTCTGCCACCATTTTGTCCCATGAACGGCCCGCGATCAAGAGGGCCACAACAGTTCGTTCCATGTTTGTGTTCTATTGCTGAGGGAGCACTACATGGGTGTTCTGTAGGATTGGTAAAAGTAATAATCAATACTGTGGTTGGCTTTTGATGACCGGGGCTTTTGCGTTGATGTTAAGCCCTTTGCCATGCCAATTGCTGATGGTCCACTATGGTCGTGATGCGAGCAGACGGATTTTAGCAATTGCAATCATTCATGCATTTCAGTTGCCAGAGTAATTTGTTTCTGTGTCATATAATTCGCAAGATGTATGCGTTTTGTATGTGTTTTGTAATATTTTACTTTTTATCAAATTTTAGGCATATGGACTGCCCAAATCCACCAAGGGTAAAATAATGGTGGCATTATTTAGTATGTGTACTGTGAGCCTCAGCATGTTTTAAAGGTGCAGTCTTATGGCCGATCTGTTTGTGATTGGTTGACCTGTTTATGATTGGTAGATCTGTTTGTGATTGGCCAATCTGATGACGATTGGCTGCTCTGATGGTGATTTGCTGATCTGATGGTGATTGACTGATCTGATGGCGATTGGCCGATCTGATGGTGATACACATCTGATTCATCTGATTCGTTCATATTGAAATGACTTGCTTGCTGCAGCCTGTGAAGAAGATTATGTCTTAAGGCTTCGATTGTTTTAGCTCAAAGATGACCAGTTGTTGATGGCATATATGCTTATGTGCTGGATTGTATATGCTCTCAAGCTTAATATCGGTTTCATCCTGTTTACCTTCTCTGTTGATTATCTTTAGTTGGTTTGGGGAAAATATCACAAGCACGAAGTTAGCTACGTAAAATACCAATCAAATCTATTATCCATCATACCAGTTTTTTTCTCTAGAAGTAGATTTCTTACTGAATAACATTTGTGCAACTATTTATCACCTAGAAGCCAAATGGCTCTATGTGCAGGAAAATATGTGGAAGGCAAATATGTGGTGCTCTTATTTGTCTCCAATTCATGGCTGTACCAAA
The DNA here is from genome assembly GCA_034440575.1 of Imbricaverruca yamaguchii. Lineage (NCBI taxonomy): Eukaryota > Metazoa > Arthropoda > Thecostraca > Neoverrucidae > Imbricaverruca > Imbricaverruca yamaguchii. The sequence goes on from JAOTOL010001663.1 coordinate 3,459,493, forward strand.
AACGTAGCTATGAACTGCTTCGAGACAGTTGTGATCTGCATGTCATCGACCATTTATAACTCTAAAATATCATATTTTACTCACAGATGTTCAGGAAGGAAATCAAAGTTTGAACATTTACTTGGTTTTTTAAGCTCATTTCCATTGCTTTTCGTGATATGCTAGTAGACTGAATCAGGTTTTAAAATACACTCCCACAAGCTATTGTGGAATTAACTTTTTGACTGCTACATTATTTTTGTACAAATTTATGGAGTTCTTGGTGCTTGGCTTGGGCACTGAAAGCTCGAAAATCTTCAATATCCCTTCCTAGCTTCAAACATATGGTGTCATTACATTGCATTTCACTTTACTCCCTCCACTGTGCTGTGATGGTAAGACATCATCCACTAAGAATGATGAAAAGCTCTGATCTATTCTAATGTATTACGTTTTTCCAGAATTTCATCCCTCACCAATGACGTCATTCGCCGACCAGCCATGAACCAATGACAGTCAATCAGCAGGCTGTGGACCAGTGACGTCACCCACCGGCCGGTCATGGACCAGTGACGTCATCAACTGACCAATCGTGTGCCAGTGACGTCACAAACAAACCGTTTATTGACCAGTGGCAGCATCCACCAACCGGCCATGGACCAGTGACGTCATCGACAGACCGATCGCGGACCAGTGACGTCATCCAAGGGCCGGACGTGGGCCGGTGACGTCATCCACGGCTTGGTGCGATGAACATAGACGATGTGTACTCTCAGATCGGCCAGTGTGGTCCGTACCAGTGGCGTATGTTCGCTGTCTCGTCGCTGGTTATCGGCGCGTATGCAGCCCTGTCGACCTTCAGCCAGCAGTTCGCCTGTGAGTATGACAGCTGGGCCCTGGCCTGCTAACATGACCCCAACCCTACCCGGTCTAACCAAACTTAGCCAAACTCAGCCTGACATGACGTGATTTGATATAGCCTGATCTGTTCTAACCTGATCTGACCTTACCTAACCTGATCTGACCTTACCTAACCTGATCTGACCTAACCTGACTGACTTAACCTAACTTAACCTAACCTAACCTAACCTAATGTGTAGCCAGACCTGATGATATGATCTTATTGTTTTGATTGATTTGACTTAATTGTTATGATTGATTTGAATTTGTTTTGACTGATTGATCTGGTGGCCAACCTTGATTTATCCTTGCATGGCCTGGCCTGATTTGCCCTGACATACATAGCCTAACATAACTTAACCTAACCTGACCTAGCCTATCCTAATCCAACCTAACTGAATCTAAGAAGCCTTGGCCCACTCTATGTTCAGAATATGGCAATACATTTATCCTGATGACTCCGGATGGATCAGATGGAGCACAAGCTTCTGAAATCTAGGGAATGCACAATCGCTTCAAGGCTTCTGAATTCAATTGCACTGCATATTGCAATAAGATATGCTATATGCGACCTTGACTTTTCTGTTTTATACGATCTCCGTCCATGATTGAATTGGTTTTCAAGGCTGAGGCATCGTGTCCAGTTATATTCATTCTGATCTAGGAAAGGTAGGATTACTGTTGTGTAATATTCATGACAGTGTTTAATTTAAAAGTAATTTTGTTCATCTTTAGTTGGGAGAGAAAAGCAATTCATTTTAACTAATTATCACATGGAAGAATCCAACAACTGAAGACAAAAAACCTTGTAAGCATATGCAAATTCCCATCGTGGCACATACTAGTGCGGACCTGGTAAGGTTTAGAAATATCCCCTAATTACTTGGTAATATCAACCAGAGGAGGTACTATCGTGATAAAGCAGGTCATTGCAGTGACAATGGGGACCTCCGTCGAACCACACCCTCAGCAAATTTGGCAAATTTTAGCAGACACCACACTTTCTTGGGTTGGATCTCTTGGGTTTCCTGCGTCGTTTGAGGGGGGGGGGGGGCGGAGGCATTTTGGGGACAATTGATATTTACGTGAAATGCCCGGGCCAACGGACAGAACGCAACGTCCCTGGTTGCAATATTGCTCTGTGCATTGAGCGACAGAAACGCTTCACTCGTATTTCGTGGGAAGTGAGACAATCGTTGTGAGCCAGTCCATCTCACTGCAGCCGCACAGTAATCGTGCTGGAAACATACCCGCTCTGTGGATCATTGCTACAAGTGCACACAGATGTTATAATGCGGGCGATATTTTGAGGCGCCGTCACACCTGTTCCATTTTCTGCCATTGCTGAATCGTTCTTTAGCAGTGTTTCTTGTTGCATATTGCAGACTATGTCCATAAATATCATATTATGACCAATGCATGATGACTGGTGACTGGTGACCAACGAATGATGGCCAGTAACTGATGGCTGGTTACCAATAAATGATGACTGGCGACCAATGACTGATGACCGGTGACTGGTGACTGGTAACCAACTGCTGATGACCAGCGACTGATTGCTGGTAACCAATAAATGATAACCGGCAACCATTGGCTGGTGGCCAGTGACTGATGGCTGGTGACTGGTGGCTAATAGCTGGCGACTAGTGACCAGTGACCAATGACTGATGACTGGTGACTGATGCCTAGTGACCAGTGACTAATACTTGGTCACTAGTGACCAATGACTGGTGACCTGTGGTCAGTGACAGCCGCTGGTCTTTCGGCAGGCTGGGAGCCGCCGTTCGACTGTGTCCACCAGAACGGCTCCGTGCTCTCCAACAGGTGCTTCGACAACGCGGCGGCGAGCTGCGCCACCCTCTCGTTCCACTCGTCCTACTCGACTGTTGTGACCGAGGTAAACCTCTCTTCAGCTGGACGTGACGTTTGCGCGGTCATCTAGTCTGACTTGACCTCCACCCTGGGGACAAGTAGCCTAGGGGTAAGTTGCTTGTCTCACAATCGAAAGGTTGTCCGTTCGAGTCTCACCTGTCGCTACTCTTCGCCCGCGACCAATCGGCGTGAGAGATTGGCGACACTACATGACCCAGCAGTCGATGTGTCGTAAAACGAATAACCAACCGACCTCCACCCTGTCACCATCTGGTGTGCAATGTGAGCTGATCTGACGTCTCGTGCCGCATTGCTCGACCGACGTGTCCAGGGCTGCTGCATATAGCTGGTGCAGTTGGTGCACCCTCAAGCCTCAGAAACAGCAACACACAGATGCTCTACAGTGGCGTCGCAGCTACTGGCTGGCCTGTTGCCACTCACCTGATCTTTCTGTGGTGGGGTCACGGACCTGACCTACCTGCGATGGGGTCATGGATCTGACCTCCCTGACTCCCATGCAGCAAGGTCTGGCGTGTGATCTGACCTTCCTATAATTGGGTCTGGTGTAGCCAAATGTCCTGCAATGAGTGGAGTCTGTGACCTCACCTGACCTCCCGACAGTGGAACCTTGTGTCCGACCTGACTTGACTTCCATGTAACTGGATTTATTGTTACCTAATCTGATCTGATCTGAGCTGACCTTGTAGTGGAACCTTGTGTGACCTGACCTGCATGCAGCTTAATTTGGTGTGACCTGACCTGACCTCTCTGTAGTGGTGCCTGTTGTGTATGCTGACCTGGCCTGACCTCCCTACAGTAGAGCCTGGTGTGTGACCTGTTATGACCTCCCTACAGTAGGGTCTGGTGTATGACCTGACTTGACCTGGCTCCCTGAAGTGGTGTCTGGTGTGCGACCTGACCTGATCTGACCTTGTAGTAGGGCCTGGTGTGTGTACTGAGACTGACGTCACCTGGTCTCCCTAATGTGGGGCCTGGTGTGTGACCTAACACGACCTGACCTGACCTCAATGCAGTGGGGCCTGGTGTGTGTGCTGACCTCATCTGGCCTCCCTACAGTGGGGCCTGATGTGTATGCTGATCTGACTTGATCCCCTGCAGTAGGACCTGGTGTGTGACCTGACCTGATCAGACCTGTCCTCCCTGCAGTGCGCCTGGTTTGTGACCTGACTTGACCAGACCTGTCTTCCCTGCAGTGGGTCTGGTATGTGACCTGACCTGACCAGATCTGTCCTCCCTGCAGTGGGGCCTGGTGTGTGACCTGACCTGATGAGACTTGTCCTCCCTGTAGTGGGGCCTGGTGTGTGGTGTGACCTGACCTGACCTGACTCCATGTTGTGGGGCCTGATATGTGACTTGACCTGACGTCCCCACAGTGTGGCCTAGTGTGTGAACTGACCTGACCTCCCTACAGTGTGACCTGGTGTGTGACCTGACCTGACCTCCCTACAGTGTGACCTGGTGTGTGACCTGACCTGACCTCCCCACAGTGTGGCCTGGTGTGTGACCTGACCTGACCTCCCTACAGTGTGACCTGGTGTGTGACCTTACCTGACCTTCCTACAGTGTGGCCTGGTGTGTGACCTGACCTGACCTTCCTACAGTGGGCCTGGTGTGTGACCTGACCTGACCTCCCTGCAGTGTGGCCTGGTGTGTGACCTTACCTGACCTTCCTACAGTGGGCCTGGTGTGTGACCTGACCTGACCTCCCTGTAGTGTGACCTGACCTGACCTGACCTCCCCACAGTGTGGCCTGGTGTGTAACCTGACCTGACCTCACCACAGTGGGCCTTGTGTGTGACTGACTTGGCATGCCCACAGTGGGCCTGGTGTGTGACCTGACCTGACCTCATCGCAGTGGGCCTTGTGTGTGACTGACCTGACCTGCCCACAGTGTGGCCTGGTGTGTGACCTGACCTCACCTCCCTACAGTGTGACCTGGTGTGTGACCTTACCTGACCTTCCTACAGTGTGGCCTGGTGTGTGACCTTACCTGACCTTCCTACAGTGGGCCTGGTGTGTGACCTGACCTGACCTCCCTGCAGTGTGGCCTGGTGTGTGACCTTACCTGACCTCCCCACAGTGTGGCCTGGTGTGTGACCTGACCTGACCTCCCTACAGTGTGACCTGGTGTGTGACCTTACCTGACCTTCCTACAGTGTGGCCTGGTGTGTGACCTTACCTGACCTTCCTACAGTGGGCCTGGTGTGTGACCTGACCTGACCTCCCTGCAGTGTGGCCTGGTGTGTGACCTTACCTGACCTTCCTACAGTGGGTCTGGTGTGTGACCTGACCTGACTTCCCTGCAGTGTGACCTGACCTGACCTGACCTCCCCACAGTGGGGCCTGGTGTGTGACCTGACCTGACCTCACCGCAGTGGGCCTTGTGTGTGACTGACCTGACCTGCCCACAGTGGGGCCTGGTGTGTGACCAGGCGTGGCGGCCCCGGTCGGCGCAGTCGGCCTTCATGCTGGGCCTGACCGTGTCGTCGCTGCTGTCTGGCCCGCTGTCGGACCGGTTCGGCCGGCTGCGGCTCACCTGTCTGATGGCGGCCGGCTCCCTGGCGACAGTCGTGGCGCAGGCGCTGGCGCCCAACGTCGACGTCTACATCACCGCCAGGTGGGCAGGCGCCCGGACGCCGGCTAGTGACATGGTGTGCGACGTGAACCTGCCACAAGGTGTGCATTTTCGCCGGTTTCCGAACTTCGTCGTCCTGGAAAGATTGGTTTCCTGAAATGCTCACTGGATGAAGTCGATGTTTGCTCTACTATGGTACCTATCTGATTACCCTGGTTAGGCAGTTGAACAGTATGTTGGCAAGGATATAAACGTCGCTACATGAGAAGAGCGTCTTTTCCTATCACTTCAAGCATGTCTTCCTTGTTTCTTTTTTAAAGGAATGTTCGTATTCTCCCGCATGCAGTACCCTCCTCCTTCGTCTTCGGTGTTTGTATATGCAAGTTCTATTGCGTATGTATGTATGCATGTTTGTAACAAGATGTTGAATGACCGATTTTATTGCTGAACTTTGATCGTAAACAGTTACATTTATCTATGCAAGACGAAGATTAGGCCATTCTAAGGTCTTCGCAGGTAGCTGTATTTCTGGCTCGCCGAGAATAACTTAGGATACACCCGGTCCGAGAAACTGTTATATTAAACATTTTGCAAAGATTCAACCGTTGCATTTTCCGAGCTGTCGGTAAAGTTATCAGTGCAAGACAGGTGTGCAACGAGCTGGTGTTGCTAGTTGAAAAAAAAAAACTTTGGTCAATGGCAAGATGTCAGTTTTCCGCAGTCATGTCATCCTTGACTATCTGTGGGCGTACATGTATTACATTTGTATTTATATCTGTGCCACGATTCTGAAGTTGCCCTCGATCACCTGTGCTCACCGACGCGTACGCACTCTTCTCCTCGGGGCGGGAATGGCCGAGTGGTTAAGGTGTCTGGATATAGGTACCAAAGGTCCCTGGTTCGACTCTAGCGCCACTCAGGACATTTCCCAATCCCGCGGCCCACCGGCGAAACAGTGTGGGCGGCGCCATTAGCCGTGAATGTGCATAAAGTGTGTCGTGAACCAACCAATAAACAAACAAACAACACTCTTCTCCTCAGAGTTCTTCTCTTCTCCTCAGGATGTTCAACGGTGTACTGCACATGGGGATGGTGCTGTCGGCGTTCGTGCTGCAGCAGGAGATGGTGGGGCCCGACTACCGCGCCCTCTGTGGCAACCTCGCCGGCTGCATCTTCAGCGCGGGCATGATGCTGCTGGCGCCGGTGGCCTGGGCGTGCGCCAGCTGGAGACATCTGTACGCCATCGTGGTGGCGTTCGGCTGTCTGGTGCCGCTGCTGTGGTTGTGAGTGGAGCGGTGGCTGTGGGTTGCCGGGTGGTCTCCGTGCCACGGCTCGCCTGTCGCCTGGATGCCTGCGCATCCAGTCGTGGCTGGCCACCGGCTAGGTTGTCCGAAAAACGTGCGAGTGGCGTTGTTCAGGTGCTCATGTGCGCCACTTCCCGCCGCGAATAGCTGGCTTGGCTATTGGCGCTAGTTTTTTGTTTGTTATTATTATGCCGGACTCGGATAAGATGTGTTGTTCTTAATCAGTCCTTCATATGACTAGCAGTACTCCAACCCTGTGCGAACCCTTTCACGAACTTGGCTGACATTCCCATCGGTGTGGCCGCCTCACCCTACGTAATGTGGAAGTCTCTTGCGATTCCTTTGTCCTTGGCTTTTAGTAAGTCGTGTTTTTAACGTCCGGAATGCAGTTGTAGATCTGCGACTTATAAGTTGATACACGGCCTAGGACTTTTATCATGGGTCATAAGGAAGAGACCTGAAATATGGTGTTGTAGAATTCCAGACATACCTAGAAGCGCCATGACCACTGATGTGACCATTGCAACTAGTGGAACGACAGATAAGGGGCTCGGGACATGAAGCGTCGCGGCATGTTTCGTCGCATTTTATAGCCGATGGCGTAGGTCGTGACCTGCAACCTGTGTCTGTGACCCGTGTTGGCGACTAGCATCTCATGACGCATGATCGTGCCTCGTGACCGTGACCCACGATCGTGACCATGATTCATGACCATGACTCGTGAGCGTGACCTGTGATCGTGACCATGACCCGTGATCGCGACCTCTGCTCGTGACCATAACCTGTGATCGTGACCATGACCCCTGATCGTGACCTGTGATCGTGACCATGACATGTGGTCGTGACCATAACCTGCGATCGTGACCATGACCGTGGTCGTGACCGTGACCCATGACCAGCGAACCAGCGATCGTGACCCGTGGCCGTGCCCTTGCCAGCTATGTACCGGAATCGCCGCGCTGGCTTCTGGTGCGCGGCCACCGCGAGCGCGCCCTGCTCGTGCTGAAGACAATCGCGGCGGGCAACAGCCGGCCGCTGACCCGCGACCTGTCCGACCTGCGCGCGCCGCCGCACCTCGACTCGGAGAGTATCACCGCACTGGTGCGCACCCGGCGCGGTCTGGTCTGGACCCTGGTGCTGGTGCTGGCCTGGTGAGTTGTCCGCCGGTGCTAGTGCTGGTGAGTTGTTTGCTGGTGCTGGTGAGTTGTCTGCTGATGCTGGCGAGATGTCTGCTGGTGCTGCCGAGATGTCCGCTGGTGCTGGTGCGTGCCTGGTGATATGTATGCTGGTACTGGTGCTGGTGAGATGTGTGCTGGCACTGGTGCTGGTGAGATGTCTGCTTGCACTGGTGCTAGCCCGGTGTGCTTTCTTGCAAATGCTGCTGCTAGTGTTGATAATGGTGTTCGTTATGCTGCCGATGACAGTGATGATGGTAGTGATTCTGCCGGTGCGGGTGACGTGGCAGTGACCATTGTCGCGCTGATGATGATGAATATGGTGGTATACGGCGGCACACAGTTCAGTAGTTGTACATAACCCGCCGTGCCTCAGGTTCGCCGTCAACCTGGGCTTCTACAGCCTGACGGCTGCGTCGACCACCGTTGGCGGAGGTCGGTTCGTCAACTTTGCCATTTCAGCATTTGTGGACCTGCCAGCCCACTTAGTAGTCTACCTCACCTTAGACAGGTGGGTCAGCATCTGACTGTCATGGAGCGAGTTGTGATTCGGCAAGAGGCGATGGGGTTGTTCGGACCCGGGAGAATTCGACGTTGTGACTCAGGACACATAGCTCTCCCTCTTCCAGTGCACGTAGGCCGTATCCACCCGTCGGCGGACGTTGTGGTAACGTTCCGTCCGTCAGAACAAGTCGAACCATCGCTGTCCCAAGTGAACATGTTGCCCTGTTCTCCCCGTGGGGATGAGTTGGCCTATTTTCTGAAGATAGCCACGTGATTAAATATGTCGCGTGGATAAGATGTGAGGAGTCATTTTGTCACCAGCTATTCCTGCATGTCGGACAAACTGGACCAATGGGATATAGGTGCTTTTTAGCACTTGAAGTACGATAGCACGAAATGCGGTGCGGTTTTCTGTTAGCGGCACCTTAACGGTGGCGGTGGTGATCATCACCACTGAATCTGCCGTGATCACAGCTCATGAACCGCGGGCGCTCATTGGTCAGATCGTGCCACCAACAACCGTTGCTCACGCCCTAAGATCTGTTCACCCCCCCCCCCAATCCTTCCCGAGCCTCGCGGCATCAGGATGTGTGATTCTGGAGGTGCGGCGTGTCACGTGGCCTGACCCGATTTGACCCTACAGTGAGATCTGGTGTGTGGCTGGACCTGGCTTACCCGACCTCCCTGCAGGAGAGTGTTGTGTGGCTTCGCCTCGATCTGACTCCTCTCCGTCCGGCAGGAAGCCGTGTTTTCAGAGTGTCGCTCTCGCTTCTGTCGCTGTTGAAGCTAGCCTTATGTATGTGGTGCTGTCACTCCTGTCCACCATTCCCCGGATACTAACCTCACATCTGGTGTACTATCACTCCTGTCCTCTGTCCCTTCCACACCAGTCTCATCTCGAGACCAGTGTCCCCACTCTGTACCCACCGTACTAACTTCATCTCGTGAGCACTGTCCCCACTGTCCTCTGTCCCTTCCGTGTTGACCTCATATCGTGAGCACTGTCCCCACTGCCCTTTGTCCCCTCCATACTAACCTCGACTCTGTCCCTAGTGCCCTTGCTCCCTATAGGCACTAACGTCATTTCTGAAGTGTTGTTCGTCGACCTCTAGTAACCCCGCCCCCTCGACACTCAGGATCGGCCGCCGCCGTTCGTTGTCGCTGTCGTTTGTCGGCGGCACTGTTGGCTGTCTGGGCGTGCTGGCACTACCCGCCTCCTCCGATCACAGCCGCCTGGGAGGTCGCACTGCCTTCCTCTGGTTCGGTGAGTACTGTGACACTCCCCGTCTCTCCCACTGGCTGTTTGTGAGGGTGTTGGCACTGCCCGCCTCCTCCGATCACAGCCGCCTGGGAGGTCGCGCTGCCTTCCTCTGGTTCGGTGAGTACTGTGACACTCCCCATCTCTCCCACTGGCTGTTTGTGAGGGTGTTGGCACTGCCCGCCTCTTCCGGTCACAGCCGCCTGGGAGGTCGCGCTGCCTTCCTCTGGTTCGGTGAGTACTGTGACACTCCCCATCTCTCCCACTGGCTGTTTGTGAGGGTGTTGGCACTGCCCGCCTCCTCCGGTCACAGTCGCTTAGGAGGTCGCGTTGCCTTCATCTGTTTCGATGACTACTGAGTGCTGACTGCTGTGTTTATCGGCCGGCAACGAAAAGGTGTTTCGGTAGTGGTGGAAATTTCGTCATGTTTTCGGCATTGTAGCTTCCCGGTTTCCGGCGAAATGAATGAACTGCATAAGACATTGCGCTGTACATGCAGCGCAATGTTTGAGTATACATGTACCAGGGCAATACTAGTAGCCAAGCTCCCGATCGGCTGGCTGCCGCGTGTTTGGGCATGTCTAAGCGTGTGCGTGTTGTGTTCAACACTTGAATCGTGAGTATCAAATGACGCAATGGTCGACAACGACGACCCCGCTATCCACATTGCGAGTTCTTCAATCGTGCAATTCATGGTGGTGACATCGGTGACGACAATGCTGACATTTGTGAGGATGACAATGGAGACGTTGATGAGCATGATTAAGAAAACAACTACGTTGCCATTAACCAGACGCGCAATGGCGGTGGTAATGATGGTGGCAGCAGTCAGTGTGCTGTTGATGACAACGATCCGCTGCATACTGATAGTGATGGTGACATGCTACTGTGACGCGATATCGACAGCGATAGTTGACGCTGTGGACGATGACACCGATGACGCGGATGACGCGTATGTCTCCGGCAGGCAAGATGATGATGGCGGCCACCTTTACTGTGGTGTACGTGCACACGCTTGAGATTTTCCCGACGTCTGTGCGGAACCGGGGCATCAGCTTCGTGAATGTCACCGCCCGGCTCTCCGGCATCCTGTACCCCTTCATGGTGGTGCTGGTGAGTGTCAGGTGGCGGGGCCGCGTATTATATGACCCTCATCTGTGGCATCCTGTACCCGTTCATGGTGGTGCTGGTGAGTGTCAGGTGGCGGGGCCGCGTATTATATGACCCTCATCTGTGGCATCCTGTACCCGTTCATGGTGGTGCTGGTGAGTGTCAGGTGGCGGGGGCCGCGTATTATATGACCCTCATCTCTGGCATCCTGTACCCCTTTATGGTGGCGCTGGTGATTGCCAGAGGGAGGTGGAGGCGTATTGTATGGTATGGCCCGATTCTCCAGCATCATATACCCCTTCATGGTGCCACTGTTAAACGTGAAATGCCTGAAGGTGCGCTGCGATGCAAAGTCAACATCGCGTCCACTTTGATCGATTTTTCTATTTTTATGTCAACCTGAGTACATTTTTGTTTGTGCTGCCTCTCATGCAACAACGTTTATGGGTGATGTTATAAAAAAATGTGCCCGAATCAAATAAAACGTACTGATTTGCTTCTCATGCTTCGTAATTTCGTATTTATTTTAGATGAGCAGCCATTACGTCCTTTTCAAGAGCAAAAACCACTATATGCGTGCATCGTCACAAGAAAAATGAAAAAATCCAATCACCTCTTGCTAGCCTTGCATCATCACTTCATAACGACCATGAAAGCTTTCTTGTTCAAACCCATTACGTCCAAACGCTGAAGACAATGACTTTGGGGCGGGGATGGCCGAGTGGTTAAGGTGTTGTGATGGACGAGTGGTCGAGGCTCTGAGTACCAAAGGTCCCGGATTCGACATTAGCGCCGCTCCAGACATTTCCCAATCCCGCGGCCCACCGGCGAAACGGTGTGGGCGGCGCCATTAGCCGTGAATGTGCAGGAAGTGCGCCGTGAACCACCAAATAAACAAACAAGCATAATGACTTTCCATTTCACTATTCACGATCCCTGGGTCGGCAAAGCACAGAACGTCCAAACGTAGTGGATTCTGACTTCACTGCCAACAGTCACCAGAACGGGAAAACCCATCACGTCGCGACGTAGTGGGTTTTGACTTCATAATCCGCAGTCTCTGGACTGGCAAAGCCCATCACATTGTGACATAGTGGACGTAGGCGAAAACACTGATAACCTGGTAATTTGCGCTTTCACACGGGAAAAAATGCATACGTGTCATCATGACGGCTTCTGCCAGCAACTGCTTTGAGTGTGTTCGGTTTTGACACTACCAGGAGCACGTAACGAGTTCTAATTTTGTATTTAGTCCCAGCAATTGGCAAAGGCAGAATGCCAAACTGTTTTTCAAAATACCTCACAGTTTTGAATTTGTAATGTGGAAATAGCATTAGAACGTAGAACATAGCTATACAATTAAGTAATATACAACGGTAATAATGACTTATTGTTTTTCTATCTTGGTTCAGTCCATTTGTGCTATGATGAATATCACAAAATGCCGCTCCTGGGATATTTTACTTTCGTCAAGAAGTGAACGGGAAGGGTTTTGACTTTTCTCTGCTGCGGCGGGCAGACAACTGACCTGTTGTGCGGGCAGACAGCTGACCTGCTGTGGCGGGCAGACAGCTGACCTGCTGTGGTGGGCAGACAGCTGAACTGTTGTGGCGGGCAGACAGCTGACCTGCTGTGGCGGGCAGACAACTGACCTGCTGAGGCGGGCAGACAACTGACCTGCTGAGGCGGGCAGACAACTGACCTGCTGAGGCGGGCAGACAACTGACCTGCTGTGGCGGGCAGAGAGCTGACCTGCTGTGGTGGGCAGACAGCTGACCTGCTGTGGCGGGCAGACAGCTGACCTGCTGTGACTGGGAGACAACTGACCTGCCGTCTGTGCTGTCCGGCAGGACTCGGTGACGGCCGACCTGCAGTACGTGCTGCTGGCGGCGCTGCTGCTCGTCTCCGGCGGGCTGGCGCTGCTGCTGCCGGAGACGGCGGGCCGGCCGCTGTGCGCCACTGTGGCGCAGCTGGTGGGCCGCGAGGCCCACACCACCGCCCTGCACAGCCTGCTCAGGTCGGAGACGGAGGCGGAGCCGCTGATGGCGTCGTTCAGCGACGACGGCGCGGCACTCGACGGGCTCGAGCACAGCCCGCCGTCCGACGAGTCGGCCGACGAGTGGGCCGGGAGTGGCGGCAGCGGCCGCGCGGAGGAACACCCGACGGCACGCTGGTACACCGACTCGCCGCCGCTGGTGGCGTGACTCGCCGCCGCTGGTGGCGTGACTCGCCGCCGCTGGTGGCGTGACTCGCCGCCGCTGGTGACTTGACTCGCTGCCGCTGGTGGCGTGACTCGCCGCCGCTGGTGGCGTGACTCGCTGCCGCTGGTGGCGTGACTCGCTGCCGCTGGTGGCATGACTCGCTGCCGCTGGTGGCGTGACTCGCTGATGGCGTGACTCGCTGCCGCTCGTGGCATGACTCGCCGCCGCTGGTGACGTGACTCTCCGCCGCTGGTGGCGTGACTAGCTGCCCCTGGTGGCATGACTCGCTGCCGCTGGTGGCGTGACTCACTGCCGCTGGTAGCGTGACTCGCCGCCTGGTGCGTCCGTGGAGGCGCGCGGCTCGGTATCGTGAGAACGTGCCGACCGGTGCAGATGGCTCCGGAAGCGGGACGGGTCTCGCGGGCAGCGGTGGCAGTGCTGTTCCACTCCCCGTCAATGCGCAACGCGAACCGTCTGTCCACTCGCAATCCGACCAAATCCCACTGATTTGTCTGGGTTGGTGCAATCACTGCCGGATGACAAGGGAGCTTTTTACACCGTTGTCCCTTCCAGGCGTATACATGCTCGCGCAATGGTGCAATATTTTATGAGAATCCGTGGTAAAGTCGTTCTGGTTGTGTGCATCTTTGGAAAGTCTACGCGCTAGCTATGGTGACCAGTCGGCGAACTATTTCGTGTCATATCGCGTTCACGGATCGTGCAACGTCAGAAGTTGATCAACAATGCGCGCACTATTTTCATTGTGTAAGTTCTCAGTCGCTCTGTCGTACAAAACTGTGCGGAAATGCTTTGATGTAATGACGGCGATCCCCATTTTCGGAGGAGTGTCGTTGCCGACGGCTGCGTTGTGCCGCGCGTTAGCGGTGCTGGTTGTGTTGAGATCGGGTTGAGATCTGCCGGCGGGTGTGTCACTATTTTAGCATGCGTTTGACTTCCTTGTGGTATATTTATTCGACCTGCTGCCGGTTGTTGGCACGCAGCTGTGTCCCGTGGGGAGCGGCCACACTTGGTGGCCGGTGGCGACATTGTGCCACTGGTCGTCGGTACGGTGGTGGTTCTGGCAGCTCAGTAGTTGCCAGTTGGGCAGTGGCTCATATGGCTGGGTCATATGTAACGCGCGGTTTTATTTTTCTAACAAGTTTGCCGCTGCGCGCCCAGTTCGCCCTCAGCGCCACTTGCGACTAAAACCACGTGTCCCACACATGCTTCCTTACGAACGACAAGAACACCTCGACACATCTTGCCGGTGTTCAATGTTTCTTTTTTCCTGCGAAATGCGTGGCCAAATACGGGTAACGTGGACTTGTTTTGCGTGCTCGGCTGCCCACAGTTGATGCCTGCTGGTGCGACTTCCGTCGTCCAGCCGTCTGGCGGGACGCTGGGTGCTGTAGGAACTGACCACACTGGAAGACCTTAGCCACAGACGCGGCTGTGCTTTGACTTGGCATATCACCGACGCTCGGTGGGTATATTTTTCTAACAATAGTGCAGGATAGCCGGACCTGGTGACCATGTAGTTGTCCGACGAGCTTGGAGCGGCCCGGCTGACGTGGTCTCTTGTCAGCGGACGTGTGTTCAGAGACACGGGAAATCAGCGGTGGGGGCGTTTTATGTTGAGCCCCATGAGCCCCTGCGAACCTTCGATTGGGATCAGTGCAGCCGAAGTTTTATATGGGGCCGCGATAGCTCAGTTGGTAGAGCATCGGACTCTTGATCGCAAAATTGTGGATTCGAATTTCACAACCGACCGTACTTACCGCGTCCACCCGCGACCAATCGGCGTGAGAGGTTGGCGACGCTATATGGCCTAGCGGTTAAATGCGTCGTAAAAGAACCCAAGGTTCTGTAAATTTTATATGCCGTTGCAACCGCTGCTTTGCGGCGCTGATGTATAAAACTTGCACCTCATTGCATCTTCCATCGCTTGTCGACTTGAGCTCTGGGTATGCGAGTGGCCAAGTGCAGGCCGAGGTTAACACACATCATGTGATGCGTACATCGGCCTGCCCGTAACTTAGACCGTGGAGGTGTGTACTCGCTCGGCTGTGTGTACGTTGTGGAACCAAAGACGGCCCAGAAGCCCGACGGCGAAATGGCCGATGTTTGTCAGAAACGAGACGACACGAAGTGCACGCGATGTTAGCTAACTGCGAGCCGCTGTTCTCGCTGAGTAAGTCAGGTGGAGCGTGACTTGGTCCGCCTACGTCTCCTTGTTGTGTCGTCGGGTGTGGCGTTTGACACTGATTGCGCAGCGTTTCTGCCGAGGCGTGCTGGTGTCGGCCGAGTTTCAACTCGAGCCTCCGAGCCGAAAGTCAGACGACCTACCGACAGTGTGAGGATGGGTCCTGAGTGGTACTCAGCACGAGCGGCGAGGCTTCCACCGAGCGTTGCGCGCCACCCAGCCAACTTGACGCGGACTGTTGTCGACAGATCACTGACGTCGCATGCACCAACAACTCGTCACCAGCGTGTAGACGTACGATACGTGTGCAGTCATCGCGGCTTGATTCGACGTTCTAGACGTGCTTAGAGATCGACATTGCCATTCCAGGCGTGTATAGAGATCGGCATTGCCATTCCAGGCGTGTTTAGAGATCGGCATTGTCATTCCAGGCGTGCTTAGAGATCGACATTGCCATTCCAAGCGTGTTTAGAGATCGGCATTGCCATTCCAGGCGTATGTAAAAATTTGCATTGCCATTCCAAGCGTGTTTATAAACCGGCATTGTCCAGTGTGCTCCCGATGGACGTGGCGGGTTTTCATGTGATCCATGAGCTGTGACGGGAGCCAACTAATGGACGAGGTTGTGACTGCGGCCAACACGCCTCGACATTGCTGATGTGCAGAGGCGCCGTCAGGGGAGGTGCTCCTCACCAAATACAAACACACTAGGTCAGATAAGACATTTTTATATTTTCACCACGCAAAACTGATTATTTGGCGTGTTGAAAGTGGTCTCCAGTTCGTGACACTTTTTTTTACTCTCTCCCCGTAGGATGATCTTGTGTGCGCCCCTGCTGAGGTGTAGGATTCATGGCCGAGGTGGCTGACGGACCACCTGGGCTTGTCGCCACCCATGCGAGTGAGAAGATGTGCCATGCTAAGCTCCCCGCCTGCTAGTCCAAGTCGTGTCCGTGTCTGCGGGACAAAGAAGGGCCTCAAGGTCCGGATTTTCTGATGTGGCAGGCACCGCATAACCTGTCGCACTATTTCTCCTCTCGTTTCAACTTACTTTAGTGTTCACGCTTAAATGGCACCACGTTTGGACAACACGACTGCATGGACACACGATATGTTTCCTTTTCAATGTACGTCTTTGCATCTCTACCTTTTAAGATCCGCTATGCCATTAGTTTGCTGTATCTTATACGTGAAAAATGGCTGTTTGGAAGAAATGGTTGCATTATATTCGTAAAAAAACGCTTCATTCCCTGAATACAACTATGATAAAAACATACCAGTCTTCTTTGCCGATGTGTATAGTCAGGGCCGCGTTCCATGAAAACACAAGTAATGTAAAGTATGGAAGTGAACACCGATGAACTCCATCATGGGTTGGTCAGCATGGATCATTTTGGTCGCGATTACTGAGAAAACCATCTGAAAGTGTAGGGGATGGGATTGACTACATGGCCCGCGCCGTCTTTCCGGTCAAATCCTCACATCCCTTCTCGGGGTGGGGGCGGTTAAAGACCCCCTCTAAAATCCAAACTAAGCATCGCACGAAAACGAAAGAGGTGTCATCGGAAAGCGCTCGAGGAGTAGGGTCCGGGTCCACCCCCCCCCCCCCACACACAAAAAAAATCCCTAAAAGCGACGTCACCAGCGGGCTAGATTTTCACTTCACGACTTACATTATGTTTTTTACCCTGGAAACTTCATTTGGGGTATATATGAAAAACAAAACAGAATGTATTTGGAATGAGAAAAGGACAGCGAAATCGACCAGGATTATGACTTTCTTTTACCCCACAATTTTTTTTAAAATAAAAATTTTGAGTTTCCAAGTTTTCTTTAATTTTACTTTTCTAATCGGTAGAGCATACCGAGAAACGTTGTTGGAAGTCAGCTTGCCCTAATAAAAATGCTTACTTTAGCTAGAATCATGTATTTGAACTGCAAGTCTGTAAATACGCAAAATTTATATGTAATCAAAAAGAAAAAGAAAAATTCAACTCGTACGTTTTGTTGCATCCGTAAAGGTAAGCAAACGCTGAAAGTTTCATTAAAATATCTGTATCCGCTAAAGCGTGACGACTGGTTGAACGTTTTTGGAGGTGACCTCACTTGACCTTGACTAACTTGTTGACCCTGGATGACCTGACCTAAAAATTTTGAATCAGCATGTCAAATTGATGTGGGGAAAGGTGTGTCAAATTTGCGCGCGCTGCCTCGCGCCGTTCGTCCAATATCCGCGGAAAACCTGAAGGGGCGTTTGAAGACCCCCCCGAGACGGGACGGGTTAAGCGTTGAAAATGCTGTTGAACAATATTCATTGTTTTATTGTCTACTGTTCTATGCAGAATAAAGCTGTACAGTTACTAGTATATTTATTGTCTACTATTCCGGAATACGGTCGGTCGCATCAGCGCAGTAGATTCGCATATTTCCGATTTGGGTGGCTGCAGAAGTTTCGCAATTTTGTAATTGATGAATTAGCTGACGCGAACACTTGGGTGGGCGCTATATAACCAGTAGCGGTTGATGCGCCCCTAAGCCCAATCAATTAGTGAACACTTGGGCATTGAAGTTTTGAGCGCTTTAGTGCAGGCTGTGCTAATTGGTATGAGGAGTGCAAAAATGTAATTAAAGCTACTATGAACAGGATGATGATGTTGCATCTGTCGACGGTTTTACAGCTTCGACAAATACCTGATGTTGAACCCCAAACCATACATCGGTGGTACCGATAAATAAGCAAACCAAAAAACAAAGAAACACCAGCACAAGTGCAGTGATTATATTGGCTTCTGAATGGCGAGTGTGCATACACATGTGTTTTGTGAGTCGGCTCCTGAGATCACAGACAGTGGTGGCGTGGCGAGCCGACGGCGGCGCGCTAGGTGATGCCCACGAGCGACAGTAGAGCCGCCCACAGCAGGACGGCGCCAGCGTTCACGGTCGACGGTGGCGCCGTGGCGGTCGCGCTGCGATTCTCTAGTTTCCACTCCAGCCGGAAGGTGATGGCGGCCGGTCCCAGGTGAGTGAGGCTGAAGGAAGGTCTCAGTTAGTTGAGCGGTTGTGGGAAATGGGACTTGTTGAGCCGACCACCCGATCAGCCATCGCATCAGGTATCCAATTATCCAATCGGCTGTTAAATCAGATTCCGAATTACCCATAAAGACATAAAGACAAAGACATAAAGACATAAAAAAATAAGGAAAACCTGAGCCACAAAGGGCCTTTTTGTTTTCCCCCCTTTTACAAAAAACAACCCCCCCCAAAACCCCCCAAACCCCCCCCCCTTAAATAAAAAAAAAAAACCCCTTTTTTTTTTATTTTTTATTAATTTTTTTAATTTTTTTTACCCAATCAGCCATCGTTTTATTAAATCCAGTTTCAACGATACCACGGACGAATCAATATGTTTTCATGAAGGTACGCATCAGGCACTTTACGGGAGGGGTGGGGGCACTCGTCGCCTTCGACCGCAAATTATGTTGAGCGGGGACAGGTTAAGTTTACCCGACCCTTCCCTGAGCGCAATCTCTTGGCCGTGACAGATGCTTTTCATGAGGTGGGTGGGGTACACACTCCAGTACCACTCTGTATCCGCCCCTGGAGGGGGAGGGACCCATAGCCACACTTATTGTGATGCTAATCGTAAGTCCTCTGGGACTGGCGCTGGTCTATTTCACTGTTCACCAGACTGCTTTACTCCCCTGTTTGCGCAGTTTGCGAAAGAATTCGCACAGTAAATGCCTACTAGAAAAAAATACAAGGGTGCCAACTGATGATTGTCTCAGTTTCTCGCATCTGAGATAACGTGGCAGAGCTGAAAATTATGTGCTGTAATAAGCTAGCGCGAGATGTTCAACGTCTATCCAAGTAATATTCACCACGGCGCACACCACTGATCCGACACAACCGACATCTGTTCTGGACACACCACAACACACGACTCTGATCCGACACGACCAAACATCTGGACACACCACGACACACGACTCTGGTCCGACACGACCAAACATCTGGACACACCACGACACACGACTCTGGTCCGACACGACCAAACATCTGGACACACCACAACACACGACTCTGGTCCGACACGACCAAACATCTGGACACACCACGACACACGACTCTGATCCGACACGACCAAACATCTGGACACACCACAACACACAACTCTGATCCGACACGACCAAACATCTGGACACACCACGACACACGACTCTGGTCCGATACGACCAAACATCTGGACACACCACAACACACGACTGCCGGCTCTGACGACACCAAAGACGGCGGGCGACGACGGCCGATGGCGGCCTTCATTGCGGCCACGTCCTCCGGGCAGATGTGTTCCGAGAACGAGGCCGGGCGACAACACCGCGGCGCAGCTCGAGACGAGCCGTGAGCCGGCATGGTCGCCGCCAGATCGGTCCCGGGGGACGCCATCTTTGGCGCGGGGGAACCGACTGGCCGACGGCCGTGCGGGAGCACGAATTTCGGCGTGTCGGAGTTGGTTGACGTGCAGCGGCTGTCTGGGCGTGACACGGGAGCCAAGTGTTGTCAGTTCTCTTAATTGAATCTGAAGCTTCGTCTCGATGACAGGCCGCGTTGGTGGTGTGGGCGATTTTCGCCTTACCAAAGGGCGTAGCAATTGGTGGGCACCAAATTGGGGGACCACCCACGGCTAATCAGCTGCCCGGAAGTGACCCGACGTAGTTCCTCGAAGGCAGTTTTAAACGAAGCGTCTCACTACAGCGTACACTCGACGGTGACCACGTCATCGCGTCCTGAGTTGTGCTGGCCACCTCCAGGACGGGAGTCTGCCTTATCTGTTTCTTCGCCTCCCCATCTTGCTCGAGTCTGTAGCCTAGTGGCCAGTGCAACATCACTACAATGCTGCTGTCCAGGGAAGGCCCTAGTACAATGACGCCACATACAGGATAGTCGTCGCAGCAACGTTATACACCTGACAACTGCAATCGCACTAACACTACACACAGGATAGTCGCTGTCGCAGTGACTAGTGTGTGAAAGCACAACAGTCGCCACACACCAGACAACTGCTGTCGCAGTGACTCTACATACCTGACAGCCGCTGTAGCAGTGACACCACATATAGGATACTCCGTGTCGCAGTGATACAACATACCGACCTACCACCGTTGCAGTGACGCCACACACCGGACAACCATTGTCGCAGTGAGGACACATACAGGATAGTCGCTGTCGCAGTGACACCGCATACCGAACAGCCAACGGCGCAATGAAGGCACGCAGCAGACAGCCACCGTGGCAGACAGACAGGTGGACGATGCCGCTGCGACACGTACACACCGGAGGGGCGCCGTGGCAGCAGCGCCACTACCTACCGGACGGAATGGTCGGACGCTGCCGCCAGAGGCACCGTCCGGCGCCCCTGACCCAGACAGTACACGTCGACGAGCGCGTCCAGCGCGTGCGGCCCGCGACCCAGTGACGTCACGCTGACATTCAGCTGGCGGCAGCTGGCGGCGGCGCCGACACCTGCGAACGCGCAAATGACGTCACGGGCACGACTGTGCTGTTTATTGGGTGGTTCACGACACACTTTATGCACATTCACGGCTAATGGCGCCGCCCACACTGTTTCGCCGGTGGGCCGCGGGATTGGGAAATGTCGGCACGACTGTGCTCAGGCACACGCATACTGTGACGTTTGTTCAGGCTGAGGTATGCGGGCGGCACGTGACCTGGCGCCACGTGCCTGTCGTATGGACATAGGGATATTCTCCGTCAGCTTAGAATGGATCATTGCGAGTGACGCGCCTGCTGTTACTGAAGGCCAACAGAACCTTAGGTTCTTTACGACGCATTCGACTGCTTGGTTATATGGTGTCGCCAACATTTCACCCCGACTGGTGGCGGGTGGACTCAGGTGGTGGTGGTGGTTGTGGCTTTATGACGCACGCAGCAGCGGGCCCATATGGCGTCGCCGGCCTCTCACCCTGGCAGGAAGTGCGGGCGCCGCGGGGAATCGAACCCCGCACCTCTAGCATGCCGGACGCTCAGCTTAACCACTGGGCTACCGACGCCAGTCATAGCGCCAGGACTCAGAAATTCCGCCGGTTGTGAGATTTGAACCCACGATCTTACAATCAAGAGTCCAACACCCCACCGACTGATCTACGGCGACCCACACCCGCCGAACCGCCAGCACTACGTCACCATAACGTGATGGTGTCCTGCCAACTAATCCTGCTGTGTAATGCCAGACAACTTGTGGGAATTCTCGTTCCGCCTAGCTCTGCGGGGTACTGATCACATCCAGTCGTGTGCTTTCCTCAGACAGTTTCTTCGAGGCCTTCGCATTTTATCTATGTTATCTCACACGGTCTTCATTTGCAATTGGAGCATCATTACGAAAATGTATATGCAAATTAATCAGCATCAGAATTTATATAGGTAAATAAACTCGAACTGCAGACAAGATCTGACCAGGTGACCGCACCAATCGACACTATAAATGCACATCCCAAATAAACATTGACAAAGGGTCAACACGAAATTCGAAAACGCCCCACTTCGATGCGACAACAGCGTATGGACACTGACAATTGACCGGCCGTACCCTGACCTCAAGCTCATTGGTTGCAGAAACCAACTTTTCAAGAAAAACCAACGTCGCGAGCATGGTGAGCATAATGAGTACGCTGAATCGACGAGCAAAAACGATAGCGGGAGAATTTGACGCGCTGCAGAGCGCCTTTCCCAGGCGTACGCCAGCACACGTCCGACGGGGCTGCACCGCTGGCGCTGCTCAACACCAGACAGACGGTCACCCGAGACTGTGTTCCCGGCCCGCGCCAGCGGACACAGCTGCTGCGCTGGACAGACTGACCGCGACTGGCCATATATGGTGACTACACGTGTGTCTCTGGTGATGTCACACGTGTCTCTGGTGACCTCATACGTGTCTCTGGCGACGTCACACATGTATCTGGTAACGTCACGTGTATCTCTGGTGACGTCACACGCGTCCCAGGTAACGTCACGTGTGTCTGGTGACGGCGCGTGTTTGTCTGGTGACGTAACGTGTGTCTCTGTTGATGCCACGTGCGTATCCGGTGGCGTCACGTGTATCTGGTGACGTCACGTGTGTCTCTGGTGACGTCACGTGTGTCTCTGGTGACATCACGTGTGTCTCTGGCTACGTCACGCGTTAATCTGGTGACGTCACGCGTGTTTCTGGTGACGTCACACGTGTCTCTGGTGACATCACGTGTGTCTCTGGTGACGTGACATGTGTCTCTGGTGACGTCACGTCTGTTGCTCGGCACTGACAAGCACGGCGCGGCAGGAGGGTATGCGGCGCACTGCCGAGTCGTCTCGGTCGTGTCCGCCGGTGGCGCGCGGTCACTGCCCTCCCCGAGCTGTGTCACTGCTGAGTCGTCTCGGTCGTGTCCGCCAGTGGCGCGAGGTCACTGCCCTCCCCGAGCTGTGTCACTGCTGAGTCGTCTCGGTCGTGTCTGCCAGTGGCGCGAGGTCACTGCCCTCCCCGAGCTGTGTCACTGCTGAGTCGTCTCGGTCGTGTCCGCCGGTGGCGCGAGGTCACTGCCCTCCCCGAGCTGTGTTTGCCTCGCGCCCGCTCTTCGGCATTGCTTCCACGTCATCAATTGCATTCTTCGGCCGATCTGTGCGCTATCGACCTGCCCATTGGGCTTTCATCCCCTGGCGCGTTAGATCGTGATGGTGCTCCTGAACAGCGCTGTCCGCAAGTGAACCACCCGCCCCGGCTCTGTACCCCACAATACCGCCCAATACAATACCCGCCGGCTCTGTACCCCACAATACCGCCCAATACAATACCCACCGGCTCTGTACCCCACAATACCGCCCAATACAATACCCACCGGCTCTGTACCCCACAATACCCCACAATACAATACCCACCGGCTCTGTACCCCACAATACCGCCCAATACAATACCCACCGGCTCTGTACCCCACAATACCGCCCAGTACAATACCCACCGGCTTTGTACCCCACAATACCCCACAATACAATACCCACCGGCTCTGTACCCCACAATACCGCCAAATACAATACCCAACGGCTCTGTACCCCACAATACCACACAATACAATACCAAACGGCTCTCTATGTACAATCCCCCAACTACCTACCGGCTCTGTAACCTGCAGCAGTACCCATCAGCTCTGTACTCCACAATGCAATACCCACCAGCTCTGTATGCACAGTCCCCTCAAAACCCACCAGCCTCTGTATGTACAATCCCTTCACTACCCACCGGCTCTGTACCCCACAGCAGTACCCACCAGCTCTGTATGTACAATCCCCTCAGTACCCACCAGATCTGTACCCTACAGCAGTACCCACCAGCTCTGTATGTACAATCCCCTCAGTACCCACCAGATCTGTACCCTACAGCAGTGCCCACGAGCTCTGTATGTACAATCCCTTCACTACCCACCGGCTCTGTACCCCACATCAGTTACCAGTTTGGCACCACCTCAACAGTACCCCCAGTTCTGCATGTACCATCCCTCAGCACTCACTAATTACTATCATCCCAGAAATACCCACCAGTTTTGTTCCATCCTAACAGTATCCACCGGTTCTGTATGCATAGTTCCCGCAGTGCCCACCAGTTCAATGCCATTTCAGCAATACCCACCGGTGCTGGCGTCCAACACCACCTTCTGGCTCATCCCTGTGACCATGTTGAAGCGCCAGTAACATTCTACGTAGTTGTAGACATGTGACACCGAGGTGACATTGGGCAGCAGTGGCCAGGTCAAAGCTGTCCCACCTGAGGTCAGACCAGGGCGTGGGTCAGCGTTGCACCTGTCGAGGTCAAGTCAGATCAGCCTCGTGCCACCTGGTGCCATCATAGGTCAGGCTAACATCACCTAAGTTAGGTCAGGTCAGCAAAACACCAACTGCAGGCCAGATCAAGATCACACTTGAGATCACAAAAGGTCAGGTCACCAGCACATCAACTGAGGTCAGGTCAGGTCATGTTCAGGCCTTCAAGCGTATCAGCAGTAGTTTCACTGCCTCGCGATGATTTCAATTTTGCACTTTGTTCTCACGATTGAGCTCCAACGATCACGGACGCCTCTTCATCGCTTTTCTATCGCACACTTAGCCACGGGTGATTTCAGAAGAAGTGAAGGTCTATTTACGAACGAAGCGATTCACGTTCAACATGAATCATGCTTGATCTGGCCAAGCATGATCCGGTCACCATCCCACGACCGGAGGCACACAACCCGGCGGAACCCACGCAGAGCACGCACAGAAGTACGGACCGCCACCGGAAGGCGCCCAACTCAACAGCTGCACGTGGCCAAGTCTAATTATGCCCGCCATTACTCAACTTGGAGCTTTTTACCAAATATGCGCGCTTCGGACGCACAAACAGCAGTATATGAGTTGGTCGGTGGTGCAATTTTCAGCGTTCCTAATGAATGGCTGCGATCAGCATTGGCGCCATTTTCATAGTCCCTGATAAATGGCTCGGATCAGCATTGGCGCCATTTTCACATTACCTAATGAATGGCTGGCATCAGCATTGGTGCCATTTTCACAGTCCCTGATAAATGGATGGGATCAGCATTGGTGCCATTTTCACAGTCCCTGATAAATGGCTGGAATCGTCATTGGCGCCATTTTCACAGTCCATGACAAATGATTTTGATCGGCAGCTTCGGTGCCACGTGCGAACGCACCTTTTTGGCTCGAAACCATGCTGTGGCCAGTTCACTTCCACGGGCGTCAGTAAAACACAATAAATAGTGCACAGACGGAAGACACTATTTGTGTTGCCGGTCTAATTTCAAAGTCGTGTCTTGCGGTGCAAGACATTCGTCCCGATGCTTGTCTCACGGAATTGCCATTGGTGTGCTCGCAACAACAACAACAACAACAACAACAACAACAACAACGATGACGCTCCGGCAGCCTGGACGTTGGATGCAACTGCATGCCAACGCTCTGGCAATGCCAACCACACACACACACGATCTCAGATGAGACCGGCGGTGGCGCGTGCCGACCTGTGGCGCCGAGGGCGGCCGCCGGCGGACAGAAGTCGGCTCCGATGCTGTAGCCGATAGTGAAGTTGGGGCCGACGGCCGACCACATGAAGTGCGCCATGTTGTACTCGGCGACGACGTCCCGGTTGGTGTACAGCGTCAGCGGCAGCGCGTCCTGGGGTGAGAACGGCTCGTCAGCCACGACTCAGGTGGGTGTACATGCAGGGGGCGGTCCTGGGGTGAGAACGGCGCTGGCAGCCACCGCCTCATGTGGATGTGCACAGTGGGGTGCAGTGAGCAATACATTTTATCAAGCGTTCAGTAGAAATGCCGATGTGGTGTTCTCGAAACCTGGAAAACACAAGCACTGAGCATGAACCGACTCTGAGAGCCCTGCTGTAGGCACCTGGACGATCCAACCCCCTGTCGTGCGCACCTCGGCAATGAGCAAACCCGCCCATGCGCGAAACCTGAAGCGAATCTCGGTGCGCAAGTCGCACGGTCCCTCTGCACGACAGTGACGGGCAGAGACCACCGCTCAACACCATCGCAACAGTCTCACCGGCCACGTCACGTGTCAGTTGCCATTGAGCACCGACCACACACGTCAGGGGCCGTGTGGCGGCTTTGTGTGATCAGTTAGTTCGGCATTTGAGTTCAGGGCACTTCAACCAGTCTTGATCATTCGTGCCCATAGTTTACGTGAAGCAGTTGAACAAGGAAGTGTAGGTTAAAGTGTGAAAAGGTATTCTCCAAACCTGTAAAATAAGCACTGAGCACCTTAATGGTCTGACTAATAGCAGCAGGTCAGGACCATTTTCATCGACTTGTACTTAGTTACGAGGGGCATATCCTGAGCTCCTAGAGAACCTATCTACCCCATTGTGCTACTATGACCATTATATTTGGCATCACATGACCGAAGGCCGGGTCTGACTCCACCACCAGGCACACCTGCTACTAGAATAACTCCCCACATAAAAACATAATGTAAGAAACATTCTAGCATCAATTCTACCTTATTCACCACAATTCATACTCCGTATGGGAGTACAATCGTGCCGACAGTTTCTCGAGAACTAGGTGCATAAATTAAATTGATTCAAGAATCTTATTTTTATTCTAGGTCATGCAGAAGGGACTCCATCCCACACTGTACAACTTAGAATAAACATAAGATTCTTGAACCTATTGAATTTATCCACCTAGTTGAGAAGCTATCGGCCCAATTGTGCTCCCATGTTCAGTCTCATCAGCTTCAGATGCCCATTTAGGAAGGTAATGAATCCATTGCCATGAACACCTGCTACACTAGCATATATCCCCATCTACAAAGTTGATCAAAGGCACCTACTTGCACCAACTCCACATCATCAATCTCAATTTTCCCCTACACTGAACTACTTCAAAGCCAAATTTCTGGTGCTGTAACCAGTGCCCAGAGAAAGCATGAAATCGATTCCATCATTCAAACACTCGATGGAATGGATTTGCTGGTTTATTGGGGCGCTCAACATAATGACCTAATGTTTTAATTACAAGTTGTACAGCATGGGGATGGGTGAGATTGATGGTTATGTTAGATCGTGCCTATGCATGATGGATCACGCTGGTGGCCGGTGTGCATGACAGTTGACTCAGTATATTCCTTCAGGTATGCGATGCTGATGAGCCTGACCATGACAACACAACGTAGAAGATAGCTTCTTTGGAGCTCAGAACATAGCATCAATTACTGGGTTTCAGTCTCAATTTTTTTATTCGTGCGGTACCTGTCCTGCATAGGCGTTAACCTAGCTGTGGGTGCCTGTGACTCACACGAAACCCAAACTGCACGCCGGCTGAGTATACGTTAAGTGTCAGGGGCGGACATAATACCGGTGGCGCCGCTCTGGTAGTGTGTTTGTGAAGAAACTCCACCAGAGTGCACTTGTTATGATTAATGATGTGTTCTAGTTTCTAGAGAAGGTGCGAGTAATTTCCAATGGTCACATTTGAACAACACGGAATTAGGTCCTCTTATGATGCATAGTTCGCTTTATTATCAAATCATTTCACCCTGTCACTGCCCTTAACACGCGCTCTGGAGGGGGGTGGTGCGAAATCCGCCCACCCCTCCGATTTTTCGTACACAACTCTGTGTTGTACCGGCTGATATACGCTATTTTTTCGTACCTGCTTAGAAATGTCCGGTGCATGGTTTGAAGAAAAAAGAAAGAAAATCTGCCGAAAAGTTTTTAAGTTATGGGCCGCTAAAGTTTCTAAAAAATCGCAGCGCCAGACCACAAAAATCGGCGATGATGCGCTTCCCGTATATTGGCAAAATCTAAGTGTTCTTTACAACACTAACGATTTGTTTGATGCATATTGTTACGCTATATAATTTAAAAGTCATGTTATGTCGCCGAGGTCATCATGACAGGCTAATGGAACCAAACTTGATCAACTGGAATGTTGTCATAAATGTAAATGACCGTCATGCGATTGATGTCACTTTGCATGTTACTCCCTACACATCCGGAAATATACTGTTTGTCATTGAGTGCCTAAGCGTTTCTAAACTTTATTCATGTATTTCACTCCTTTCTTTGCGAAGCCGATTGTGCCGAGCCGCCCAACGGAGCAATCAGGTAGGCAGTCAGGTTCCGGTAACTGGGGAGGTAATGACCTGATAAAGTGCTCCAATATAGACGACTTGAGGTCAAATGGCGGATCTGGCAAATGTATTGCATCATTAGTAATGTCCAAAACATCATTACTGCCAATTTTGGAGCATCTAAACACAATCACAGCGATCAATAACAATAACAAGCCAAGCCACGCAAAACCAGAAAATGTTGTTATTTTGACCTCATTTGACCTTGAAGATATTCACCTAAGGTCACGAAATTTGCACATAATAGAGTTGACTATCGTGCCCATCGATCTTGCGAATTTTCTTGCTCTAGCCTTAATGGGAGCCGAGATCTTAGGGGTGCGGTATCCGCCCCCCTCCAGTGCGCGTAATTTCCAGAGGCCCTCCAGGTGTTAAAGTAAAATGGAAGCAATTGATCACTCAACATCTTTTGATACAAACGCGTTATACATCTTCTGTGAGATGTGCTCACAATGTCCAATGTTGTTAACAAAACGAACATTGAGAGTGGTACACACACACACACACACACACACACACACACACACACACACACACACACACACACACACATATATATATATATATATATATATATATATCATCTGGAATAACCTTCATGAAGGTTTAAACCTGTCACTTTTGCACTCAATTGTAGAATTTGTGTCCCAAAGAACCACATTGTGTTCCTTTAAACCGAATATCAGATATTCTACATTATCGAATTTATTTCCAATGGTCTCAAATAAACCGGCATGAAATCAGCTGCCTTCTGATGCCATGCTCGATTTCTTTTATAAATATCTAACTCTGTCATTTTTGCACTCAATTCCAATATTTGTGTCTCGAATTATCACACCGCACTCTTGTAAATTGTGTATCAGATGTTTTACATTAGCGAAACATTTACAATGATCTAAAATAAATGAACATAAAAGGAGTTACGTTCTGACATCATCTTCCACTACTTTTATGCATATCCAACCTTGTTATTTTTTCATTAAATTATAGGATTTGTGTCGAATTATTACTTTGTATTCCTATACATTGCTTATCAGACGTTTTACATTACCGAATTTATTTACAATGGTCTCAAATAAACCGACATAAAATTAGTTGCCTTCTGATGCCAGACTCGACTACTTTTATGAAAATCTAACCCTGTAATTATTCACCTTTTGACATGAAGCTTTCAGGCATTATTGAGGTGCTGACATGCCTCGATGTACGTCAAGCTCCGACAGTTGCTGCCCAGAAGATTCGAAGGGCCTCCGAATGGCGACACGACATAAATAAAGTTCCAGCCTTGATCAATAGCAAGGCTGGGCAATACCATGGGCTCTATCACTCTAAAATTATGCATGATAAATTAACGGTTGTAGATGCATTCCTTTCATTCAACGCCAACAAGCGTAATGTTCTTAAACAATATTGAGGAGACCTGTCGGCCTAAACTCCAATGGTGGCGGGAATCATGCCATGCACATCACCTATGGTTTCAAATATGAAAATCTGCCGGTAACTTTGGCATCGGAGTCTATTGATGTTCAGGGAACGGTTCCGCGCCCCGCCATACCACAGATGGGGGGGGGGGGGGTGGTCACCGGCGAGCCGAAAGCCGCGACCGACGCCGCCGGCAGTTCGCCGACTATGGTATATGAAGATCAAGAATATAGTTCCAGAAGCCAATGCGCAATGTAACAATATGTGCAATATATCACCACGAGTGACAATGAAATTGACGTCTGAAGGCAAGCTAACATTAATGAATTCACTTCGCATCATATTTTGTGGAGACAGTTCCATAAATAGTAACTACGTTCTTCACGTACACACTAGTGAGCATCCGAGCGCGCTCACCGCGGGCGCATATTTCAGAGTGCTTGAATGGCATCAAGAACATGCCTGTTTTCTTTCTTTACTGGAGGTCCCCTCGATGTCCGCATTAGCATTGTGTCTAACGCCTAACGAATGGTCGAGCCAGGACAGTGGCCAGCCATGACACGGCTGGCCGGTCAGTGACGGCCGACAGACGCGGCGGTGGGCCGTCAGCCGCTGACGCCGACCCAGCCAGGACGGGTGTCGTCAGCGACGGCGGGCACCCCTCGCGGCGTCATGAGGACGCCGCGCCGACCCAGCCAGCCAGGACGGGTATCGTTAGCGACGGCGGGCACTTCTCGTGGCGTCAGGAGGACGCCGCGCCGACCCAGCCAGCCAGGACGGGTATCGTTAGCGACAGCGGACACTCCTCGTGGCGTCAGGAGGACGCTGATGCCGACCCAGCCAGGACGGGTATCGTTAGCGACGGCGGGCACTTCTCGTGGCGTCAGGAGGACGCCGCGCCGACCCAGCCAGCCAGGACGGGTATCGTTAGCGACGGCGGGCACTTCTCGTGGCGTCAGGAGGACGCCGCGCCGACCCAGCCAGCCAGGACGGGTATCGTCAGCGACGGCGGGCACCCCTCGTGGCATCAGGGGGACGCCGGGCCGACCTAGCCAGCCAGGACGGGTATCGTCAGCGACGGCGGGCACCCCTCGTGGCGTCAGGAGGCCGCTGATGCCGACCCAGCCAGGACGGGTATCGTCAGCGACGGCGGGCACCCCTCGTGGCATCAGGGGGACGCCGGGCCGACCTAGCCAGCCAGGACGGGTATCGTCAGCGACGGCGGGCACCCCTCGTGGCGTCAGGAGGACGCTGATGCCGACCCAGCCAGGACGGGTATCGTCAGCGACGGCGGGCACCCCTCGTGGCGTCAGGAGGACGCTGATGCCGACCCAGCCAGGACGGGTATCGTCAGCGACAGCGGACACTCCTCGTGGCGTCAGAAGGACGCTGATGCCGACCCAGCCAGGACGGGTATCGTTAGCGACAGCGGGCACCCCTCGTGGCGTCAGGAGGACGCCGCGCCGACCCAGCCAGCCAGGACGGGTATCGTTAGCGACAGCGGACACCCCTCGTGGCGTCAGGAGGACGCTGATGCCGACCCAGCCAGCTAGGACGGGTATCGTCAGCGACGGCGGGCACCCCTCGTGGCGTCATGAGGACGCCGCGCCGACCCAGCCAGCCAGGACGGGTATCATCAGCGACGGCGGGCACCCCTCGTGGCGTCAGGAGGACAGTACACATTGAGCGGCCGCATGTTTCCTCCAACACCGCAGCCAGAGTGTCGGCTGGCTGGGTGAGACTGGGATTGTCGGTACCGTTCCACGACAAGAGTGTGGCAGGACAGCCGCAGGGCGGACGGACGTTGCAGTTCTCGGTGTATTTCAGACAAATTACAAAAAGAGTTCTGAAAGGGACTGTCGGAAATCGTCCTTTTTGTGGCACCAAATTCTACCACCTTCCAGCAGCTTCCCTGTGCGTTTTTCTAAAGTTGGTGAGAGTATTCTTCCGGCCTGCGATGCCCTGCTTGGGATATCAATTGGAGGTGCTCACTATAAAGGCTGAATAAATTAGCTGATACTTGATTAATAAATAAATAAATAAATTGATATTTTCCCGTAAATGAATAACGGAACACTTCGCTATTCATTTACGAGAAGGTATCAATGCGCATGTCCACCCTGAGTGGCGATGAGCACCGAAAGGACGGAGGGAACGTCAGCCTCGACACCGAACCCTGGCTGCCAAGTCATATACTTGCATTTGTTATTTTGATGGACTCGTAGCTCGTTTACAATGACTTTTCACACATCCAATGGCGCATTAACACGCACTCTGGAGGGCCTATGAAAATTATGCGCACTGGAGGGGGGGGGGGGCGGATTCCGCTCTTAGATCTTGGCTCCTATTAAAGCTGGAGCAACGAAATTCGCACAGTGGATGGGTACGGTAGTGAACTCTATGTTGTATAAATTTCATGACCTTAGGTTAATATCTTGGAGGTCAAATGACGTCAAAATGTCAGCAATTTCTGGTTTTGCGTGGCTTGGCTTGTCATTGTTATGGATCGCTGTGCT
Organism: Imbricaverruca yamaguchii; assembly: GCA_034440575.1. Taxonomy (NCBI): domain Eukaryota; kingdom Metazoa; phylum Arthropoda; class Thecostraca; family Neoverrucidae; genus Imbricaverruca; species Imbricaverruca yamaguchii. The sequence goes on from JAOTOL010001663.1 coordinate 3,491,223, forward strand.
TGTGTTTAAATTCTCCAAAATGGACATCAGTGATGTTTTGGACATTACTAATGATGCAATACAGATGTTAAACCCGTCATTTGACCTCAGGTCACCTATATAACAGCCATTACCTGCTCCACTTACCGAAACTGGGCCGCCCGCCCGACTACTCCGACGACAATGACAAACAGTAATTTTCAGGATATGTAGGGTATAACATGCAAGGTGACATAAATCGCATTTGCATTTATGACAATATTCGCGTCGACCAAGTTTGGTTCCATTAACCTGCCATGAACTTGACCTGACTTAACCTCGGTGACCTAACATGGCTTCAAAACTATAAAGCATAACAATATACATAAAAAGTCGCCTGTGTTGTAAAGAACACTTCCCTTTTGCTAAGATACAGGAAGCGCATCAGCGCCGATTTTTGTGGTCTGGCGCTTATAATTTTTGTTTACTTTAACGACCCATAACTCGAAAAACATTCGGCCGATTTTCGTTGTTCTTGCTTTAAACAACGCGCCGGTCATTTCTAAGCAGGTACGCAAACAATAGCGTATTTCGCCTGGTAACATCTGGAGTTATGTACGTAACACCGGAGGGGTGGGCGGATTTCGCCCCCCTTCCAGGGGGCGTGTTAAGCCTCCAATTTATGCTTGTGCATGAAGCTTAATATTTGTACAGAATTCACGGCACATTTCCCGCCTTACCTTGCCTGTGGCTTTCCACGAAATCCTGCAAGGATTTAATGCACAGACTCCTTGATTTGATTTAATGCAGCCCAAATGAAACTGCAAATCTCTACATGTAGCCATTTAATGTATTCTGTCGGTGTGCCTGGCCCCAACACTCCAAACACACATTGATACTGAAGGGATGCCAGTGGTGGGTCAGTGACCGTGGTGCCTCGGAACTCTGCAGTTGGAAGCTGCGGCTCACCACGACGCATCACGCAAAGTGGAAACACTCTGCGTGATGTGGAAGTGGAAAGTGGAAGTGGAAACACGAGGGATTTGCGCTGAAACGCATTCCAGATGAATTGGCATAATTCGCCCTGGTCAGTATATACAAAGCCAACGTTGCCCTGGGGCGATCATCCCGGTCGGAAATTCTACCTCAGCGGCTGAAATTAAGCGGACAGTTGGAGCGGGTTTCAAATTTGCATGCCTCGACAGAGAGTCGGACAAGGTTTTCCCACAGAACAATCAAGTAACTTTTTCGTCAGAAACACTCTAGTGTGCATTTCAATATATTCCAGCAATGATTCACTCAGGATCTGCGTCGGGAAGACACGATGACAGCCTTCGAAGGACTTTATGAAGGGAAAGGCTGGTAGACACATCCCACGTTCCCTTCTTTAAGTGGTCTGCGCAAAGCCATCCATAACCGTTGTATGGCAATGCAGTGACACACCAAACCTCCAACTCATGTACCACTCCACACGACATCGATGCACTAGAAGGACCCTTCACGTCGGAGAACAACGGCACAACTAAAGCCTGCAAATCAGAACCAAATCGACAATTCGCACCAAGTTTAGTCGTTGCCGTAGCATCCTGCAGGATGCACACGCCATGGCGTGTGCAAAAGACGGCAGCAAATACATTGGCTAGCTGTGCCAAGTCCCTATACACTGCCTAGAACTCTACACCTCACGCGACACGCGTGTAAACAGGCAATCTGTGAATGTGCCCACAGGTAGGCGTGTTGTCTATCATGGATGGGCGGCTCGTGTCTCGGGACGGCAATTTGGTCTTATCATAATTAACATAATAAGAGTGTGTGCTGGGGATTGCTCGTGACGGATCAGAGTGCATACCAAGCGGAGCTATGTGGGGACCCAACCCACTATTCGATTGGAAAGTTTCGCTTTGGGCAGAATTCCAGTCGAGAGCTTTACGTGTCGCCGCAGTACCGTGACCCAGTGTGACCTGACCAGGAGCCGGCTGACCTATGCCGCGACCCAGTGTGACCTGACCAGCAGCCGGCTGACCTATGCAGCGACCCAGTGTGACCTGACCAGCAGCCGGCTGACCTGTGCCGCGACCCAGTGTGACCTGACCAGCAGCCGGCTGACCTATGCAGCGACCCAGTGTGACCTGACCAGCAGCCGGCTGACCTATGCAGCGACCCAGTGTGACCTGACCAGCAGCCGGCTGACCTGTGCCGCGACCCAGTGTGACCTGACCAGCAGCCGGCTGACCTATGCAGCGACCCAGTGTGACCTGACCAGCAGCCGGCTGACCTGTGCCGCGACCCAGTGTGACCTGACCAGCAGCCGGCTGACCTGTGCCGTAACCAAGTGTGACCTGACCAGCAGCCGGCTGACCTGTGCGGCGACCCAGTGTGACCTGACCAGCAGCCGGCTGACCTATGCAGCGACCCAGTGTGACCTGACCAGCAGCCGGCTGACCTGTGCCGCGACCCAGTGTGACCTGACCAGCAGCCGGCTGACCTGTGCCGCGACCCAGTGTGACCTGACCAGCAGCCGGCTGACCTGTGCCGCTACCCAGTGTGACCTGACCAGCAGCCGGCTGACCTGTGCCGCGACCCAGTGTGACCTGACCAGCAGCCGGCTGACCTTGCGCGACCCAGTGTGACCTGACCAGCAGCCGGCTGACCTGTGCCGTAACCAGTGTGACCTGACCGCGCCGGCTGACCTGTGCGCACGTGACCGCGCTGCGCCTGTGGACCCGGTCCGACGCGCCGGCTGACCTGTGCCGACCCAGTGTGACCTGACAGAGCCGGCTCTGCCGCGACCCCACCTGGACCCAGTGTGACCTGACCAGCAGCCGGCTGACCTGTGCCGTTACCCAGTGTGACCTGACCAGCAGCCGGCTGACCTGTGCCGCGACCCAGTGTGACCTGACCAGCGGCCGGCTGACCTGTGCCACGGGTGCCAAATGTCAGCGCCCGTTACGGCGCGAATCCTGCCCAGTCAGGAAAGGGGAGATCGGAGGCCAGAGCTGTACAGACTGAACTACCAAATGGAAATTTGTGCGGGCAGAAGCTAACTGAGGCATTCCATGGTAACTCAACCGGTGGGTTCCGTCAGACCATTTTTTATTTTCTTGAAAAGTTGTGTCCCGGGGCTTTTAAGAGCGAACAATTCATTTATGATAATAAAGCAATTCTCAAAAAAAAATATTTCCTAGATAGTCTTCGCAAATTTCCCAAGATCAATGAGGAGGCCTAGATTTGACGACCTATAACTCCGAAGCTAAGAGAGCTATTTCATTGAACTGTTTTTTTCTCGTTGAATTGGGATGAACCAAGGAACAAATTGGCTATCTCCGACTTTCAATTTTCAATTTATTAGGTACGTGACCTCGTGACCTATCTTTTACGACGTGACCTTGACCTTTTGGATGCTGAAATTATAACTTTCGTCTGATGACGATTTGAGCCACATTCAGGCCATTTAAAGTAAATAAATAAAAACGTGGGGTTCGACATGTAAAAAGTACTTCTGGGCATCGCAATGCCGACACAACACGCTGGTTGGGCTCCCTCTCCGTCGATATCTTCGCATCTATTAGACATACGGTTTCAAAATGGTCCAGAGTGGCTCCCGATGACGAAATCTGTCGGTTGGTGCCTGTTATACTGCCATCAGGACATAAAGTGACATCGACATTAGGTGTTCAAGGTCAGTGGATCGGCGGTCACGAATTTATTTCTGGCTAAACTGTATCCATAAATGAGCGAAACAACTGAACCCAATGCTATTTGTTGGGTAATAGGGGGGGCGGGGAAAAAAAAACAAAAAAAAAACAACACCCCCAAATGGGGGACCCCTTTTCGGTTGGGCCCTAAAAAATAAAAAAAAAAAAGGGGGGGGGGGGGGTCCCCCCCCCCCCCAAGAAAAAAAAAAAAAAAAAAACGGGGGACCCGCCACAAAAAGGGGGGAGCCCGGTGGGGTTTTTGGTTTAATTTCGTTGGAAATTGGAGGAAGGAAGCTAAAGTCTCCTTGGAAAACAACTTCGCCATCTTTAACGGTCTCCTTCAGATGCTTCAAGTGCGTTGACCGAGCCTTCGCCTCGAAGTGATAACTTGTCAGCTTCACTATGGCAGAGCTCAGTTTCTCGATGCATTCGCCCTGGCTTGCGACGATTTCTTGGAGCGTGTAGCGGTCAGTGCTGTCTCACCGCTTGTAGTGGACCTCCTACTCACTGTCAACGTCGTCATTGTCTCGCTCTTCGATTAGTATGTTCAACATGTTCATCACACCTTACCCACCGGGACACTCATCACACTCACCCAACATGCAGTCACGATTTTCTAAATCACACACAGCAGTGTCGATGAGGTCATCGCAGGAGACACCAAATATGTTCATAGCACCCAGGACAAGTGCAGGGTTTTGATGGTACGTACACACACATACTGTGTGCGTACCACTCGCGCTCGCCAGCACACAGTGTTCTAGACGGAGTGCAGCGAAGGACGAAACCCCGATGTCAGGGGTTTTCTCGTCAAATCGGTACAGGTGGTAGATTTCCCGGAGGTTTCCAAGGATGAGCCCCTTCTGTACCTTCATCTTTCCATCATTCGAATCCCGAGACGTGATGCAGTCTTTCTTCCCGAGACACATCCGGCTTACCTCATCTTTGACTTTAACCCCAATACCTTCGCGTCTTGCTATAAAAGTCGTCGTGCCATGCCCCATGTCATTAAATAATACTCAGTTGTTCTTGTTCCTGTGCGGCGTAGGGGCAACCACCATTAATAGCGACAACTTTATCTCATTGGAAGATTCATCCAACAGCACCATAGACATAACACCGGCATACTACAACAGAATCTTGAGCAAGCCATGGACAAAGATGACAACATTGGTATGCCCTGGCCCCGTTGGATCACATCGGTAACCTGGCCAGTTCACGTGACTCAACTTGACTTATCTGGGTCATATCATGTATCACGGTAACCGTCTCGACGTGACGAACACAATTGTGTTGAGTTCAGCTCTTTTGCTCAATTAGGGGCAAAGTTATAGCCATAAACGCGTTCGTGACCACAGATGACTTTGAACGTCCAATGTCATGTGACCTTGTGACCTGATGTCAGTGTAGCAGAAACCAACTGACAGGTTTCGTCATCAGGGGCCACTCTGGACCATTTCGACACCGCATGCAAACTAGATGCGAAATTATCGGCGGGCAGGGTTCCCAAACAGCGTGCTGCGTCAACATTGCGTACCACAAAAATGTTTTTTGCAGGTTGAACCTCACGCTTTTATTCATATGTACGAAAAGGCATGAAAGGGGCTCAAATGCTCATTACACGAATGCTTTAATTTCAACATCCAAAAGGTCAAGATCACGACGCAAAAAGTATGTCACGGAGTCACGTGACCTAATAAATTGAAAATCGAAACTCTGAGATAGCCAACTTGTTCCTTCATTCATCCCAATTCAAAGCAAAAAAGTTCAATGAAATAGCTCCTCTCTTAGCCTTGGGGCTATGGGTTGCCAAAGTTCGGCCCCCTCACTGACCTTGGGAAATTTGCAGACTCTATCATGGGAAATATTTTTTGGAGAGTTTTTTGTTCACCATAAGTTAATTGTTCGCCCTTGAAACCCCCGGTACACAACTTTTCAAGGAAATCAAGAATGGTCGGACGGCAAATTGGACAATTTTCGGTTGAGTTAGTGTGGAAAGGCTAAACTGGAATGTTGTGTCAGTTGTCAGGTCACAATAGCACGATTATAGAACCATATGACGATAGTACCATAAGGACGATAGAACCGTATGATCATGGGGTCACAGAACAACAGGACCATCATAAGCCATAGAACAATGCGACCATACAACCATAGGACAATGGGACCATATGACCATATGACCACAGAACCATAATATGACCATAGGATCATGCAGCCATAAGACCATATGACCATAGGGCCATAGGACCATAGGACCACACGATCATCGGACCATATGGCCACAAGACCCTGGGACATAGTTATAAGTCACAAGCCATAAGCCATAAGCCACAAGATCATATGGCCATAAGACCATAACACCATAAGACCATAGGACCATAGCACCATGTAATATAGGAGCATAGGAAATAGGACCACGTACCCTAGGACCAATATGACCAAAGGACCATAAGACCACATGACTTTAGGCTATAGGACAATGCGATCGCATGACCATATAATCGTAAGACCATATGACAGAACAGGGAGTCGATGCACCCTACGGCAATATTCTGTGATACTTGTCTGGAGCGGACGAAACAGACACATGTGTGAGTGGTGGCTTCGGACTGCGTCTTCCCATGCGTGCATTATGCCGACTTTTTCGAACTAGGATGAATGAAGGTTGATTATGGAATATTCACAATGTTCCAAATAAATCAGTTGGTCCTTCTGAATGGTTGTGATGTTTTTGCGAGTGGTGTGATTGCATAGATGGGGTATTTTAGAGGTGGTGATTTCGCACACGCTACCAAGCCTGACGCAAAAATAGCAAATCCTGGGTGGTGCTCAAGCAGATAGAGCTCAACGAAGAAACTAAATGGTGTCGAAATTACCTGTTGACACTAAAATTCCACCAACGAGACTAATATAAACATCTAAGAACTCTGTCAGATCAGTCATTCCAATTTTGATAATATGTAGCAACGTCGCGTATTTTTAATAATGCTAATTGTTGTATACACATAACAAAGAATGAAGGTTACAAGAAATAAACATATACATCACGTATACAGCCAATGAGCAACTGTTATTTGCTGCATACGTTGAATATTAAACCTAATATTGCTAATATTGTTATGCAATAAACATTGCATCTAGCCATGCTACAAGCGTGTGTGCGTGTGTGTAGTTGAATTTGGTCAGCGTTGCCAAAGTTTGGTGATTTCGGCTGTTTTCGAGGTTGTGTAGAGGTGTAAATGTAGCTGTGGGTTAGGGTGTGAGAAGCATGGTAGTCGGGGAAGTGGAAGAAAAAGGGGCGGGATGGCCGAGTGGTTAAGGTGTCGGGCTATGGGTACCAAAGGTCCCAGGTTCGACACTAGCGCCGCTCAGAACATTTCCCAATCCATCGGCCCACCGGCGAAACAGTGTGGGCGGCGCCATTAGCCGTGAATGTGCATGAAGTGCGTCGGGAACCACCCAATAAACAAACAAGTAGAAGAAAAACTATTAGCGAAGTTCACTGGTTGAAAGGTGTCTTAGTATAATTGAGACCGTCTTGAAGTTAACAGAGTAGAGCTGGGCAAAGTTGAGTTGAGCTGTCTTGGAGATGAGGCGGTAGGTCTGATCGGAGGCTGAAGATAATGCAGTAGTGAAGAGTGAAGTGAAGAGTTGCCAGTTCCGACGATGCTAATTTGGGGTATGGGGTCTAGTGGAGGGGAAGGAGGTCGGTGTTTGGTTTGGGGATAGGTATAATAAGAGTGTGCGGCCAATATTATTGGTATGTATGTGTTGTCCAGACAATGTTGTATGTGTCGAGTAGTGCGTGTAGTACTTGTGTTAGATGTTTGAAAAATGAGTAGTACATGTTGTCTGGGCCTACGCTTGCGTTTCTTGTTTGCGCAATTGCTAGTTGTAATTGCGTGAACGTAAACCTAGTGTCGCAAAGTTGTGGGCGTGTGTATCTGATTGGAGGTGGGGGAGAGTAACGAGAACTGAAAGTGACCTAAGATGGTAGCTGTGTGTGAAAATGTCTGCGACTGTTTGTGGGCTTGTGATGGTGTTGTTGTGTCTGAGTAGGATGGCTTTGATTGGAGGTTTTTGCCAATGCTGAAACGTTTTCAGGTGTCCAAATTTCGTCGGAGGGGTGAATTTTTTTAATTGATTGCACAATTTATTCCAGGAATTATTTTAGGCTTTTTTGATGGTTCGCTTGCAGAGTGCTTTGTTTGTTTGTTTGTTCGTTTGTATGCTGTGTTTCCTATGTGCGGTGCCTTTCATATCTGTGTCGTACGTTGTTCCTTGCGCAGATCGCCCGGTGTCACTCTCATTGCAGGGAGCCGCGCGATGTTTGTGTTGGTGACGTGGTTTTGTTTGTGATATGTCTTGGTGTGCTGTAGTGAGAAGCATGTCGGCGAATTATTTTGGTGAGTGGCGTGGGTTGTGAGCTGTTTGTGCGGCTAGGGACTCTGAGAAGTGTGTCCAGGACGCATTTTTTAAGTTCCACTGGCGAGACGGGGATTGGGTGGACCGGTGGTCAGGATTCGGTTGAAGGCAATGGTTATGGATGCGTTATCGCCAAGATGAAGATCGGAATCGGATGTCCAGGACAAGGAGAGTGATATGCATGCGAATGCAAGGGTTACGTTTGTGGTCGTGGGGAGGTGGGAGTTAATTTGGACGAGGTAGGTTGGTGATCCAGCGCTGAGTATTGTGAGGTTGTGTTGCTTGGCTAGTGTGATGAGTGTGAGTGCGCTGTAGTCACGTTGTGTTGTGCAATTGCCCCATAGTGGGTGGTGCGAATTGAAATCTCCCGTCATTATGACCAGAGTGCTAACTTGGTCAGGTGCTTCATTTAATTCCGAGAGAGGGGTCTTGTGTGTTTTACATATGTTTAATTTGTATTTAATATTAAATTTTGGGTGAGGGTCGTATATGTTGATTAGTGTGTAGGCTGTGATGTGTATATTTCGGTGAGTATCATGTCTGCTGTGGTGTTGAAGTGTATGCGGCGGTGAAGGTTGTATAAGTAATGTATGTGCAGACACCATCTGGTGCATATTGTGTATATCTTGTCTGTGTGTGTACTGAGAAATGCCAAATTGATACGGGTCGTTGTACTTGAAGTGAGCTTCTTCAATGCAAAGTCTATAGCGGAATACCACAAACACGAATAAACACTGTGATTTGGACATTCTAAGGTTACTTTGGAAAATTAGAAGTTTGTCTGTAGCAAATAACGTTTTATGAAAATGTGTAGAAACACTAAACCCTCGAAGTACTCAGCCAGCTTTCACGATGAAGCTTTCGTTTTCGGCGCCTACACTCCTCGACAAGCTTGGAAATAGCTGTCAGGATATTTATTGCAGCTGCAGTATAAATATCAATCGAACTCAAAATGTCGAAGCTGATATCCATCGCCTGATAGGTTTCAGATTCTAGTACGTCCTTTACGATGTCACGAATTCCAATTCAATTGCAGACCATAACGTCGAGTTGGATATGTCGCCATTGGCGAGGCCGCGCCACATACACAGACCTACACGCACACTGGACAAGGCTGATGCTCCATCCGTCGGCACCTTTACTCGACAGTCTGGAACGCGCACTCGCTTTCTGGCTCAACGTGGTGCCACGCTGTGCACACGGGGTGGCCATCCGGATGTCTTGTGCTCGGATAACAGTGGACGGCCCCGGTGACACGAGGTCAGGTCGTGCCCCCAGGACGTGCCACGGGGCCAATGATTTGTGCTAAGGCCGATCACGTCTTTGCACCGGATCCCGCGGGCGCTGGTCCATGAGCGTTAATCCCGGATTATAGAGCTATGATCCTCAATGACCGTCATTGAAATCCACTAGTTGGCGTTGGTTGGTTGGTTATAGGTTTTACGACATATCGACTGTTGAGTCATGTAGCGTGGCCAATCTCTCACGCTGATTGGTCGCGCGCGAAGAGTAGCGACAGGTGAGATTCGAACCCACAACCTTTCGATTGTGAGACAAGCGACTTACTCCTAGGCTACTCGTCCCCCCACTAGTTGGCGTAGAGTTGGGCATGCACCACTGCAGTGCTGGTCAGGTTTGGTGCTTGGTGTTTCGATTGATGTCGTTTCGGCCAATGTCAACCAATTCGATACTACGAGAATACGGGGATGGGAAAATAATGTTGGGAGAAATGAAACCAGAATGGGGTTTGCAGCAACGCAGGGCGAGTGAATGTAAATGTTGAAAGCCGATGTTCTCTGAGAAACCACCAACACTATAGCCCCAATAAGCCTGTCGTTATTTGGCTGCGCGAACTGACCGAATCCGACAGCACGTGCGGTCAAAGTGCGCCACGCTGTGGAGGACATGATTGGTTGCAGCGTCGCCACTCATGCATCACAGTCACCCGCGAACGGTGCGTGACCGACCGTGAAGTTGCCGCACAGGCAGGCGATCTGCCTGCCATCTGTCGTCAGCAGCTGCAGGTGGTCGACGTCATGCAGCTCGGCCAGGTCGACCAGGCAGCGACATCTGTTGTCGACACAGCTGGTCACGCAGTGCAGGTTGGTCCGAGGCTGGTCCGAGGAGGTCACCTGCCGGGCGGGTCACCGGGTCAGTGGGTCGCAGCGCGCTCAGCGTCCCGTGTGTATTGTCGGATGGGTCACGGTAGGTCAACAGGGATAGAAGATAAATCCGGGTCTGAGCAATCGACGTCGAGGGTGCATCTGAACTGTGGGAGAACACATGGTTAGCTGAAGGGTGCTCCGGGAGTCGGACATGACACCCTTTACATTAACAATGACTCACACACACACACACACACAAATTACACTCCATTCATCGTTACAAGCAGTAGCTTGTCCATTACGTTTACGTCGTAGACATATAGATGTTTGTTCTGTTTCTATTCCACCACACACAGACAACACAAATATTTTACACACCTAGAAAACCTTATAGCACATTTCAAGAACCCTTTCATATTACTTGGAGACATAATGCACATAGTCCAGCGTGGGATAAAAATTTGCACACAGAGACACTCGCGGACGCATTATTCAATACATTTTAGACCGACACAATTTGGTAATACATAACACTGGAGAGGCAACATTTTTTTTCACCTCAGACACAACACAGAAACTGCAATAGATTTGACAATTTGCCCTCGAACTCTGGCCAACGATTTCGACAGGACAATAGACACAGACATCCATGACAGCGATCATTATCCCACCAATTTAATATAAACTTTTTTCAACTGCGACTGATAGCACACCCAATTTTATCCCACGCTGGAAAATTTCAAAAGCCGATTGGACAACATTTCAGGCACTTTCTTATCCTCAATACAACCCCAACATTTCTCCCGTCGAAAACATCAACTCAATTACAGACACACATTTCGAAGCAGCTTCCTCTACAATTCCACCCACGAAACCTTTTACAAAACGAAAACCAGTACATTGGTGGTGTCCAGAAATTTCACAAGCAATTGCATGTAGAAAGTGCATTTAAAAAGTATTTACGACATCCAGATAAAGAAATGTAACTATGAACGTGCGAGAACCCGCCGCATCATTCGCGATGCTAAGCACCGTTCATGATCCTCATATTTACAGCAGCTCACTTTTGAAACACCTTTAAGTAAAATGTGGCAATTAATCCGACGTTTGTCCGGACGCTCCACATTAAAATCTCTACCGGCCCTCAAAATACACAATCTCACCATTACAGACGCCCAAACCATAGTAAATACCATAATTAACACAATAGCCCATAATATCTCCGATGAAAACTACAGACCAAATTTATTACAAAATGCACAACACACTTCTCACACTAACCTCGAACTGTTTAATTCCGACACAACTGAGTACTAATTGATTTTTTTCATCTTTCTGAACTAGAGAATTCCTCTTCATCAGCCGGGAGCACTTCAGTAAGCCCTCACAAATTACATTATTTTTTCTTTCGACATTTTTCCAACCACAATAAACAATGCATCTTAGACACATTCAATCAATTCTGGTCAAATCAAACCTTTGCTGAAACATGGAAAAAACTATAATCATCCCCATTCCAAAACCCGGTAAAGACCATAGTAACACAAGTAATTTTCGACCCATTGCACTCACCAGTTGTTTAGGAAAACTTTTCGAACGAATAGCCATTAACCCGCGCCATCTTTCCGGTCATATCCTCACACCCCGTCTCGGGGGGAGAGGGCGGTTGGTAACACCCCTCTAAAATACAAACTAAACATCGCACGAAAACGAAAGAGGTGTCATCGGAAAGCGCTCGACGAGCAGGGTCCGGGTCCACTCCGGAAAACAATTTTACACCAAAAGTGACGTCACCAGGGGGTTAGATTTTCAAGACTTTTCACGACTTACATTATGTTTTTGGCTCTGGTGTGTTCATTTTGAAGATATATGAAAAAACAAAATTTATTTGGAATTAAAAAAAGGACAGCGAAATCGACCAGGGCCGTAGCTTGTTTTGGTCACCCAATTTTTTTCTTCAAAATTTCAAAATTTTGAGTTTTCAAGTTTCTTTAATTTTCCTTTTCCAATGGGTAAAGCAGCCCGAGAAACGTTGTTGGAATTCAACTTGCCCTAATAAATGCTTATTCTAGCCAGAATTGTTTATTTGAACTGCAATTGGAAAATATGCAAAATTTATATGTAGTCAAAAACCAAAAAAAATGACAAATTCCACTCATACGTTTTGTTGCAGCTCTAAAGATAAACAAACGCTGCACGTTTCCTTAAAATATCTGTATCCGTTAAAGCGTGACGACTGGTTCAACTTTCTTGGAGATGGCCTCACTTGACCTTGACTAACTCGTTGACCCTGGATGACCTGACTTCAAAATTTCGAAATAGCATGCCAACTTGATGTGGGAAAAGGTATGTCAAATTTGGGCGCGCTGCCACGCGCCGTTCGTCCACTATCTGCGAAAAACCTGAGGGGGGCGGTTGAAGACCCCCGAGATGGGACGGGCTGACCTGGCACCTGGAAACAAATTCTTTACTATCTCTATTTCAATGTGGTTTTCGACGAGTACGCAGCACAATGAATCACCTCATTCGGCTAGAAACTGACATCCGCCTAGTTTACAAAAACATGAACACACAAATGGATGTATTTAACGCAGTATTTTTAGACGTAAGCAAGGCATATAATATGGTTTTCAAACCCGCATTGCGATTCAAAATTCAACAACTCGGTATAAAAGAACATTTAGCACATTATCTAGTAGGTTTTTATCTGGTTTTCGTCAATTCAACATCAGGTGCCGGTCAGCCATTTCCGATCCACATTTTCTCCAAAACGGCATACCACAGGTAAGTCGTCTTTCACCAGCATTCTTTAACATTGTCATCAGTGATCTTTTCGATGGCATACCTGCAAATTTATCATATTCACGGTTTGCATATGATAGCGCAATTTGGTGCTCCAGCAGAAATTATGAACATTGTTTACTCCGATCACAAAACGCACTTGACCGAATGTACGAACGGTCCCTAAATTATGGTTTCGTTTCTTTGTGTCCCAAAATCTGCCACTCTGATATTTAGTCAATCGACACCCTGCCCAAACCCAGATACCCCGCTTCACCTCCGGAACAACCGCATACCTTTTGTAGATTCATTTAAATTTCTTGGTATTATTTTTGATCGAAGGCTTTCGATGCATAAACACATCAAACACATCCAGAGTAAATGCTTCCACAAACTCAATTTGTTTCGATGCATCACTTCTTCATCAATTGGAGCCGACTGTCATACACTTCTCAAACATTACAAATTTTTAGTTCTATCCATAATTTAATATAGATCCGTAGTATATGCCGGTGCTAGTGCATCCTGCTTACACATCTTAGACACCATTCAAAGTAAATTTCTCCGTATCGCACTCGGTGCAATGACATCACCCATCATCTCTTTAGATGCCGAATCGGGAATCCCTCCGCTAACTCTCCGTAGAATGCAACAAACAGTTAGATACGCCTCCATAATTCAATTTCATACGAGCCACCCCACACACACGTCATTACAAATTATAAATTACTTCTCTTTCCACACCAACTACAACGTCATTACAAATTACAAATTACTTCTCTTTCCACACCAACTACACCACCATGGCAAATACCCGAACGACTCAATTTTCATCTGACGCCACTCAAAAGGGACAGCGTTGTCCAGAATATGCGACACAAAAATTTCATAAATTTCGGTCTCGTTATTACCATATATTTTTTGTTTTTACGGACGGTTCTGAAGATGTCAACCTTACAGGAAATGCCCTGGTTTCGGGAACATACAAACAATAACATCGATTACCAGAAGGAACATCAATTTTCATCGCTGAACTACATGCCATCCTCATTTCTCTCCGTTACATTCGCAACCGTTTTCCCTGTCACCCATGCGCAGCGTCGCCATTGTTTCGGATTCCAATTCTATTTTACAATCTCTCTCGTCACTTACTTTCTCACACCACTGCCATATTTCTGAAACATGAAACATTAGGAACACTTCATCTGATGGGCGTGACGGTCCATTTCCTGTGGGTGTTCAGTCACTGCGGCAACCCAGGAAACGAAGAAGCAGGCTCTAGCAAAAGCAGCATTGCACCTAAAAAACATGACACAAATTCCACCACATTTTGAAGGTATCAAATCATCAATGCAACAGAGCCTTCGACACTTTTGGATGAAAAATTGGACACAAAACACGAACCATACACAATTACATAACATCAAACCTGTCATCGATACTTCGACCACATCACACAAAAAACCGACACGAAGAAGAAGTATTATCACTTTTACATATCGGACACACATTTCTTACACGCCAATATATCTATACGGCTTCACCTAGACCTTCATGCCCATTATGCAACACCTAACTTACAGTCCTACACATATTACTGCACTGCCCACAATAGCATGACCATAGAAAACCACTGACCGACTACTGCCACACGCACAACATCTATTTCTCCTTGCCCTCACTGTTGGGTGATGATCACCCGTTTCTGATCAAACTACTTTAATTTTTTCTACGACAAACCAACCTGTTACGGGAATTATAAATTTTCTGAATAAGCTACCGATTTAATACTTGGTGACCTTCCACGAACGGCGCGTAATGGTCTTAGGAGGCCGAAGCGCCTAATTTAATAAAATCAAATGAAATAACCATTTCATCTTGTTCAATTAAAAAGTAATCACAGACGAAAACACAAATTTGGGATGCTGCGTCAGCTCGCCATCTCCCTCCCACTGTGCCGCATATCACATCCTAATTATCTTTGCACACAACTTTCTCCATCTCTTTCATCTTTTAGTCTTGAAGTGACCAGAGCTGGCAGAAAAAAACGAATTCAAGTAGAACACCAACAGCCCGCCATCACTAGCAAGACTGGCATTCCCAGTTGGCTTTGACATGATTAGCTTTTTATCTTGCGTATAGCTGAAGAGAGTTCTTGAATTTCAAGAACTCCTAAAAGAGAGAACTCTGTTTTCTTCAAGAACTTTCTAAGCGAACTCCCGTGGCCAAGCCACTGCCAGGAGGTGTTGATTATGCATCAGCGAAGACATATTGTGAGGATAACCTATGCATATGGGAAGGCCTCTACCAGCAAGTAATTCCAAATCGCAGTCTTCTTTATTCGATGTGGAAGCACAAATCTCGTGACATAATAGAACTTTTGATAGCACTTGTACGACTCGTCATACAACTTGAATGTAAGGATTATACCACGAAGTTTAGCTCTGAGCGCATCTGCTAGAAAAAGCAATCTTAAAACTCCAAACTCGACCATGTGCGAACGATCTGGCTCTACAGATGTAACAACAAGACACACACACACACACACACACACACACACACACATGCACACACACACACACACACACACACACACACACACACACACATGCACACACACACACACACACACACACACACACACACACACACACACACACACACACACACACACACACACACACACACACACACACACATATATATATATATATATATATATACATATATGTAGATAATTCGCGACACATATTGAACGTTTCGTCACACGTAACCCACATCGTCAGGAACAAGAAAGCAACAACAATATCCCACAGAAGGCACACAACCAGCGCTAGGTCGAACACCAAACATGGAATAAGCATACGATATTCCCCCCACATCTCTGTGCCTAACCATTGTCAGATTTCTCGGAAATTCAGGTCACCACCTTCAGAGGTCAAACAGACGCCATGGTGCTCAACCGCGGTCACGCCCTATAGATATGACACGATCATTTCCAGATCCAACAATGTATTACCCCTCTCGATAGTGGCAAAACTGTCAGCGCCGAACAGGCAATCGTTCGCAATGCGGAGGGTCTGGGTTGGGGAGGAAGCTTCCTGTGCGTACAGAACTCCTCAGATGTTGTTGGATCCTACAGTGCTGATTACGTGGGGTGGAACCTACGTATGACGCCCCACACGAGGCGCAACTGAATTTATAAACCACGGAGGAAAGACAGCAATTGGTCAATCTAACGTTGAAACTGAAAAGTGTGCTGATTCTGAAGGAATTAACAACTAAATTTTGAATGAAGATAATTATTTTGTTTCAATGGTGATCTGTTGGGATCTACGGTCAAAACTTCTTTTTGTGCATCCATGAACCATCTGGATAGGAAATCTATCATTTGTTTAAACAAAACATGTATCAAATGTGCGACCTTTTATGGAAGGATTGGTAAGTTGAAGTCAAGTGAAATGCCTGGAATGTAAAATGTTTGATGCAGAATTTTAGCAACATTAGAATGAACCTAAAAAGGTCATGCCCATACCGGTAAGAGTGGGCTGGCGGAAAACTGATGTTAGCATTTTACTGGCAAATGTTCGCAACCACATGTCAAGAAAGGGATGTGCTCCACCTTTTTAATCTTCCTTGGTGAACTTAATGTTTGGATGTGTCGGTCGTTCAGAAAGTTAAGAAAAATGTCTCAATGTATCCGAACACGAAACAACAGAAAGCAATCCTCAACATAGCGCCAATAAAAACGGAATGAAACGCTGGGGGTGGGGGGGGGGGAAGGGGCAGGGGTTGAGCGAAGTCCTCTTATGGTGGCACATGGAGATACTGACAAATGTTCGCCCAAATGGAAGGCCGATTCCCACACCCCCTTTCCGCGTATCGAACTTATCATCTAACGCGAAGCAAGAGTTCATAATAGATAACTCTAACAGGGGCCATTAATACTTCGCAGTTATTCCAATAAACTCTTGGCTGGCATTGAAAAGCGTATTTGTGAAGATGTCCATTGGCTCCTTCAACGGGATGTTTGTGGATAGACTCTCCTCATCAAAACTGGCTATTGATCCACTGTCACGCAGATTAAGCTTACTGATTTCATCGGTAAATAAGAATTGGTCACCGCAATCATTTTGTCAAAGGGGCAAGAACAGGCGCCATGTACTTTGCGAGCTTGTAAGCTCCCACAGGCTGCAAAAATGGCCGTGGAGGAACCAGGCGCTTATGGATATGCAGTAGTCCGTATAAAATCCCAGAGGTTCTCACAGTAACACAAAGTAACACAGGTCTCTCTACCTCACATCGCTAAGCATGAGTATCCCCTTTTGCTTAGATAAGAGTTTTGTTTTATTTTCGATTCAACCTATCGGATCCCTTTGTCATTGAGTTAAGAACTTAGACAAACTTTGACTGATCGTTGACAATCTCCAACATTGTTCCCATGTGCAAGCTTCTATCACGCATGGCCATACCCCTATCCATGTCTGGCCTCGACATCATTGTAGTTTTGTCAGACGCCAAGGATTTCAACAGGGAGATGCCATCGTCCGAAACAGAAGGCGAAAACACTATGGAGGACTTGAAACCCTGGCAGTAACTGCGCCTACTGATTGCAGACTTCTACCACAGTCTCAACACGGTCAGGCACTCACTGGCTTTCGAGATCGATTGAAAATCACACGGTCTTTGCCACATCGTAGAAACTGGTTGAATATTCAAAGTTTGCGAAGTTGAGTATGTTCTCTTGAGCTTGCCAATGTGGGCATCCAAGACAATGCGGCTCTGTGGACAATACGGCGCTCTTCTCTCCTTGCAAGGAAGGTTCACCACGTGAATTAGTAGAAAAACCACCTGGGACGCAAGCCGACAGCCTGGCTAGTTGCGCCAGCACAAGCTTTCGGACTGACTATATTATGGTGTTACGGGACTGAATACATTAGGGTTAGGGTTAGTTACAATACATGTAGTATGATGATAGTGGGGAAATGTACTCTATCATAGGAATGCTTAGATTAAAAGGGAAATACAAATACATGGATAGCTACAATATATTTAGCATATTGGCGTAGGAGCATAACTTAAACAAGCAAACTGGATGTAGATGACAACAAAATAGAAAGCTGAAGAAAAAAGAAGTGAAAGGCAAACATAGACAATAAATTTGAATATTGATCCATGCATTACGCCATGCTACTTCTTCGATCTTTATTGATGAATTGTTTATATATGAATTCCTTTTTAATTATGTTGTGTTTGATACTTAAAAATATTTTCGGTTCTATGTGTGGTGTAAATAACTTTCCTTTGTGTTGAGAAGAACTCTATAGACGCCTCCGGTCCTCGCTCGTCCAGCGAACCTTATGGCCGCCTCCGGTCCTCGCTTGACCAGCGAACCTCACAGCCGCGCCTTCGGTCCTCGCTTGACCAGCGAACCTTATAGCCGCTTCCGGTCCTCGCTCGTCCAGTGAACCTCATAGGCGCCTCCGGTCCTCGCTTGACCAGCGAACCTCACAGCCGCCTCCGGTCCTCGCTTGAGCAGCGTTTCGAATGCCGCCTAACACCAGTATCACATATTTCCAACGGTGCAGTTGGTGTGAACATTGAGCCATTGGAACATGAGACTAGAAACTGCAACCATATACTTGAGACGTACGTACTTGTTCCGAAGAAAACATCGTCCACCACCGAGATTGCAGCGCTTCAGACACAAAAATGACGTGAATCTCCAACTTACCGGTACTAATCTCCAACTCCCGGGCGGCGTCACCAATCACACACGTCACCAATCACACACCAATCACACGTCGCCAACGTCACTGTCGGCGTCTCGCTGATGACGTCACAGGCGGCGTCTCACCTCCAGTCGGAAGCTGTGTCGTCTGGTGCGGAACGTGTGACGACAGCCGAGCGAGCCCTCGAAGTCCCACAGCAGCGGCACGCCCTCGGGCAGGCTGACCCGGCCCGACCTGGCGCTGACCTCGGCGTCCGTCTCGGCGTGACACAGACGCCCGCCGGCAGTCAGATGACCTTCGCTGGCCTCTGGGGGTGCCGACACGTGATCACACTCGACTGGTCAGATTTGGTGGCGCGCGGGACCAGATCGATGCCCTGACTAGAGCGACCGCAATGTGGAGGCTACTTAAAATGCACGCAAAGGCGCATGGGGTGGCTATGAGGTCTGGTTGGTGTTAAGTGTAATTTACTAGTAACCTCGTGGACGCCAAATCGTCAGCTGATTCGGTGCGTTTATAATGAATGTCACAAAGTAGTGAATGACGTCACCAAAACATTTGCGGCAGAATTTGGTTCCGAATTTCTCTAAAGGCGGACGCAATACGGCCGCAACAAGCCGTGCATCTTCAACAATGTGCTGAGGCTGAGATTATGCACGTCCGCTTGGTGACCAGGCCATGCTGGATGGCGGACGCTCGTGATCCGCTGAACATCAACTCGCAGGGAAAATGTCAATGAGGTCGAATTGCTGACCTTGCTTTGGAAGCCTCTTAAATAGTGGTTGGAGACAGGATTTATCATACAGAGGCATGAACGCCAAATTCAGCTTCAGCGTCCGAATAATGCCGGTCAGACATAGGCTGAGGAAGTTAATTTGGGGTCAAGTTGGACTACTGACATTCGACAGGTGAGTGATCTATGCTACTAGGTTAGCGAAGTTGTCCATCATCATATCGCACATAAATTAACTATTTTGAGAAATACGTGAGCGCAAATTGCTGATAATTTGCGATTTCAGCTAGAACGACGTGACACTATTCCATTGTTTGACGTTGCAGGTTGGTGTCCCGACAGCACATCATGTTGTCGGCACGAACGCCCGTCAGCTGTGCCGACCGACGGCGCGCACGCGCGCCTTTCTCCGAGGTCCCGAACCATCTTAGAGGGGGGGGGGGGGCTGGATCACCCCCAGCACGGGCGGCGAATGTATGGAGGCGCGCTGCCTGATTGTGTAGCGCTAGTCCTGTGTTGGGGATTAGACCTCGATGCTTAATCCCTAATCCGATGCTGGTGGAAGGACTCTGATGCCGCCCTGTTTTGCGTGCCGTCGACGAACTGTTCCGGCTGGCTATTTGAAACTCATCGACGGTTTTTATCACAAGTCATCCATCACAAGTCTAGTCGTTTGTCAGAAGCGGTTGCATGCAGAAGGGATCTATGGCTGCATGGAATGCAATGGTGCCGTTTGTGCAAAGTCACACATCGTGTTGGCAAATATGACATTGCGCAGTACGGAATGGTGATGTACATCAGGTGTGGATGTTGATTTTGCGCCGAGACACATTGTCCTGGATGATGCAATGTTTCAGAATGTCATCGCTTTGTCCAGAAGTAGACCTTGTTCCAATAAATGTCTATAAGAAAATAAAATGTCCCAATAATACACACGTGATGCGTATTACCTAGTGGAATGCAATAATACAATGCATGCACTAATATGTAATAATATATATACATATATGTATATATATATATATATATATATGTATATATATAAATATTCCGTGATCACATTTTTTACATATAGAGGATGAATTTCATGAACTGAATGTATAGTGTAAACCTATGACCAGGGCCATATTCAGAGAGGCGAGGTCAGAGAGTAACAAGCTATATGCAGGGTGAGTGTAAATGTTTCTAAACCTGCGATCCATTGGCACATTTGCAGCCAGTATCCCGCCGCCCAGTTGTCATGTATGACAATGCCAATGCACCCTCTGCACACATGCACACACGCACGCACGCACGAACGCAAATACACACACATATATATACACACACACACACACACACCTATATATATATATATATATATATCACTCTTAGAAATAGCAATATCAGCGACCGGTAATCTCATGGTATATATCGAAGCATCAGTGTGAGACAAATTGCCCACAACATACCTTCCTCACAGTTTATGTTCGGGATTATGTCGCCTCGAATAAGATTAAATTATACAACAGTTATCTCTCCTGGCTTATGAAGTCTAGCGCAGGCCTCGCTTAGCGATAGCTTGTCCTAGAATAGAGCTGTCGATATTTACTCTCCACTTACAGGGCTTTTGGACAAGCAAAATGGCGACGCCTTGCCATGCAATGACCTCGGTCTCAACAATCGTCACACACACACGCACACACACACACGCACACTGTCACGTGTCTCTCTACAGTCCCAGCAGTCGTCACACACACACACACACACACACACACACACACACACACACACAACACACACACAAAACACACACACACACACACACACACACACACCCACACACTGTACGCATCTACCCAAAGTTGGTGCCACAAAGCGTCTCCAGGGACGGCGACGGCCAGCCGTCCGTCGGGACCTCCGCTCAAGTCGGCCAACCAATTCTGCCTGCCGTGACCAGGTCCTGACCGGCCGCGAGTCCTACTCGGGCGGGGGGAGGTGGGGGTGGGATGGGGGGCGCATCACATGACCCACCACACACGCTGGTAGTCACGAGGGGCCGTCGGCCGGCCGTTGGCACATAGACGTTGACTCAGTAGCTTACAGCGCCGGAACGGTTGATCAGCGATGCCGCGGGCGGCGGCCGTCTAGTTCGCACACACACACACACTGCTGTGACTGTCTGATTCGATACCGAAGCTACCCACCAGAAGCTACCTTCACTACAATGTCCAGTGGATCCAAAACCGTGACACGCGCCCCACCACCGTCTACGTGAGGTGACTGTTCCGGATCCACCTGATGTGGAATCTTACCAGCCACCGTTGATCTGACACGACACTGCAAGATCGATCTATAAAAACACACCTTATCCGTCAGTGTACTGTGTTGCTCTGAGCACCTAATGAGGGCATACATTTATTTATCGGAATAATGAAGGCGCACTTCGAAAACAATTCTTATTTGTTCTTTACAACTCTACACAAGGCGCTTCACAACGAAAGAAGAAGAAAAAAGTCTGTAGCAGCTACAGTGATTCGCTCGTCCGGAAATGTAAAGTTTTGAATATATGAATTGATTCTTGAAACAGTTTGTCGCACAGTTTTTTGTCATGTGCATGGAAACCAGTTACCAAATCAGCTCCACACTTGTTCTTCCCCTGCATGAGTAGCATTGCTATTATGTTTTCAGCTATGAACCTTGCGGAGAGAGACGTGTTACCTGTAGAAGTAAACTGTCTCGTGTTGTTTCGTCTCCAATCCGCTGAGAAGCATTAGAGCGTGCACAGTTCTAAGGATAGATCCCTGGCAGCGTTCTGGGATAGTTTTATTGTGGAAATGATGCCACCAATTCTTATATTGTTTTGCTGTTTGGATATGAATTTTGCCAGCTTAGCAAGGATCACATAATTGAAAGTGCCGGTTCATATTTATGCGAAGGCTTTTGATTCCAAATATGAGTGGCCATATTTTTTAATGCCTACATAAAACAGCAATGAAGTGTTATCTTTCGTCAAGTGGTTTGTCAGAGCTCTGCACGAAATGCGGAATCTGCAGCTATGTCCTGTGCTCTGGCCCATATGCCCACTTTCCGGAGGAATGAAGCCATGTGATGCTAAGCTATTCGAGGAAACAAACGACTTAAAAAAAAATTGGAACAGATACGGAAGAGGACGCAGAAGATGATGACCTCTTGGGACTGATGCAGCGCATTGACATTTAAGATCAAGTTGGATACCAACATTTTGCCAAACCGTGGGATATATCTCGCAAGACGAAAACATTTACTGAACCAATTGTCAGTGACTGATACGTAAGAAGAGCAGTAAATTTGACAATCCGGCAAGGGAATTGAAATGGAGTTGAGGACGTATTGGAACCAAGATTTTTGCTGAATTCCTAGATTTCGTTTTTAGCCACATCGAATAATTCAAAGGTGATATCTGCTGAACGTCATTTCTTCAGGGAAGAGTTTTTGCATCGCCAATATTGTATTGCAGCAGTGTTGCAAATTGATCGCTTAATGAAGTTTTTGACAATCGCTTGCTGTCGTCATGTCGGTTAGTTTTATGAGATGCGGTGTGTACTTCCGTTCACCCCAATATATTTTTCGAGCCTTGGCGAAATTTACCAGAGCCAGTTTCGCTTGCATGTGATTGTTCGGTTTCTGTTGGAATATATCTGGCAGATTTTGTCTGCTTCAAGTTATCACCGGTCAAGGACGAAGCAATTACGCAAGTGAGTAAGCTTAATTCAAACGCTCAACATATCACCGTTCACAGATTCGCGTCCGGATCTGCATGCCAGTAAAATACCGCACAGGTCTGTACAGCCCCTGTTTCAGTACAGTTATCGAGGTGGGAAGCGGTGCTCTTCAGTTCTGCGAGACCGACGTCGGGGCCAAATCCCGCGGAAGACAGCTTGCTGACGTCACGAGGTAATTTGTGACGCGCACTATAAATTTCGCCGGATTACGTCGGGGCTCGGCGCCGTCGGGCAGAGTTCCGCGAAGTGGGGTCTGCACCCTGGGCTTCAGGCCGACCGCGCGCCTATACCGTCCTCTTCTGTCTCGTCTTACCCGCAGTGCTCCGCGATGTGAGGTCTGTACCCTGAGCGTCAGGCCGACTGCGCGCCTATACCGTCCTCTTCTGTCTCGTCTTACCCGCAGTGTTCCGCGAAGTGGGGTCTGTACCCTGAGCGTCAGGCCGACTGCGCGCCTATACCGTCCTCTTCTGTCTCGTCTTACCCGCAGTGCTCCGCGAAGTGGGGTCTGTACCCTGAGCGTCAGGCCGACTGCGCGCCTATACCGTCCTCTTCTGTCTCGTCTTACCCGCAGTGCTCCGCGATGTGGGGTCTGTACCCTGAGCGTCAGGCCGACTGCGCGCCTTTCCCCGCCTCTTCTGTCTCGTCTTACCCGCAGAGTTCCGTGAATTGGGGTCTGCACCCTGAGCATCAGGCCGACTGCGCGCCTATACCTTCCTCTTCTGCCTTGTCTTACCCGCATGCGTATGAGCAGGGGTGAAGGATGAGTGGAAGACGAAGGGTGGGGGTTGAATATGTGTCGCAACGTTCCAGCTACAGCTGTGCACTGTATATTCAGTTGTGCACTACAGTCATCAAATGCCATGAATGTGGTGCTTTCAGAGCCAGAAGAGACGAGCCGTTTAACAACAACAAAAACAATCACAACAATGGAAATCGTGCGATGGCTCCAAATTATGCACCTATGGATCTAACTTAAGCTAACATCGATGACCAGTTAACAATGGCCTACTGTCGCACTAAATTGGGGTCGCGACCCATACTGAATTGAGCAATGAGTTCACAGATGATCTGTGGCGTCGGCGGTTAGACATGCATGAGAAAATATTCCATTGAGAAATATGTGCTTGTGCTTGTCTTTCAGTCCAGTGTCATTCCACATCTTCATATAGGTGCGATGAATTCAACACGAAGTGCTTTTGCACCACTCTGAGGTAAGTCTCAAAATATTTGTAAGACTGATTGCAATAAACGTTACGATGATAATGATGAGGAAGATGGATACTTAAAACAAAAATCGCCCTTCGTCAAGGAATGAACTTCATGAATCCGGTGGTCACTGGGATCTGTTTTTTCTCACACAAGCCACTGGGCGGTGGGGGAGTCAATTATACTGTCTCCCACCTGCACCCTCGCAACCACTGGGCTAACTGAGCTGATTGAAACGGCAGTCGATAGCCCAGCACCTTTTGCTGATATAAAATCAGTTTTGTTGACCTAGATGCCACCTTTGTTGTCATGGAAACAAGTCAAGTGAGGTGAAGCGATTGGATCGATTCAGGTGCAACGTTTTGCCATGATTTTGAAAATTTTGAGAATGATGCAGTAAATAGCCAGGAATGTCATTTGTAGCCTGCTCTGTTTTAATGTCAAGTAAGGCAATGCGAAGGGAGGAGGTGAAATTGCCGATTTGGTTAATTTCGTAATATTTATGGAATACATTTCTTCCAGAAGATTGAAAAAGAACCCTACAAGTTCGCATATGTCACACAATCCTGTGTATCTGCATAATTCGATGCATAAAAATGTATCTACGTCAAGGGCCCTGTTACCAAAAAGAATAAAGAAGCACGTTGGCGTATGCACTCGTAGCCAGGATGCAAAAAAGCAGTAAATAAATAAATGCATTGTCCGAGATCATTGCAATGATCCCATGACATTGTGTACACCGGCCACATGTACATTGATTCATCTAACGTGACCTCAAGCCGTTATTGCCTGCAGCGTCAGCCTCAAACTTCATGAAGTAACGCCGCTACCGCCATTGTACAACACATCCCTAATAACCACTATCGCAGATGATATTCAAAGAGCCAACGCGTCAAAGAGTGAAGGGTTAAATGTCTCCAAAATGCATAGCCCATTGTAGTTACCGCGTCGTCGAGCATCGCTATCCAGCGATCACTTCGCGGCCTCAGCGGAAGTGAATTTTGTCCTGTCACTAAACGCAGTGACGCATGATCGAAACGTAATATGCATGCAGCAGTATGTATGTGTATGCAAGTATGTATGTGTATGCCTCTTTGCATACACATAGAGGCAAAAACGATTTATCTATGGTGACCTGACGTGCAAGAGGTTTTCTGGCAGCTCTGGTATGCTACATTCATATTCGAATGGCATGTATATTTATTTTTCAGCCATAGTTGAATGCCAAGTATCGTACGAATATGACCTGGATTACCCTAATACAAGTCATGTCGAAGAAATTGACCTTCGTTTAATAACTAGCTACAAATCAACCAGTACCTCGGCCACATGGTATAGAATATCACTGAAAATATAGACAGTGAAAGACCCACGATGGAATTGATGTTGAATAACCTGGGATGACCTTCCAATTTTTTTTAATGCTATATATTTTGGAAATACGTAAGTAGATGCTTATTTCAAGGCGTTCAAAGTTTCGAGTTGCTGTCTCTATCGATTTTGGCTCCTTAGAAGAGATCCCAAAAGTGTGATCACAAACATCGTCCCAAAATGACCTAGTCGATGTCGCATGGTATAAGTTGGGCACGGCATCCATGACTACACATCGACGAACCTAACATTATACTGTGGTTCGAATGTATCACATAAACGCACGAAAGCATTTCGGACGGTGAAATCAACCGACCACGAACTTAATAACGCCATGGCACCATCACCTAGGATGACATTGACGTTTACTTTTACACGGTGCATTATACATTTCCTGGACGACACCGAAAGTCTCAAGTTGCTGCCTCTATTGCTTTGGTTGCTATCACAGAAAAAAGAAATCCGAGGAAATATATTGTTCCACCCCAGCATTGGCCGGTATAAGCACCAACGAGTTTTATATATTATATTGAGTATGTATGACCCCAATGTCATCAAAGTTCTGAGCCTACTTCGTTTGTATTAGGCAGTTGTATTGCAGAACCAGATTAAATGGCACGAATGATTCATTTTTACTGTTGACGCAGTGTGCGATCACAAACATTCTATTCGGATAAAATGGTATTTTTATGGGAAGGCTTGCCGACTCCCAGGAGGAATAGTGGAATATGAAGTACATATTTCTGTTAGGAACAAGTGAGGTAAATACCTTCACTTCTAAAGATTAAGGCACTTTAGGTTCTCACAAAATGTGCGAATTCCATGAGAGCAATGCTCTAGACAAAGACAACCTCATCAAATGCTGAAATTCGTGTGTGAGGAGTGAGTATGTATGTATGAGAAGGCTGCCATCAGTAACAGCAGAATCAATAGCAAAAGACGAAGAAGTGCTGTGTAGTGGTGCCCATGCAAAGCTTCGTAAAAGTCTCACCGTTATGGAACAGGTACGCGCCCTCCATATAGTCACTGTTGCCGGCTCGGGCGCGTGGCTGGAACCGGATGAACACCTTGTTGGTGGACGACCAGATTTTCTCCGCCATAACCACCCTGGCGGAAAACAACTTCTATCAGCCCACTTTGCAATAACACAGGGAATCGCATGAGTGTAGCAAACAGGAGCAATAACTGCTGCTCAATTGACAACTGAATCGGACCCCCAATCCATCATGTTCAGTAAGCAATGGGTCAGACATTTTGAGGCTTATATACTTTAGTGGGGCTACGAGCCCACCAAGTCTTGCGCCAGTATCAAGAATCCGCTGGAAATATCAAAGTTATCGTTTATTGTGGCCTTGACCTGATTGTTTCTGAAGTCTACAGGTAGATGTGTAGTCCACACGCATGCGAGTGTACCACGCACAAATTTAATTCCTACGTTCATTATACATGAACTGTGCGTCTATCCTCAGCGTTGATGGCCAACTTTCTTGCACGAATCGTCTGGCACAAGTAGCCCTGCTAGTCATGCGTCTGATCTTCCACGTGGGTCACAGAAGCTCCGTAGCTCACATTCGCTCTAGGCACCAAACAGTCGCTTCGTAAACCGGGGTCACGAAGTGCCGTAGTTGTACTCAGGGTAAATGATATTACCGAGCTTCACGGCGTTCTACAATCGACCTTCCCTGGGGGGGGGTGACCGAGTCCTATAAATAACCTTCCCTTAGGGTTCACAGGATCCCGCAACCGACTTTCCCCTCGGGTCCACGGCGACTACCACAACTGACCTGCCCTGGGGGGTACGGACCGTCCTGTAGACCGGGCTGCACAACTTGAAGCTGCTGCCGCCGACCGTGGCGTTGCCCGAGGCAGTCGGATCACCGTGAACGACCTCCAGCATGCCCTTGCACTGGCCGCCCCTGGAACAGTTCGTACGTCATGTACACCCGCCGTGTCTGGCACACTTGGTACGGCGGGTCCGGCGCTCGTCACACCCAGGGTCCTCTCCAGGTGCCGACGCTCTGCAAGAGGAGAACTTTCTCTCAGGTATCGGATATTCTCACACACATTACATTTGATGATTATTCAGTAGTGTGTCGAACATGAAATAATGGCCTTGGGGCGGTGATGGCCGAGTGGCTAAAGTGTTGGGCTCTGGGTACCAAAGGTCCTAAGTTCGACACTAGCGCCGCTCTGAACATTTCCCAATCCCGCGGCCCACCGGCGAAACAGTGTGGGCGGCGCCATTAGCCGTGAATGTGCAGACAGTGCGTCCTGGACCACCCAATAAACAAAACAAATGGCCTTTTACTGGCAAATGTCCGATCGAATCACATGGTTGCAAATCAAGGAAGTGGGAGTGAGGATACACTTAGTTAGTCCTTGGGGGGGGGGGGGATGCTCACTGGTGTAAAAATCGAGGTCGTGAAGGCAATGTTGTGTTAATCTGAACCAAAGCAGCTAACTTCTCACTGAGGGCTGCAATTCGCTAACAGTTTCGGCGGGCGAGTGAACTCCACCCTTCCAGAGGGGCGTCTTCGGCTAAAAACTTGAGGGGAGAGGTGCATTTGTGTCTTCACGATGGTGCACCGCTTCCGATCGGGCGGCGCCGTTCTCTGGTGGGGAGGGGCACTGTCCCAATGTCTCCCATTTAGTGTTCTAGATCCGACACTGATTTCAGAAGACGCACTTCAATTCAATTCAATTAAACTGTGACAGAACACCGCTCGCAAAATGTTGCAGTTGCGTCGTGTGTGGTGCTGCAGGTGGGCCATTGAGAGCCAGTACCGATTGGTGCTACTGGTGCCGGTCCAGGAAGAAAAGAAAGGAAAATAAGAGCTACCCCAACACCATGGAGATTGGGAACTTTGTGTATTAAGCCCCCAGTTGCCATGGCAACGTTGCGCGTTTGTAGTTCGTGAGTACCCCGCACTTCACTGCATGGTGGACAGCATCCAACGCTGGTAATACTCATGCGTTTTGCTCCTGAGAGAAAGTGCTGGAGATATTCGGGCGATATTGAGGCGCCATCTAAGCCTGCCTGAGTGATGTGTGATGTTCGGCTTAAGGCAAGCAATTGTAGCTGGATCCTAGACATTCACGGGACGCTCATGAAGACGTTGCCTGCGCGCTCAGCCTTCCTCTGAATACTTTAACTGGTCGCAAAGGCTCAGCCAAAGGGTTACCATGTGCCGGCTCCTTTGACAAAAACACGCTCAATTAACAAGACATTTTAAGATTAGCATCACGCCAAACGATAAATCTGTCGCCCAGAAAAGCGTTCTGGATGAAATTAGACTTTCCTTTGCTTGGATCGGGCCCTTCCCATTGCGAAAATACGCTACTGACTTAACAATACGAATCGTGCCAGTGACATGGTGGGGGAGGATTATCAGGCCCTGGGAGTCCTGGGTACAATCCAATAAGCTGTTAGACATGTGCAGCACCGCATACGAATAATGGTATATGTGATGCAACGTCCCATTGTCGTAATAGCGTCATCAGATTATCGTCAACCCGTCATCAGATCATTAGCATACCGTCATCAGATTATTATCTGACTGTTATCGGACCGTCTTCATTTTCTTATCAGACAGTCATCGGGCCGTCACCCACAGTCATCAGACAATTATCGGAACGTCATCACACAGTCATCAGACAGTCACCAGACAGTCAACGGACCATCACCAGACACTCAACAGACAGTCACCGGATAGTCACCAGACAGTCATCGGACCATCACAAGATAATCATCAGACAGTCATCGGACCGTCACCAGACAATCACCAGACAGTCATCGGACCGTCATCATACAGTTATCAGACAGTCATTAATCATGGCATGATCAGATGGTCATTAGATCAGATGGTCATTAGGTCATTATGATCAGATGGTCATTACGGTGGATAATTTGTGTGGCAATACTAAGAATAGCTTTCGTCGAACGCAGCTCCGTATATAATAATGCTGCCTTATTTGATTTTTTTTTCAGAGATATATTAAATAGTTTACGAGAATGATAAGCGCTATATAGCATGACCCTTTCTGAAACAATTCATGAGCTTCCGGACCTACCAGCGGTTCCGTCGACAGACGGTATATCGAAGGAGAAGACAAATAATAAGGGCGCACAATTTACAAGATACAAACAAGATACAAACAGTGTCAATCGGCGCTTCAACGCAGCGGAAAACGACAAGGAGACTAAAATATCCCAATTTAAACTTCCGTAATTCTCCCATCCACCTCCCCAGATCATTGCCCGTTAATATCAGCCACTCTCCAAATGGTCGACCATTCTAAGCCCCTATTTCGATTCAGTTCTGGTCGCGACTTCCTAGTATTATATGCTTGCCGCAGCTTCCTTCTCATAAGCTGGTTTTCTCGTCCCATAATCTCGCGTCGTTCCAGTGGATATCGTGCCGAGTATCCACAACGTGTTCGGTGACTGTGGACTTTTCTGGTTGGGCCTTGCAGAGAGCGTTCCGGTGCTCCCTCAGGCGCTACCCAGCGTCCGACCACTCTCGCCAATGTACGCTGGGTTGCGCTCGCATTTCAAGCGGCAGATAGGCCCCTGATCTTTTCTATCTTTGAGACGTTGGCACAGCTTTATTTTAAAGGATTGTCCGGATGCACGAGCGATGACAGCTCCCAGGGGCCTCAGGCGGCCTTCCAGTCGCTCACTGATACCCAGGCAATAAGGAACTCATCTCAGCTTGTTTTCAGTTTTCACTTTTTCGGTCTCTGTGATCTTGTACAGCGGACGAGCCGCTTCCCAATCGGTATCCGTTAGCGCTCGATGTCCAGCAGCGGCCCGACGGTGATCTCGCTGAGTGTCTCCGCCACACCGGCCAGTCGCGGCCGGACCGTCGTCACCGAGACCGACCACAGTGACATTCTCATGAAGGTAGTGGTGGCCAAGCGGCTGCTGCCGGCGCCAGGCGAGGCCGCCGGCCACCGCCACAGGCCGCGTCGTCGCTGGCGGCGTCCCCGGTACACCGACACAGTCGGCGGCGACCGTCAGCTTCGCCGCGTCCGTCGGCTTCGATACACCAGTCAGCTTCGCTGCATCTGTCAGCTTCGCTGCATCTGTCAGCTTCGCTACACCCATCAGTTTCACTACACCCGTCAGCTTCGCTACACCCGTCAGCTTCGCTGCACCCGTTAGCTTTGCCATACTCACCACAATTTTTGCAACCTTATAGCCTGTCTTCTCTGTCAACATACCATCTGTCGTCGGACTCGTTAGGAGCTCCGAAAGCTCGTGAATTGCTTCAGAAAGGGTCGTCCCAGACAACGTTTGTCATGTGTTATTTATATTCCCATATATAACGGCATATGTGAATATAAATAAATCCCGTCCATGGTAGCTTGGCTGGCGTGGCGGCATGTGCGCTTGTATGATTTTCAATCGGTGAAGTTGGTTGAAGCAACTCCGGTCATCATTGCCGCGATTGATATCAATGCATTTCGAAGCCGTTTCTACGAGAACTATTCCACCTACTTGGCGCAATAATGCTGTACTGTAATTAGCCAAATTGGCGCGCGCAGAGACAAATAACTGATCTCAGTCGCAATCGCCACACGCGCCATATTTGTAGCTAAGCAACTCCCCAGCAGCTGACGCCATTGTCCAACCTGACTTGACCTGACTCGAAATCGAGCCGCTATACAGGCGCTCCGAGCCAATCATTGTTGACTGGTCACTACTGCGCACCATCGTAAGCCAACACATCAGACAGCAAAATACACCAGCCGAGCGGAGTGGTCCCGTCAGGGTCTTCCTAGGATGGGGGGGGAAGGGGGAGAGCGACCGAAAAAGTGAATAAAGAGAGAAGGCATTCGGCGTGTGAAGTGCACGGAACATTGAGGGTTATGCGTCGCGGACAGATCAGAATTAGTCGTTTTATTTAGTGTATTTTTGGATGCTGAAGGTGTCAGGACAGCTCAGTAGATGTAGAGCAATTTACTCTGCCCTACTCTCTGGCAAGTACAACCCAAATACCATTAATCACATTAAAAGGGAGTTATCACGCTGTAAGTTTCAATCTGGTAATCTTGAGTAGGCTTCATTTTGCAGACAACATATCCAGTAGCGCGTCCAGGGCTTTCTTAAGGGGGCGGGGGTGGCGTCGATAAAAAAACGTCATGGAACAGAGAAAGCCTTCGGCGCGCAGGAAAGTATTACTTCTACGATAATTTCAAAATGTATTGTTTGACCTAGTGCACCCTTATTTGCTAAAGGGAGGGGGCAGCCCTCCCTTGGCTATGCCTCTGAACATAGCCCGACCAAAATAATGGAAGGCTATAGTTGTTTGACATTCCGACTCCCAGAGCCCCGTTTACCCGCAATGGTCAAGTTAAGCTGTAGTTGTCAATGGAGAACATATCTCTATATGGCTGATTTCTTTTTTTTGTCTGAGCTGGCTTATTTACATTTAGCTATGCATCAGACACATGAGATTTAAAATCAGAATTAAAATTAATGGGGTGTCACATGGCACTTAGCTCATGTTACGCACCACAATTAGTAAATGCATAGCACATTACAGTCCATA
This sequence comes from Imbricaverruca yamaguchii, assembly GCA_034440575.1. Classification (NCBI taxonomy): domain Eukaryota; kingdom Metazoa; phylum Arthropoda; class Thecostraca; family Neoverrucidae; genus Imbricaverruca; species Imbricaverruca yamaguchii. Next base: position 3,523,529 of record JAOTOL010001663.1, read on the forward strand.
AGAGGACTTTAACGACTTGAAATTAGCAATCCTCACCCGTCGTATGTCAATAGTTCGCTCGTCTTCTGGTTACGTGGGGTACGTAAGTAGGGTCCGTCGAAAGCCGAAAGGGTCTTCTTCGGCTGTGGCGGACAATCCACACAGGAAAATGACGGTGTGAGACGCATTCGCCACACACCGTACGGTGTCGCCACCGTTGAACTTATCGGGATGTGGTGTAGTCAGAGTTCAACCAACAAGCTCAGCATATCTTGCGCATAAGACGAGGCATGCTGGGAAGTGTGAAGCAAAGAAGCAAAGGTTCTTTCTGTTAGTTCGGACCTTTTGAGTGCTCGGCATCTGCCGCAGTCAGGTAATGCACATAAAGACGATTAAGGCATGACATGTTCGGTGCTTATATGCTCAGTGCGGTGTTCCATGTTTCCGTCCACATCTGTTCCATCATATCACCTTGCACCATTTGAGCCGTCCAACCGTTTTCATAAATCCAAACCCCTGCTTGAGCTGTATAATGCATTTTCACGTTAAATTAGATGCAATTGTTCATCGGCCAGTACGGGAACACGTCTGGTGGTTCGGATAAAATGTTCTACTCTTTCTTTCGTAATCTCTCGCATCAGGCCGAACATAATCCTTCTACAGTTTTAATCACGTTTGGACTAAAGACTACTTCCACCTGAGTGTAGCCATAATTATGGTATTCCGAACCTTAAGCCCGGAAAAAACGAAATCGGCCATCAAATCACGAACTAATGTCCCCGAGAAGCTGTGCATGCAAGTAATTGAAATGGATGATGAAAATGCGATTACGACCTTTCCTTGAACGAAATACAGTAATGTTTCCGTAGCAACATGATTTCCGTCCACGGCACAACCCAGCAAACAGCCTTATGCCCACAATACACGACATGCCAATGAGCATCAGAGAGAAACGTGCAACAGTCGCCGTATTCTTCGATCTAAAAGCAGCGTGCTGGGGGAAACAATTTTCTAGATTTGTCATGTCATTTTGCCATCTATAAATCAGCTGAACTAATGCACTCCGACTGGGTTTTACCCGCACCCAGTTTTTATTACTGTGCGGGGTTTTTCCCAAGCTCACAGGAGCATATCTCCTTTATCTGCTTAGGCAACGCCCTTCACTATGATGGATACGAATAACCGTTACCTGAAAGGAGGGTGGCTTGTATTCTCAATATCGGAGTGATCCACTGCCGACTGACGTTCGGAGACAGGCGGAAACCAGACCGCTGGAGATTGCCTGCAACTCGACCGAATCGCAGCGTCATCGACGACTGGCTGAGGTACTTGCTCATTCGACGAAATGCCGGCTTCTGACCGCAAGAAAGCTCTTTGTGTGCATTGCACCATGCCTACAAGAACCGGCTTGCCAGAAATTTCATTAGATCAAAAATTGCCGTTTTAACATACATTTTCTCCCTTGATTGAGGCCCAACGTAGCTTACTTGCCCGGAATACAATTTTCCTGTTAATGTAACTTCACCAACGGGCCAACCGGTTCTTTGCCGCAGTCAATAATGCGCTTTTTAACGCGCACAAGTACTATTTGAAAAAAACCGGCGGGACCATCTGTACACCCTCCGGATTCACTCATGACTTCAAAACAAGCCAACCAAGCAAAGAGCGCCAAAGAACTCTTGCAACTCGCAAACTCGAGGTGAAGCCCGGACCAGCTGCCGAGTGCGTCACGAGGACGAGCACCACCAAGAGGCCTCGGCGCCACGGACGTGACTCAAAGGTCATTGCCTACGTGCACCAGCACGGGCAACATAGAAGGCCTGATTACGCCGCAAGCGTGCTACTTAGCCGCGCCAACGCCAGCTGTCGGACGAACAGGACACCAAGCTCACGGAGGACTCCGACCACAACAGCTGCCACCATCTCGTCTACTCTCGTCACTACAGACTCTCAGCTCTGCCCTATACTATCATCTCTACCTTGGACTATCATTTTGCTAGATCTACAACTTCAATTCAGGTTGGTCCGGCGGTGCCGCCAACCCCTACCCCCCAATATTGCCGATATTTATAAGTGTTCTCCTTTCTCTCCTGCACGACACACACTGAACACTCCTACACACCATGCCTTACACCACAACAGACGAACCGACGGGTGATTTCTATCTCTGCCGCCGGGTCTATGGTCCGCCTATGACCAGCCTCGACCCTTGGAAGGTGGAGACTGAAATCACCCGTCGGACACAAGCTCCCCTACACGCACGCCCTCTAGAATCTGGGGAGCTCTTGATCCAGGCTTGTAACACCACGGACGGAAACATCTTAGAGCACATCACACACCTCTTAACCCGTCCCGTCTCGGGGGGTCTTCAACCGCTCCCTCAGGTTTTTCGCGGATAGCGGACGAAAGGCGCGCGGTAGAGCGCCCAAGTTTGGCATACCTTTTTCCACATCAATTTAACACGCTGAATCAGAATTTTTAGGTCATGTCTTCCAGGATCAACGAGTTAGTCAAGGTCAAGTGAGGTGACCTCCAAAAAAGTTCAACCATTGAAATGAAACTTGCAGCGTTTGCTTATCTTTACTGATGCAATAAAACGTATGAGTGGAATTTTTCATTTTTTTCTCGTTTTTGACTACATATAAATTTTGCGTATTTGCCAACGTGTAGTTCAAATACAGGATTATGGCTAAAGTAATCATTTTTTTATCTGGACAATTTGATTTCCAACAACGTTTCTCGGTCTGCTCTACCCATTTGAAAATGAAAATTTCAGAAAACTTGAAAACTCATAATTTTGAAATTTAAAAAAAATGTATTTTGGGGGGCACAAAAAATTATAGTCCTGGTCGATTTTGCTGTCGTTTTCTCATTCCAAATAATTTTTATCTCTCTCACATATCCCCCAAAATGAACTCCCCAGTCAAAAACAATGTAAGTCGTGAAAAGTCGCGAAAATCTAGCCCCCCTGGTGACGTCACTTTTTGGGGAAATTGTTTTGGAGGGTAGACCCGGACTCTACTCGTTGAGCGCTTTCCGATGACACCGCTTTCGTTTTCGTGCGACGCTTAGTTTGGATTTTAGAGGGGGGTCTTCAACTGCCCTCCCCCGAGACGGGGTGGGAAGATTTGACCAGAAAGACTAACGAGTGCAACACTAACGAGTGCAATAGTGGGATTAAAGGAAATGCGTGGGCTGCGGCGGGGACCACGGCTCCCGGGACGGGGCTTGTCCTCGGTGGAGGAAGAAGAAAGGCATCCTCCGACTTATCTCACATCGAAGGCATAGTCCCGTCGCGGGCACGGGCGTGGGGTGACGAGCAGTACCCGCTGCTCCCCGCCCGGCCCACGCAGACACACACACAAACCCTACAGTCACCCCTCAGGAAACCCAGACAGATTCTACAATAGTCATTCGGCCAGAACCCACAACAAAATTCACGGTACAAGCACAGGCACCTCTCCTCCCACCTCAACGCGAAGCACACAAACCACCACCCCTATCACTCCCCCCAGACCCACCCCAAGCACCACCGGTACGACGCAAACTCCCCTTCACTACGGACCAATAACAGACTCAGAGGACGAAGACATTATCTCAGACACCGTAGGAACCACTCCACAGACCACCCAAGCACCGACAACACGAACAACCAACAAACCAAGGACTACCTCCACTAACAAACCAACCACAACAGCCATGAAAACCAGAACACGTAACAAATTCACTCGACAATAGACAGCAAACATCCGAACAACTCCTCAACCCAATCTCTCCCAACTCTTCCCACGACATGTATTTAATTTTTGTTAAATCGAAACAGGCTAGTGCCAGACCGACACCAGAACCAGAACAAACGTAAAAAGGAATTAGAAAAAAGAAAAAAAGAAACAATAAAGGTACAAGAGAACCGAAGAAACAGAGAAAACTAGACACAAGAGAAAAAAGAATGAAAGAAAGAAATAACAGTGTATGACCTGACAACCATGTATGCTTCCAATGTTAGCACGAAATGCGATGACCCCCAACCCCCTCCCCCAACTACTACCAGGCACCGTCCGGACCACCACCTCCAACCGACCTCGAAGACGTAAGCAGCCGATATCACCACACGGTGGCAGGCTGTTATAATTCAGTTACGCACACACATACACACACACACACACACACACACACACACACACACAGTTGTCTCCACAACTGTACGCCCATCACTATGATTTGTACACCTTTTTAGGACCGTCTGTACACCTCGAATACTGGCCTGGATCGCCTATCTGAGGCCATCACGCTTACGGAAGCCTTATTTACTCAGCGACGGATTTAGGAAGGGGGACAATGGACCATGATTATACAATTTCTGGGCCATGCGCATCTTTCTAATGGCTAAAAATGAAATTTATAACAACTAGAAATAATCCTTTTCCCTTTTTTCCAAAGATAACCTCCCCGTTTCTTTAGCTTCCAAGTACACCTATGTTGCCATTTTTGGTAATTTCAAAAGTTAAACGTTTACTTCTAGGATAAATCAATTTATCACTCAATATTTGTTGGTTGAGGTGTACTAAAAACAAAAATGTCGACTTTGTTCATGAGGGAAATGATCTCCAGAAGGCAATCTTTCAATAAAAAATTGCAGTATTTGCTCTGATTCATGTTCCCTTGAGAAAGGAAGGCTGTGACATGTCTTTGAGACGACTCAATCATGAAAGTTAAATGAATCAGATCACATAATTGCACGCTAAAGCTATCTTCCCGGAATGCACTGATCCCACTCTTGTCGAGCCCCTAATGCTAGCCAATAGGTGAGGGCCAGGGGGAAGGGGGGGCTGGAAATCTCGCACGATGCCAGCAGGCACAAGCTCATATTTTCAGATTTAATATGGAAATGACAATTTAGCATTAGCACGGTACCAAGCCAGGAGCCCAGACCCCTCCTCTGACGCACCAGGGATGTCCAGCCGAAGTATCAGACCAGGCAAGAAAAGCGATGCAAGTGCTCAAATCACCGGCCTGGGGCGCGGCTAGCTGAGCTATCGCATGAACGATGAGGAACGAAATCGTTCAAATCAACCTAATTATCCATCGAAACATGCCTACACCCAATACCGAATATTCAAAGGCACCACGGGCAGGCGGCTGAATCCCCCCCCATTTCAGCCTAGTTGCGCCAGTGAACCAGATCTGTGGGATGCCAAATGGTTTGGTCAGCGGAGCAGAGTCGCGGTGACCACTCACTCTCTGTGACCAAATGGTTTGGTCAGAGAGAGTGAAACGGCACTAAGTTGGCACTAAGTTGTCACCAAAGCTGGCGAATTATCATCCGAATCCGCAGTCTTACGTGAGAAGTCACCAAGCGGTGGGCGATCGGGCTGCAATTTCGTCGGTGCATGCACATTACGCAGAGCAGCGTCGGGCAACTCAGATCGGCAATGTTCGCCGTTCCTCCAGGTCAACACTCCTGACGACAACTGTTCGGCCCAACACCGGCGCCCGACCGTCGCGATTCGGTCCGGCCGATCCTGATTCGGTGCGCCTGGCCCGGCGCCGATCGCCGGCACGGAAACCTGTCTTATCGCCACGCCCTCCCTAGTGTTCACCGTGACTGACTGTCTGCATCTGCCGCAGCTTCCTCTCCGTTCGCCGGCGCTCGGCCAACAGTGGCGGCGCTCGTGCCTCACGTCGTGGGGCCGACGGGCCGGCCGGGCGGCGAGTATCCGGGCGGCTGGGCACTTCCGCGTCACGCCGCCACCTCGCCGCCCCCGCGGCTGTCCGGCTCCAAAGGGCGCGCGCTCGCTTCCGACAACGGACGGAAGTACGACCGGCGCCGCGGCCGCCCGCCGTCGAGGCCCGGACTGTCGCCTGCCGCCCGCCGACGCGTTCTTGGCGGCTAATGGCGCCGTTAATATGCATCGCTGCCGCCGTCGGCGCGGCACCCGCCACGGCGGCGGCGGCGGCGGCGGCGGCGTCGCTGCGGCGCGTGCCCCGGGCGCGCCAATTCTGTCAATCGGAACTCTGGTCGACGGCGCGTCGACGGCTCTGGTCGCTAGTGAAGGCGCGTCTCTGGCGCGGGCTCGTCGTCACTGAAACGCGCGAGTCTCTGTCTACTGAAAGGGAGCCGAAGCTGTTCTCAATGCATCGCTCTTCTCTTCTTCTCCCATTCTATTTTCCGATACTGCAATGTCCACACATTCGATGCCATCGGGCCCTAGTTGTAGCAGGGCAATTATGTCTGCCAGTCGTGAGACACATCTTCACAAGCCAGACGAAACCACCACCACACCCGGCCCTTATCGGGACCCGCTTCCTCTGAGTTTGTAGACTACGGTTATCACGTGCTTATTCGGTTAGTTCAAGCGTCTATAGAGCTTTCTGGTGTAATTCTACATATTTTGACTGCACACAACAGCGCACGTCCGTAGTGTCAGACACTCGTCGCAATTGAGTCCATAGAGAGGCAGACTGCCGCTGCGCGTCATTCTTAGTAAAAGCATATGGCTATAAATACGCCACGTTCCTTAGTGTCGATTCCTTAGTGGGCGCTACACGACCAATGTAGTCGATGCGCCCCAAAGCCCTACTAACTAACTCCTTAGTGTCGATGAACCAGCATGTGGGCATTAGGCTACTGAAACACTAACTTGTGAAACGACTCTCTTTTCTCGTTCTCAGGAATTGGACTTGGTTAAACGTTTGCTCCAGGGAGTGTTTTAACTTAATATGAAATCGGAAAATACCTCAAACGTACCCAATACTTGAATTATTTTGAGTTCCCAATCCCGCGGCCCACCGGCGAAACAGTGTGGGCGGCGCCATTAGCCATGAATGTGCATAAAGTGCATCGTGAATCATCCAGTAAATGAATATAACAATCAATAAGAATCCTTTTGAGTTGCGCCTTCGCTCTAAGATCTTTAGTTTCGTTCTAGAACAGTGGGCCTCAACCTTACTAAGGCCGTGCCTCTCTTGGGTGCTTAAGATCGGGCTCGTCCTCCTCCCCTTCCGTCCACCAATTATTTCGGATAAACAATTTACAAGTTTTGAAGGGTGCAATTTTCGCCAATTCCTCGTTTGATCTGAAGTGATGTCTATTGAACTATGCCTATGCCTCTACCCACCTCAGCAGCTAAATGCATTATCCAGAGGTGCCCAATAACTGAGATGTATTTTGTTATGTCACGACCACCACTCACAATATGCATCTAAATGCATAGTAAGTGCCTTTTTGTTGAGTAAGTGCACATTTTTCGGTTTGACACCTTTATTATGGAATCGCAATTGATATGCTAAAAGACCTAGCTTGAGACCACTAGTGAGGGAGCTATGATCATAGCCGTCGATATCTCAACAGCGCTTTCAGTTTTCATCCAGTTCGCTAAACATCCAGTTTTCAGTCAGTGGCTAGCAGTGTCGAAAGACTACCCGAGACCTGTCGAACGGTTCGTGCAGCACGAAAGGTTAGCACACATTGCGCTGCAACAGTCCTCTCTCTACTCTGCTCTCCAGTCCAGGAAGCGACGGAGCGGGTCGATCGAGCGCGATCAGGTAACTATTTCAACCGCTTCTTCGCACGCCGCAGTTACTTCTTCAGCTTTTCCAGAACTCCGCACTACTGCTCCGAGTTCATGGTGGTCTCTGGCTCCAGAAGCTCGGTCCGGATTACACCTTAAGCACTCCAGAACACGACCATCACGAGCTTGCTGCCAGACATATTTTTTTCCATTTGCCGAGGTCGATGAACACCTATATGTCGATACTACATCGATTGGCGATTCGCTTCGGGCTCTGGATTAACGCAGGACCCAAAATATGGCTGGTGCTGTGGCCAAGCTGACAATGTGCGCGAAAATCATCAATTGGAGACACAAATTATCCCAACCTTTAGCACACGTGCCAGGGGTAAACAATTACGTGAACCGGAGATGGAGGATTCTATGCCCTCACGTCGGAAGCTACAACATTTTTAGCACAAACAGGCTAAAACAACATACCGAAGCAGAGCACACGTTTTGCGGGACGGTTAAAGCCACGTTCGACCGTCTACAGCGTACATTTGCTGACCACAGGGAAATCACCCCGTATACATGATCAGCAAAACTTCCGAATACGATGCAATTAGGAAAACTTGCGAAAATAATGCTCTTGTAAGCGGGCTTTTGCGTAGCAAAACATGCGAAAAGTTGAACGCAAATTTACGCTCCACTAGGGGGAAGTTTGCGATAAGCGCTAAACTTGCACAAACGGTACGACTGCATGGATCTAGACACTTCATAAAGTTATTCTCTGCTAAGTTTTGAGTAAATTTATGATAATTATGAAAATAAAAGTGCTGTCTTTAATCATAATTAGAGACCTAATGATGAAGCACAACAAACAGACATGTAACAGCTGAAAGCGGCGCTCAGACTTCACGTTATTAGTGCATGCCCCAATCGCGAGTTTTACGATGTGGTGGAGTCTTCAACTTGCGAATTTGTGACAGCATTTGAGTTTTGCTGATTTGTCTCTTGGATTTCGTAATGAGCCTGATTTACCGTGTTTATTTGACTATTGAACAGTCTAGAACAAGGCCACCTTGAATAATGCACCATTAGATAGTCTGGAACCTGTATTATAGAACATAGTCTGGCCCGGAAACAATGTACCATTCGATTCACGAAGAAGAAAGTGCTACGTTGTCATCGATAACGTGCCATCGGTTTAGTGGATCCTTCGACTTCACATATTCCCTACATCTCTGCCCAACAACTTCTAACTACGTGGATAATTGATGATACATTGTGCCTGCGTATCTGGCAACAATATCTACCCACGAAATCCATATACATGCATGTACTTTTACCACGGTCATAATTAACTGGATATATATCAGCAATGGATAGCATAACGCACTTAATATACATGCAACGTAAGCAGCGAAATATTTCCGAAATTGTTGGCAAATGCTATATATCTAAAAGCCGCCGAATGGCCATTCAGTTTCCTAGGAAATAAACTGAAATCAAACTTGTGCCGTCAAGGGTGGATGGGTGGTGGGCATCCAAGTGCGGGTAGTGACGAAGGGTCGATTGTAGCCAAGTGTGGGTGGTGGCCAAGTGTGAGTGGTGGCCAAGTGTGGGTGGTGGCCAAGTGTGAGTGGTAACCAAGGGTAGGTGGTGGCAAAGTGTGGGTGATGGCCAAATGTGGGTGGTGGCCATGTGTGGGTGGTGACCAAGTGTGGATGGTGGCAAAGTGTGGGTGGTGGCCAAGTGTGGGTGGTGGCCACGTGTGGGTGGTGGCCATTTGTGGGTGGTGGGCAAGTGTGGGTGGTGGCCAAGTGTGGGTGGTGGCCATTTGTGGGTGGTGGCCACGTGTGGGTGGTGGCCATTTGTGGGTGGTGGGCAAGTGTGGGTGGTGACCAAGTGTGGGTGGTGACCAAGTGTGGGTGGTGGCCAAGTGTGGATGGTGGCCAAGTGTGGGTGGTGGCCATTTGTGGGTGGTGGCCACGTGTGGGTGGTGGCCATTTGTGGGTGGTGGGCAAGTGTGGGTGGTGGCCAAGTGTGGGTGATGGACGAGGTGGATGGTGGTCGAGGATTGGTGGCCAGTGATTGGTAGTGGCCACGGGTTGGCAATGGCCAGGGATGGTTAGTGGCCAAGGGTAGGTGGTGGTGAAGCGTGGGTGGTGGCCAAGGCTAGCGTAGTCGAGTGTAATCAAAGCGAAACCGCCGAAAAACATGCATTCACGATCGTTTCACTGCTCAATAAACCTGACGACGTCATAAACGGCCGGCTCTCGCTGCAGCGGACTGGACCGGCATCCAGAGCCGCGGCGTCGCCGCGCAAACTGAACCCGACTGGTGGCCGGCCGGCCGGCGGTCGGCCGAATTTGCACCTCCACAATTCCTACGTTTACCAACGGATTTCCAGTCTCGTCGCTTATCACGTGCCTGTCGATTACCATAAAGTCCCAAATTGTATCTGCTCGTCCGCGCCCGTTAGCAAAAGATATCTTTGAAAAATCAGGCGAGTTGGGCGAATTCTTCCCCTCCTGCCGGAAGTGTTGACATGCCATCCGAGCCTGTTAATGTGGTTTTTCGGGTTAATTTCGGAAATTAGAGACACCGAAGCATCGCCATCTGCGTGACAAAGAGTGATGACCTAATCCGATGAAGTCGCTGCTGGCAAGGTGGAATGGGATACTTACTTAGTATTGTTATTGAGGTTTGCCAACCAGCTGCCAAAAGATACTTTTTTGTTTTGCCACCGAGAGCTATACACGTCGCGTGTGGCCTGTTCACGCCATTCCCCGAAGGCGCGCCTGTCCTGTTAAGAACATCACTGTTCTACCGACATTATCGGACAGCCTGAATAATTGCGCGGATATCGCGGAGATCGGTCGCGGAGATCGGTCGGGGAGATCGGTCCCGGAGATCGCGGAGATCGGTCGGGGGATCGACGGCGCAGGATCCTGCACGTTCGGGCCAGACGGTGGGTGGTGCCGCTTGCCCACCCGACCGCACAGCCCGACCGATGCGGACGTGCACCGTGAACATTATGTTAGGTTCCAGTTCCCCTGCGGGTCGCCTGACGTTGACGTGGCACGACGTGGCGATGCTTGTTTACGACAGGACGCCACTCGCCCGAAATAGTCGGCGAAGTTGTACGGCTGTCAGGTCGGCACAGAAATGAGTGCTGTGCTGAGAAAGCACGGACATACAGACCCCGAGACGTGAGCCCGTGCGCAGGGCCTGGCTCACGGGAGCTCCCAGAAAGTAGTGGAGCTTCCCCAAGTAGTCTGGAGAGTCACAAGAGTTCATGCAGAGTCGAGGGCCTGGCTCACGTGAGCTCTCAGCAAGTAGTGGATCTTCCCCAGGTCAGTCTGAAGAGCCACAGGTCTGCCTCAGGGAGTAGTGGATCTTCCCCAGGTCAGTCTGAAGAGCCACAGGTCTGCCTCAGGGAGTAGTGGATCTTCCCCAGGTCAGTCTGAAGAGCCACAGGTCTGCCTCAGGGAGTAGTGGATCTTCCCCAGGTCAGTCTGAAGAGCCACAGGTCTGCCTCAGGGAGTAGTGGATCTTCCACAGGTCAGTCTGAAGAGCCACAGGTCTGCCTCAGGGAGTAGTGGATCTTCCAAGTTACAGGTCTCCTCAGGGAGTAGTGGATCTTCCCCAGGTCAGTCTGAAGAGCCACAGGTCTGCCTCAGGGAGTAGTGGATCTTCCCCAGGTCAGTCTGAAGAGCCACAGGTCTGCCTCAGGGAGTAGTGGATCTTCCCCAGGTCAGTCTGAAGAGCCACAGGTCTGCCTCAGGGAGTGCACACAGCCGGGGAGCCGCGGCCCCGGCCGTGCCGCGGGGCACCCACCCGAGTCTGTAGTTGAGCAGCGACAGCACCACCACGTCGCTGGGCCGGCCCTGGAAGGTGATGTTGCACGCGGCCGAGGAGCTGAAGAATCCGCTGCGCTGCCGGTGTCCGCTCAGCAGCAAAGCGCAGCCAGAATCGCCGCCGGACGGCGCCTCGTTCACTGTCGGCGCGTCACGGGGCGTCACAGTGCGTCACGTGACGTTACGGGGCGTCACAGTGCGTCACAGTGCGTCACGGGACGTCACGGAGCGTCACAGTGCGTCACAGGGAGTCACGGGGCGTCACAGTGCGTCACGGGGCGTCACAGGGCGTCACGGGGCGTCACGGGGCGTCACGGGGCGTCACGGGGGGTAACGACATGTCACGTCGCGTCACGACTCGTGTCTGCGGTAGGCGGCCACCCACACATACGGAAGTCTGGGAGGGAGTAGTCAGCCTCCCCCACCCCCACCAGTTTGCTGGCGGCTCGGGCGTGCCAGGTGCCATTTCACAAAGCATAAGCAATAATAGAGAACCTCGACGAACAGAGGGACAGGGACAGGGACAGGGGCAGGGACAGGGACAGGAACATGAACATGGACATGGACAGGGACAGGGACAGGGACAGGGACAGGGACAGAGACCAGAGACCAGAGACCAGAGACAGAGACAGATACAGAGACAGAGACAGAGACAGAGACAGAGACAGAGACAGAGACAGAGACAGAGACAGAGACAGAGGCCAGATACAGAGACGAGATACAGACAGAGACGAGATACAGACAGAGACAGAGACAGAGACCAGAGACCAGAGACAGAGACAGAGCCAGAAGCAGAGACAGACACGGAGACAGAGCCAGAAGCAGAGACAGAGACGGAGACAGAAACAAAGATAGAGATAGAGATAGAGACTGATATAAAAACGGACACAGAAAAGGTCCCATGAGAAATAATCGGACGGGACAAATGTTCTTCCCCCAGGTGCGCCAGTGCCTTCATGTAGTTAGTGTTCGTTAAATGACAGCTGCCTGAAGACCGAAATATCCATGCATCGCTCTTCCGACCGAAGTCCACTATTTTCGCCATTAATACTCCCTAGGCCTCCCTCGCTTCTGCAAAGTTGTGCCGACGAAGTGCAGAAGGCCATTTGCAGCTCGCAATCGCACCTGTAGCATAAATCCGTTGTTATTCTGCTAATGTACCTGTAATTTCTTTAAAAAATCTGCGAACGTAGAGCGAGCGATTTTGCAAAATGGGCTTGACTGAAATTGGATGGTGTTCATGTCTACTGACATTTATTGACGTGTCAGTTCGCGCCATTTGTTTGCCTGTCGGGCACCTTCGACGACGGGAACTTACGGAGTAGGCTGGGCTCTTCCACTGACGTCTCCCCAGGAACTCCTGGAGCTCTGAGCTGCTGCTGATGGGCACTCATTAGCAGAGCGGACACATCGCGGAACTCCAGTACAGCCAGAAACCCGTTGTAGCTGAACGGAGGAACGGACGATCCCGAACTGGAACAGACCCCCGTCGCAGTTGTAAACTAACTAGTTTGTGTGGCCTGTAACAGTACTTTGGGCTAGGAAAGATGTCCATGACCTAGTTTTAAGGTGAATTACAGTTAATTATTACGATTATCGAACTCAGGCCGCTATTCGTTTAAAGTGGACGGCAAAATGTGTGCTTAAGCCACATCAGTAATACGGGAGTGAGCTGACATCGTTTGACTCTGACTCATCGCAGTTTGAGTTGCTTGTCAACCAGGCATTGACTAAAGTGACATCATGATTTACAATTTCTGACGAAATATTATCGGTGCACACGAGTTGACAAATAAACAGAACGAATACAGATGCATGATGTCGGTAAAGGGTAATCGAAAGGCAATTAAGAAGTAAGTAAATAAAGTAAGCAAGTAAGTAAGTATGGCATTAAGGCTTTGTTTTTTATCATATTCACTTTGATTCGTCTACATTTGAAAATGAAAATTGATAGAAAAATACTGTAACAATGTATATATATATATATATATATTTTTATATATATATATATATATATATATATATATATATATATATATATATATATATATATATATATATATGTAATGTTATGCCTACATATACATATGCATATATATGTGTATGCATATCTATATATGTGTATGTACATATATATATATTTATTTATATATTTATTTATCTTGGCCAGCCTGACTACAAGCGCCGCTGTTCTCGTGTGCGGTTTGTGAATGTACAAGCGACTAGTTTTTGCTTTTCTTTAGGCAAGGTTGGTTTTCTCCTAAACAGAAAGGGGTGCCGAACGATGTTCTCAGTAATTACAAGCCCAGCGATAACTTGGGATATCTTTAAAAAAAGGCTCAGGGACTATCGACGCGCACCTGAACTCGACGAGCAGCTTAGGACCGCGGTACTCGACAGAGGTGGTGTTGCCTCCGCAAAGAGTTGCCAGCTTCGGACTGGCAACCGTTGAGCCAGCGTACACCGTAATGTAGTGGCTGGCGCAGAGCCTGAAACCAAGCCATTGTGACGTCATTTTATGTCGTCGCTGATGTGCTAATTCATCTGCGACGTGCAGTGTATGCTGAAAAGGAACACGCACTGTTTGTTGGGCCTTTGTTGCAACATGGAGGTGCAATTAGTCCTAAGCAAAACTGCATGGAGCCGTTGAATTATGAATCAGCTGACATGCAATTAATTATAGTGAGTCCATTCAATAAGACCAAATGGTTTAAATATACGGTATGGGAGGTTGGAAATGTGCAGTCAATGCATCCATCCTATATCCCATCCAGCGCCCACTTAGATATTTGTATTTTAGGAGAACGTTCAATGCTGGGTGGACGAAAATAACCCTAAAATTGGCTTTCATCCATCCATGCTCTTGGTAACATTTATGTACCGCTGAAGAGTGACACAAACTGGTCGCGGGTTTGGACACCAATGCTTCGTGGGATAGCTGTACCAATTTCCAAGATGTATCCTTATACCCTTATCAAGTAAACATGATCCGAACACAGTTCTCAAGACAGACAGCCGCACACAAAGTTAGATGAGAAAGCATAAATCCATCTCCAGGAGAGGGAATCTTGTTCCTAGTTTGGACGCGCAGTCGTTTTTGACTGTCAGACCGTTGGCGCTCAATGGGGGTTGTAGAGGGGGGGGTTGTCGACAGCTATAATTGAAGAGTCGGGGGAGCAGACAGTGGTGATCACTTATCGGCAGCGTTTGAAGGTCGGGAGAGAGCAGGCCATGGAGGAAGGGGTGCAGTCAGACAGAAGTGCGAGATGACTGGACTGTTGGCTGACTACTGAGGCTGAGGCCTGTACCTATCGCGAGGCCTTACAGGGCACGCTGACTGGACTAGGGTGGTCACCTGTCAAACGGGAAAGAGACAGAGAGTGAGAGAGAGAGAGTGAGAGAGAGAGAGAAAGAGAAAGAGAAGAGAGAGAGAAAGAGAAAGAGAAAGAGAGAGAGAGAGAGAGAACAAGGAATGGGTTGCTAGGTTCGAATAATTGGATAATGAATAGTCAGTGCAGCAAACAGGAGCAAGTCATGCAGCCATATCTTGGTTCATTCATTCACACACAACACACACACACACACACACACACACACACACACATATATATATATATATATATATTATATATATATATACACATATATACATATATTTATATACATTTTTATATACATATATATATATATATATATATATATATATATATATATATATATATATATATATATATATATATATATATTGTGTGTGTGTGTGTGTGTGTGTGTGTGTGTGTGTGTGTGTGCGTGTGGATAAATAGAGGGAAATGGGAAATAGAAATGAATCACTGTGGTGAAAGCCTTGTTCTGAAAACCTCAATGATGACCAGTTTTACCAACAGGGGCAACTAAACTTTGCATCATTTCTTTGTAAGTGACATCATTTGTATCTTTCCAACGAGAAAATCGAGGTGATTTTCTGTCGATGATCATTTAAGGATGACACAAATCTATGTTAAGGCCGATGTTGTTCCAAGCTTCGAAGTGACAGGGCGGAGTGGGACAGAGATGGGGTGGGCTGAAGATGTGGGCCCAGTAGGGATGGGCCGGAGATATTTTCTTAGATTCTCACCGTCTGAACCCGATACAAACACTGGATAATAAATAAATGCACTTTAAATGGCCACAAGGATGGAGTAGTGCTGGCTATAGCTTCCAACGGAGCAGAGAACCCGAGCCAGGCTATATCTGAGCCGCCCTAACACGTTGATATGGACATCGTGAGTGTTTAAAAACTTTCATTTAGACTTGATGCATGCTCTCAGCACCTCCTCTTCCATTGCAGGCAACACCCAACAATGCTAGGCACAAGCTGAAATGGAGTTACAAACACTGTATACATCATAATTGTAACTTACTGCTTAGGCAAGTCCATCACGGTGAATGTTATGGAGGCGGCCACCGTTACCTTGTTGATAAAGATGAAGTACTTGCAGCGAGTATTTGGCGGGTATATTCCTGGAATGAAGGATTCGCATAAGCATAGATTATGTTCAAGCCCAATCCAACCCGCCATTGACGCGATGCAACTTCATACAGCACTTCAGCCACCACTTCTACACCGTGGAACAAAAACACCTGAAGTCATCCGGAGTAACCAGCTATGACATCATCGACTAAGCATACTTTCCGCGCGACAGGTCAATGGTGGGAAATTTGGGGTCAATGCAGATCACCCCGATCTCATCCTAGGCAATCATGAATTATTGTGGGATCACCAATTTATTATAACTCTCGATGGGAAACGCACCAAATCGAACTGTATTTGACCATCATCTGTCAGAGATGAAAGTACAACTTGTGACGTGTACGACCGAGTTGTCAAATGACGTCACCGGCTGTCGGGCGGGAGCGATGACGCGGTCGCGAGTTCGAATCCACACGACTCCGGAACTTTACGCAGTGGACACTAACCGCCGAGCAGATTCCAGCATTGCTTTGGGGGTAATGTGCAGAGCAGGTATTCCTTGAACGTTCGGCTGGTTGAGGTGCAAATATATTTTGAGAAATAACGGTGCGTCGAGAGGTTTCACGCATCGCGTCTCCGACAACACAACATATCAGATTGGCATCGGTTCAAGTCATAGGCACGGATTCAAATTGTATATGAATATCGTGCGTAACAGAAACCTGCAAGATGAAGGGCATGCGCCAGAAAGATCAAGCAGATGGTATTGTACCTAGATATTCGTAAGTCAGGGATGATTATATATAGTATGATGATGATATGATGATTCTATATCAGTCTGATTAAATTCATGAGTCGGGTGCTCGAAGGCGTTCAGGGACGTCCTGAATGTGTTTTGCCCTTGATTTGAATGTATTTTTGGACATTCCCGTAACAAAGAAGCCATTCAAAATCTTACATATTGTACAGTCACGAAGAACCATAAGTTGACCTTGATCATGATTTTAACATTTAATAATTAGTACGGACTAAATATGAAACGGCCAGAGTGCATTATCGTAGCCGTATTCAGCATTATCGTAGCCGTATGCCGTGATTTTACGTCAGTTACAAATGCTAGTAAACGTCTGCGGTTTTGACCATAATTAGCAATATATTCTTGCCAGTCAGGTTTACGATGTCATATATCATTGCAGAAAACGAAACTTCGTGCTCTATCTGATTAGTACCCAAGGCGATCAATTTGCGTCCAAATCAGTGCATCTAGTCGTTTGTGTGGAGCGCCACATCAGAACTCGTGGATATTGTCACAAAGCCACTAAGCAATTTTCCGTAGCATTCTACCGTCTTCTTTTTGTCCCAATTAACCTTATATTTACCAACATTATTTTCTGACCAGACCTGGAAAATCCAGACAAGTCGACTGCCAGTGATTGATCAGATTACCAGACACGGGTCTGTTCAATCAGTTGGGTGGTTGCTGAGATAAACAGGCGAGAAGCTGCAGCTTTTGAACCATTATCACATGTTTTCACTTGACCTGACTTGTGAGACAACGACGATCACACTACCCATTACATCCACGAAGCCCGTGAGGTTCACAGATGTCGGCTGCTGTATCGCACCAAACTACAAATTGAATATTGAAATCAACTGTCTAGAGTTATGACTTGATGACTCAGCCGGAACTGAAACGTCCTAAGCAGCATATACATGCAAAGTTTCAACAACCTTTATTAGAGCATTCAATGGTGGGTGGACGAAAACAACGCTAAAGTTGGTTTTCCTCCCTCCATGTTGCGCTCTTGATAACAAGTGTACATCGCATCAATGTTTAGGAAAGTGCTAAGCAGCATATAAATGCAAAATTCCGATAACCTCGAACGCGCATGGCAAAAGGTTGTCCATTGCAGCTGGAATACATGAAATGTGTAAAATGGTTGGTGATGCAAACCTGGAGCGATACGAGCCTATACCTCGCCCACACACACCACCTCCACTCCTACTTCTAGCCCTACCCCCAGTCAACGGCATTCGGCCAAGGTCCATCCAACTCAACGCCGGATTAAGCGCACTGAAAATGCATACTTAACTCGGAACATGACAAGGAAATACGCTCCGGGGAGCTCAGCCATATCGAAATGCTACATGACGCAGTTATAATACGTTATATATAGGACTTGATGCTGTTATGTATGACATCATCTGGCTATCATTTTTGAAAGCAAGTTAAACGCTCCGTGCAATATATTAGCATCGTCCACTGGGGGCTCGCCTCGCACCTCGCCTGAAATAGCTCGTTTTGTACGACGGGCCATGGGTGACCATGCCAGTGTGGTGGCCGTTTGTCATCAACATACTTTAATACAGTACGCGTCACGCTTAACGCGAGGTGTGACATCACATTTGATGTGAGGTATGACATCACACTTGACATGACGTGTGACAACACGTTTGACGTGCCGCGTGACGGCACGTTTGACGTCACTCCTGACGTCACGCCGGACGTCACGTTTGACGTTACGTTTGACGTCGCACGGGATGTCACATTTTACGTCACACGTGACGTCATGCCTGACGTCACGTGTGACGTCACTGGCCTCAACTTGCCGAGAAGCGTCTCAGGGCATCACCGATCGATATGTGGGTGGATCGTTCACTCCAGCAAGCACTTGCAATACAAAACGCGGCCACAGCTCGGCATCCACATCAGCGGCGTTTGGTGGCGTATCGATCAAACGGGACCGACGGCGCCGTTTGATTGCAGAGAATGGCGCATGACAAATCGCTGCCAGCCCATTGTCCCACCGACTGCGATCGGTCGTTTTTACCGCGACCGATGCCACGTCCGCGGCCAAGCGGGCCGGCGGTTGCATCGCTGCTGAAGGCCAATGCGAATTCTGGCAGCGGGTCCCATTTCCTGCCAATGCCAGTCCGTCTATCTGCGGCCGCGTGCGGCCGCCTCCCCTCATCTGCTCTCTGCTGGTGCTCTGTGTCGCTGCCGACAAATGAACGCCATCCGCCGATCCGCCGCTCCCCCGGCTCTGTCTCACGCCACCCCTGGCTCATCAGCTCTCGCCAGGCATTCTGCAGCGGTCGACAAATGACCACCACAGTCCAGCATCCCATCCCCATATCTGACGACACCACTGCCTCCCATGCTCTCCTCTTTCCTAACTGCGTCTCTAGCCAAGTGATCACGTTTTAATCTTCCCGCTCATGAGCCGCTCTTTTCTGACGAACTCCTCCTCCCCCTGCGAGAGAGAGAGAGAGAGAGAGAGAGAGAGAGAGAGAGAGAGAGAGGGAGAGAGGAGGGATACAAATATATAGAAATAAACATGTAAATGAAGAGAAACATTGAAAAGTAGGTAAGCAATGCAGAAAATGGTCAAGTGATATAGAGATAATGGCATGCAAGCATAAAGATATGGCCAGATGAGCAGCTGCGTACATGAAGAGATGCAGAGATGTAAAAAGTTAAATAGAGAGATAGAGGGAGATATGAGAGTAATGTACAGGAAAACATAACGCGCGCACCATACCCGGCAACTGACTTCTGGCACTGTGGTTTCAAACCGCGCGATTCACGAGTGCTTGCAGTTGACACGTACCTGGATATCCTGGCGATGTGATGACACACCGACCCTTCTCCATGCAGTCCAGGTCACGGTACATCCAGTCGCACTCTGCGGCCCAACACAAACTCAGCTGTTGGTGGGAACCAAAAAAAAAACGCCTAGCTGCTGGTGCATGTCGGTGCTGTTATGGTCGCACACTCAATGCAAGTATTCAAGCGCCAGCACTCATATCGACGGGTACACTCACACGCACACACAAGCAACCTGTACACCTGTGCAACTGTACACTGCACACGTGTACACTGTACACCTGTACACTGTACACCTGTACACTGTGCACATGTACAATGTGCGCCTGTACACCTGTGCAACTGTACACTTGTACAGGTATATACCTGTACACTGTATACCTGTACACTGTACACCTGCACACTGTACACCTGTATACTGTGCACCTGTACACCTGCACACTGTACACATGTACGCTGTGCACAAATATACTGCAACCTGTACAGGGTATATTCAACACTAGATGTTTCAAAGAGGAACATACGACCGTCCGGGAAAATATTGTGACACGAACATCTAAATGCACCACCTGTGACAAGAAGAATGGCAAATTGGCAAAGCCACATATACCTTGGATCAGGGAAAGGGAGGAACTATTTGGAATAATTGCTGAGATGAGGGTAAACATGTTTGTTTTTTGCTATCACTCTTTCCAGTCAAACCCCATTAGTCCCATGCTAAACATCAGCAACATTGAGGTGATGGCAAATGCCGCACCGAAGCATAGAAAGCTCTACCTCTGGATCGGAGTCAACGGATTTAAGCAATCCACTCAGAGGAGTTGGTGATAATCGACGAACAGCAGAGAGGGAGGGGGAAAGAGAGAGGGAGAGGGTGAGGGAGATGGTGAGGGAGAGGAAGAGGAAGAGGAAGAGGAAGAGGAAGAGGAAGAGGAAGAGGGAGATGGAGATGGAGATGGAGATGGAGATGGAGATGGAGATGGAGATGGAGATGGAGATGGAGATGGAGATGAAGATGGAGATGGAGATGGAGATGGAGATGGAGATGGAGATGGAGATGGAGATGGAGATGGAGATGGAGATGGAGATGGAGATGGAGAAGGAGATGAAGATGAAGATGGATATGAAGAATGAGATGGAGATGGAGATGGAGATGGAGAGAGAGAGGAGATAATCAAATCTATAAATCAAGCTGGTTTATCGGCATTCTATCGGTTTGCCATGTGTGCACTCACCTACCGCTCCTACGAATTTATCTCTTCCCTGATGGCCTCGCTGACAAATGCCACAGCTCTTCCTACAATCGCGTCTCGCACCACTACAGCCGTGGCCATCGACCGCTTTTTTGGTCTAAGCATCCACTGGCTTATGCCTAAAGTTGGCTGATGGACTGCAGCCGCCATGGAATCCCCATGAAATATGTGTCAGTCTGCTTGTATGCTCTAGAATACGCCTCTGCCTTTGAAGAAGATTCGTGAGGTTTAGTGGATAGAAGCCAGCACTGTTGACAGCCGTGCACATGGTTCATACTCGGTGGATGCTGAAACTTTGCCTTTGCAACCCAGGAATACTCTACAACTGATTCGACTACGTGATTAAGATAGCTTCTGGTACGAAGTCCCTGTTTCAGGTTTCCGTTGGACATTGGTAGACAAATGTATATATTTTCAGGGATGCTTTTCCATGGACTACAACAGAGCCGGGAAGCTTTCTCTATCGTCTCTCAGCTACGGCACTGCTTCGGACCATCATCTTCGGCTGGCCTAAATAACCTACGTGCATGCATAGTTTTCGCGTCGTAGCCTGATGCTGACGTACAACAAATGAGGAGAAAATAGCAATCGAGCATGCGCAGAAGGTTGCCATATTTATTTTGGTCCAGTGCCTGAGTTCGGACATAAACGGTCATTCCCGAAGAGTACTAAACATTTTAAAGCGGGTAATTTTTTTTTGCAGGATGAACAATAGTTATTTCATAATAACAATTAGCATAGTCATAGTGTAGAGTTGGGCAAACAAATAAATTTATACTTATATATACACATGCATATATGCATATATATGTATACATATGTATATATATACATATATCAATATATACATATATGTATATTTATATATATCTATATATATATATATATATATATATATATATATATATATATATATATATATATATATATATATATATATATATATCAATATATGTATATATATCAATATATCTATATATATATCAATATATGTATATATATATATATATATATATATATATATATATATATATGTATATATATATCAATATATAAATATATGTATATATAAGTAGTGAGATTGCATGTGAGATGACACTGGTACTAGCCCCAGGATGAGTCATCTGGTACTAGCCCCGGCAGATGAGTCATCCAGTGCGGCGACCTCGTGACCGAGCGGGCCGGCCGGATACGTGGCGTGGTGAGGCGTGTGTGGGATGGACCAATCAGCGATCGGGGGTGTCGGAAACGCGTGAGCGGTGTCTAGTTGACCTGGGAGGGTATGGGCGGTGCGGGGGCCAGTCTGGTTACCGCCGATCGCTGAGGAATACGCGGTGCTGGCATCAAGGTTTTCTCCTCGTGAACTATAATATATATATATGTATATAAATATGCACACACACACACACACATATGTATATATTTATGTGCTTGTGTGTGTATGTGTGTGGTCATATGCATGGGCCGTTAGTCTCTCACCTGTGTGTGGAACAGGCCTACCGCCCCGAGACGCCATACCCACGTGCGGACTGTTTCGGGGAGAGAAGCTGAAGAACGCCATGAAAAGAGACCGCTCCGTCTTCTCTGGTACCCTGTAACACCACAGATATGTGCGGTTGCATCTTCGCTGTTGATGACATGTGCAATTGGCAGCACAGATATGTTGCAATCTGTTTCACACCAACATTGTTTTTTTGTGTGTAAATTATTGCGTGTTGAAATGTAATATGAATGCACCTGCTGTTGCCATGATGGCAATGGTTGCTAGCTGAATGCAGATTGAATTCTACATGTCTTGTGACAGTTTTCAGCGACCATCCGACGCACTTCTGGACTGCTTAAAAGAGTGCGTTCTAAAACGATCCACAAGAGGTGTACATTGTCGAAGTTGGCTGACCCCATGCAAGCGCTCCGTTCTCATCCAGAAACACATCGCAGTACATCGGGTCAATAATCATCACTGCGAGATGATATCCCCGTGTCATTGAAGGGTGAGTCGGCTATGCAATCTATGCCAATATATTTCGAATGAGCGATTACAAGACTGTTTTATTTATCTAACCGGATTGGTACCTAAGAGGATAGGGTGGCGGCATGGGTCGAGATCTGCAGGAAAATATTGTTGTTTCCGACGAGTTCGCTGCGAAGTTGAATGTGCAACCTTCAGAGTTTATATTATTCACGTGCATGCACTATTCCTGGGGATGGTCAGGCGATCGTTGGACTTAGTCAAAATCGAAGTGAGCATAATCAATAGCCAGGTTATCTGCATGAATACTAGCGAATATTAAGTGACATTTGAAGGAGATACCGCCATACGAAACTTATCATGAGGAAACGCTGGGGAGATCACACTGCCTTGCACCAAGCCTTGTTCCTGAGTTGTGGACAGCCAACGGAGATTACAGTGCAGCAATGTACAGCATACGACGGATTTGATGGGAAAATATCCGTAAACTTTGCCATTCTACTATGTAATCCAATTTGATGTAGCTTTAGACCGATTTACGCACTTTTCTGAAAGCGAAGTTGAAGTCAGTAAACATGCAACGATAACGTGGTCACTCTGCAGACAAAATAGAGCTACATCTTTTTTCCGCGATGCCTGCTGCACAACTCAGTGAATGCGAAAGTACCCTGGTCTGGGGAAATACTTTCTGTTTCTCGAGGCATGAAGGAGCCGCTGTTGCTGTGTTGCTATTACTGATGGCGCATGATATCAGGCTTTGCTTAAATGATGAAAAACTCTCAAAACTCGAAAAAGCTCGAAAAAGTAGAATGAATCGGAATACATCCAGACCATGTACAGGTAGATGCATACAATGTAGGTACAGAATTTTCTGCTGTTTTCTGCTTTCCTGCTGTTTCTGCTGCTGTGTTTTTGCTTAGAAGTAGACTACTGCCATATACATGCTATTTGAAATGTCTTTCTTCAATAAGAGACCTAAATATTTATAACGCAAGTAATAACGCATGCAAATGCTAATCATCAATGCTTGCTCCTTGCAATTTGCATCAAATGACACCATGATTCTGCCTGCGAACTGAATTCCAGCCACTTCGTCAAGCTAGTGTGCTTTATTTCGCTCGTGCCTTTATAAATTCATTTTCTCAACAAATAATGAATAGCCAGGCTCGGACATAGCAGTGTTGTGAGTCAGTGAGTGTGAGTGTTGTGTTGTGTGAGTCCCATTTTCTAGCGCAAATATAGTATCGCTGTAAATCGCAAAAACACAAAAGTGGTTTGGCCTATTTTTGAGCCACCACGAAATTAGCACCTGTTTCACCCCTGATCAAAGGCCATGATGTTGCTTCGTGATTTACGAAATGGACGGCTTCTGCAGGGCTTCCAGTTGCAGGATAGTTGGTCCATTCTGCCAATTTGCAGTGCATTTATTGGCAAAATTTCACCTAGATCGACTAGTCAGAATCGTCCAATTGCAAATCTGGCCGTGGGGTCAGAAAGTCAAAACATACGCCTCCGTAGAGTGTCTTCAAACTGATAATGATCGCCGAGATATGAACGTGGCGAGAGACATGATAACCTCGACCAACGTCACAGGCCATTGCGTCTCATGCAAATGGAAGTCAATGTCATATTCAAACGGGTGCTTAGGTTCATTCAAAGAAGAACCCAAACATTAGTGGCACACCAGCGCTTGCCGTTTTCTGCACACACGACAGCCAGCCAGCTAGATAGATAGACAGCCATGGTGATAGCCACGTTGCTATGGCAGTATGAAGAGAGGGCTGCTCATTTTGTCTCCAAACACTCTTCCAGAATGGCCTCTTCTGTCACCAACGTCGCAGTTAAGCTGCCAGGAATTACGACCTCTGGCCAGCCGTTCACTTCGAGTGCCAAGGATAATCAGCTTATGGTCGTCCAAAGTCATCGGTGCATGCAACTGGTAAATTTAAGCTGCACTTAAAAGTTCATCAGCTATAAGCTTGATTATCGAAAATACTCACAGGCATCTTCTATTGACATGCTGAAGTACTGCGAGCTATTTCAAGCGCATGTAGACGTACTGACATTCTAGCTAGAGGACAATGACAAATATATAAGGTATATATATATATATATATATATATATATATATATATGTATCTACAAATATATCGGTGTGTGTGTGTGTGTGTGTGTGTGTGTGTGTGTGTGTGTGTGTGTGTGTGTGTGTGTGTGTGTGTGTGTGTGTGTGTGGATGAGTGTGAGAATGAAAATAACAATGTTTTTGGTATATAAGAAACAATATTACTGGAGCAGAGCGGTATTACTGGAATGATATGAGGATAAAGATGCGTTGAAGCCGACATTGTCTTTTTGCAATAGGTCTAGGTTTGAAGAAAGCTAAAGAAGACAAATTTATTTTACATTTGGCCATCATGGGATATGTACTGTCGGCCTTTGGTATCCTGTTCTGGCTTAGATCAACTTGAAGTGCCCTTCAATGAGAGTTTTAAAATTGTAGCCAAAAAGAATATGCTTTCATGCATCCTGAACTGAAAATTTAAGTAAACAAAGAATGGAATTTGGCACTGGAATGATTTCAAGTCCCAACATTAAGTTAAAATGTCAATCCACCAAAAAGATCATATGAGGTAATTTTGAAGTCCACGCTCTAAATAACATTGGAGAGGTCACCGGGCTGTGCAAGCATGCTCGCCGAATTGTCACTTACCTCATAGTTTTTACTCTCGAGGACAGTTGCACTGAGCATTGCTAGGTTATAGATGATTATGAGAAGTAACCAAATTTTCATATGAATTTGCAACTAGGTCACACTGGTCTTGTACATTTCAGGCTTGATTCTCCTTCGAAGATATAGTGTAGATATATATATGTTGTGCGCACACTTCGTTTTACATGATTTACGCACATGTTTTCATCCTAAGATTTAGTGAAAGGTTTTAAACATCGTCTAAGCCCAAGTACAAATCATACCATACATAACAAGTACAAGTGATTAAGACCTTAACAGCATAAAAATGTTCGACTTTCCTTTTATCCAAACCTAACCTAACCTAACCTAACCTAGCATAACCCAACATAGCATAGCATGACATAACATAACATAACATAACATGGCATAATATAACATCACACAACCTAACACGATACCTAGACTATGCTGCTACCTAGCGATAGACAGCTGAAGTGATTCTGTAGACGTTGTGAGCTGCGGATGTTATGACTGCTTCGGAGTTTTGGAGGTTGCGACCTGTGGAGGTTATGAACGCTTTGGAGTTGCGGAGGTTGTGACCTATGGAGGTTATGCACGCTTCAGAGTTGTGGAGGTTACGAACTGTAGAGGTTATGACCCGTGGAGGTTACGACAGCTTCGGGTATGCTGAATTTGTGGAGGTTATACACAGTGGAGGTTACGATCTGTGAAGGTTATCATACACCTCCGGTGAAGGGCTGTTTGCCTGAATTGTCGGTCGGCCAAGGGATAGTCAGTGGGTGATTATTGAATATCATATGCAGTGTCATGCAGTATTAGCAACTGGTTTTCGGGTCCATGAAGCTGCCGCTGCGCTGAGGGATGCCTTTTGGTTTCTGATTTCTATGGAATCTGCAATTTTAAGTTCTGTCATATCTTTATAAGTTATATTGCAATGAACGCTGTTGGGGTGATTTATGGTGAAATTATATAAAAAATGTTATACTTCGAAGATCTGTTACCCGACCGTAAGCAGTAGCTGATCTGTACTGTGGGTAACCCTGCTGACCTGACCCAACTAGCATCTGACCTGTATTGTAGGTAATTCTGCTGACCTTACCTGACCAGTATCTGACCTGTACTGTGGGTAACCCTGCTGACCTGACCTGACCAATATCTGACCTGTACTGTGGGTAACCCTGCTGGCCTGACCTGACCAGTATCTGACCTGTACTGTGGGTAACCCTGCTGACCTGACCTGACCAGCATCTGACCCGTACTGTGAGTAACCATGCTGACCTGATCTGACCTGACCTGTGCTGTGAGTAACCCTTCTGACATAACCTGACTACCATCTTACCTGTACTGTGGGTAACCCTGCTGGCCTGATCTGACCAGCATCTTACATGTACTGTGAGTAACCCTGCTGACCTGACCTGATAAGCATCTGACCTATAGTATGGGTATCCCCGCTGACCTGACCTGATCAGCATCTGACATGTACTGTGGACAACCCCGCTGACCTGACCTGACCTGACATGACCAATATCTGACCTGTACTGTGGTTATCCCTGCTGACTTGACCTGAGCTGACCTGTACTCGAGAACGGCGTCCGTGGAGTCCAGCAGCATGGTAACTGGTGGCGAGAAGCGACTGTTTTGTCCGCACACCTCCCGACTCGTCTCGGAGACAGCCCCCAATCGGAGGCCAGGTCTGAATGTCAGACCTCTGCCATTGCACCTGTCACAAGCGTCATACCCCTGCCATCACACCTACCACAGACGTTATACCTTTGCCATCACACCTGTCTCAAACGTCAGATCTCTGCTATGACACATGCCACAAAGGTCAGACCTCTGTCATTGCTCCCATCACAGACGTCGGACCTCTGCCATTGCACCTGTCACAAACGTCATAGCTCTGTCATCGCACCTGTCACACGCATGGCTGCATGCTAAAATCGATGGGCCACGTGAGAATGGGCGGGCTAAATCAGGGTGGCTTAGCAATGACAGGATGATGGGGTCACGTCAGGGTGATGAGGCCTTCACAGGGTGGGGGGTTACCTCAACGTGATGAGGTAATAGCAGAGTGGTGTGGGTCACGTCAGAGTGATGAGATCATAGCATGGTGGTGGGGTTACCTCAATGTGATGAGGTCATAGCAGAGTGGTGGGGTCACGCCATAGTGATGAGGTTATGACAGGGTGGTGGGGTTACCTCAATGTGATGAGGTAATAGCAGAGTGGTGGGAGTCACGTCAGAGTGATGAGGTCATGGCAGGGTGGTGGGGTTACCTCAATGTGATGAGGTCATAGCAGGGTGGTGGAAGACACGTTAGAGTGATGAGGTCATGGCAGCGTGGTGGGGTTACCTCAATGTGATGAGGTAATAGCAGAGTGGTGGGAGACACGTCAGAGTGATGAGGTCATGGCAGGGTGGTGGGGTTACCTCAGTGTGATGAGGTCATAACAGAGTGGTGGGGTCACGCCATAGTGATGAGGTAATGACAGTGTGATGAGGTCATAACAGAGTGGTGGGGTCACGTCAGAGTGACGAGATAATGACGAGATAATGACAGGGTGGTGGGGTCACGCCATAGTGATGAGGTTGGGACAGGGTGGTGGTGTTACCTCAATGTGATGAGGTAATAGCAGAGTGGTGGGGTCACGCCATAGTGATGAGGTTGGGACAGGGTGGTGGTGTTACCTCAATGTGATGAGGTAATAGCAGAGTGGTGGGAGTCACGTCAGAGTGATGAGGTCATGGCAGGGTGGTGGGGTTACCTCAATGTGATGAGGTCATAGCAAAGTGGTGGGGTCACGTCAGAGTGACGAGATAATGCCAGGGTGGTGGGGTTACCTCAATGTGATGAGGTCATAACAGAGTGGTGGGGTCACGTCAGAGTGATGAGGTCATGGCAGGGTGGTGGGGTTACCTCAATGTGATGAGGTCATAACAGAGTGATGGGGTCACGTCAGAGTGACGAGATAATGCCAGGGCGGTGGGGGTTACCTCAATGTGATGAGGTAATAGCAGAGTGGTGGGGTCACGCCATAGTGACGAGGTAATGCCAGGGCGGTGGTGTTACCTCAATGTGATGAGGTAGTAGCAGAGTGGTGGGGTCACGTCAGAGTGACGAGGTAATGCCAGGGTGGTGGGGTTACCTCAATGTGATGAGGTAATAGCAGAGTGGTGGGGTCACGTCAGAGTGACGAGGTAATGCCAGGGCGGTGGTGTTACCTCAATGTGATGAGGTCATAGCAGAGTGGTGGGGTCACGTCAGAGTGATGAGGTCATGGCAGGGTGGTGGGGTTACCTCAGTGTGATGAGGTCATAACAGAGTGGTGGGGTCACGTCAGAGTGACGAGATAATGACAGGGTGGTGGGGTTACCTCAATGTGATGAGGTAGTAGCAGAGTGGTGGGGTCACGTCAGAGTGACGAGATAATGCCAGGGTGGTGGGGTTACCTCAATGTGATGAGGTCATAACAGAGTGGTGGGGTCACGTCAGAGTGACGAGATAATGCCAGGGCGGTGGGGGTTACCTCGATGTGATGAGGTAGTAGCAGAGTGGTGGGGTCACGTCAGAGTGACGAGATAATGCCAGGGTGGTGGTGTTACCTCAATGTGATGAGGTAATAGCAGAGTGGTGGGGTCACGTCAGAGTGACGAGATAATGCCAGGGCGGTGGGGTTACCTCAATGTGATGAGGTCATAGCAGAGTGGTGGGGTCACGTCAGAGTGATGAGGTCATGGCAGGGTGGTGGGGTTACCTCAGTGTGATGAGGTCATAACAGAGTGGTGGGGTCACGCCATAGTGACGAGGTTATGACAGGGTGGTGGGGTTACCTCAATGTGATGAGGTAATAGCAGAGTGGTGGGGTCACGTCAGAGTGACGAGGTAATGCCAGGGTGGTGGGGTCACGTCAGAGTGACGAGGTAATGCCAGGGCGGTGGGGTCACGTCAGAGTGACGAGGTAATGCCAGGGCGGTGGTGTTACCTCAATGTGATGAGGTCATAGCAGAGTGGTGGGGTCACGTCAGAGTGATGAGGTCATGGCAGGGTGGTGGGGTTACCTCAGTGTGATGAGGTCATAACAGAGTGGTGGGGTCACGCCATAGTGACGAGGTTATGACAGGGTGGTGGGGTTACCTCAATGTGATGAGGTAATAGCAGAGTGGTGGGGTCACGTCAGAGTGACGAGGTAATGCCAGGGCGGTGGGGTCACGTCAGAGTGACGAGGTAATGACAGGGTGGTGGGGTCACGTCAGAGTGACGAGGTAATGCCAGGGCGGTGGGGTCACGTCAGAGTGACGAGGTAATGCCAGGGCGGTGGTGTTACCTCAATGTGATGAGGTCATAGCAGAGTGGTGGGGTCACGTCAGAGTGATGAGGTCATGGCAGGGTGGTGGGGTTACCTCAGTGTGATGAGGTCATAACAGAGTGGTGGGGTCACGCCATAGTGACGAGGTTATGACAGGGTGGTGGGGTTA
The DNA here is from genome assembly GCA_034440575.1 of Imbricaverruca yamaguchii. Taxonomy (NCBI): domain Eukaryota; kingdom Metazoa; phylum Arthropoda; class Thecostraca; family Neoverrucidae; genus Imbricaverruca; species Imbricaverruca yamaguchii. The sequence goes on from JAOTOL010001663.1 coordinate 3,553,332, forward strand.
CCTCAATGTGATGAGGTAATAGCAGAGTGGTGGGGTCACGTCAGAGTGACGAGGTAATGCCAGGGTGGTGGGGTCACGTCAGAGTGACGAGGTAATGACAGGGTGGTGGGGTCACGTCAGAGTGACGAGGTAATGACAGGGTGGTGGGGTTACCTCAATGTGATGAGGTAGTAGCAGAGTGGTGGGGTCACGTCAGAGTGATGAGGTTGGGACAGGGTGGTGGGGTTACCTCAATGTGATGAGGTAGTAGCAGAGTGGTGGGGTCACGTCAGAGTGACGAGGTAATGACAGGGTGGTGGGGTTACCTCAATGTGATGAGGTAGTAGCAGAGTGGTGGGGTCACGTCAGAGTGATGAGGTTGGGACAGGGTGGTGGGGTTACCTCAATGTGATGAGGTAGTAGCAGAGTGGTGGGGTCACGTCAGAGTGACGAGGTCATGCCAGGGTGGTGGGGTCACGTCAGAGTGACGAGGTAATGCCAGGGCGGTGGGGTCACGTCAGAGTGACGAGGTCATGGCAGGGCGGTGGGGTCACGTCAGAGTGACGAGGTAATGCCAGGGCGGTGGGGGTTAAGTCAGAGTGACGAGGTAATGCCAGGGTGGTGGGGTCACATCAGAGTGACGAGGTCATGGCAGGGCGGTGGGGTCACGTCAGAGTGACGAGGTAATGCCAGGGTGGTGGGGTCACGTCAGAGTGACGAGGTAATGCCAGGGTGGTGGGGTCACGTCAGAGTGACGAGGTAATGACAGGGTGGTGGGGTCACGTCAGAGTGACGAGGTAATGCCAGGGTGGTGGGGTCACGTCAGAGTGACGAGGTAATGCCAGGGTGGTGGGGTCACGTCAGAGTGACGAGGTAATGCCAGGGCGGTGGGGGTTAAGTCAGAGTGACGAGATAATGCCAGGGTGGTGGGGTCACGTCAGAGTGACGAGGTAATGCCAGGGCGGTGGGGGTCAAGTCAGAGTGACGAGGTAATGCCAGGGTGGTGGGGACACGTCAGAGTGACGAGATAATGCCAGGGCGGTGGGGGTTAAGTCAGAGTGACGAGGTAATGCCAGGGTGGTGGGGTCACGTCAGAGTGACGAGGTCATGGCAGGGCGGTGGGGTCACGTCAGAGTGACGAGGTAATGCCAGGGCGGTGGGGTCACGTCAGAGTGACGAGGTAATGCCAGGGCGGTGGGGTCACGTCAGAGTGACGAGGTAATTCCAGGGCGGTGGGGTCACGTCAGAGTGACGAGGTAATGCCAGGGCGGTGGGGTCACGTCAGAGTGACGAGGTAATGCCAGGGCGGTGGGGTCACGTCAGAGTGACGAGGTAATGCCAGGGCGGTGGGGTCACGTCAGAATGACGAGGTAATGCCAGGGCGGTGGGGTCACGTCAGAGTGACGAGGTAATGCCAGGGCGGTGGGGTCACGTCAGAGTGACGAGGTAATGCCAGAGTGGTGGGGTCACGTCAGAGTGACGAGATAATGCCAGAGTGGTGGGGTCACGTCAGAGTGACGAGGTAATGCCAGAGTGGTGGGGTCACGTCAGAGTGACGAGGTAATGCCAGAGTGGTGGGGTCACGTCAGAGTGACGAGGTAATGCCAGAGTGGTGGGGTCACGTCAGAGTGACGAGGTAATGCCAGGGCGGTGGGGTCACGTCAGAGTGACGAGGTAATGCCAGGGCGGTGGGGTCACGTCAGAGTGACGAGGTAATGCCAGGGCGGTGGGGTCACGTCAGAGTGACGAGGTAATGCCAGGGCGGTGGGGTCACGTCAGAATGACGAGGTAATGCCAGGGCGGTGGGGTCACGTCAGAGTGACGAGGTAATGCCAGGGCGGTGGGGTCACGTCAGAGTGACGAGGTAATGCCAGAGTGGTGGGGTCACGTCAGAGTGACGAGATAATGCCAGAGTGGTGGGGTCACGTCAGAGTGACGAGGTAATGCCAGAGTGGTGGGGTCACGTCAGAGTGACGAGGTAATGCCAGAGTGGTGGGGTCACGTCAGAGTGACGAGGTAATGCCAGGGCGGTGGGGGTTAAGTCAGGTTAGCACATCAGAATTATGGGGTCACGTGAAGATGATGACGTCACGGCAGGGTGATAATCTCACGACAGGGTACTAATGTCATGCCAAAGTGAGTAGAGTACGTGAGAACGATGGGGACATGTCAGGCCACGCCAAGGTGACGAGATCAGTAGTGGAATGGATGCCGTCGGTGAGTTTGCTCAGTCGCGCACGAGAAAGCGTGAAACAAGACCAAACCCTGCTAAGCATACACAATTTACAAGATAATGGAACCAAGGGAATCAACAATGACAACTTTATTGGCACAGAAGACAAGCGTGAGCAAGACCATGCAAAGGGCGAATGTAAAATCCTGGGAAGATTACTTGGAAGCAGATAGCCACGGCTTATCAAATGTGTGCCAAACGTGAGACATATCGCTCGACCTGACGCTTGTCTGGGAATGGAAGTGGGACAGGTGAAAAGATACTTCTTCGTTTTTTAAATAAACTCTGTTATGCTAATATATAACGTTGTGGCGATTCTAGGACAAATGTACGTAAGGCCAAATGTACGTATGGCAGATGTACAAATGTGCAATGTACAGTGCAAATGTACGTAAGCAAATGTACGTAAGCGCAGATGTACGTATGGCAATTGTACGTAAGCGCAAATGTACGTATAGCTAATGTACGTAAGCGCAAATGTACGTATGGCAATTGTACGTATGCGCAAATGTACGTATGCGCAAAAGTACGTAAGCGCAAATGTACGTAAGCGCAAATGTACGTAAGCGCAAATGTACGTAAGCGCAAATGTACGTAAGCGCAAAAGTACGTAAGCGCAAATGTATGTGAGGGCAAAAAAGTACGTAAGCGCAAATGTACGAAAGCGTAACAGTACCTAAACGTAAAAGAATGCAAGAGCAAAGGTACGTATGAGCCAATGCGCGTACATTTAGGCGTACGTGTCTTTACGTTTAGGCACATTTGATTAGGTTCATTGCCATACGCTCACTTGTACATTAACACATCCGTACAATTGCAATAAGTGCATTTGCGCATACGTACATTTGCGCTGACGTATGTTTGCGCGTACGTACATTTGCGCATACATACTTTTGCGCATACGTACATTTGCGTTTTCGCTCACTTGCAAAAGTACGTATGTACATTTGCACATACGTACTTTTGGACATACGTACATTTCCGCTTACGTACATTTTGGCATACGTACTTTTGCGCAAACGTACATTTGCGCTTACGTACATTAGCCAAACGTACATCTGCGCTTACGTACAATTGCCATACGTACATCTGCGCTTACGTACATTTGCTTACGTACATTTGCTTTACGTACATTTGTCCGGTTACCGTTGTGGCAGCTGATCATAACCAGGCTGCTACATAACTTTTACCGACGTTGAAGAACAACACGCCGGACCATGGATGCATCCACTGGCGTGGGATTGGAAAAGGAGCTACAAATTTGGATGAGTACGTCCATCGCGATAACACATAGCATACCACTGTTAAAAATATTTCGCGGCAGTGGCATGTGATAAATATTTTCTCCACCCACTTTGAATTTTGAGGAAGATGACGCGCGTCCACAACTCGGTGGCGTTCGTCCCGTTCAACTGAAACTCGCAGTATCCGCCGGTAGGTCTAACGGGCCTGGCACAAATAGACCAGGTGGGCTGCCGGCCACCATACACTTTCCATAGCTTCATCGTGTTCAAGAAGGAAAACATTGCGTGGTGGTGCAGGCCAGGCGGACCCTCCGGTGACCGTGAGTGACACTGGACTGAATGCCCAGCGACCTGGTCATAGCAACCTGTCGCAGCTATGACGGGAGCGACATTGGCTTACGATCGGCACGACGTGTCGTGATAATGAGCCGAGTACCGTCCAGAGGCCACGTGCTGACTGCCGCAGGCGCGGCTCGACAGCAGTTGGCTTCTGCTCATCTTTGCTATTAGAATTGGTGACGTCATACCAGCGTCCGCGGTCAATTAATATGACAAACACCACTGCACAGAAGGAAGCCCCACCTCTGCGACGAAGCACACGTAGAGCGGTGATACAAACGGCAATCAGTTGCTCTACCTGTCAGAAGCGCATGCCAATTGATGCACGAGCGAATTCCAAAGCTTTCCACGGAAATTGGCATTTAAGTCGTACTCACGGGACGAGAGCAAAGCTGATGCCACACAGAAATGATCCCCACATACTCCGATACAAATGATACATAACCCCGATATACTCCGATACAAAGGAGACATGACCCTGCCGTACGCTGACCCAACACAGATGCGGCTCTGACGTGCGCCGGCTGTACAACAGAGACACGACCTTGACGTACCCCTCGCGCCACCTGCCGGAGCGAACCATCCGGTACACTTGTACTTCTATGCGCGTCTCCGTTCCCGGTGCCGCCCGAAACAGGTACCTGAGAGAAACCAACGGTGTACTCAGCGCTCCTGTCGGGAGTCGAAGTCACTACCCAGGGGAACAAAAGAGGTAGGGAGTTCATGCCTCCGACATAACAAGGAGGAAGTTCATCTCTCCGATAGAACGAAGAGAGAGAGAGAGAGAGAGAGAGAGAGAGAGAGAGAGAGAGAGAGAGAGAGGAAAAAAAAAAAAAAAAAAAAAAAAAAAAAAAAAAAGATGGTTCATCTCTCCGACTTTTGAAGGTCTGTTGCTGTCATTGTCAAGATGCTGCGTAAAAATCTAGTTAGTTTGAACATGCGTCAAGGGATTAAAATTGCTGCATGTTAAAGATGCGAGTTTATTCACGGCAGAGGTTCGCAGGCGATAAAATCAGGATGAGGTGGCGGCCAACGTCAAACTGCATCTAAAACACGAACAAAAAGCTGATATTTCGCTAGAAGTACGAGAGAAAAAGTGTACAAAGCTGCTAAAATTCGGGAACAAAACCAAGCAGGAAACCACAAGCTCATCTTTGTTTTCTATTTTTCAGTGGAGGAGGCCACTTTAACAATACAGTACTTCTTGGACATGAAAAAGATAATTCCAAAAGCTTAAAGGGGCATCTGAACAAAGTTGTAAAACCGTTTTAAACAACTTTGCTCAACTTAAACACCCCTGGCAAGGCTGTTTCCAGTAACAAAAGCACACAGAACAAGCAATCTTTTCCATGATACGCCAGATGTCGAACGTCTCAGCACACCACGAAGACCACTGGCGCAGTTCCCTAGAACAAGATACATGGTGGACATCGAGCAGCATTTTCAAGTCGATTCATATCAGCTAACGCCAATAGACGCAGTGTTAAAAGTTATATGTGTCGGGCCACCCACAAATAGATAGAAACCACTTTTTTGTCGAATACTGACAATGTAGAGAATGCAGGTAGCAGTGAGTATTTCAATCAAAGAACGGTTGAGATGGGGTTATGTCGGGAGCACAGACCACGCAGTGGTTCTGAACAAACTGAAGACCACCCAGTGTGGGCTCAGGTTAAAGATCAGAGGATGATCCACCCATGGATCTTTAAAGTAGCTGCTATGGCCACTGATTTTGTTATTTGATTGAACGCGGACAATACTTAATAGAGAATGGGGACAAGAAGGTGATACATTGTGTTCTAAGACTGAAAACAATTTTCTGGTTAATGATGTCGGTAAGAATGCTGCAGCGAAACCAGATCACCCAGTTGGTCCCAAATTCTGTCGCAGAAACCTGTGCAACATTTGTTCGTTTTCTACGGTAGTATTCTCGATATTCAACCTTAACTACTACGCAAAGATCTCGTTTCAGTCCTCCAAATCTAGACCACAGGAGCCGCCAGCGAACCTACTTCTTTTCCTCCACTCCTGTGAAAATCCGCCCATGCAGCCAGTCAATAATACCGATCCTTTGATCCATTTGAGGAGCCCAGGCCAGAAATGTAAGCTCTTCATTTTTTGTCATGCTTATTATCATACATTATGGGAGGTTCCATGAATCAGCTCACTTTCCAACCGACCAAATACTTGCTCTCCTTCTGTCCTTGTATTTATGTTTATCTCATTTAATTTTAATGAATGAATCTTCGTGACCTACACTGCAGGTGTACATATATGAATTCCCAAGAAACAGCGGTTGTGAGGTCAGTCACTCTAATATAGTTACATGTTCATACTATAGTTTGAGCATATGTGGATGACCAGAATTTCAAAAGTAATTTCTGATCGCTCACAAACGGACCAGAAAACCTTGAGAGCTGGCTCTTGGGATGTCCAGAATATTCCTCTAGCTAGATGAAGGATTCACAGTATAGAGATAGGGGCCGAAGAGAAACATCTTATAGAATAAGTGAGCGCATACATGCACAAACAGACACACACACACACACACACACACACACACACACACACACACACACACACACACACACACACACACACACACACACACACACACACACACACACACACAACCACATACACATTAACACACTATGCACACTTGATATAAAGTTGCGTTTACCTTTGCCGCCTGTGGACAGGGGGGGGGGGGCTATAGACCACCCTCTGGCTTTTTTTCGGGACTTCAGCCAAATGAGTAGAAGCAGAGACAAGAAATTTCAACGCTTTATCATCCATCCCTTTTATATACATCGTGCAAATTTCAGATCAAGGTCGTCAAGTGAAAGTCTGAAACTATTCACCCGTCTAACCTGAGACGGGTGAAAGTCAGCAACTGTTCCAAAATCTTCAAAATGTCGCCTTTCGGAGCAGTCGCAACACACCAACACCAAACCGAGATAATGTTGTCTTGCCATCGAGACGGAGACCTTGTCAGCTGGCAATTCTGATCAATGTCAAGCTCACTGACCTGAATTGGAGTCAATTTCCAAGTTTATTTTCCGTTGTGAGTTGGAAAATTGGATTTTGGGATACCTTTTAGCACCAAAAATTAAAAACGAGCATATGAGAAATATTTCTGATTTGAAATATTTGTCAAAGATCAATAACAGAAGGCCTGGTCTAGTATCATGTATTTTCTACACAACGCCATCTTTTACACAGTGCCATCTTATACAGAATGTTGCTGGTCCTCGCGAGGTTTGCCTGAATTCGGTGCCGACGCCTCCCAGATCGTGGGACATGACATTTTATGATTAGCGAATGGCCTAAGATAAGCAGACCTCTTAATCACCGCCTAAGCATACACTTAGGCGAAAGCTGAAGTGACCAGTCCGTCCATTTTCGATGACTATCCGAGGTCAGATAACTGCGTCGTGTGTATTACATCTATCATGTCATGTTCCACGTTTCCATAATGCATCAGTGTTCTATAACAGCGCTCCTTGCACAGAGAAGACTTGCCTATATTCTGACATAAACATTTGGCTGCACCCGATGCACACATCTTCGTATTTTCAGTCATTCCGCGGTGAAAAGGTCAATGTCATGAAGTTGACCTACTATGACTTTTAGTGACCTCGATATGACAGTGAATGACGAAATAATGTGTTGCCAATGTTGTTTTCGCTGTGCTTCTAGCACACATGGTACAGAAGCTGGCTTTCAAGCCTGATTCTGGCCCGTTCTGATCTACCTTGTCCGGACAATGTTTCACTACCAGCAATATAAATACATTCTTTTGCCTTAGTTCTTGAGAAACAAGGTTCCAATTACTCAAGTAAAGATTCCTAGTACAACCGAATATGATCTCTGGCGACCTCATTTATCTTCCAAAATTCAAGTGTAAATTACGCTTCGGGTGCTCCACAGGCAGAACTCCATTGTTGCAGAATTTGCCTTTCATCATAACTTAAGTAGTTTAGAAATGAGTGGGGGAGTGGGCGGGAGTTCTTTCAAGGGACCCCACTCCCCGGCCGAGCGAAGCCGGATTTGCTGGCCGGCCGGGCGAGAGACAAGAAAAATGTTCTAAATTCGATACGAGAGCCACTCAGCTGTCAGTTCCCACCAGTGGACGTGCGCCGCCCACTGCTGCTCCGAGAGGCTCGCTCGGTGGCCCAACTCCTGATGGGCAAGTTTTTTGACAGCTGATTTCGGGAGCAACTTCGCTGTCGGCTTTCGTTATCTTAGCGCCGACGGCGACGGACCGAACCAAATCGACGGCAAACAACTGTGAACTTGATGCGGAGCTTTACTGCGCACGAAAACAAACGCCGGGGCGAACGCTGACACAGACACGGACATGGATCGAGACCGATACTGACACGAGCGGATTATGACACACAGCGTGCAACAGATACTCGAGGTCTCACACATATGCGCCGAAGGCCTCGTACTCGCACCACCAATACCACAACGCATTATATCTGCTATCATTTGACCGGCACATTTGTAACTGAGCTGAGACGCCAAAGACGGAGTGTATATCTGACAATGTTTGGCAGAAATGTACATTTATCGGCAATTCGTGCAATTAATTTCCCCGAACTGTCAAATGGTAGCTTTGGTGCAATGATGGACAATTTAGCTAGTGTGTTTGCATACGTTATTGGCCTTGCCGCGGCCATTGGACGGTAATGGCCCAACCTGACCTAGAATGACCGTTTTCGGCTTTTGAGTCGCTCCAGGGTTCATTTGGACTCTCAAACAAAATTCGTCGTCCAACTTTGTATGTATGGATGAAAAATTGTATGTTAGAATGCAGAGAAAGTTTCCAAAACGATGTAAAAATTAGGGCTTGATCTGACCCTCGATCTATGAGTCAAACTGCAATAAATTGACATCGCTGGTATCCCAAGATACTACAGAAAGCTAGAGTGATTCGAAACGGGGATCAGCCATTTTTGTTACACCGATAAACGATTGAACTAGCTTTTTCAACATTTTCCGACCACAACAGTTTGGACAGTCTGACCCCAGGAACCTGTTTACAGATACTACAGTTTCTGCACTACAGTTGCTAAGCTACACCACATAGCAACTAACATTATATCTACGATGCATTGTCACCAACATGCTACATTGCATAGCTAAATGTTGAATCCTGGGGCGCAGGTATCTGCTATCAACAGCAATATTAAAATTGCTGCTGAAAGAGCCAAGGAATTTATGCCTTGTCAGAATGAATTCAAGTGATATGTCGCACCCCAGCCCTGATGTGACGTATTGTGTGAACCGGCTACCCAGCAGTGCAGTGAGACGCGTTTGATGCTCGGACCTGACGAGTACGCCTTTCCAGCACCTCCCCAAATCGACACGCTGGACTACGCGAACAACTGGCGTTTAGGCTGGCCTGAGAGTCTGGTCGGTAACATGAAGATTAAATTATCGGGCATCTGTCGTGAGGTATCACCACACGTAGCACACCGGTCTTTCATTAACTTTACCTAGCCCCCTCCGTTTGGAAGAGCTCGGAAAGAGAGGTGAGGGCTCGCAACACGTCCTTCCCTTCGACGGGGAAGGTGAAAAGATGCTCTGACAAAATACAAAATACATGGACTTGTGTGTGTGTGTATGTATGTGCGTGTGTGTGTATGTGTGTGGCTCTGGGGGGTGGTGGTGGTATGGGGACGGGTATCGCAAAAAAACGTTGTCGGCTATGCTCGTGGAATTCATTTGCGACACCATTTGTTCTAAGTGAAGACATTCAGCGAGGTAGATCCAGTAGATCCAGTAGATCAACGCTGTCCAGTTAAGGATCTTCCTGTGGCAGCAGAGGGCAGCGGGTGATAGTCAACGGAGCGGTCTCGGACTGGGCTGATGTCACTTCCGGCGTACCGGAAGGGAGCTCCCTGGCCCCTCTGTTATTTTCCCTGTTCGCAAACGACCTGCCATACAGGATGGACTCGGAATGTCTGTTTGGTGATGACGTCAATATTTTTAAGAGGGTAGCGTCTGTGGACGACGCGACCTGCCTGCAGAGGGATATTGATTCCCTCTGCAAGTGGTCCGCAGACTGGATGCTATCCTTGAACCCTCTGAAATGTAACTCGTTCACAATGACTCTCCGTTGTAGTTCTGTGCGCTTCGAGTACACGATACAATGCTGCAGCGTGAGACTGTGATGCGAGACCTGGGTGTGTACCTGGACAGGCATTTGACATTCGCACATTTGGCAAAAACTGTGTCATCTGCGAACGGAGCCCTCGGACTGTTTATTATATAAATGCAAGCAGGGGTTCCTGGTAGAACATTCTCCAAAATTGCCCTGTTGATAGCACATAACGCGAACATTAGGTCTCGCCTTGAGTATTGCTCAGTCATCTGGGCAGGCGTAACCGCAACACATCTGGCCAGGATTGACAGGGTGGAACATACTTTTCAATGTGGCTTGCTCAACACTGTAGTGCCACACCTCGAACGGAATCTCTGCGATAGCAGGACATCCTACGATTGTATAGCATGACGTCTGTGTCTACTCGTCACGTACAGTCCGACATCATGCTCTTACGAAACGTTGTATGTGGTAGGATGGACTCATCAGTGTTATTGCAGAACTGTGGATTGTGTCCCGGTCAGGAGGAACAGGCAACCAGTTTTATCTCATGTACCGTATGCACGTGTAGAAATGATTAGGTGTGGCTTATTTAACAAAGTATTAAGACAAACGAACAGATCTTTAGTGATGACGCCAAGTGTGAACATATTCACAAACCCGCTGAATGCATGCAACTCAGGTGGTTAGATACTGTGCTGCGTCACATGCTCACATCTGAGTCGCGTAGTCATCGGGTATCAATGCAGTTCTGACAGCCGTTTGCCTGTTTGAACTGAAAAATGTCCACCTGTTCTGTTTACGTTTTATAGCTATTAACTTCTCCTGTAAAGGGCACAATATGCTGTTGGAGATTGTGGACAATAAACATATAAACAAATGAACAGACAGACGTTGAAACAGTTGCACCCACTGCTGATGTGAATAGTGTGCCCATTGCGTACTTGTGGGAACGAAACTTAATGCAGACATGGGCGAAGCAGAAACCGGCATGACGAATGGTTCAGAATGCGCTCATGCCAAGCACTGGACCAGTAAGGCATCTTGCAAATGTAAATAAACGCAGCCGTCATACGATACCCAAATTCTGTATTGTTTCCACACTGTGGCACATGCGTCAATTCAAGGGAGGCTCCGCAGGCTTCACGGACCGATAAACACCAACGATAAATCGAACTCATTTGGACATGTCACCCCGGAGGAAAGCTTTTAGACAGTCATGATTATAATCAGGAAATAGGAAGTCTGTCAACAGATCGATACCCATCACCTTCAGAGCTTTGTAAGCTGCAGCTGCAACATTAGAGCAAAGGAGAAGGTGAAGTGTGGCGTGATGTATGGCTTCTGTTGTGATAGCATAGGTGTCAGAAAGAGGGGCAAGAGAGAGAGAGAGAGAGAAAAAAAAAAAAAAAAAAAAAAAAAAAAAAAAAAAAAAAAAAGAGAGAGAGAGAGAGAGGGAGAGAGAGAGAGAGGGAGGGAGATAGAGAAAGAGAGATAAAGCGAGAGGATGGTTTCTTACCAGCAGTATAGAGGTCCAGCAGTTACCGATGTCTTGATCTGACCGTACGTCTTCCCGGAAGACGAATCCAAGTATTGGCTGTCCAGTGTAATATTGCACACTGAAAGATGGACATCATTCATGTTAGATGAGCATTGTCCAGCGTGACGAGAATTGCGTCATTGCATCCAGTGGTGTGGGGGAATGCGGGTGCCCAGGGGTCCGGTCCTCGCGAATATTGTGGGAGTTCAGCAACAGCAACTGATCACCTGCATTTTCATAAGCAGCAGGATAGCCCGCATTCAAAAATGAATTCAAATAACGAACACGTGATGCTCCCTTCTACTTCTGTCGATATGTTTCAGTCTTGCATGCAGTCCATGTTGATTTCCCGTTTTGTTTTCCTGGAGTGCGAACGCACGAACTTTGGACTCTTTTGGACACATTCGACTTCTAGCTCACATGTGCATGTCCTGTGACACAGGATGAACCTCTGCTGTGTGTACAGACCATGAGACCTATAATACAACTCTGTCGTGTGCACAGACTATGGGACTCAGAGTACAACTCTGTCGTGTGCACAGACTCTGGGACTCAGAGTACAACTCTGTCGTGTGGACATCTCTTGGGACTCAGAGTACAACTCTGTTGCGTTTACAGACTCTGGTATTCAGAATACAACTATGTTGTGTGTACCGACTCTGGGACTCAGAGCACATCTCTGTTGTGTGCACAGGTATTGAAACTAATAATGCAACTTTGTTGTGTACAGGACTGTGGACTCAGAGTAGAATTCCGCTGTGTGTACAGGCATTAGGACTAAGAATACAACTCCGTCCTGTGTACATGGATTGCAACTGATAAAACGACCATGTTTTGTGTACAGGCCTTGTGACTTAAAATGTAATTAATCACTGTCTCGTAAAATGAGCAAATGTTCGTAGGCATAACGGATAAAAGGACACCATCTAATGTACTTGGCAAGTTACGAGACGCTTCACCATTCCAATGCTAAAAGAGTTTAGACATTGTCAAGTTATCAGTCAGAGTGCTCTGACTGATTCATTGCTCAATGAATCTCAATGCTCTCCCCCCGCCCTCCGCGATCTGGCTCTGCCGCCGACGGAGTGAGACGTTTCCGATCCGTCGACTGGTTGGCGGCAACGACCCCGACGGGGTCCGCTGTCGTGGGGAGGGGGTCGTCGCCACTCGAGACCGTGGTGCGCCGATGTCCGCCCTGGGTGACAACTCCCACTCCCACCGTAGCCACCGCGCGCTGTGGTGGCTACGGTGGCACCCGAGAGGGTGGTGCGGCGATGCCCTCCCTGGGTGACAACTCCCGCTGCAGCCACCGCGTGATGTGGTGGGAGTTGCCACCCGAGAGGGTGGTGTTGCTGTGTCCTCCCTGGGTGACAACTCCCGCTGCAGCCACCGCGTGATGTGGTGGGAGTTGGCACCCGAGAGGGTGGTGTTGCTGTGTCCTCCCTGGGTGACAACTCCCGCTGCAGCCACCGCGTGATGTGGTGGGAGTTGGGACCAGACAGGGTGGTGCTGCTGTGTCCTCCCTGGGTGACAACTCCCGCTGCAGCCACCGCGTGATGTGGTGGGAGTTGGCACCCGAGAGGGTGGTGCTGCTGTGTCCTCCCTGGGTGACAACTCCCGCTGCAGCCACCGCGTGATGTGGTGGGAGTTGGCACCCGAGAGGGTGGTGTTGCTGTGTCCTCCCTGGGTGACAACTCCCGCTGCAGCCACCGCGTGATGTGGTGGGAGTTGCCACCCGAGAGGGTGGTGCGGCAGTGTCCGCCCCGGGTGACAACTCCCACTGCAGCCACCGCGTGATGTGGTGGGAGTTGGGACCAGACAGGGTGGTGCGGCAGTGTCCGCCCTGGGTGACAACTCCCGCTGCAGCCACCGCGCGCTGCGGTGTCTGGCGCCGCTCCCTTCAGCACTGCTGGGCGGTTTTGTGTTACGTTTGTTCTAAGTGACACTGGAAACTATCCGCGTCCTCCGAGAAATGTCGTCCGTTCCTCTAACCGTGCCTTGTTTGGAAACATTTCTGCCTGCTACCAGTAGCCACTTCAATAGGGTCACTCGCCCACTCGCCGCCCTCAGCTATTCCTGCAAGTGATGAGTTTATGTTTTTGACAGGGAATCCCAGTTGTTTCTGTTTTCTATGCTATATTGCGTTTTCATTTTCAGTAAGTTAGCACTCCGGAGCTCCGGGTAACCTGGAATTCAGAATTGAATTGTATCGAAGTGCATACACCCTGTGATGTCTGGAAAACGAGCAGATGGTACAGCAGTAGGTAGCAGAGCGGAGTCCAGGCTTGGCCATGCACATGGCAAACACGGTGTCGGAGGTGAACTCAGCAATATGCACATTAGTGAGAACCACCGCCAACATGGGGCCACCGCCAACATGGGCCCACCGCCAACATGGGAGACACCGCCAATATACAATTGGACATACAAATAGTTGAATTGGAAATCAACACGACTAATTTGGTCTCACACACACCAAAATCATCTTTTAAATATGATTCATTGAGACTGCCTACGGCGCAGTAATTATTGAAAATATACGAATTTTCTACTTTTTCTTTCATTGGGATTGATTGGGATGATTGGGGCGAATATGTTTCATTGCCACCTTCCTTTCCCATTCATATTCCCGCCAGTTTTTGGCACCGTGCAGCGAAATTTCGCCTACAGTAAGTAGCCGAACCAAATTCACAGCTCTGGTACCGAATACGGAACATTCCGCACCTCCTGCCGATAATTTAAACGACTATCACTTCGTATCTCAAGTACAGGGCCGCAGCCAAGGGGGAGGGACGCCCCACTTAGCACCAAAAAATACACTGAGAAACAAGAATATCTGATATTTGCACCACGCAAAACTAGATATTCCATGCGCTTTGCGCGCCGGCAGCTGTCTCCGTACGACCACATTTTTCCGGTCGCCTTCCTTGGGAAGTTCTTGGCTACGCCACTGCTCAAGTCGCTTTTCATTATTAAAATCAATAATCGCCAACCGGTTTCATAGTGGGCGATCACAATGTTCGCGCAGGAAATGTTCACATTTAATTGGTGAATACGTTCAAAAGCATAGCATGCTTTGAACGTAGTCATACCTAACATGTTGATCGCTGGCCGCTGCTAAGGTCCCGGTAGTAGTAAACAATTAGCAGTAGCTCCTTCGAACCACGTATTCACGGTCCAGACGAGGTTTTCGAAGACAACAGAAGCCAGAGAAGCCTGGGGATCTCAGCTGGAGCACCCTTTCTCTACTCTGCACCCCGACGTCGCCAGGTTGTCTGTCCAAGCTCAGCACAAACCTTCCTCACGAGGGCGGTGGCACGGGAACTGTGTCAAAGTTGGGAGGGAAGAGCAAAAGGCATTTCATTCAACGCCCTTAGGGTTAATGACAAGCTCGTTCAAAGTCTGGGGTTAGGGAGGGGGAGGGGAAGGACACTGTCCTCTGTGCCCTCCCCGGTTTCCGCGCCCTCGTATGAGGGGCATGCTCCATCTTGCAAGATGAAGATTGTGAATACATTTTTCGGCACAATACACGTCCATTTCTTAAACTACAACCGCATATAATATTTTTTAATTGTAAAACATTGGAATATGTGAAATGTTCCCACCACTAAACATTTCCATGCCACAAGCTTGTCAGGTACACCGAACATACACAGACATGTATATATGCATATATATATATATATATATATATATATATATATATATATATATATATATATATATATATATTAATCTATCTCCTGAGTCATAGCTTGAACACCTAACTCAGCTCAGAGTTATATATGGGACCGATTTTACCAGAAAGCCGTGCGCAGTATGTGCTATCAGTTAAACTAGATTGCAGTGCCTTGCCACATACTGTTGCTCGGTAGCCCCGATAAAACCGTAATCGGAGAGGGGAGGGGCTTTCAGCCCCCTTATAGGGTAATGTGTCATGGACTTCTGTCCTCGACGCTCCTACGGCTATATTAGGAGCGACCTCAGAGTTGGCGCGTGGAGGAGATACCCTCTTGTATAATTTTCGTAGCTCACAAGTTCGTTTGTGTGTACATGTGCAGCGACAGCCAACTAATTTAACCTTCTTCCCACCAAAGTACCGTCTCCCCAGGTCGCTACGTCGGCAGATGTCAGCATATATTGCAGGCTGGCTGGCTCAGGTTCCGGTGAAGGCTCCCAAGCGTAGCGCTCGAGTATTGGCGTGGACTGCCCGCAGAGTCAATCCACAATAACGCCGACGTAAGGCGAACCGCCTGAATTGATCTTCGCGTGCCTCGGGCCGGATCTGCGTGAGACGCGTCGATCTCCGCGTGCCTCCGGCTGGATCTGCGTGAGACGCGTCGACTCACCAACTACATATGCCACCGCCAGGTAGCGACGGCAAACCGAGCTGGATCCCTGGTTCAGGTGATGCAGGTCGACTGCGTTTGAGGTGGTCGGAGTTGTGGGATTTTCCCGATCATCTTATGGCCCGGTCGACGCAGTGTCCGATGAGGGAGCGTAGTGATCGATGTGACGTATGTGGGAGCTACGTCATGCAAGGAGCGAGCACTCGGCGACTTCCGCGTGGTTTGCGAGCTCCGCCGGGTACGTGCTCCAATTTCGTCCACTCTGCCGAAGGCTGGGGCCGGACCGGTAGCTTATATTTCAAATCTGTTGGAGTTCAAAGTGGAGGGCCGGTAGTTTAAGGGTAAGATGCCTGTCTCCCAAACGGAAGGTTGTGGGTTCGAGTTCCGCCCGTCGCTATTTTTGCCCACGACCAACCAACGTGAGAGGTTCGCGCCACCCCACAATCGACCCGCAGCAAAACCGATAACGACCAACGAGCTCAAGATGGTTCTGGCTGAATATGATTGAGCGCCAAAAAAAAACCGTATCACACACGGCATAACAATGTCGTACCGCTTTTCGTTTTGGCCATGCGTCATGAGGTACCGACACAACTTGATCATAGTACCCGTGCCTACTTCTATCCAGCGTGACTCTTCAGTCTCACCATTTCCTGGTAGAATCAGAACGGGGTAACTGACGCCTTTCTTTCGTCTAAACGTTGCTGACGAAAGTGAAGGATTTCCTGTGGTCGATCTGATGGAGAAAAGAATGTTCTAGAGATACCGGGACGAACAAACCCGAGGCGAGGAAAGACGCAATCACTGTTTTCAGAAGTGCATCTGTCGCGAAGGAACTGGGAAGTTGCTATTATGCTACGCAGATTATCGCAGATGAAAAGACACGACCGGGCACGATGTTGGACTGTGACACGCCAATGAGAGATGCGGCGAAATTACAGCTGCACCTGAATGCGCGACATTCTGACTTGCTATGATCCTGTCGCGACCCAGCCTCCGCGCGGAAACCTCCGCCTGCCGACCTACGCCGGTCCGTCGCTGACGTCACATGTTGACGGTGTACGGACGGTCGCACCACGCGGCGCCCCGGGGTCACCCGGTATACTCCGGCTGGGTGAGCTGCGGCACTAACACCGACCGACGCCGCCCATTGAGACTTCCGCCATGCAGCATGTCGCCGCACTTCCACGTGACATGTGACCGATGTACGTGCAGAACTTTTCCGGTCCGGACGCCGTCGACCGCGTCGCTGCCTTTGCGGCCTGGGTGCTGCGACGGCTCGGCGCCGGCACGTGGCTGACATGTGGCGTGTGAGAGGGCACGGCTCCCCAGCCGCAGCGGGGTCCGAGGCGGGTCACGGCGCGCCGGGTCAGGTCGGGTCACGAGCGGCTGAACACGGCGCGCCGGATCAGACTGGGATCACGAGCGGCGTGACAGGGGGTGCAGGGTCAGACTGAGATCACGAGCGGAGCGGCCGCCTGGACGGCTGGCTGCAGCGGTGTCCAGAGTCAGCGGTACGAACTGTGCTAGAGGGTGTGACCCGCTGGACCAGTTGTGGTGAGGACAGCCGTGTTCCGCTGTAGTTCCGCTGTACTGGTATGCTGAATGCGCAGTCACATTTGTCGGCGGCTGTACGCTGCTGCACTATGATTCAGTGCACTATGTGTGTGTGTGCGGGGGGGAGGGGCTGACCAACCATCGAGTATTCGAGTGTTGAGTGGAGTTGGATTCTCTACTGTCGACGTCAACCGTTGCCAATGATGCAATCAATGAGGCAGTTTGGATAACAATCATCTGGACGCAATTAAAGAGTTCAAAGATTATGTGTCCAATTGTGTCCCTATGGTATGCACGCGTAGTCCCCATTCTCGCTCCCGTTTCCCAGTACCCTTTCATGGTTCCATTTACCGGTCCACTTTCCTGGTTACATTTACCGGTCCTCTTCCCAGGTCCCATTCCCAGGTCCCCCTTCCCGGTCCCCTTTCCCGGTCCCCTTTCCCGGTCCACTTTCCCGGTCCCCTTTCCCAGTCCCCTTTCCCGGTCCCCTTTCCCGGTCCCCTTTCCCGGTCCCCTTTCCCGGTCCCCTTTCCCGGTCCCCTTTCCCGGTCCCCTTTCCCGGTCCCCTTTCCCGGTCCCCTTTCCCGGTCCCCTTTCCCGGTCCCCTTTCCCGGTCCCCTTTCCCGGTCCCCTTTCCCGGTCCCCTTTCCCGGTCCCCTTCCCCGGTCCACTTTCCCGGTCCCCTTCCATTGTCCTCTTCCCATTTTGTCCTCGTCGTCCTCCTCGTTATCATACCCCTCGTTTCTCGTTTCAGATCCCCTTCCCTTATCTCATATCCAGTCAATTTCCCCGACCCCTTCCTCACTTTATTTATGTTAAGTCTGGGAAATCTACATTAAATCTTGTCGACTTACATGCCGGCCCAGGACTAAATTCACAAATCCATTACGGGCCCAGATCTTGAGCGGAAGAAGTGGGTGCAAAGGATATGATGACCTCACCTTCCAAGCTCCAAGGGATTGGGGGAATAGCCGCTTCGCCCCTGGATCCGCCAGTGTCTCCCTAATTGCAGGAAAGGGGTAGTTGAATACTGCGCTGAATAAAGGAGACAGAATTTCACGACCGGAAACATAATTGTAGAACATTTCATTCCATGCCCGGAGAGATGTTTTCAGCGTACTCTGTAATGATCTGCTTCTTCCTTATACACATATTCTACACATTCCAGTACACAAACTCCCAGTTGGTTGCAAACACGATTATTTACTTAAGTAGAAATAATTTAGCCACGATTGCAAGCAATTGCGAAAACAATGTCGAACACACGGCAGCGGATAACATTTCGGATGTAGTTTATCATTTGCTGAACACCACTCCACGTCGAAGCTCAATAACTCTTGCCACTGGTCTCCGCTTGATTCATTGATGTGTCTGTCGTATCGCCGATGATATCGGACAGCCGCCGAATTTAGACATGGCCGGACACCGCCAGACCACCGTCACCACAGGGGCGTGCTTTGAGTCGCTTCGCAAGTTGGAAGGAAATCCAAAGCAGATCCACTTCCGGCTGCGAAACGACCCGATCCGAATTTACAACAGTGTCTGCCACACGCAATCCCTCTCATGCAAAATTGCTTCCATTTCAGCATGCTACCATTACGCTCTCCAAGGCGAAACTGTACTTTCTACGGCAATTCGGCTTACCGAGCGAAACAACACCAGTCTCCATTCCGTGAGCGCTTTCACAGCTCATCGCGTGGCTCAATAGCAGCACTTAATCGAGCCGTATGGCTGCTGGGGCAGGGGAGGGGAGAGTGGCAGAAGTCCAGGCGGCCAGCGGGTCCTGAACACACAACCCTGGAGTTGCGAAACAGATATACCAACCACCACTCTATCACCACCACCGAGATTGCTAGAGCGAAAGTGACGAAAATGTGTGCGCCAATCAGGCCTCGAACCGCACCATCGCGGCCACGAAGCAGACATGCTAACCACCACGCCAACAGGCACAGGTCGCTGCGACACTTCAAGTCCATCACATTCACCGGAGGAGTTCACCGCGTTCACCGGAGTCCACCACATTCCGGCATTGAGACAGCGAGTATGGATCGTGCCACTGCATACATTTCAGTCCAGGCTATGTTATCTTGTGGTCCATATGAATGCGAGGGAGAGTGTGGTGTGTGGGAGCTGCTGGGGCTGTCATATGCATGGCTTTAAATCCAAACTACGGCCATTGGCAGATAAGAGAAGAAGTTAAAACCGGGGTTGTAATGCTTGCGAAAGGCAGTGCCAATCTCGAATGTAAATATTGTGGAAAATCTTAAATACAGGCTTAAGTCGCAAGGAACTCATCACATGTTTGAAATAAAGGAAGACAGCATGTAAATGTTAATTTACTCCATGCTGTGAGTGGACAGTCAAGCTTTCGACTGTACTTCTCACCTATTTACTCTCTTCAGTATTCAATTCCCATCTCATTTGCATGGATACAACCACTAACTTAAATTAACTAGCCTCTCTTAATTGCACGTAATCACCATTATATACATATATGCATATATTTATATGTATGTATATATATACATGTATATATATATATATGCATATGTATATATATATGCTATATATATATATATATCTATACATATATGCATACATGTCAATATCCTGTTCGGATTGTGAGGTAATGTGGTAAACGCCAGGAAATGCATTCCAATGAATAATAGTCCCAAGTATCTCACCATTTCCCACATTCACCACACAGTTAATGGACGCATGCAGATAGATACACGGTGCGCTCCGGCGGTTCGATAGTTTGGCAGTTGGACAGGAAGCGCCGAACCGGAAGAGAAGGCCATTTCCAGGGAAAGGTGCTAACAAAGTGCACTGCATCTGGGCGGCGGCAACCCGGCTGGAGCTCCCAGCCCGGTGCGGCCTAATTAGGATGATAAATAGGTACCATTAAACCGCGCAGATGGGGTGGACGGGCAGTATGTTACAGATATCCCGTCTCTAGGCTCGGGCTAGGCGCCTGTTTGAACACCAGCTACCGACAGCTGCAGCACACCAGCTACCGACTGCTGCTGTGCAGCAGCTGCAGTAGCTGCTGCACAGCAGTCATATGCCGACATGGGAGGCGAGCTGGAGGCGATTCGGGGTAATCGTCAGCTCTGAAGCTTCGTGAAAATATCGCAGTTTCCACGTTTAATATAATTTCCTCACTTCCACAGGGCAGGGATGTTGACGTCTGGTTTACACGGTGACATTTACTCGACAAATAAGTCTGAATTGAATTGTTGGATTCGAAATGCCCGGATTCCGGGCCGTCAGTTCGATGCTGAATAACCGCCGCAATAGACGCGGCTTTAGCGAAACAGCCAATGGGATGTTTCGCCTAGCACCGGGAGTTGGCGGGAGCAACGATATCTGTCACTGATATTCGTCCAGTTGATAGGCCGATTGACCCCATTCGCTTCGATCAGAGTAATCGCGTTACTACCACCTCTGCCATTTGGCGTCTCCACCACACTCCACTCCACTCCACTCCACTCCACTCCACTCCACTCCACTCCACTCCACTTCACACCACACCACACTACATCACACCAAACCACACCATTCCATTTGACTCAATTCCATTCCATTTCATTCCATTCCACTCCACCCCACCGCACCCCACTCCACTCCACTCCACTCCACTCCACTCCACTCCACTCCACTCCACTCCACCCCACCCCGCACCATTTTACTCTACTCTACTCTACTCTACTCTACTCTACTCTACTCTACTCTACTCTACTCTACACCACACCACACCACACCACACCACACCACACTACACCACACCACATCACAACACCACACCACATAACATCACACCACACCACATCACACCACATCACACCACACCACTCCACACCACTCCACTTCACACCACTCCCCACCACTCCACATCACACCACATCACACCACACCACACCATATCACACCATACCACACCACACCACACCACACCACAGCACACCACACTACGCTGTGTGGAGAAGTACCACCTGGAACCACAAGGCAATGCGAACAGAAGCGGATCAAGGGCAAATCCAGAAGCCTAGCTTAGAGCTGGGAATTTCCAAATAAATATTCGATTTCTTAACATCTATCAGAATTGAAGAGCTGCCATATGTCGGGACTATGCCACCCTCACGTCGTAAAATCAACCAAGGTTCCTCTTCTCCCAGTCAGCGACGGTGAGGGATCTCCCAACAATCAGCCGCAGAGAGGGATCTCCCGACAGCCAGCGACAGAGAGGATCTCCCGGCAACCAGCGACAGAGAGGGATCTCCCGACAGTCAGCGACAGAGATGGATCTCCCGACAGCCAGCGACAGAGAGGGATCTCCCGACAGTCAGCGACAGTGAGGGATCTCCCGACAATCAGCGACAAGGAGGCATCTGCCGACAGTGGAGAGTCGATAGCATAGGCGACAGAATGACGGCGATTCGGCCATCCGGCGGTGAGCCGGCGGCGCCGCGACGGACGCTCAGATCGGCCGGCACCATCCGGACAAACGACGGATAAATTAGCACGGTTATGGGGCCGCCGAACCGCCTACTGCTCCGCCGATGCCGCTTTGTAGACGGCAGGCGAATCGGAGCAGATCTGGAGCCGCTCTCACTCATCGCCGCCGCGTTATCGGAGCGGGCTTGGAGTACGCCGTCACCGCCATTACCGCCGCTGGATCGGAGAGGGTGTTGAGGCACCGTCACCGCTGTCCGCAGACGATGGACGAGACGGAGCGGATCTGACTTCCGTCACTGTCGTCCGCAGACGATGGGCGAGACGAAGCGGGTCTGACTCCTCGTCACTGCCGTCAGCAGACGATGGGCGAGACGGAGTGGGTCTGACTCCCCGTCACTGCCGTCCGCAGACGATGGGCGAGACGGAGCGGGTCTGACTCCCCGTCACTGTCGTCCGCAGACGATGGGCGAGACGGAGCGGGTCTGACTCCCGTCACTGCCGTCCGCAGACGATGGGCGAGACGGAGCGGGTCTGACTCCCGTCACTGCCGTCCGCAGACGATGGGCGAGACGGAGCGGGTCTGACTCCCCGTCACTGCTGTCCGCAGACGATGGGCGAGACGGAGCGGGTCTGACTCCCCGTCACTGCCGTCCGCTGACGATGGGCGAGACGAAGCGGGTCTGACTCCCCGTCACTGCCGTCCGCAGACGATGGGCGAGACGGAGCGGGTCTGACTCCCCGTCACCACTGTCCGTAGACGATGGGCGAGACGGAGCGGGTCTGACTCCCCGTCACTGCCGTCCGCTGACGATGGGCGAGACGAAGCGGGTCTGACTCCCCGTCACTGCCGTCCGCTGACGATGGGCGAGACGGAGCGGGTCTGACTCCCCGTCACGGCTGTCCGCAGACGATGGACGAGACGGAGCGGGTCTGACTCCCGTCACTGCTGTCAGTAGACGATGGGCGAGACGGAGCGGGTCTGACTCCCCGTCACTGCCGTCCGCTGACGATGGGCGAGACGGAGCGGGTCTGACACTCCCCTCCGTTACCGCTGCTTACGTTGGCTGGTGCCAGCAGTTTGACTGAGCAGGTTTGGCATGTTGACAAAATGATGTTTAAAACCAAATATCTGCGTGTGGAGGAGGAGTACACGGCAAAGGGAACGCGATGACATATGGCAAAGGGGACGCGATGATGACAATAGCACCCCCTGAAGCATGCTTCGATGTGCAAATAGTATCGTTTCATGATTCTAATGTGGTCTGAAAAGCATTTCGTAGTCCCTGAAAAGCGTAGTCCCTAGTTAAATATAAAGACGTAAAAGTAAAAATAAATCAAATAGTAAATTATAGCTATTAAGCGTCCGATGTCTGTTTTGATGGGTGTATTGCATAGAGCACAGATCACTTATTCGACATACAGAAATATACATGCTTTCACTTAGATCCCTTGAAAAGCCATTATATAACCAGAAGACGGTTGGTGCGAATACGTCTGACAATTTCAAAATACTTGACTCTGACGGGATAGCTATAACTGGGTTGGAAACCAGAAGCGTGCTATATCTATCAATTTGCCGCTAAGTTATCAAGTTATCACCGAAACAGTGTCGTTACGGATGAAATCGGGGCGGGGGCGCGGTATATCAGTTGGCTTAGCATCGGACTCTTGATCACGAGATTGTGGGTTCGAATCTCGCAACCGACGGTACTTACCGAGTCCACCCGCGACCAATCGGCGTGGGAGATTGGCGGCGCTATATAACTTGGTTGAATGCGTCGCAAAAGAACCCAAGGTTCTTTTTTCTTCTTCTTTTTCTTATTCTTCTTCGTCTTCTTCTTCTTCTTCTACGGAGGGAACGATTCTCTTGACTTATATGCTTAGTTGTTCTGTATTGTGTAATTACTTGCATACTGTTCTTCCTGCTCTGAATTTGATGTTATATTTCGCTGAGTTATACCTTAGAACTTCCTATTTACTTACACTGACATTGATTTAAGCACTCAGTTGTCATGTATTGAACCAACGTTACGTGGTATGAAGTTGAATTTATGAGAATTTACCCAATTCCCATAAATTTATCAACACAATGTGCCCACCCAATAGCCAATTCGACATTTGCATACAGATTGTATTAATTTGCCGTGAATCTATTCAGAAAGCACATATAGACTCTTCGGTTCCGAACAATGATTGTCGAAAGCGCACTCCCGGCTTTCATTGCCTGGCGAAGCTTCTAGCTCGCTGTTTACGTCACATCAAATCATTATTCATAACCGATATTTGAAGTTGCTGGGAGCCAGTCCTATTCTCTATTCTAAACCAGTGAGGTTTACGCCACACCTAACCATCTTGGAATATGCAAAGTATACGGCGTTCAGTCAGCAGAGTTGTGGTATTTACATCCAATAACTACAGTTTGTGGTTTCGCGCTGGAAATAAAAGCAGTACGAGATGAGGTTCCCTCAGTTTGGAGCAGGGCACATTGTCGTGAAAAAGTGATTCACTAGGATGCACGGATGGGTTTAAGCGAGGAAATGAATCCTTGGTAGTCATTGATATTGGCATAAAATACCCTGTCCGTACTTTCACCGTGCTGAAGGGTCGCACGCGAGTGATCACTCGTCACCTGCACCCGTACATTTCAACCTCATCTCAGCTCATCTGAAAAAACCAGCTTCATACTCAATCGAGGCCAGATGAGTCTGCACAAGCTTCACGAGGAGCATTGGTGATGTTGGAGAGGAGTGACTTAGATCAGATGAGGCCATATCAGCTTCACGGGGAGCCTCGATGACAGGACAAAATGTTTTGTATCAGCTGAGTTTGGATAACGGCGGCCGGAGTGTACGAGCCACTGCAACAGCTGACAGGACGATTGGAGCAGTAAAACCGTGTCATTAGTTCAGTCAAACGATTGACAACCTTCTGTGGTGATCAATATGAAATGGCACGCTTGGTGTCGTTTGTGCAAGCTCATCTGTCCCGTCCTGGAACAAATCCAAAGAGAATAGTGAGCAGTGTACAACGAATACCAAAAAGTGCAGGATTTGAATTTGAGCAAGCGTGCAAATATTCTCAAGCTATTTGGTAGTCACGTCAGACTCCCGGCAATACTGGTATACGGGAAAGGGGGCGGAGTACTCGTGTATTATTAACGCTGTGTTGTATTCTATTGTAGGATAAATTCGCAATCCCAATACAATACGGGTTATGTCAGACACCGTGTTAGCTAAAAAGGATCGGGCATGTTGCACGTCAAGAATGTCACGCAATCAGAAGCATCTTAGCTAAAACAACTTGCTACCCAGACATACAATGCAAACCAATCACGTGCCAAACACGGATTATGTCCAACAGAGTCCACTTAAAACCACTTATACTCAGCTGACTACCCTCCGGAGGGAGGATGTTGTAGCGGCGTGCCCTAATGCAATACGAACGATACTTGTGAGCCTCAGTCCCCACGAGTGGGAGCGACAGACCATTGTCACGGGGGTGTTACGGAGTTTGATTGGCACAGACAATGCTGATATTGGTTGGTTGAACACGCCGATTTTGGTACAGACATAGAGGTCGATGAGGGTGGGGAGGCCAACCGACATTTTTCTTCCAGATCATATTCGCTCAGCATGTGTACGTTTCGGAAATATTGGTGTTAAGAGAACAACTTTTGGTATTAACTGCTGAATAAGTCCGCTTCTTAGTAATATAAGAATACAATGCCTGTCCTTGGGGATACAGCCTCCAAGCCTCTCGAACAACTGTCGGTTCTTCTCTTAACTATGCTAACATCTCGATGATTCCTGATCTATCAATGAAGCCACCTGACTAGCGCCATTTCACCTTCACATGCACAATTGTGATTGATTTTCTGTTTATTCGTTTGTCACAAGTGCGCTATTCATTATTGGGACATTCTAGACCGGGACCTCAGGAGGCCTGGTTATGATGCTTGTTAGAAAAGCAATTATAGTCAATGCATGTCGGCAAGTATGTCGGATTGGTTCTGCTGAAACGGGTGTGCTTTCCGCTTTTGACTGGGGACGAAGCTTCACGTGTAGACTGTCGATTTGCAATATTTGTCCCCTTTTTGACTCGATTCATGACGCGAAAATCAGCCGGCAACTCGCCAATTGATACCATGAGATTGGGCTCATGGAGATCGGTTCAGTCAAAGCATCAGAAATATTTCCTCCCGGAGTCCTTCAACAGTGGATTCTCGTTGAAGCATTTGCCACATTCGTGAAGCAAGAGTTCATGAATATGAGGGCATAGCAGAGTATAATGTGTACAGCATAATGGGTGTTGTAAAGGATGAACTCACCAGTGTGCACCAGAAAGCAGATACATTATCAGAAAAAGGAAAACAAACAACTGCAGCCCCTTCAACTAGGATAAATCGTGACATTGAGTCGGAACTACGAGGGCGGGTCATCAGCTCTGGATCTGAGCAACAAGTTCTGCTCAACAGCTACCCTGATATCATGTAAGCACTCCATGAAAAAATACGCTGTGATAGCCAAAAAATAAACACTGACTTTTGACCAGCTGACATTTCGGTGATTTTCGTCGAAGTGTGTATCAACAGAATATGTCGCCATACAGAAAATTCTCCTTAACCATGTACCACACTGAATGGCATTAAGTGTGAAGTTGGCGCAGTGTCGATCTTCGCCTGCATGCTTTTGTTTTGTTGTTGTACTTGGTTCTGATGGACCATCAAGCATGTCAAACGTTTTGATTAACCAAGACTGCACGTCTCAATGTACCAGCATCTCGATGCTTCCTGAGTCTTCTCTAAAGCAGCTAAATTAGTGCTACCTTACTTCAAAGTGTATTTTCATAATCCATTATCTATTCGTTTCTTAGCTCCAGTATTTTATTCGTGTCATTGTTGTATAATTTCTATACATACTAGACATGGATCTTGTCTTGCTAATCAAACTTCAAGTATTAAAAAAACGTGCACGCATGAGGGTGGGCGAGTCCCATCAGGCTGACGTGATCTAATTCGGAGAAAAGTTCTGAAGTGAGGTAGCACTCTGCAATAATGGAAATTGAATGCATTAGCCGAACTGTTATTTATATTTAAGTAGGAGCTTAGGGTGTGCTATTATAACCAACTTACTCGTGACCATCGCCTAAGCAACGAACCATGCAGCAAGCCCATATCTGCACCTGGGATTGTGAACATGTCCTGACTTGTCATGCAGCCGGCCCCGGGCGGGAAACCGTGCCCGCCGGCCGGTGACGGTCCCTCGCTGACGTCACAAGTTGGCAGTGTCCGGACAGTCGCGCCGTTCTCTGACACGAGGTCACTTGGGGTAGGATGTGAATTGGTCAGTTCCGGCGGTGTAGATCAATCGGTGCCGACCATGAAGACACCTCCGCCGTGCGACATGACGACATGACGACATGACGCTTCACTTCTGCCGTGCGACGCGCAAACGATATCCACGACCATGGACAATGTTCCAAAGCTTATCATTTCCAACGTTCACAATGACCAAATTGGAAATCAATTCCCAAAACAGCCGCCTCACATATGCATCTGTTATGTAACCCACGCCTCAGAGGGAGTGGGCGACGGACAACGCTCTCTCTGAGGCGTGGGTTATGTAACAGATGCAGATGTGAGGCGGCTGTTTTGGAAATTGACTTCCAATTTGATGATTGTGAACGTTGGACAT
The DNA here is from genome assembly GCA_034440575.1 of Imbricaverruca yamaguchii. NCBI lineage: Eukaryota > Metazoa > Arthropoda > Thecostraca > Neoverrucidae > Imbricaverruca > Imbricaverruca yamaguchii. The sequence continues at coordinate 3,580,839 of JAOTOL010001663.1, forward strand.
TGGGAAATTTTGAAAATTGACCTCCCAGATTGGACGTAATAGGATGCTGGATGTACCGGCACGCGATGCACATGTCACGCATGACCGGGTGCGGTCTTCGCGTAATGTTGGAGCGGGGTCCCCGCGATGTTGGAGAGGGGTCGCACGGCTCAACACGACACACGGGCGGACGACTAGAGCAGACGGGCGGTTGGCCGGGAGGGAATTGGTATGGACCATTAACTCTGGAGAGATCCGCCACCGTGTCTGTGAGACAACTGTTGCAACTGAGGTCACTGTGTAATGCAGCGTCGCCGAATCACTTGCTCGTAAGCCACGTCAATTCGGGGACATGGCACAGTTCCATTTTGGGACAAATTGTCGCCAGCGGAGTCGACGCACCAGCATAAGTGTGCTAGTTGATTACACAGTTGCGCGATCGCCGAAGTGATACCCTATGTTGTTCTGCAACATGCAACATTGCTCATTTTGTTGCACAATCATGTATATTCTCTGTACCATTGCTTGACATTATCGAGTAATAGGTGAGCTAATATTAATGCTTACACAGCTGGTGGTCTGAGCCACCTTCGCCAGGCTGGGGGTAGATACATACCCCCCAGATATCTCACGAACCAAGCAAGATATAATGAATCTTGAAATTGCATCGGATAGCTCGAACAAATTCTAGTCGAGAGTATTCTGGTAGTTTTTACGCTAGGGTTCGAACTTAGCCCTCGCACAGCTGAGGGGTGTGGATACCTACCCCACCAGTTTTTCCTCGACGGCGGGAAAACGGGCGCGCGGCAGGACGCTGAAATTTGGCACACCTTACAATTGGCTATTTTTTACAATTAGCTAAAAAATACCCAAAGCACAAAATTAAAATTTTCAAAATTTATTATTTTCAATTTTTTTTTTTCTTCATGATATTTCATTTTCAAAATATTTTAATTTTATATGTTAAATTTTAAAATAGGTATAAGACCGAAAAAGATGACGTTCTAAGTCAACCTAGCATTATACAAAAGTCCACAGTTTGTCTGCAATGTTGATGTTAGTTTAGATAAAACTACAAAGTGCCAACAATGACGTCATCAAGAAATCGAATTCGAAAATTCTGAAATGGTACGTTTTGGCGCTCATTCAAGATAAGTAAACCCTGAAAGTTTCATTGCAGTATCTTTATGGTTGAAGGCGTGGCGACTGCTTGAATATTTTTGGAGGTGACCTCACTTGACACGCGATAACTCGGTGACCTTTGATGACCCGACTATATTTTTTTAGAACATGTAAAATAGCTAATGGTAAGGTATGCCAAATTTCAGCGCGCTTCCGCGCGCCATTTCCCCGCCATCGCGGGAAAACCTTATGGGCAGTAGGCATCTACCCCCTAGCCATGCGAGGGTTAATGGAAACCGGAAGGTGCTACGAAGCTTTTGTTATTTTCAGCTCCAGATTGTTCGCGCTGAGTCGGGTACTGCAAATCATTGGTTGCGCGGTTGAAACGCTACATATACGTTCGGGAATGCATTCAAACTATTAACGTCAACGTATGCATCCCAAGTACGTCGTGCGCCGAAATGTATCCCTAATTATTAACATTAAACGTTATTATTCTTCGTCATGACACTCAATTATCACGTATCCAGACATCACATGGAAAGCTAAAAAGCAGTCTAATTGTTTATTGGTTGGTTCACAGCGCACTTTAAGGCTTATGGTGCCGCCCACACTGTTCGATGATGGCCCGTGGGATTGGAAAATGTTCTGAGCGGTGCAAGTGTTGAAGCCGGGACCTTGGTATCAAGAGCTCAACATATTAACCCGCGCCGTCTTTCCGGTCAGATCCTCACACCCCGTCTCGTGGGGGGGGGGGAGGGCCGTTAGTAAACCCCCTCTGAAAACCAAACTAAGCGTCGCACGAAAACGAAAGAGGTGTCATCGGAAAGCACTCGACGAGCAGGGTCCGGGTTCACCCCCAAAACAATTTACCCACAAAAGTGACGTCACCAGGGGGCTAGATTTTCACGACCTTTCACTACGGGTTAACTAGCGCCGTCTCGGAGGGTTGAACCAGCCCCCGACCCCAAAGGTTTTCCCCGGATAGTGAACGAACGGCGCAGGGCAGCACTTGGAAATTTGGCATACTATTTCCCACATCATTTTGGCATCTTGTGGCAAAATTTTGAGGTCAGGTCACTTAGTGTCAACGAGTTTGTTAAGGTCAAAGTGAGAACATCTCCAGAAAAGTTAAACCAGTCGTCACGCTTTAACAGATACATATATTTTAATGAAACTTTCAGCGTTTGCTTATCTTTAAGGACGTAACAAACCGCATCAGATTATTTTGTTCGCCTTTGATCACTTTTTAGTTTTCCATATTTGCCCATTACAGCTAAAATAGAAAATTCTGGTTAAAGTAAGCATTTTTTATTCGTACAAGTTGACTTCGAACAACATAATTTTGGTCAGCTCTACCGATTAGGAACATAAAAAGTGAAAGAAAAATCAAAACTCAAAATTTTGAGACGAAAATATTAACTTTATTTTTCGGTAGTCAAAGATTTTAGGACCATGGTCAAATTCTCCTTCCGTTTCTGATTCCAAATATTTTATTTTGTCTTTGGAATCTACCCCGAAAATAACTCCCCAGAGCCAAAAACATGATGTAAGTCGTGCAAACCTAGGCCCACTAGTGACATCAGTTTTGGGGGGATAACATTTTTGGGTGGTGACTTGCCCTACTCGTCGAGCGCTTTCCGATGACAACCCTTTCGTTTTCGCGCGACTCTTAGTTTCGAGAGTAGAAGGGGGTTTGCATCACCCCCTCCCGAGACAGGGTGTGAGTATGTGACCGGAAATACGGGGGGGGGAGGAGGATTAACCACTCGGCCAACCCCGCCCTGTTGACAATCAGTGAAGCCTTTGTAATATTGTCAGCAACTTCGCAAATATCAATCACCGCCCACCATTGCTGAGTTGCCAGAAGGCACCCTCACTCAACGAAAATGTTCGTGGAGAAACCATAGCTGGCACTGTTGATATGCAGCTGAAATCAGACACATCACATTCCGTCCCTCCCAGGATGCACTGATGCGGCAGTTCTGCCAGCATTGACTTTGGCAGTCACCACCGTATCTTGTGGCAGCGTGGTAGAAGCCGCTGTTAGCCGCTGTTGTCCCCTGCTAGACAGCCGCTGTTAGACAGCCGCTGCTAGACAGCCGCTGTTAGCCGTTGTTAGACAGCCGCTGTCAGACAGCCGCTGCTAGACAGCCGCTGTTAGCCGTTGTTAGACAGCCGCTGTTAGACAGCCGCTGTCATACAGCCGCTGTTATACCGTCGCTGTTATACCGCCGCTGTTAGCCGTTGTTAGACAGCCGCTGTTAGACAGCCGCTGTTAGACAGCCGCTGTTAGACAGCCGCTGTTAGACAGCCGCTGTCATACAGCCGCTGTTATACCGCCGCTGTTAAGCAGCCACTGTTAGACAACCGCTGTTAGACAGCCGCTGTTAGGCAGCCGCTGCTAAGCAGCCACTGCCAGACAGCCGCTATTAGACAACCGCTGTTAGACAGCCGCTGTTAGGCCACTTCAATGCCACTGAAGAGACTATGTCGGTGCAGTGTTGCTGGGAAGGGAGCCTATTATTGGCGCAGTACTACAGGATGAATAATATTTAGTGTTGGTGCAGTGCTGCTGTTTGTGGAGGGACATACTGTTGGTGCAGTGTTGCTGTATGTGGAAGAACATACTGTTGGTGCAGTGTTGCTGTATGTGGAGGGACATACTGTTGGTGCAGTGTTGCTGGAGGCCACACTGCGCACAGCGAGAAGGCGCCGTCTTTCCACAGGGACAGCCGCCGTCCACCGAGCAGCAGGCGCACGTCTTCCTGCTGCGGTCCCACGGACAGGAGCAGCCGGTATCGGTCAGGGTCCACAGGTCTATCTGGTCTGTAGACATGGTAAACAGACATAGTAAACAGTCATAGTAAACCGTCAGCGTCCACAGGTCTATCTGGTCTGTAGACATGGTAAACAGACCGTCAGCGTCCACACATCTATCTGGTCTGTGGATACAGGACACGGTCCGTTAGCGTTCACAGATCTATCTGGTCTGTCGACAAATCACGGACTCCCAGCGTCCACATGTATATCTGGTCTGTCAACAAAACAAGGATTCCCAGCGTCCACAGGTATATCTGATCTATCAACAAAACACGGAACACAATTTGCCAATGACTATCAGGTGGTCTGTTCTGCCGACACATCTACCGGGGACTGTAGTCATAACTGCTATCGGCCCACTGGAACAGCATGCAAACTTACTGACACTCGAATGTTATGTTTTGGCCTGATTATATTTATATCGTGGGATGGCATGCGTAATCTTTAGTTTTTAAGAATGGGTAATGCAGAGAGAGATATATAGAAAAGAGAGAAAGCAAGAAAAAGAGAGAGAGGGAGAGAGAGAGAGAGAGAGACAAAGAGAGAAAGAGAGAGAGAGAGAGAGAGAGAGAGAGAGAGAGAGAAAGAGAGAGGCTGGGAAGATAAATACTTCCTTCCTAAATAGTTGAATTTGTGATAAGACTTCAAGAATTAAGTAGAGTAAGTGAGCTGTGAAATGGCCTAAGCACGCAGCATGCATCGCTGATTGCTCACTTTAAATTACACGTCAAGGTTTATTTTCGAACTAAACATGTAAAGCAAGGCCTTGTCCTGATTACACAACAATGTATTTACTGATCGCTGCTTCGTTCGCAACCCAGCAGTACTTGTAATGAAGGAGTGATGATTTATGCATTGGCTGCGACGACGGAAGAGCAATTCAACTTTCATAATCAGCTAGAAAGAGAATCAGCTACAATGCACTTTTAAAACGGCACACACCGATGTGAGATTGAGAGGGGAGCTGAAATTATTATTGGGATTGGGAGGGCTGAGCCTGCCAGGTAGATGCAAAGCGACTCGCATAGGATGCAGCTTTACACCTGTATACGACTCGTGGAACTTTGTGAGACATTGAGATGTACGTCGGACCGACGCTGAGAGCTGGGTCACTGATGGTCGTTCCCGACTCACTGTTGCTGGCCGGGTATACGGGTGTCCAGGACACGTTGCCGACTCACTGTTGCTGGCCGGGTATATGGGTGTCCAGGACACGTTGCCGACTCACTGTTGCTGGCCGGGTATACGGGTGTCCAGGACACGTTGCCGACTCACTGTTGCTGGCCGGGTATACGGGTGTCCAGGACACGTTCCCAACTCACTGTTGCTGGCCGGGTATGTTGGGGTGTCCAGGACACGTTGCCGACTCACTGTTGCTGGCCGGGTATATGGGTGTCCAGGACACGTTGCCGACTCACTGTTGCTGGCCGGGTATATGGGTGTCCAGGACACGTTGCCGACTCACTGTTGCTGGCCGGGTATATGGGTGTCCAGGACACGTTGCCGACTCACTGTTGCTGGCCGGGTATACGGGTGTCCAGGACACGTTGCCGACTCACTGTTGCTGGCCGGGTATATGGGTATCCAGGACACGTTGCCGACTCACTGTTGCTGGCCGGGTATACGGGTGTCCAGGACACGTTGCCGACTCACTGTTGCTGGCCGGGTATACGGGTGTCCAGGACACGTTGCCGACTCACTGTTGCTGGCCGGGTATACGGGTGTCCAGGACACGTTGCCGACTCACTGTTGCTGGCCGGGTATATGGGTGTCCAGGACACGGCTGCGGCCGCGTCGCCAGCCAGAGCGGCGACAATTGTGGCGCGCAGCAGACGCGCCATGGCGGTCCGACGGGGTCCTGCCGTCGGCACTCGGTCACCGCCCACGCCTGAGGGCACACGCGGGGGCACCGTCAACGACACCGACCACACCGAGGTCGTCGAGAGGTCGGCCGGCCTCTCGACGACGCCGGGTCACAACGCCGGGTCACGACGCCGGGTCACGACCCGGGTCACGACGCCAGGTCACGACGACGTGGCCGTGCGCGGCCGTCTAGCCCGCGGACTCAGGGAAAGGCGCCCCGAGGGGCAACGGTGCTAAACAACAGAGAGAAGAACACGCTCCGAGCGCTGACTCAGGAGATATTCGATTTGGCATCACAGTCCTTTCCGGGAGCTGACGTTGACCTTCAGGGGATCTGGTGTTAGTTGGATGAGTACGGTGCGTCAGTGCCCGAGGGATGCATCGTCTTCCTCCTCGGTAGCGACAGTGTGGTCACCTGGCCAAGAGACATCAGCCACAGGGAGTCAGCGATGAGTGGCTTTGGATATAATGGTGAACATTGTTTGTTTTTCATACCTCTAGTTGTTGTAGCATGAGCATCTTTGAAATCTCATCAGCCATTTCAAATGAAATATATAGCTAGCTTACCGTAAGCAATGAAATGTACATTCACAGGCAATCAGAGAGAAAAAAGTCTTAGCCCGCGCCGTATTTCCGGTCAGATCCTCACACCCCGTCTCTGGGGGGGGGGGAGGGCGGTTAATAACCCCCTCTAAAATCCAAACTAAGCATCGCGCGAAAACGAAAGAGGTATCATCGGAAAGCACTCGACGAGCAGGGTCCGGGTCGACCCCAAAACAATTTCCCCCTAAAAGTGACGTCACCAGGGTGGCTAGATTTTCACTACTATTCACGGCTTACATTACGTTTCTGGCTCTGGGGAGTTCATTTTGGGGGATATATAAGAAAAATTATTTGGAATGAGAAAAGGACAGCAAAATCGACCAGGGCCATACTTTTTTGTTCCCTCCCCCCAAAAATAAAACATTTTTTTTATTTCAAAATTTTCTGTTTTCAACTTTTCTTTAATTTTCCTACTCCAATGGGGAGAGCAAACCGAGAAATGTTGTTAGAAGTCAACTTGCCCTAATCAAAAATGCTTACCTTAGCCAGAATCCTCTATTTGAACTGCAATTGGTAAATATGCAAAATTTATATGTAGTCAAAAGCGAACAAAAATAAAAATTCCACTTGTACTTTTGTTGCATCCCTAAAGATAAGCAAACTGTGAAAGTTTCATTAAAATATCTGTATCCGTTAAAGCGTGACGACTGGTTGAACCTTTTTGGAGGTGACCTCACTTGACCTTGACTAACTCGTTGAGATAGATAACCTAGATAACCTGACTTCAACATTTTGTAACAACATGCAGAATTGACGTGGAAAAATGTATGCCAAATTTGGGTGCGCTGCCGTGCGCCGGTCGTCCACTATCCGCGAAAAAACCCAGGGGGGGGGGCGCTTGAAGACCCTCGAGACGGAACGGGTTAATTAGTGGTGAGTGGTGAGTCAAGTAGTCAGCGTCAGCCTGACCAGTTACCATCAGTCTGCCCAGTCGCTATCAGTCTGACTAGTCACCATCAGTCTGCCCAGTCGCTATCAGTCTGACTAGTCACCATCAGTCTGACCAGTCGCCATCAGTCTGACCAGTCACCATCAGTCTGACCAGTCACCATCAGTCTGACTAGTCACCATCAGTCTGACCAGTCGCCATCAGTGTGATTAGTCACCATCAGTCTGACCAGTCGCCATCAGTGTGACTAGTCACCATCAGTCTGACCAGTCGCCATCAGTGTGACCAGTCGCCGTCAGTCTGACCAGTCGCCATCAGTGTGATTAGTCACCATCAGTCTGACCAGTCGCCATCAGTCTGACCAGTCACCATCAGTCTGACCAGTCACCATCAGTCTGACTAGTCACCATCAGTCTGACCAGTCGCCATCAGTGTGATTAGTCACCATCAGTCTGACCAGTCGCCATCAGTGTGACTAGTCACCATCAGTCTGACCAGTCGCCATCAGTGTGACCAGTCGCCGTCAGTCTGACCAGTCACCATCAGTCTGACCAGTCGCCATCAGTCTGACCAGTCACCATCAGTGACTAGTCACCATCAGTCTGACCAGTCACCATCAGTCTGACCAGTCGCCGTCAGTCTGACCAGTCGCCATCAGTGTGATTAGTCACCATCAGTCTGACTAGTCACCATCAGTCTGACCAGTCGCCATCAGTATGACTAGTCACCATCAGTCTGACCAGTCACCATCAGTGTGACCAGTCACCATCAGTCTGACCAGTCACCGTCTGAGTTCGACCAGTTACCTCTGGTCAGCTGGCTACAGCCGGTCATCCAGACATTATCTGACGGTGAATACCTGTACATGTGTACGTAGCACTTACGCAATACACTAGTAGTATGCAATTAGCATTTGTCGCAATTTGTCGTTGCAGTCGGTGGTTGTATCTAGATTCAGGTGAAACTGGTCTCCCTTGCGCCCATTTGGCGGATGCTTTTGTTCGGCAGCTTCGATAAAAGCCAGCTATCACCAGGCCGCACGGAGGGCGTGTTGTGACGTCACCAATCGAGCGTGAACAGCATCATCAAAACACCGTTGCTGGAAGAGCCCTCGCTCAGTCAGCCGTCGACAGAGCGGAAGCCGCCGAACGGTGTTCGACGCCGCACTGGCCGATCCTGTCTGTCGAGGCCGAACGCTCACCTGTTCGCGCGCATATATTGGCGACTGCGTGCGTACAGGCTCACGTGCAAGTGCATTCCCGCACCCGTTTACTGACTGCCGTTCCCGATTGGATTGCAACTCTGGTGAAATGCATGGGGCTGGTGAAAAATCAGCTGAACTTAGCTTTGAACATATCCGTGTCTGAAGCCGGTTGTCGGCTGTGTGGGAGAAACCGGCTTCAGTTGAGTAGAGACGACCGAAATTTCAAACAGTTGTCGGAATAATGCCATTTATTTGGCTTCACGAAGATCTCAACATAGGTACCCAGTTTACACATCCACTATAAGCTTAATAAACTAGCTAATGAAGAACACATGCTTATTAATTTCATCTAAATGGTGGAGTGAAATTCCCAGCGCAACGTTTATTTTAGATCAAGTCGACCGGAGTGATTGCAATTGTTTTAAAGTTAGCAAAGGCACCTCTAAAATGAGAGAATATTTCGCTCCTGTCGGGAGTTATCGACTTGATCTGGAATAAAAAAGACGCATACTTTTCAACATGGTTCTAAGATTCAACTAGTTCCAAGATTACATAACATGATCACATAAGATCGCAACCCCTCCGCCCTATAATACAAAATACGACTGAGCTTCTGCGCAACGTCCTTTGCACACACACATCCACTGGTCTGATAAATATGTTGACATTCTTGTGACTTTGCCACCCTGCCGTCAATATTGGGTCATGTGCTCTTGCTTAGGTCAGCACATGCGGATTAATTTGAAATGTCACGCACTCTCTGGGTGTTATCTACCCACAAACCGTCCTCGCGACACGATATACAGGAATGCCGGCTATACCAGTGCAATAGGTCCAACAGCGAGTATGGTTCGTCAGAATAGACGGCTCTGCCAACACATGCCATCAGCTGAAGGGAACACATCGCCGCTGCACTGTGCGTGCCAGCTCGGGGAACACGCCCAGCGTGCATTGTTGCCAACGAAGCTGACCGACACAGAGCTGCCGCCTCATAAATCAAACCCGACTGGCGCCGGAGTGGGTCGAGGCGCCCGGACACAGTCGGAGAAGATGCCACCAAATTGAACTGACAGCACGCAAACGCAATCGGCGGCTGCGGCCTCGACGGCCATTGTTCTACACGAAGCTGGCGAAATGGAGTTGTCGCGACTGATTCGCAAGCGGACGACAACGGCGAGATGGACAGGAGACGTGAGTTCTGCTGGTGGGTTCTGGCTGGAGTTTGGCCGTTTCACCACGCAAAACGCTAAATAGCGACACGCGCTATGGCGGCTAGAGCCCGTAACTCAGTCACGCGGAGGTGCCGTGACGCAGTTACGCGGTACGTCACTGTCGTTATGTCGATATCGCTATGTCGCTATCGCTACATCAATACCGCTATGTCGCTTTCGCGATGTCGCTATATATATATGTCGCTATCGTTATGTATTTACCACTATGTCGCTATCGCTATGTCGCTATAGATATGTCGCTATCTTTATATCTTTACCACTATGTCGCTATCGCTCTGTCGCTGTCGCTACATCAATATCGCTATGTCATTATCGCGATGTCGCTATCGATATGTCGCTATCGCTTTGTCGTTACCACTATGTCGCTATCGCTATGTCCATATAGTTATGTCGCCATAGTTATGACGCTACAGCTATGTCGCTATCGCTATGGCACTATTGATATGTCGCTATGTCACCGTGTCGCTGTCGCTGTGTCGCTGTCGCTGTGTCGCTGTCGCTGTGTCACTGTCGCTGTGTCGCTGTCGCTGTGTCGCTGTCGCTGTGTCGCTGTCGCTGTGTCGCTGTCGCTGTGTCGCTGTCGCTGTGTCGCTGTCGCTGTGTCGCTGTCGCTGTGTCGCTGTCGCTGTGTCGCTGTCGCTGTGTCGCTGTCGCTGTGTCGCTGTCGCTGTGTCGCTGTCGCTGTGTCGCTGTCGCTGTGTCGCTGTCGCTGTGTCGCTGTCGCTGTGTCGCTGTCGCTGTGTCGCTGTCGCTGTGTCGCTGTCGCTGTGTCGCTGTCGCTGTGTCGCTGTCGCTGTGTCGCTGTCGCTGTGTCGCTGTCGCTGTGTCGCTGTCGCTGTGTCGCTGTCGCTGTGTCGCTGTCGCTGTGTCGCTGTCGCTGTGTCGCTGTCGCTGTGTCGCTGTCGCTGTGTCGCTGTCGCTGTGTCGCTGTCGCTGTGTCGCTGTCGCTGTGTCGCTGTCGCTGTGTCGCTGTCGCTGTGTCGCTGTCGCTGTGTCGCTGTCGCTGTGTCGCTGTCGCTGTGTCGCTGTCGCTGTGTCGCTGTCGCTGTGTCGCTGTCGCTGTGTCGCTGTCGCTGTGTCGCTGTCGCTGTGTCGCTGTCGCTGTGTCGCTGTCGCTGTGTCGCTGTCGCTGTGTCGCTGTCGCTGTGTCGCTGTCGCTGTGTCGCTGTCGCTGTGTCGCTGTCGCTGTGTCGCTGTCGCTGTGTCGCTGTCGCTGTGTCGCTGTCGCTGTGTCGCTGTCGCTGTGTCGCTGTCGCTGTGTCGCTGTCGCTGTGTCGCTGTCGCTGTGTCGCTGTCGCTGTGTCGCTGTCGCTGTGTCGCTGTCGCTGTGTCGCTGTCGCTGTGTCGCTGTCGCTGTGTCGCTGTCGCTGTGTCGCTGTCGCTGTGTCGCTGTCGCTGTGTCGCTGTCGCTTGTCGCTGTGTCGCTGTCGCTGTGTCGCTGTCGCTGTGTCGCTGTCGCTGTGTCGCTGTCGCTGTGTCGCTGTCGCTGTGTCGCTGTCGCTGTGTCGCTGTCGCTGTGTCGCTGTCGCTGTGTCGCTGTCGCTGTGTCGCTGTCGCTGTGTCGCTGTCGCTGTGTCGCTGTCGCTGTGTCGCTGTCGCTGTGTCGCTGTCGCTGTGTCGCTGTCGCTGTGTCGCTGTCGCTGTGTCGCTGTCGCTGTGTCGCTGTCGCTGTGTCGCTGTCGCTGTGTCGCTGTCGCTGTGTGTGTCGCTTGTCGCTGTGTCGCTGTCGCTGTGTCGCTGTCGCTGTGTCGCTGTCGCTGTGTCGCTGTCGCTGTGTCGCTGTCGCTGTGTCGCTGTCGCTGTGTCGCTGTCGCTGTGTCGCTGTCGCTGTGTCGCTGTCGCTGTGTCGCTGTCGCTGTGTCGCTGTCGCTGTGTCGCTGTCGCTGTGTCGACAGTGCTGTGTCGCTGTCGCTGTGTCGCTGTCGCTGTGTCGCTGTCGCTGTGTCGCTGTCGCTGTGTCGCTGTCGCTGTGTCGCTGTCGCTGTGTCGTGGGTCACCGTCACCCACTCGACTACACCGTGAGTGGGTGACTGACTGACGACGGGCGCGTCAGCTGTAACTGGCGCCATCATGCCGGCCCACCACGCGCGCAACGGCCGGGCGCGTCTCGCCGCGCGGTTTTTCCCCGCCACGCCGCGACTGATGGAGCGGCTCGCTGCGTCGGGGCAGGACGTGCGGGCCGTTTGTGACGACGCGCCACGATTGTAGCGGCGCGCAGCGTTTGTCGGCCCAGCGCGTGGCGGCAGCCGTAGCGGCAAGCAGTGCTTGGTCTGGCCAGCTGCTCTTGGCGGTGGATTCCTGGCACTCCTGCAACGAATAGTGGCGCCGCTCATCTAGTAAAACCGGAAGAATTCTTTTCTAGCCGATGGTAGACATCCTGCCGCGGAATGCAGACACGAGAGTGGAGCACATGAAAATGGATGGCAAGGTCGATTCCTCTCGGGATCACTTGTCCGTGTGATGGCCACTATGAGGAGATGCACTTGTGGCGGATGTGGGATTGAGTGCCGTGTAGGCCGCACGCGCAACGACCTTGCAAATGTGTGCTTCGTCACAGGCGATACAGGCATGCGCCTCTACGTAGCTGATGTCATTCTGCAACTGGATGATGCCATCAAACTGAGTGTCGCATGTGACAAAAGGTAATCACACTATCTACAAATTGGACTTGCTTCTCGACATATGCATGCAAAATTCTTCCTCTACAAACAAATAGATCGCCGCGCGCTTTGTGGTACGCAAAGAAAACCGGTAAATGTTTTATGAACAAGTTCAGAACATTGATGGGCGGAATAACGAAGATATTTCGACACCCCCGGCCGGGACAGAGACTTGATAACAAAGCACATTCCGTGATATACTCATAGTGCATGGAGCCACTGGTCAATTGCTTGGCATGTTTTGACACAGATATTTAGTTCAGAGTAATTCACGAACAATGCTAGCTCGTTTTCCTTTTCTCTCACCGTGATTCGATCCACCTGCATGTTGAAATACTGTGTGTATTCGACTGGAATCTTGACAAACGGCCACAATCACAGCGGCAATAGCGAGCCGGCAATGCAATATAGAATCCCATTGTACTACACGGAACGGGAAGTGCTTCCGACAACACTGTTGCGCCTCCAGATGAGAGACAGCGAAGACATCGCGCCGAGCATCCGATCCGTTGCGGCTCCGCGGTGTCCTGGAGGCATTTCGGATTGTGCGGCTATGCCAGTGAGTGCATTGTTTGTGCAATATTAAGAAGGCCACCGGTCGAACTATTCATTAAGCACGTCAGATGAGAATCGTGATCCACTTCCCAGTTCAGTCAAGTAGTAAGGTTATTAGACACTGAAGCTTGTTACCTTCAACTTTGTTCCGCACTACATGCTGGTTTCTATTAAGGAAAAGGGAAAATGTAATGCTAACCCGCCATTCACATACTCCTCCATTGACGCTGCCGGGCTTTTAGCATTTCCGTTATTCAAAGGGAACAAAAATGTTCCGGAGAGCTGGAATTAGCTACCATAGGATATCTACACGCATGTATTAACCAGCTTCTTAACCCGTCCCGTTTCGGGGGGGGGTCTTCAACCGCCCCCCTCAGTTTTTTCGCGGATAGCGGACAAACGGCGCATGGCAGCGCGCCGAAATTTGGCATACCTTTTCCCACATCAATTTGACATGCTGATTCAAAATTTTAGGTCAGGTCATCTAGGGTCAACGAGTTAGTCAAGGTCAAGTGAGGTCACCTCAAAAAAGTTCAACCAGTCGTCACGCTTTAACGGATACAGATATTTTAATGAAACTTTCAGTGTTTGCTTATCTTTACGGATGCAACAAAACGTACGAGATGAATTTTCTTTTTTTCCGTTTTTGACTACATATAAATTTTGCGTCTTTGCCATATTGCAGTTCAAACACAGGATTCTGGCTAAAGTAAGCATTTTTGGGGGCAAGTTGACTTCCAACAACATTTCTCGGTCTGGTCTACCCATTGGAAAATGAAAATTAAAGAAAACTTGAAAACTCAAAATTTTGAAATAAAAAATGGGGGGGGGGGGGGCGGGGCAAACAAAGTTATAGCACTGGTCGATTTCGCTGTCCTTTTCTCATTCCAAATAAATTTTGATTTTTCATATATCCCACAGAATGAACACCCCAGAGTAAAGAACATAATGTAAGTCGTGAAAAGTCGTGAAAATCTAGCCCCCCGGGTGACGTCACTTTTGTGGATTTTTTTCGGGGGGGGGAGTGGACCCGGACCCTACTCGTCGAGCGCTTTCCGCTGACACCTCTTTCGTTTTCGTGCGATGCTTAGTTTGGATTTTAGAAAGGGGGTCTTCAACCGTCCCCCCCCCCCCGGAGACGGGGTGGGAGGATTTGACAGGAAAGACGGCGCGGATTAACAGGATGGTTATCTTATCTCTGTGGCATTGACTGATCCAAGGCACCAGGGTTTGTTCGGTGCATGGTTGATCGACATCAACATTCTGCTCTGCCCACAGGTGTACGCGTGCGTCCATCCACTTGGCATGGATGGCGCCAAACCGGTATGTAAGGCGGTTGGTCACAAATAGCACCAGACGACCGGAAATGCACCGATGTTTCTTCCAACTTTGGCGACATCTTATCGAGTCAATATCCTCGAGGTTCATCAGGCGCCAACGACACTCTTGACTGTCGGCGAGTGGAACGGGAGCACATCCGGCTATTAGCGGTTCCGCAGCGGCCTCCGATGGAGCGTGGCCGGGTCGATGGGAGGTCCGCCGTGCCTGATGGTCATTGAGCCGTGCCCGTAGCCGTAGCCGTAGCCATAGCCATAGCCGTAGCCGTAGCCGTAGCAGTAGTGTATCAGAAGCGTTGTTGCTCCAACCACAATACCAGCCGGTATTACAGCCACAACACCGAATTAGATTGTAGCCACAACACTAGCTAATAGTACAGCCACAATGCCACACCGAGGGGTGAAGGTGCCCATTGGTACATATACCACCCAAGCGGAGGTAGTGCGAGACGCTGTCTGGCTGGCTCGTGTCCTCCGATACTTGCATCCGATACTTATACTTGCATATGGCGTTAATTTTCGCAATTTGCTTTGGCGCAGCGATTACTGCGCCAGGTCGGACAGTGAGGATATTTTGAGAAGACGGCGGTGTGCAATACCCAGTCTGGCCGCTAATTAACAAATGCCTTCGAACACGGAAGCTCTACCCGGGGCGATTAGACGACCTTTGCGTTGTTGAGTGGATCCATTTCAAATGATGATATTCTTGTTCTAAATTATGCAATGCCTTAGTGGTAATGCTTGGATATCAGCGCTTGTGGGAACCTGGGGGTAGAGAAGAGGCAAACATTACTCAGTAATGGGGGGATTTTGTCTTTTGCCCCAACCCCTGCACCAGCCAATGGGTGGATCATCACGAGTGCTTCCATAGACACGCATGGACGACATCTAGATGCTAGAAATCGCAACCTGAACCATACTGCTGCTCGGTACGGACGTTCTAAATCTGGGTCATCGATCCGTTTTTGAGCGGATCGTTCGCATCGCCCGCTCCAACTGCGCGTTTACGTTTGCAGCGTCCTCAGTTGACCGTTTACGTTTGCAGCGTCCTCAGCGGGCCGTTTCTGTTTGCAGCGTCGTCAGCGGGTCGTTTGCGTTTGCAGCGTCCTCAGCGGGTCGTTAACGTTTGCGGTGGCGGCGTTTACGTTTGCAGCGTCTCAGCGGGCCGCTTACGTTTGCAGCGTCGTCAGCGGGTTGCGTTTGCGCGTCGTCCCGCTTACGTTTGCAGCGTCCTCAGTTGACCGTTTACGTTTGCAGCGTCCTCAGCGGGCCGTTTCTGTTTGCAGCGTCGTCAGCGGGCCGTTTACGTTTGCAGCGTCGCCAGCGGGCCGCTTACGTTTACAGCGTCCTCAGCGGGCCGCTTACGTTTGCAGCGTCCCGTCAGCGGTTCGGCCGACTGCAGGCGGCCGTGCTGCCGGCCAAGATCGCGACCAAGTTGGAAAACACGACTGATTCACGGCCGACGTTTGACGTCCAGCACGAGTTCCTGCACGACATCAGCGACAGACCGCTCAGGACGCAACGACCGGCCCGGACACGCGCGCCGCCCGGCGGGCCGGCCGGTGACGCGGTGGTGACGTCACCGGTCCAGGGTCGTCGCGGCCCACAGCGTGGCGGCACACATCAAAGGCGACGGCACAGGTATGACGACGGCACGTGCAAGATGTCACGTGCATATCGTCGGTGAGCTCGGGGGTTGGCGATGGGTGGCGGCGTTTTCTGAAAGCCAAAGGCCGGCAAGCGCTTCGGTAAGAGGACAGGTGCCGCTGGGGACGTTCAAACAGCAGCAGTTGATGCTCAAAGGTGGTGCAGCTGGGAGATTGAGCGAAATGTATTTCAAGGTCCGTGCGAGCTTAGGTAGCATAACGTTTGCATGATTGTGCACACTTGTACGTGGCAGTCGGAATTGTTCTTGGATAAGAGTGCTTTGCATAATCAGGGTCAATACTAAATACCTGCTTGTTGCATCGGCCCTGAGCCCACCTCCGAATCAGGAAATTTCAGTTATATGGCACAATTATGTTATCGATGGTGTAACGTATCTGAATTTGCGAGCACGACAGCCTGGTGCCTGCACCTCGCCCTGGCCTGGTCTGGTGCCAGCTGGCCGTCACAGCCCAAGGCGCTAAAGTCGAGCGTGAGAAGAGACGTGACCAGTAGAGTCACGGCTCTTTAGAGTAGATGTGATGAGATAGAGGAGTAGAGTAGACACCGACATATCGGCCGCGTGGAGTGCTGAGAAAGTGTACAGCTTCTCGGCAGACTTGTAGATCAATCAATCAATCAATCAATCAATCACCATGAACTGTAACCCCGCCCGCGCAAGACATCTTGCCACCTGTCGCAGCACAGGATGAGGAGGAGACGGGGGCGGGGGGATCGTGCGACACCATCTAGCGCTTCAAAATGTGGGTGGAAGTGAAATGGAACTCACGCGACGTGTTGCACGCGATGGGAATCCCCGTGCGATGTCCAATCTATGTACTTTACAACACGAGTTGTCGTCCCAGGCCAGCTTAAAGGTCAAGTTGGGAGGCTTCGCAAAAGTCAAAGATCTTCACATTTAATCGCTTACCATACGTGTAGGTAAATGAAATTACTCGCATGCGTATTTTAAATATTGGGCATGGCGTTTTGCATTGTCTTTGGATACTAACCATGCGTGGCATCCCATTTTCCTGCGAAGACGCTATGATGTGTGTCGTTCTTTCGTGGTCGCGAGAAAAAAATCGTGGGAAAACGGTGGCAATTAGTAGCAGTTGTCGGGGGTCGCCAAGACGAGTCAGGTTCAGCCAGACAAGCATTGTTTACCTGTGCGCTGAACAGTATATTTAACGGACACTTTACTTATACAGGTGACTTGAAAAATGGGGCAAATATGCAAATTTTTGGAAACAATTTGCCTCTTTTTTTTTTTTTTTTTTTTAAATTCCCCTACCCATTAATAGGTAGGCAGGAGTGCCCTTCCATACCCGTGCGACCTAATTACGTTAAATTCCAAGGGTGAGAGGTAGGTCATGGTAAGCAAATCAAGGCAGGTCACACCACTCCCCGCTCCTGTTTCTTGCTGGACAGATCCCGCCACCAGATATTAGTAAAAGATGTTCCTGAAGCCCTCTCAGACAATTAGCAATGCTAGTAACGTCTTCGAGGGCTCCACGAAAAATAACTGCTATAGGTGTTAATGGGGAAATAATACAAAATCATAACCTTGCACATGCATTTCCTAAACTACTACAACACTAAGGAGAAAGGACGACCAAGTATGAAGAGGAAGAAAGAAAAGAAAACATGATTCTTAAACGAAAATGTCCAAATGATACCAGATCACCATGCATAGCACATTACCATTACCAACATATTATTAAAAAAGTTCATATTTTCTAATAATGTATTGTCTGATGTGTTTCTTCAAGATAATTTTACTCCTAGGTACATCATCAATCCTGTGGAAGTGAGAGCAGATTATTTTATTCCAGGCTTTTGGTGCAATAAAGGGTAATGAAAACATTCTATAATTGATATCAGAAAAGGGTATTTGAAAATGTTGTCTAACTCTGAGGCCACCTTGTTCATAAAGTTGAAACATATTAGAAAGAGGTGCTGGTAATGATTGATTTAGAAAACCTAGCATGATGTAAATACATTGCTCATCAACTATGTCCAGAAACTTTAGAACTCTATGTTTAATAAACAATTCATTTGTATGGTATAAGTACGGTTTCTTATCAACAATCCTAATAACACGCTTCTGCAACTTAATAATTTTATCAAGCTTAGAGTGATACGTACTTCCCCAGACAACAGCACAATAATTTAAATATGGCAATATTAGAGAATTATACAGAAGAAGCAATTCACAAGTTGATAAAAAGTACCTAGACTTGCCTATAATTCCAATATTCCTGCTAAGTTTTGAAGAGATGGCATTTATATGGCTTTTCCATGTCATGTCTTCATCAATAAATACACCTAAATATTTTATACAGCTATGCCTTCTAATATTGGAAGTATTTATTTTGACATGAAGGTCATCACATGGTTTCCTGGAAAAAATTTGATATCCAGTCTTATCAGCATTAATAGATAATCTGTTGGTATGAAACCACGTAATTATTTTGGGTATTACCTCATTTACTTTACTTTGTAATTCAGAATGATCATTAGCTGTAATAGTTACGGCAGTGTCATCTGCAAATAGGTAAAAGCTAGCCAAATTGGAAACATTGCAGAGATCGTTAATGTATAAAGTAAATAGCAGAGGTCCAAGAATCGAACCTTGAGGAACACCTTTTGTGATATGTAATGGTTGGGAGATGATGTCATGTATCTTGGTTCTTTGAGATCTATTTGATAAGTATGAGGCTAACAGTTTATATATATTTCCTCTAAAGCCAATAAAGTTCAATTTTTGTAACAAAATGCTGATGCTGACGGTGTCAAAAGCTTTTTTTAAATCAAGATACAGAGTACAAACTAATTTATTATTTACAAGGGATTTGGTTACTTCGTTATGCATCAGAGCAATTGGCATGTATGCGCTGTGTTTTTTTCTGAAGCCGAATTGCAATGGGTGCATGATATTATTTTCATTTAGAAATGATGATACCCAAAAATGTATTAATCTTTCCAGTACTTTCGAAAATATTGGTAGCAAAGAGATTGGCCTATAATTAGTAAATTTATTATTTTTCCCTGCTTTATATACAGGAATTATAACTGCAGATTTTAATCTATCAGGGAATATTGCAGTGTTCAGACAAAGATTAAAGAAATATGTTAGATGTTGTAAAATACTTCTATATGTTCCAATCAAAATTTTTGTACTAATTTTATCCATACCTCCACCAACAGGGTTTAAAGTCTTAATAATGTCTTCAATCTGAGCATCATTAACAGAAGGAATATTGTTAATGCTTGCATAATTAGGCTGTGTAAGATAATTTAATGGACTGATGTGTGTCACAGGTATTTTCGTTTCCAACTCACTACCTATCGTTGAAAAAAATGTATTAAATTTATCAGGTATTTGTTCATTTTCACAGGTAGTCCCAGAGTTATCAGCAAAACACATTGGAGGAACTGTTTGCAATTCATTCTTGTTGATAATTTCATTCAAATACTTCCATGTTTTTTTGCCATCACCTTTGCTATCCTGAAATGCCCTCTTGTAATATAATCGTTTCGCATCCCTAAGCACATTGCAAAGCATGTTCCTATACATTTTGTATTTATTTTCATTCAGTAAAATTTTATTCCTAATATATTTTGCATATAGTTTATTTTTTGTATTTATTGAACACAGAAGTGCAGGGGTTACCCATGGTTTAATTGGATTCTTTCTTCTACTGGGTGTAAAAGTTTTAGATAATTTTTGTATACCTGTTTCATAAGCTTTAATAAGTTTGTTGCATGCTTGATTAGCATCAGTCTCATCTTGAAAGGCTTCCAATGTACTAATGAGGTGATCATTTAATTCACTTATTTTATTCTTATCAAAGACTGTCACTGAATGTCTTGTTATAGTTGTGCTTTGAATTAATGACAGATTAAGAAAAACTGGAAAATGATCCGATAAATCATGAAGTAGAATTCCTGAATTGTTCACGACATTAACATCATTTATAAATATATTATCCAAAAGGGCATCAGAATTATTAGAAATCCGGGTCGCTTTCGAGATGGTTGGGAAAAATCCATAGGAATTTAACATATTCATAAAACTAAGTGTAGGTTTATCAGAGTGATATTTCAAAAGATTGTAATTGAAGTCCCCTGCTATGACACATGTACACTTAGTGTTTTCCAATGAATCAAGTATTTTTTCCAAGTAGTCCATAAATAAGGTATGGCTCAGGTTTGGAGGTCTATATATTTCCCCACTAGGAATCTCTTTGCTGTTGCACCCAACTTCATTTTGATTTCCAGAAAACTTGTCTCAAAATGATCACTCTCCAGGTCTTTTCTTTCCCTAGCCTCATATCTATTACTTACATATATTGCTGTACCTCCACCTTCACCTCCTTTTCTACTAGATGCAAAAAGATTATAATTTTTTAGACTAAAGTATTGCTCTAAATCTTTCTTCAACCATGTCTCTGACACACAAATAACTGACCAATCAACTTCAAAATTTGTTAGAAGAGTAATAACATCATCAAATTTATTCTTGAGGGACCTTGCATTGATATGAAGTACTGAGAACCCAACATTCAAGTTAAGTGGTTGAGGTAATGAATAATATTTACACTGTGACAGTATATGTTCATGAGGAGGGTATTTATCACTCAAATCATTCCCTAGCAACTCCAATGTAGCTCCTTCAAGTTTTAGCCCACTCATTAATCAGGGAATGAGCCAACTGGAAATGGTGATTTGTTCTGGAAATGGAAAACTTGGAATAATAATTGTGCATGAACAATGAACTGGAACACAAAATGGACAATGAGTGATTGGAAAGTAAAATGGAAAAAGGAAATTAGAGGTAAAGCTCACACCATTAAGAATCATAGTTAGACAAACAAATCTAGATAGTTTTATGCTTAAATAAGATGATAGAGGAGCAAGGATTCTATTGCAAGTGAAAGGAACACTTGCCAGGACCATGTGTGGGAAGTTGTCAACTATCCCCGCAGCAGTAAACTTCAGGAACACCGGTTGTCCACGACACCCCTCCCTCCCTAGGCAGCAATTTACAATTTAATGACAATAACATCTCCAAGCAGCATGCTCTCTCATATGTCAACATAATGGCAGATTAATACATGTTCAATGTTCAAAATAAAAAATAAAAAATAAAAAATATCAGATTGAAATGATTATAAGCAAGTCAGCAAACTAGCTGCCTTCTGTTGTATTAACTTGCCAAGAACATCAACTGATGATTATAACATATTCAGAAAGAATAATCATTAACTAATTGCATTGCATGTTAGTCAAAGGTCATTGCAATATTGTTCATTCAAGCTGTGATTTTACAATAAACATTTACCTTCAGTTAATTTTATATGAAACTTTTATCATGTTAAGGTTCCAATTACTAGTCTTCCGGTTGATCAAGGGACCAGGGAGCAGCATTGCCATGGTTTTTTATGGTCAATCATCTTTCATAACATATGGTACAGATGGATAGTTGTAATACATGCATGCTATTGCAGTCTCATACAATCCCAGCCTCAAGTTATTACAAGCTTGACATGATATGATCAAATTCATCAAGTTGATGATTGCTTTGAAATTAAAAAGTGCACAAGTGTATAAGCCCCCAGTGTCCAGGTTAAAATATTAAAACTGGTGCTTTTCAGCAACCCACATACATGCATACACACATTCACTCGACTTGTACCGAAGTTGGTCCAATAGCACAATGGCAGACCAATCCGGTACCAGCCTGGGGGCTTGATGCAAGTGAAATGTCACATTGATCACCCAGAAGTATCAAGTCAAGCAAGCATTAAAAAACTTGTACCAGTGAGGAAGTAAAACATCACTGTTGGCATTTGGGTAGCAGTGTATGCCTGCATTCACACCAAATGAAGGTGCAGCATTCACAGCATGCTCCTCTGCCTCTCCAAAATGTCACGAAAGCATACTGACCAACACTCCAACCCTGAACAACCCGCTCTACCTGACCCTGACACAGGGAAGCTTAGTATCAGTGCATTACATCTGATTAAAATTAGCTTAATATGTAATATGTGCGCAGAAACTGTATCATCCTTGAACGGACATTTTGAATCAAGAGGTAATATTCATTTCTTGAATATTAATTTTGATTTATGGTTCGTTTCATCTTGGATGAATAATTAGTATTTATTTTGTGCAAAAGGACGGTAAGGCATGTAATCTTATATTGTGCAAGTTCCTGGCATTCTATTTATTGTAAATTTACTACCTTCCTGAATTTAAAAGCTGATGCATAGCTGCCCCAGGGAGGGGGAGGGAAGCTGCTGACTTCCGATGCCAATTTGTACTAGTCAGCTGTGTTATTGTATTGATATAAGGGATAATTGGAAGCAACAGTTGATTGTACCAATGTAAATGTTATTTTTAAGTGTAACTGCTGCTTAGTTATCTGTCCAAATAATGTGGTAGATACCCTGATATAATTATTTTTGTTTCTGTAGCTAGCAGTTCACCTAGGGAGGTCTGAAATGAGCAGTGAGGTTGGTATCTGGGTAGTTAGGTAACCTGCACTACCCAGGGGGTAGGACTTGGTCTGATGCTTGGTAAGTTGGTATTGAGCCAGGTACCAGGTATATAGGTAAATAGATACTAGATCTTTGACACAATGTTTACACAGTGCATATTGAGGTAAAAAATATGCACATGCCCACATAGTAAGTGTACCTACCAGGCACACCCACCCAGGCATACACATATCCATAGATATGCTGAATCTGCACTCCACCGCACACAAATATATACACATATATATAAATATATACACATATACTCATACATACATATATAATAGAACACAGATTCAGGAATCGAATGCCGAATCCAATATCCACGTCCAACCTAGGCACCTAAGATGTCAACCACTATAAAGTTTGTCTAAATTTGTCCAAATTTCAGTTTCTGCACAAAAATAATTTTCAACATTGTTGTCCTAACTGCTACTTATTCTTATTTTTTGTTCCTGGATTTTCCTCTCTGGCTAGGAATTCTCCTGGAGGATTGATTTTCAGTTGAGGCAGGTGAGTCTGAGTCATCACTGATGTCAGTTGGATGACAAGAGAGAGCAGGGCTCTTATTTTTATTGGAAACTCCCTTCGATTTTTTGCTAGTTTTTCTTGTTCCTAGATGTATCATGCATCTGTCTTTCACAGGCTTCCTGATCAGTAACCACTACCTCTCCTGTGGCTGTCACAACATTTTGTTCCTCCCTTGTTTCTTTGGTGTCAGTTGACTCAATTGCAACATTTCTACCATTCATCTGAATTTCCTGGATCTCATGATTCACCTTAGGTGTCACCTCTGTTGATGTGGATGTTAATTTCTCTGTCTCAGCAGAGGACTGCTTTTTTCCTTTTCTGATTGCCTCCTCATAAGTATTCGGCTGTAGTTGAAGTTTAGACATAATGTCTTCCTCAGATGTGGCCTCCCCAATCAAGATGCTGGGCATGTCTTTGTTTTTTTTTACAAAGACATTTCCACCTTGGGTGAAGTAGGTGGCTAACTTGCCCTCACGTCTCAGTTTTGCACACTTTGAAACAATTGCCATCTTGTCTTGGGTGAGGGATTCATGAATAAACAATCCCCTTTTTGAGAGATCTTTTGGTACCCTATTCCTGTAAATTGCCTCCCTTACTTCTTTGTTGTTAAATCTAACGATAATGCTATCTTTTTTCCTAGCCAGTGAACAGTGTTTATGCACCAAGATGGAAACTGGATGCCTGTATGAAAGAAAATAAGGTGCATGACTTCCTCTCGCAAATTTTTTCCAGGTCTGATGGACAATTTCCCCCTGAGGATGAGGCAATCTTGCCGGGTGTAGTTTTCAGCAGCTTCAGCTTGTTTCTTTGCTAACTTGACTATGCCTTCCAATTTATCAATTCTAGCCTGTTGCTTTTCCACCAACTGTTTGAGGAACTCAAAACTTCCCTGCTGAGACATCCTATGCAGGTTTAATAACTTCCCACTGTAATAATGTTTGACGTAGAATCCGCTTTGCCCCTAAATATTTACTAACAATTCATAGATTTCAAATAGAATACCTTGAAAAAGTAAATTACAATTGCCCACCACCAGCTACTACAGTACTAGATAAATACTACCGCACTACAGCAACAAGATATGGACAACTGAATTCACTAATGCATTCAGCAAGATACTCCCTGATGCACAGTCAGTCGGTTCGTTCCGCTCACGAGCACCGGCAACGTCCGCCCGCCGTGACAGTTCGGAGACGACTGCATATTATATCATATTAGGTTATATGATATTATCTCATATAATATTATTTAATATTATATAATATTTTATTTTATTTAATTATATTATACTTAATTTTATTTTATTAAATAATATATTTTTTTATAAAAAAAAAAAAAACACACACATATGTGTTGTGTGTGTGTGTGTGTGTGTGTGTGTGTGTGTGTGTGTGTATGTGTGTGGGGGGTGTGTGTGTGTGTGTGTGTGTGTGTGTGTGTGTGTGTGTCCGATGCCTTGACAAAAACTATTTGAGGAAAAAGTGTGAATCTGCTGCCATCGGAAAATCCTAAGGTCATGTAATTCTTTACATTCAGGTCTTTGAGATATCGTAGTTGTTCGCTTTGATGGACGTACAGCGTGCTGAGTTTGATGCTGATACGTTGCAACCACACCGAATGGCAGCACTTTAAATATTTTGGAAGGATATTCTACTTGAGCCGTCCCGGGCCCATGACCTACAGTGACATTGCCTTGAACTTGTTACGAGAAATGTAAAACAAAAATGCATGAGAATGCACTGGAAGTTGTGAAGTGAAGCTGTGGATGTCTTTGCCCACTCATGCGACTGCCATCAATACAAACCTGAGGGGGTTTGTACAGTCCCGGGAGGGCGATGGTTAAAATATGGCACTAAAGGCTGTCCATTGTGTAACAAGCACAAGCGGCACGCAAACCCGCCATTACATTGGTGATGGACTAGAGTGCAATTATCGGGGCAACGTTCTGGATATACCCCTCGATTTTCTCTTGCTGCTCTGCTGCCGCTATTTAGCTAAATTTAGACAAAGATAATGCGCACCTCTTCATTTAAACACATCAGGCCAGTCTTATCCCACGAGCCCGACACCGGGTCAGGCCCGGAGGCTGGTGTGTTGATTTGAGCACGCTGTTGCATGCCGCCCGGAGCAGCATCGCTGCCGACTGCAATGCAGATGCAATTTACATAGACCATGGATCAGCATCACAAAGTGCCGATCGCAAATCGCGTTTGCATAAACCAGAAGAATCTGTTATGATTTCCGGGAAGGCATTTTACTGGTGCAGCTTATATCCGTCTAGACGGGATCAGTGAGCGGCTGCAAATTGCGAGCCTTAGGGCGCATGGATCCCTGTGTCGTCGGGTACACCCGAAGGCGGACTGCTGACTGCCATTGTGCTCGTGCTTTATCGGTGTTCTTCCAGAATGTGTGAAGGCCAACTGTCTGATGCTTGCCGAAGACCGAAATATTTATTGCCAAGTGGACTAAAGCTCGGATGCAGATTATTTCCAGCTTGAGCCGGGCCGGCCGCGTCGCTGGTTCTCGTCACGGGGACTGACGCCAAACCCAGCCATGTGTGAATGGTATATTCTCGTGAGGGCAATAGTTATTAGCATTGCTACGAGACGCTAGGGGTGACCGCTCAGCCCGAGCCTTAGGGCGCGGCGTGCAACTCAGCGGGCTGCTCCCGCCACATTTAGCGGCATCGAACTACTACTACGATCTATACTTACTGCCGGTAGATGTCGCACCCAGCGAACCACTCGCGGAATTTCCGGTTACGGAACTAAGCCAGGAAAAAAAATCCGGGATTAAGGGGCCAGTACACATCCGTAACTCTGAAAGATAATATGGGAACACGCAGTATTACTAAGTTCCACGCAGAAATTAATTCACAGCTGAAATGTGTTGTGATATCTGGCAACGTCCCTCTTCTTGCCGCAGCCGAACACCTTCCGGCCGGAACAACGGAAGAGCAGGGTTGATAGGCGTTTCCCGCGTGCCGTGACACCCGATCTCCCGCATTCGTGATCAGTTGCCTGCCATGGGCCAAAAAAGAAAACCGACCGGTACCGCCAAGGTGACAGGCATGTGGATAGCCCCTCCCAGGACCCACATCAGCATGCGCCGTGTACGTCACCATTTCCCCCACAGCTCTAGAACCTACGCGCCGGTAACTGGAACCACCGAGGTCACCCAAGAACGGATCTGGCCTAACCCTTGGACGGTCGTCACCGTTACGTGCAAGCACCTTGGCGCCCCCATTATACACTCTGGTCCGCCTTGGGCTGTGTCACAGTGAAGGTCACGCACCGGGGCCTGTCCGTTGGCTGATATTGCGGTTCAGGTTTCACCGACCACATGCGCCGGCTGGATGTCCGCTGACATAGCGAACACGGTACCGATTCCCAGTGTCCATACTATGGGCCTGACACCGCTCATGTCACTGGCACAGCCCCACTGACCACACACAGTTATCGGGCCCGGCTCTCCGCCGATGCCACTGCCATGGTTCCATTCGTTAATTGTGTCAGGCCATCAGCCGGCGCCACGGGCACAGTTCCCCTGCCCAGACCACTGTAGGAGTCTGGCTGCCCGCTGCCGCCTCCGATGGGGCCTCCCTGTGACAAGGCCCCCTGACAAGGTCACATGGGCCTGGCCGCCCGCTGCCGCCTCTCATCAGGCACACCGATGCTTCTGTTAAGACCCCTCACAAGGTCACATGGGCATGGCTGTCCGCTGACGCAGCCCATCAGGCCCCGCTGACTGGTTGCTCATGGGCCTGGCCGTCCGCCGACGCCTACGATAAGGCCGCCCTCATGCCTCTGGTATGACCCACTGCCACGGTCACCCATGGGCCTGGTCGTCCGCTGACGCTTCTGATACGGCCACACCTCTGATCAGGCCAACTGACAAGGTCACATGGCTGTCCGCTGACGCACTGCTGACCAGGTCATGCACTGGGCTCTGGCGTTCACTTACACTGTTGCGCTCCCACTGACTAGACCAGACACCCGGTCCTGGGTTAAGGTTAAGAAACCGCCAGCGTCAAGGTCCCCCTGACCTGCCAGGTCGCGGCCAAGACACACCGACCGCCGATACTTGACACATGTTCCCTGCCGGCAGGGTCCCTAACCAAGGTCGCAACCACCATTCGTACCGCACGGCCCCGCACGACACCGACCGCGCCGCCCGCAGCACGACGGCGCCAGTCTGCCTCCCAGTCTCGGGGTGGCCAAACCGACGGCGGTCCGCCCTCCTTGTCCGTGCCTCCTGCCGCGCTACAACGCGGACGACCCGTCGCTACCCGGCGGCGAGCCATCGCCAGGCCGTCCACCTCACGTGCGTCCACAAGCAGCGGCGGCTCCAGTATGGTCTCCGGCGCGCCCGGGGACTGCTCAGACGTCGACTCCTCCGCGCGGCAATCGCCCCTCCTGGGCCCATCGGGACCCGGCGAGGTCACTGACCTCAGCTCGGTCCGACTCGCCTCTGACCGCCCGGATCCGCCAAGGTTTCTCACGCTCCCAACCGTGGGGCGCTCCCTCTTGGACGAGCTGAAGATGCGAGACCGCGTGGTCGCCGTGGAAGACGTCCTGTACCCCCAGCTGCACCTCGCCCGGGCCAACACGACCGACCGTGTCAGGGTCCCGCCCACCTGCGTGGCCAATTACGTGTGCGGCGTGACTGCGATCGCCGCCTATCGAGCGTACTTTTTCCCTCCCTCGCCGTGCAGTGGCTTACATACCTGCACTGGCTGCAGGGTAGGGCCGACGGGCTGGGCACCGCCCAGCTCAAGGATATTGATATCCGCGCCCGTACCCACACGGCGCAGTACCGGCACGACTACCACGACGCCGCCTCCCTGACCGACGCCGTGCGCGCCTCTCAGCCCTTGGAGGCCGCCCAGCCCCTGGCGGCCACCAATCTGCCCTCACGGACGGGTTGGCTCGCTCTCCCCGCTAATACCTCGCCGTACCCAAACTTCTCAGCGGCCCCCAATCGGGGGCCGGAAACCGAGATTTGTATCCGCTACAACTTGGGACGGTGCACCAGGCCAGAGTCACGCCGGCGCAGGCACGCGTGCTCCAGGTGCGGGGAGAGGCACCCCGCAACCCACCACCAAGGTCAGCCTCCACGGTTTTTCCCGCCGCAAGCCTACCGCGACAACCGACCGTACCCCAGCTGGTGAGCCTTCCCAGCTCGACTCGCTCAACTGTGCCGGCCACGATCCCGCGTGTTTCCGTCCCAGCCTCGCTAGCCGAGCTCTCCGCTGCTTACTTACGTTCGCCAGTTGACCCGGCAGCCCTCGCGGCAATCGCAGCTCCCGCCATCAACTCGGTGGCGTTGGAGACGGTCTGCTCGCGCCTCCACGTGGGCGCGGACATCGGGTACACGGGCCCCCTAGTCAGCTCCGCACGCCCCAACAACCAGTCGGCCCTCCATGACCCCTATCTCACGCCCTTGCTGCCGAACTCGCTCGGGGCCACACCGCGGGCCCCTTCACCATCCCACCGTTCTCTCCCTTCCGAGTCAATTCCCTTGAGGCACGCCCCAAGCTTGACGGGGCTCTCCGCATCATTTTAGACCTGTCGTAGCCGGTTGGTAACAGTGTGAACGACTACATCGACAAGGAGTCGTTCACGCTGCAGTACACGACGATGGACGATGCCATTGCAGCCCTGTTCGAGGTCGGCCCCCGCGTGGCGTTAATGGCCAAAGTTGACCTCAGGCATGCCTTTCGCTTACTTCCTGTCCAGCCATCTCAGTGGTGGCTGCTCGGTTTCCGCTGGCAGGAATGTTTCTACTTTGACGTGCGGCTCCCATTCGGTCTACGGTCCGCCTGCGCCCTGTTCGATGACTTCGCTAAGGTCATAGCCGCCGCGGTCCGCCATCACGCAGGTGCCCCCCACACTTATCAGTATCTCGACGATTTCTTTTTCTTTTCCTCATCGTCATCACCCGCCTACCGTCTGGCTTTCGTCACCATGCTGGAGATTTGCCATGCTTGCGGCATACCGGTGTCCGATGAGAAGTGCCACCCGCCCGGCCGCACCCTCACGCTCCTCGGCTGCATCCTCAACACGGACACACTCACCATCTCCCTCCCGCCGGATAAGCTCCAAGCTCTGCTCGAGCACCTCCGCGCTGTCCGCCGGGCTAGAACCGTGCGCAAGCGCGACATGCTGAGCCTGGTCGGAAAACTAGACCCTGTATCCCGGCAGGCCGCAGCTTCTTCCGGCGCATGCTCGATGCGGCCCACTCCGTACACAGCTTGCACCACTGGGTCACTCTCACCCGAACAGTGAAACTTGACCTGGACTGGTGGCTGGCGGTCCTTCCCCGATGGAACGGCCACGCCCCGCTAATGCACCCATACTGGACGCCACCGTCCAACTTAAGCCTCGCCACAGACGCCTCGAGATCAGGTTTCGGTGGCACGTGTGGCAACGGGTGGTTCTACGCGCGTTGGCCGCCCGCGTACCTCTTCTCGCCCCGGGCATGTCCTGGCTCGAAATGGTCCCGATTCTGGCAGCGTGCCTCATCTGGGGCCCGTCGTGGGCGGGGCGCCGGGTCACGTTTCATTGCGATAACTCCGGCGTGGTCGGCGCATCGGAGCGTGGGTGGTCTAGAGACCCGTGGCTCATGTCTCTCCTCCGCCAGTCACTCTTTGTTGCAGCGGGCCATCACTTCCACGTTCGCGCGGTCCATCTGCCCGGCCGCGATAATTACGCAGCGGACGCCCTGTCACGCCTACAGATCCCGGCGTTCCGGCGGGCCCGTCCGGACGCCAGCGCGGCCCCCGAGGCCGTGCCCAGCCGCCTGCTGCAGTTCCTGTCGGACCCGTCAGAGTAGTGCACGGTAGCTTCGGTATACCAACTATAAACCGCCACCTCGCATCCCTGCTACGTGCCGGGATCTCCACGGCAACACGGCGCTCCTACCGCATCATGGTCACGAGGTATCGCACTTTCTGCCACTCGCACAAGTTCACCCCTTTCCCGAGCACCGAGCGTGTCCTTCTGCGGCTTATGGCGTACCTTAGCCTCCGACGGCTGTCCGCCATCTCCATCTCCTCACACTTGGCCGCCATCCGGCACAGTCACGTCACCAGGGGCTCCCCCTGGATCGGGCGAACGCCACGCCTGGTCCTCGCCCTCCGCGCCACATCCAAACCACCCCGGCCCCGCCGCCCGACCCGAGCTCCGCTAACCCCGGCAGACTTGCAGCTTCTCAAGTCACCCTTGGGCCGCTCCGGGGAGCACAAGGCGGACCGCGCCGCAGCGTGGAGCGCCATCACAGTCGGATTCTTCGGGGCGCTCCGTGCGTCCGAATACCTTAGCCCCTGCGAATCTGCGCTCGACCCCCGTCGATCCTGTCAGCGACGACACCTGTAGCTGGGGCCCCGATGCCTCGTGCTGACCATACCTGCCGCAAAAACGGATCAAACCTTCCGTGGTGCATCTGTCACGCTGCCGGAAATCGGCGGCCCCTTGTGCCCCGTGACGGCGTTTCGGAAGTATCTCCGGACCCGTACCCCGGGCCCGGGAACGTCGGCGGCCTTCACGCGCGGCGACGGCCGCGCCTGCACCCCAGCGGAGCTCAACGGTCTCCTTGCACGCCACTCGCAGGCCCCGCCTGGCAAGGTGTTCACCTCAAATAGCCTGCGAATCGGGTACGCCACTGTAGCGGCCGCCGCCGGAGTCACCGACGACACTATCCGCACCGCGGGCCGCTGGTCCAGCGGGGCCTTCTCCCGCTACATCCGCGGACCCCGGCGGTCCGCCATCGAGGCGTGTGTGCAGATTGCCTGCTTGCAAGGCCTCGAAGGAGGAACATTATACCACATACAGAACCGTTTGGTGATTTGGCGTCTTTCAGACGTACATCGATGAAAACGGAACGGCTGAAACTAACTGGAGTCGAGACCATCGCAAGCCAAACCGTAGGTGGCAACTGCAAAGACAGAAAGAAAAACTCCAGCGAACGAGTAAGTAAATGCTAATAGTATATTCCCGTGAGGGCAATTATTAGCATTGCTACGAGACGCTAGGGGTGACCGCTCAGCCAGAGCTTTAGGGCTCGGCGTGCAACTCAGCTGGCTGTTCCCGCCACCTTTAGCGGCATTGAACTACTACTACGATCTATACTTACTGCCGGTAGATGTCGCGCCCGGCGGACCACTCGCGGAATTTCCGGTTACGGAACTAAGACAGAAAAAATCCGGGATTAATGGGCCAGTACATATCCGTAACTCTGAAAGATAATATGGGAACACGCAGTATTACTAAGTTCCGCGCAGAAATTAATTCACAGCTGAAATGTGTCATGATATGTGGCAACGTCCCTCTTCCCGCCGCAGCCGAGCACCTTCCGGCCAGAACAACGGAAGAGCAGGGTTGATAGTCTAGCCCACCTCCACCCCATCAACCACACCTCGGCCTATGACGCCCATTTCCAGTCTCCTCCTTCCGTCAGAGACGGTCTTTCAGCCGTACATCGACGAGAACGGAATGGCTGAAACTAACTGGAGTCGAGACCATCGCAAGCCAAACCGTAGGTCCCTACTGCAAAGAAAGAAAGAAAAACTCCAGCGAACGAGTAAGTAAATGCTCACTTATATTTTACTATATTACCACGCCCTCAAATTGTATGCACTTACAGAATGGGTGGGGAGGGATATAGCAATAGAAGAAGTGGGCGTCGTGTGTGACTCAGGCGTGGGTATCGAGCAAAAGCCCATCTTCACAGACACTGCAGATACTATTCTGAGAAACTGTAGATACTATTATGAGCGTTGGAGCTTCTGACAAACTCGTTCAAAGCCCAATCACTGATAATGATATGCTCACGGATGCAGCGGAAAGTCCATGCTAGCGGCCGATTCTATTCTGACCGCGATGAGCGGCCGATAGCTGGATCTGGATCGGCCGATAGCTGGATCTGGATCGGCCGATAGCTGGATCTGGATCGGCCGATAGCTGGATCGTCCATGTGCTTACTGGCCGTAACCAAGTGTTGATGATATTGCTCACAATAAGCCACTCTACAAACCCGAGGCGCACACGTATCATTTCGGCTCTGGTTGTACAGATCGAGCAACACGCAGCGTCAACTCGTTTGCAGTTGGGCGCAATCATGCCTCGGTCTCGCCCCCCAATGAGATGGATGTTTTTTGGGGGTTGGCTCTTGCGTATCCACTATTCACAATATTTACAGATGATCTAAGTTATTACGGTGCACGTGAAGCCAACGTGATATTGTGCACGGATAGCGTTGCAGTGCCTATAACGGGACTAAAACCCACCTTTCCAATGCCATGGTACGGGAGGCCACCTCCTTTTGCCTCGTTGGGTCGCTGGCTCAGATCCAATGGACTGACGATTAATGTTTCAAGGGCTCAGATGATGGTGCTTGGCAGTAGACAGATGCTTCGCCAATTTTCACAGCACCAGTGTCAAATCCGGTGATAGAACGATTCATCTTGTCGAGTCGAGAAAAAGTCTTGGCGTCACTTCTGATAGCGCCATGGCGCGAGATGGCCATGTGCTACATGCAGTAGCACAATGCACCATAATCATTTTTATGCTCCGTAATCTTGATTTTATGTGCAGTAATCTGTATCTGGATGCCACCATCCATTTGACACTTTGGTAATTGATTAGAACGTATATCAGCAGTGGATTGTCAAAAGTTGGGGAAATCGCAAACCATCTCCAGCAATGACAAAATCTGACCTTTGACCTTGTCCCTGAAGTACAAGCCAATGCTTACATCCGCATCGCTCCAAATCAGGGACGTTTTTAGGAATGAATTATTATTGGTCGACATTGTCATCAAAGGGGGAGGTAGCGATGGGGCGGGGGATGAGCAAACATTATGCGCCCAACTCCCGACTTTGGCGCAATTGCCATTTGCCCAGCATGCCAATTGGTATTGTCCGTCTGACAGCAGAACGGCAGTGACGTCGTCCAAATGTGGACTTGGTCAAATTGGAGACTGAGGAGCGTGCTACAACCAGTGGACTTCGGATGGAGGGGGAGGGCGACCTGGCGTCCAATACTTCGACAGGATGCCGTAAAATTAATTGAATGGTCGATGCCAGCTCCAACAGGTTCGATATAGTGCAGCCGAACGGATCCAATACAGCCACCAGAGTTAAATGTGATGGAAGTGGATCGGTTACTCTTCCCATTAGACAGCCCTCGATTAAGTAATAACGCGTAAAGCAGGACACGATGACAATACGCCACCAATCACAGTGATCTTTCGACGCAATTATCGCCTGAACCGCTGGAAACTGTCCTGACGCAACTCTTTATCGTCCGAGCGTTTCTCTCACAATCTTAGATGAAACAATATCTAAGAGTGTGAGATTTTAATTTAAGAATGTTGCAAAGCAATCTAGAGGTTGGCATGTCCTACAATTTTATCCGATTTTAGCTTTTAGCTATATGTCGGTTACTGGGAGACGTTAGTGTAAATATCGGTTTGACCGCCAGTTTTTTAAGGTTTTGTAATAGGGTTTGGAGTCGCTCGGACGCCCACGGCAGGTCAAACATCGGTAGTTTGCAGAATTTTCCTCTATTCATTTTCTAATACATAAATTAGAATAAAGTCCACAAGATCAGTCAGCCTAAGCAGAGGTGAAGCCAATGGGGAGAGGGACTGGGGACCTGTGCACGCCCACTTAACACGCACCCTGGGGGGGAATACGCCCACCCCTTCGGTTCTTCGGAAACCACTCCAGATTTTGCCGGCCGATATACGCTGTTTTTGCGTACCTACTTAGACATGACCGACGCGTTGTTTAAAGCAAGAACAACGAAAATCGGCAGGAAAGTTTTCGAGTTACGGACCGTTAAAGCTACACAAATCGCAGCGCCAGACCACAAAAATCGGCTCTGATGCGCTTTCCGTATATTGGCAAAAGGGAAGTGTTATTGGCAACACTAGCGACTTGTTTTATGTTTGTTTTTTTTTTTTTTTTTAAATAAATTTAATCCGAATTGTTGCTGGGTGGCTTGAGGAACCAGGGTTCTATTGCTAAGCAGAGTTGTTGCGTGAACCCTGGCCCCACCACCCGATCCATCAACTCCAGTTCAACGGCAAAATTTAGGCCGAAAGTTTAACGTGCCGCCAATGCACCGACACGGCCGCCCGGTAGCTCGTCCCCAGCCTTATCGGGCCAGCTGCCAACGACTCCCGGCCGGGGGCAAATGCGAGCGCGCGAAGCGACTCGAACCCTGTGTTGCCAGCACAGAGGAGATCAGTGCAGGCCAGCGCTCTAACCAATTGAGCTACCGGGGCGGCAATACATGTTATGCCATATACATGAAAGTCAAAGTCATGTTAGGTCATCGGGTTCATGTCAGGTCAAGTTCATGATAGGTTAATGGAATAAAACTTGGTCAACTGGAATGCTGTCACAAATACAAATGACTGGCATGCTATTGATGTCAATTTGCATGTTACTCCCTACACATCCTGACAACTACTGTTGTCATTGTGCCACCCCGGTTTTAGCTATATGTCCCGTTGGTATATGTCCCGCCGCCCCGGTAGCTCAGTTGGTTAGAGCGCTGGCCTGCACTGGTCTCCCCTGTACTGGCAACACAGAGTTCGAGTCGCTTCGCGCGCTCGCATTTAGCCCCGGCCGGGAGTGGTTGGCAGCTGGCCCGATAAGGCCGGGGACGAGCTACCGGGCGGCCGTGTCGGTGCATTGGCGGCACGTTAAACTTTCGGTCTAAATTCTGCCGTTGAACTGGAGTTCATGAATCGGGTGGTGGGGCCAGGGTTCGCAACACGCTCTGCTTAGCAATAGAACCCCTCGCCACCCCAACAACAACCGGATTAAATTCATTTTTTTTAAAAATTGTGTACCTAGGCCTTTCCATACTTCATTCATGCATTTCACTCCTTTCCTTGCGAAGCCGATTGCGCCCAGCCGCCCAACGGAGCAGTCGGGCGGTAACTGAAGTAGGCAATGACCTGATAAAGTGTTGCTATATAGGTGAACTGAGGTCAAATTCCGGGTCAAGCATATGCATTGCATCTTTAGTGATGTCCAAAACATCATTGAGGCCTATTTTTGGGCGTGTAAACATAATAACAGCGATCCATAACAATGACAGGCCGAGCCATGCAAAACCATGTTAAAAAAAAAAATTCTCGCCTTATTTGACCTTGATGATATTAACCTAAGGCCATGCATTTTACACAAAATAGAGTTCACTACAGTACCCATCCACCCTGTGAATTTCGTTTCTCCAGCTTTAGCCCGCGCCGTCTTTCCGGTCAAATCCTCACACACCGTCTCGGGGGGTGGGGGCGGTTGAAGACCCCCCTCTAAAATACAAACTAAGCATCGCACGAAAACGAAAGAGGTGTCATCGGAAGGCGCTCGGCGAGTAGGGTCCGGGTCTACCCTCGAAAAAAAACTTCCCCAAAAGTGACGTCACCAGGGTGGCTAGATTTTCACGACTTTTCACGACTTACATTATGTTTTTTTACTCTAGGGAGTTAATTTTTTGGGATATATGAAAAAAAATATTATTTATTTGGAATGCGAAAAGGGCAACGAAATCGACCAGGGCTATAATTTTTTTGGGCCCCCAAAAAAAAAAAATCTCTAAAAATTTCAAAATTTTGCGTTTTCAAATTTTCTTTAATTTTCCTTTTCCAATGGGTAGAGCAGACCGAGAAACGTTGTTGGAAGTCAACTTGCCCTAATAAAAATGCTTACTTTAGCCAGAATCCTGTATTTGAACTGCAATATGGCAAATACGCAAAATTTATATGTAGTCAAAAACCAAAAAAATGAAACATTCAAATCGTGCGTTTTGTTGCATCCGTAAAGATAAGAAAACGCTGAAAGTTTCATTAAAATATCTGTATCCGTTAAAGCGTGACGACTGGTTGAACTTTTTGGAGGTGACCTCACTTGACCTTGACTAACTCCTAGACCCTAGATGACCTGACCTAAAAATTTTGAATGACCATGTCAAATTGATGTGGGGGAAAAGGTATGCCAAATTTGTGCCCGCTGCCGCGCGCCGTTCGTCCGCTATCCGCAAAAACCTGAGGGGGGGGCGGTTGAAGACCCCCCGAGACGGGACGCGTTAATAGGAGCAGAGATCTTAGGTGGGGGCGGAATCCGCCCCCTCGAGTGCGCGTAATCTTCACAGGCCTCCAGGGCGCGTGCTAGGTTCTGTTGCTTTTTTCCTAAACATTGCTTTTTAAAATCAAACTTAAAGCCTCTTTTTGTGTTTTTTTTTTGCTCACAAACTGAAAAGCAAACAAGTGCACAGGAAATGAGTGGTCCTAATTGGTATTAGTCACATTTATATACATTGCATTGCAAAGGTATATTCCAAGGATTCATAAAACGCCTTCAAGCGTGAATTTACTACCTAATCTTCCATGTCACAATTTCTTAACATTTTTGTTTTGTCTTAATCTCAAAAAGCAAATCATAAATGGACCACACAGATTTGACACCATATTTGCCCAGAAACGGCTGGTAACGGTTTCAGGTGCAGTACATTTTCATAGCGATGTTGCTGAAATCAGAAGAATTAGCAGAACAAACACCAGCAACTATCGATCAGCATACCAGTCGCTGTGGAGAATGCACTCACCTCTACGAGATTAGTTTACTGAGATCTGGAGTTGAGCATATTGCTGCTATAATCGCGGTTCTTGTGATTCAAGTCCAAAAAAGCTGCCTCTCGCTCCCGATTTCAAGTTGAATTCGGTGTAGCATGTATTATGTGGGGGTTAATACCATCTCGTCCTCAATGTTTCGAGCTCCTGAGCAATTCGATACTTCTTGAAACTGACAAGGCTTAATTTACAATGGCCCATTTGCAGTTATTCTTGATGTTGCGACCTTCGCACCCGCCCAACTGGGAATCGACCTTCAATATATCGCGGCAGCTCATGTCCGGCGATGTTGATGTAACTCCTGGACCCAGTGGCCTGCGCCGCACCCCTGAGGTGGCCAAGCTCCCGCCTCGATCACATACAGGCCGCGACAGTCTGAAAATCGTCAGTCTGCACGCGAGTAGCATAAGAAACAAGTGCAATGTTTAGATTGCACGTCGACCGGAATCAGACGTGGGATGTTATCGCGCCAATCGAATGCTGGCGAAAGCAGCACGTATTGGTGATTCTAGGGGACGAGTAGCCTGGGGGTAAGTTGCTCGTCTCATAATCGAAAGGTTGTGGGTTCGAATCTCACCTGTCGCTTCTCTTCGCCCGCGACCAATCGGCGTGAGAGATTGGCGACGCTGCATGACTCAACGGTCGATGTGTCGTAAAACCAACAACCAACCAGTATTGGTGATTCTACACTGCGGCGTAGCTACAGCGAGCCGGTGAGGTGGTCTGGCAATACGGTTCCGGTCAGGTCGATGACCCGGTCAGGTCGACCTATTGACAAGACGGCCAACGGAGTGGCGCGCGGCGCCAGTTTGATTCTGCTGCCGATTTGGCGGGATGAACTGGACGGTGGCGAAACTTTTGTTATCAACCCACAGAGGGCATGGTCCATTGGTACATACATACCATTGAGTTGACCTGCCATTCTCACTCACGGACAACGAGAGTGCCGCCCATTGAGTGGTCAATGTTATGCACGTGTGCAGTGAGCAGTGGCGAACGTGCTGGCTGCCCAGCGGTCATGCCTGGAGACTTCAGTGTTCTGAAAGTTGACTGGTGAGGTACATCGATGCTGGCCAAATAGAGGATTGGCGTTTTGAAAAGAGATCGAACATCACGGCTTTAGACAGCTAGGCTGTGCCAACTATGGCTTATCACACCTTAAACTTAGTTCTGGAAAGGAACTTGGACAATCGCACCGACGGTGTTGTTACTGATGTAGAAGCTGTTCTTATAGGTTCTAACCATCTCCAAATCGCTACGGTAAGTCAAATTCTGCGTTCCACCAACGTTGGTCTTAATACTTCGCTAAATTATCGCAGAGCCGACTTTCCAGTGCTACAACTCACTTTGTCTCGCCTGCCT
The DNA here is from genome assembly GCA_034440575.1 of Imbricaverruca yamaguchii. Classification (NCBI taxonomy): domain Eukaryota; kingdom Metazoa; phylum Arthropoda; class Thecostraca; family Neoverrucidae; genus Imbricaverruca; species Imbricaverruca yamaguchii. The sequence continues at coordinate 3,618,832 of JAOTOL010001663.1, forward strand.
TACAATGTACTCGATGGCATGAATGTGGTTGACGCAGTAATTTTGGAATCTGTGGATTGGAGAGGCCGTGGCGGATCATATCCCTCAAGCGATTGTCTACGGCAGTGGCCCCCTGTTTTGATGGCGATGTCCAATGTAAAACCATGGCTCATCTGGGCAAAATAAATTCATCGATCTCAGATACAAGAATTGTTCTAGAACTCAACAAAATTATATTCTAGTGAATATTTAGTATTTGGACGACGATCGGAATTTTCCAGGTTCTAAGATTTTCCCTAAAAGAAGTTGGAGAGTTGTCCAAAGACTGAGAATGATTTCGGTTTGGGAAGATCCCGATTCCAGAAAGTCGTGTTGACCGAATATCGTGAGCTTTCAGCACACACAGTGGACGATTTTAGCGTCAACTTCAAACGAACCTGGCCTCTTCTAAAGTCCATCAGGTCTGCAGGCACATCGGCTTTTCTCCTCAGACATAACTGTTGGGACGTAACTGTCGATGCCGGTCTGGCGCAGTGTTTCAACGAGGTTTCCGTCGAACAGTTATCCGACCCAGCTACGCGTACACTAACTAAACCACCCTTGTATAGCATTGACAGATTTTTCCTGATTGATCCGTTATACATGCCAAACGTCTAAATTTTCTGATGTCACTAACTCCGCACAAGACATGCGAACCCGATGAGTTCACCGTTCATATTTCGATGAGTTCGCTGAGGAAATCGCAGCACCTTCCACCCCGAGTTGCTCACTCTCGTTTCAAGAGGGAACATTTCCGCGATTTTTGAATCGCGTTCGCCTTGCCCCAGTGAATTTAAGACGTTCCAACGAAATCGCTGGCAATTATCGGCCCGCCTCACCCCTCACCCCTCACGCCACCCTCATCTATAGCAATGCTGTGGAGCGAGCTACACATGATCAGTTGATGGATCACGTCTCACCAGTGCTGTATCAGGTCTAGCACCGGTTGTTACCCGGCTGACCCTGCGATCCATGCCAGTTAGTTAGTTATTTTAGTTTAAGAGCGCTTCGACCAGAACTTGATCATTTAGCGCCCAGTGATGCATGCCAAACCTGCCCATCAAATAACTATGGGATTTTGTCGTTAATGGTCTTCGAATGGATGACAGTTTTTAGGGATAATTCTTTCATTTTCACCGGTGTCGACCATGGTATCCTATTTGATATGCTTTGTCATTCTTATTGCCTGTTCGGTTCAGCGTTAGGATGGTTTGAGTTGTATCTATGTGGACGCATACAGCGAGTAGCTCTGAATGGAAAGGCATCGGATTGAATGTTTGCATGGTTCGGTGTACCGAAAGGTACCATAAACCGTAACAATGAGGAAGACAGAACAAGGTAAAATGGTAAAATGATGTAAAAACGAGGCAGTATATGCCGTACAAATCAGAAAGACAAATGTAGCTCGTCCAGGTACAAAGCGATTATGCGCGTCCTTCGGGCACAACGCCCATTGCACATTTGTATGCAATAGATAGCGCTGCCACGAATTGCGTCAGTCTCGTGCGCGATATCTGTGTAACGCTGGATGCGAAACTGACATCTGAACACAGAAATAGATGACACAATCAGGAGGGCGAACTATGCGTCTGGCATGTGCTTGCGATCCCTGGAAACCCCAGCAACCACAATTCGAAGAAGCCTGGTACTAGTCACCTCGCTTCCGGCTTTATTGCAGATATTCGTTCCATTGATTGGGTGCAGTGATGCATTGAGCATGATTATGGATGAGAAAATGACGTAAAATGCCCTTATGCTCATAATAAAACAAAGAGATAGATCCAAATTCGCACTGTTGCTGTTGCACGTGGACGAAATATACACCGTGCAAATTTGGATCCATTTCTTTTCCTTTATTATGAGCATCAGGTTATTTTACGCCTTTTATTATTCGTTCCTTGATTGAATGTGGCAGCATGGCTCGGTCGGGGGTTGGTAAAGCTCACTTGTCTGATTTGGACAGAATCAGCATACACTTTGTACCGGGCTGGCTGTGCATTCTACGAAGCTGTCCAACTCGCTTCGTCGTCAGCACATTTCAACACAGACTGCAATATTTTAAGAACAAACTGTCGGTTCGTGCATCTGATGTTCAGCCATGATGTGTTCGGTGCTAAGACGGACTGTACGGATATTGTAAGGATGTTCAGCCTAGCCGTTCCCGCTAGACTTGCGCGATCTGGACTGATTTTGAATCTGCCGGCTACCACGATGCACCCAATTAAAAATGGCATGTTTTGTGGGCTACCCTGCCATGTTAACAATATGTGCCATAATGCACACGTAGATTTGCATGGTAACACATATTACTTTTGGAGCATACGCGTTCACTTGTGTTCCAACCGAATGAGCATGCTATCATTTTGATGACTTATTTCGTGACACGAACTCGTGTGTAAGTTTATGGTTTTTATATATATATATATATATATATATATATATATATATATATATATATATATATATATATGTATATATAAATATATGTATGCATATATATATATATATATATATATATATATATATATATATATATATATATATATATATATATATATATTAAGCTTATCTATAACTTGGCTTATGTCTGTTGAAGCTGTATCTAATGCATGCATGCATGCATTAACATTGCATTGCATTGCTGCAATTCTGAGGTCAATTTCTGAGCCGACCACCCATTTTATTAGTTAGTTACTGGATACCTACCTACTTACCTACCTAGGCAATGAAAACATATAGAGCATATTGTAAGCATAACGGACCACAACACGAATAATGGTATCCTATAAGTCTCACATTGCAAAACTGTGCCACATATTGCCATAACAATATTTGTTATTTTTCCCAACTGAAAGCAACCCCGCATAACCCACTTATCCATACATTCACTCTACCAGGAGTACGTCAGCAATGTGCGATTTTTGTTTGAAAAAGTGTAAGATATCTATCCACATGCTAGCAAGTGTGCTCATTACGTGCATTTGGGTCTTTCTAATTAGGATGCTGTCAATCATGAGCTGAAGAGGAAAACATCACAATAGAAAGTTGATAATTGCATAAACTATTTTGAAAACGCATTGGTTTACTTTGTGCATACTATATCAAATATAAAATCCAGTATAAACCAACAAAATTGGAATAAAGTCAGATCCAGCCAAGGCCGTTCACTTATGTGGGTTGTGGACCCAGCCATGAGCCAGAAGGGCCTGTCCGAACGAGTTCGAACTATGTTTGTGACGTTGCCGTCAGTTCAACTAATCCCCGCCACAATTATACAGGGCCTCCTCCTGGCAATCCGTCAATAGCCTGTGCTCGATTAGTGCATATACGACATGCAAAACAGTCAATGTTAGAATAATCTTAGTTTATCCTCAATTGTCCATTTGACGACTCAACTTAACATCAGAAATTCAACATCTTAATATTCATCTGATGAAACACAGAGGAGCACATTACCGTTTGCACGACATACTGACGCTTTAGCTTAGTTATTTGTCTGTAATATGTCAGTCTATGTCAGTGGTGTTTTTCCAGTTGACCCACTGGTGACCCACTGGTGTTGCGACACCTACTGGTGTCGCAAAATCTGCACCATCGACCCGGTAGTGAGAAGGTAATCTTCCATCAGCGGCTTGGATTCATCCCAATATATGCAGTCTCAATACCACTAAACACACGGAGACGAGGATCTGGTACTGTACGATACCACGTGCAATGCAGTCCACACAATATAGGAGCGCTCCGCCACTCCAACCTTTCCTCCCCCACCCACCCATCTCACTCAACAAATAACGTACTAATGCACACCTAACTTATCCACCTTCCTATGCCGGCGACTATGTTGGATGATGTCGGACGATGTCCCGGTGCATTCGTCAGGCGATAACGCAGTCAGCTGGCGACCCCTCAATGCCACTGCGAGGTGACGCTGACCTTTCAATATGCCCGACAACGGACCGATCAGCCGTCGCACGTGACTGCCCCCGACCACGTGACCACGCGACCTCGGATCCGGCCGCCGGTTGGAATTCCGACCGGCCGGCCGTCGGGTCGTCCCCGGAGCCGGCACACTGGCGCTGATTGAGAAATAGCCGGGGGCTGATCAGCGGGGAGGGGCAGCGGTGCCGGTGCGCGTGACAATCAGCTGGACATTTTGTACTGGACGCACGACTCTCTGCTGGGCTCTGAAGGTCGCCAGCTGGGCTTTCAGACGCTCTGTAGTCGGTTTGGAGGGTAACAAGCTGTGTTTCTAGCCGCTCTGCAGTATGTTGGGTTTGGATGGTAACAAGTTGGGTTTCCAGAAGCTCCGCAGTGGGTTTGGAGGATCACCACCTGGGTTTCGAGACACTCTGCAGTGGGGTTGAAGGGTCACCAGCCGGGTCTCCAGACGCTCTGCAGTGTGTTGGGTTTGGGGGTCACCAGTTAGGTTTCCAGACGCTCTGCAGTGTGTTGGGTTTGGAGGGTAACCAGCTTGGTTTCCAGACGCTTTGCAGTGTGTTGGGTTTGGAGGGTAACCAGCTTGGTTTCCAGACGCTTTGCAGTGTGTTGGGTTTGGAGGGTCACCAGTTAGGTTTCCAGACGCTTTGCAGTGTGTTGGGTTTGGAGGGTAACCAGCTTAGTTTCCAGACGCTCTGCAGTGTATTAGGTTTGGAGGGTAACCAGCTTGGTTTCCAGACGCTTTGCAGTGCGTTGGGTACAGAATGTCACCGGCTGGGTTCCCAGACGCTAAATTCATCAAAGAAGTAGTTCAATTTAGTGAGACTTGAAATGCGACTTTTGGGATCATGTAGGAGGAGACGATATAAGAATGAACGTACAGTACTACTCGATCGTGCTTTGTGACATAATATGCGCCCTGGAGGGCCTCGGAAAATTACACGCACTGGAGGTGGGGGGGGGGGCGGATTCCGCCTCCCTAAGATATCGGCTCGTATTGAAGCTGTATCAACGAAATCAGCAAGGTGGATGGGTACGGTAGTGAACTCTATTGTGTGCACATTTCATGACCTTAGGTCAATGGCTTCAAGGTCAAATGAATTTAGAATATTAAAATTTTCTGGTTTTACGTGGCTCGACTTGTCATTGCTATGGATCGCTGCGATTGAGTTTAGACACTCCAAAGTGGGCATCAATGATATTTTGGACATTACTAATGATACAATACAGATGTTAGACCCGGAATTTGACCTCAGGTGACCTACATAACAACATTTTATCAGGTCATTACCTGCTGTAGTTGCCGGAACCGGGCCGCCCGCCCGACTGCTCCGTTGGCCGGTTCGGCGCAATCGGCTACGCAAAGATAGGAGTGAAGTACATGAATAAAGTACGGAAAGGCCTAGGTACGCAATGACAACAGTAGTTTTCAGGATGTTTAGGGAGTAATATGTAAATTGACATCAATTGCATGACGGCAATTTGCATTTGTGACAACATTCCAGTTGACCAAGTTTGATTTCATTAACCTGTCCTGAGACCTGACTTGACCTCGGTGGCCTAACATGACTGGAACTATATAGCATAAAAGCATACATCAAACACGCCGCTAGTGTTTCTAGGAACGCTTCCCTTTTGCCAATATACGGGAAGCGGATCAGCGCCGATTTTTGTGGTCCGGCACTGCGATATTTTTGTTTTAAAATTTAACTCGACATTTTTTTTTGCCGATTTCCGATTTTCGTGCGTTAAACAACGCGCCGGTCGTTTCTTAGCAGGTGCACGAAACATAGCGTATATCGACCGGTAAAATCTGGAGTTATGTACGAAAAACCGGAGGGGTGGACGGATTTCGCCCGCCCTCTCCAGGACGCGTGCTAAAGAAAGCCAAAATTTTGTCAGCATGCAGTGGATCACCTCTTCCAAAATGCAACAATGGGTCGAATTTTGCACTGAAGACATCCCGATGGAAGTCTTGCGCAATGAAGGAATAATTGTCGGCGCAGTTCCCGAGAAAAACATCCAATGTTTTGTTCATCAATCAAGGTACATAATACGGTCTGTGTTCACCCAGCGCTTATCCAAACCGCATCTTCAAATATCAAATATTCACCTATCTCGTGATTGTAGATTAACCTTCGATAAGCCATGATTCCCTGCTCCTCCGGACACTCTTTGAGTTCTTGCAGCTTGTATTTTTCGTTTGTCATGTTGCACACTGCAAGACATCCTGCGTCGTCTTTTCGGTCAGATCATTACAACCCGTCTATGGGGGGGGGGGAGAGTAACCCCCTCTAAAATCCAAACTAAGCGTCGCACGAAAACGAAAGAGGTATCATCATAAAGCGCTCGACGAGTAGGGTCCAGATCCACTCCCTAAAACAATTTTCCCGCAAAAGTGACGTCACTAGGGCGGCTAGGTTTTCACAACTTTTCACGACTTGCATTATGTTTTTGGCTCTGGGAGTTCATTTTGGGGATATTTGAGGAAACACAAATTATTTGGAATCAGAAAAGGACAGCGAAATCGACCAGGTAACACGATTTTTTGCCCCCCCCCCGCGTTATTTTTTTTGGGGGAAGTTCAAAGTTTTGAGGTCTCACATTTTCTTTAATTTTCTTTTACTACCGAGTAGAGCAGACCGATAAATGTTGTTGAAAGTCAACTTTTCCTAATACAAATTGCTTACTTTTGCCAGAATCCAGAAGCCATTAGCCAGAAAATTTTGAAACGGCATGCCAAATTGATATGGGAAAAGGTATGCCAAATTTTGTTACGCCTTTCTTACGCCGTTCGTTCAACATCCGCGAAAAAAAACCTGAGGGGGGGCGGTTGAAGAAAACCCCCTCCCCGAGGCGGGACGGGTTAGCTCAGCATCAGTCATATATCGTTGACATAGCGCTTAGACCATCGATCAAGATTTTTGTGCTCAGATGGTATGTATGCACGCCTACAGTATGTGTCGTACTACTACCAGCAATACCACAATATTTCAGCCTCCACGACGCATCTTTCAAAAACAATAACTAGAAAGTATTGACATCCCCATGGTGCAAACCGTAAACATGTATCAGGTTCGCCATAAGTAATATTTTCTGAAACTCTTTTTGCTGTCTCCTTGTTTCGCATTACCCCGCAGTATTTCGAACCAGGACACATCCTGCTACTGATTAGGGGGCGGGGGGCGGTGACATCTCTCGTTGCATACAAAGTGACACTCCTGTCTACCTATGGCCGCAGACCACTTTCGGACTTTAAACTGGTAGCTTGCATTTACCATGTGGAGTCTAATTCCGAAGACTTTCTCTTGACAGGGGATGATGCAGACAAAGTAAGGATCTGCAGTGGTGGCCTATCATCTGTGGACCTTTGAAATTGTCATTTTAGCTCCTGAAGTATCTTCTCTTACCTGAAATAGAGGAAATAAAGCAAGAGCAGGCCCAATCCACTCGGAATCACTACGGAGTTCAATACATAAGAAAATTGGCGGACACTATTGGGGGGGGTGAGGGGAGAAGGGAAGCACCACTCTATGTCCCATGTTACCACTCGCACGTCCGGCGGTTCGCACCAACTTCGCATGTCCGGGGGGGGGCAGATGTCTGCCCCCTAAGATCTCTGGAACTATGCTAGCTAGCGACAAACAGAAAACGGCGTTAGATAGCTGGTGACGGGCTGTATCGAAAGCGTTCTGGTAACTTTTTCGCTCAGGTCAACATTCAGGTCACTGGGCCATCATAGGTCAAATTCGACCAGATCAGGTGGGACTCGGATAATGACACATATCTCAGGACCTGTAACAGATAGAAACAAATGGCGAACGCTATTTCACAGTCCTTGAAATGCGCTACCGACAATAGGCGGTGTAATTTAAGTTCAGATCAACCGAAACTCAGGTCAATGTCATGAATTCATGATCTCAGGTCAAGGCCTAGGGAGATCATGTAAGGTATCAATCGACACGTCTTGATGATACAAGTACAATGCCGGTAATTTCAGCCTTCTAGCTCCATGCAGTGCGATGTAATGCGCAAAAATGTGTAGTGATCTCAGGTGACCTCAGAGACCTTGGTGAGGTTACTGAGCAAAAATGTTAGCGGTAACTTTGAGCATAGCTTCCATCTACATGCCACAACCGCTGTGAGATCATTCCGAGCGCAAATATGTAACTAGGAAACATTTGTATATTTTACCATAGCCCTATAATGAGGAAGCCATGGCAGCGGCCTGACCTAAGGTCAATGCTACGAAAAAAACGATATACATCTTATGGTCCCTGATGAGATCATGGCATGCTATAAGTTTGAAATCAATCGCCCAATTATTGTGGAAGTTATGCCACCTAGAACTCCGAGTGTAGTTGGGTCACTTCGCTTGACCTGGTGACCTGACCTGAGATGACCCAGGATTAACAATGTATGAGAATATGCGGAAGAGACCAATGAACAGCTATGCGAGGTTTGGCCTTGCTACCCTTATTAGTTTGGCGGCAAATGAGGAAAAACCGGAGGGGGCAGATATCTGCCCCCGGACGTGCGCGGGTTAAAAGTAGAACATATTTGGGAAATGGAACAAGGTCTTCTCAAATGTCTTCTCAAATCGGCAGCCATGCGACTCAGTATATCAAATTTACAAAAAAGCGGCATTCACCCTCTTGACTAGGCTGCATTTCGGGGCAAACCAAATATAACACAGTGAAATGTTATAAATAAATTATATTATCGATACAATAAACCAAAAAATAAAAAATAATGGAGCAAATGCACGGCGCGTATATTTGCTAAACTACAACACCTTGAATCATGAGCCAAGATTTGCATATGCGAGCGCCGTGGCAGCGTTAGCAGCAATAGGCAAAGCAGCTGCAACGGCAGAATGCGCGAAGGCGGTGGAACGGTGGTGGTGGTGGTGGTGGTGGTGGTAGCCGGCTGCAGCGGTGGTGGTGGTAGCCTGCTGCAGCAGTGGTTATGGTATCCGGCTGCAGCGATGGTGGTGGTAGCCGGCTATAGCGGTGTTGGTGATAGCAGACTGCAGCGATAGTGATGGTAGCAAGCTGCAGCGGTAGTGGTGGTAGCCAGCCGGCTGCAGCGGTGGTGGTGGTAGCAGGCTGCAGCGGTGGTGGTAGCAGGCTGCAGCGGTGGTGGTGGTAGCCTGCTGCAGCGGTGGTGGTGGTAGCAGGCTGCAGCGGTGGTGGTGGTAGCCGGCTGCAGCGGTGGTGGGTAGCAGGCTGCAGGGTGGTGGTAGCCGGCTGCAGCGGGTGGTGGTAGCCGGCTGCAGCGGTGGTGGTGGTAGCAGGCTGCAGCGGTGGTGGGCTGGCGCAGCGGTGGTGGTAGCAGGCTGCAGCGGTGGTGGGTTGAGCGGTAGGTGTCAGGCTGCAGCGGTGGTGGTGGTGCAGCAGGCTGCAGCGGTGGTGGTGGTAGCCGGCTGCAGCGGTGGTGGTGGTAGCAGGCTGCAGCGGTGGTGGTGGTAGCCGGCTGGCTGCAGCGGTGGTGGTGGTAGTAGGCTGCAGCGGTGGTGGTGATAGCCTGCTGCAGCGGTAGTGGTGGTATCCGGCTGCAGCGGTGGTGGTGGCAGCCTGCGTGTGGGGCAGTGGTGGTGGTGGTAGCCTGCTGCAGCGGTGGTGGTGGTAGCAGGCTGCAGCGGTGGTGGTGGTAGCCGGCTGCAGCGGTGGTGGTGGTAGCCGGCTGCAGCGGTGGTGGTGGTAGCCGGCTGCAGCGGTGGTGGTGGTAGCCCGCTCCAGCGGTGGTGGTGGTAGCCGGCTGGCTGCAGCGGTGGTGGTGGTAGCAGGCTGCAGCGCGGACAGTCAGTGTCTGCCACCATGGAAGTGTTATTTACAGGCAAAACTCATGTTTTATCATCTTTTAGTTGCTAGACGAATTGCTTATCTACCTTTCTAAGGATTGAAATGTGTCGGTGCTACATGGCCAGGGGTCACGAAATGCCGCGAAATAAATGATCACGAGGTCTTGATCTCAATATAACATCCTCCTGGCGGATGCTCTTACGAATGCATTCCTTGGACTTCTGCCATCTGAGAAATGTGTCAGAAAATGGATTATGTCTGATGATGACATGCAAGCCGTTGAAGAATATAATTTTTTTTCGTGACCTCTCATAATTTTCCTATGATGTCACGCAAAGTCCGTGGCGGGATCGGCCTACAAAGTGCATAGGCGGATTCGCAACAGCACCTGATCACTCTATCAGCCGGTGTTCATCCAAACATAAGATCTGGGAGTGTTATCTCGGCCACTTCACTGGTCCATATGTCGTGGAAGGCTCCAGCTATGATTGGATGTCTTGACCTGCTCTGACGCGATGAGTTTGTGTCGAACAGACAACTGGACTGGAACACATTATCGCTTATAACACAGTATCGGTAGTTCGAAATTGATCCCAGACTGTGTCTATGTTGGACAGTTTCGCACTTCATGTTGTATCTATGTAAGTTGTATCTATGTAAGTAGCGAAAAGTGATGATACAGTTAGGAAACTTAACGGTGTCGGACCCACTACCGTGGGTCATTGAGACCGGGATAGAGACCAGAGAGTGAAAACTTGGTCCAGGGTGCAATGAATCCGGGTAGTTCTTCAGTCAGGAGGGACCCTTACCGGGGACCGAACCTTCACTCACCATGGTACCCGCCATGGTACCATGGCACACTCACACAGTCACAACTGCACCTCTCCACACGGCACCTACCGCCTGGCGAAGCTTCGCAGCGACGCTCTCCAGACCTAAGCCCACATCCCCTCCAACACCAGCTCCCACCCGCCCTAGCATCCCACCAGCAGCCGGCTCCCGGAGCTCGGCACATCTTCTTCCTCAACGCCCCGCCGACCCTCGCCTCAACCGCTCCACCGAACCACGACCTCCCCGGCCCACTGACTCTGGACCTAACCGATCACCATTCCTTCCTATCCCACCCCACTCAGAACCTGGCCTCCTCCAACATCCATTCCACTTCAGACCTGACCCAAATCCATACTCCCTTCACCCTCGACCCGGCTTCCTCCCACACCATTTCCACCGTGGGACCAGTTTCCCACGTCCACCCCACCGAGGACTGGGTCTCCTTTCCTTCCCATCCCATCTCAGACACGGCCTATGCCCACTACCATCCCACCTCAGGTATGGCCTCCCATATCCACCCCGCATGCATCGTCCCTCCTCCACACCCATCAAACCCAGACCCGGTCTCCAGCCCATCCCCCACTGGTACCGACCCATCCCCCAAGGCACCTGGGCGTACGCCTTCGCGCCACCGCCTCCAATCGGCCAGGGCCCACCTTGCCACCCTGAAGCCTTCCCACCCCTGCCTCCTGTAGGGTCTCGGCCCCTGCCACACCTATCCGGCCGGCCCAAACCAAGGCCTAGAACCAAGGCCACCAACAATATCCACACAGACCATACGCAAGTCCACGGCTACCATCTCACGCCAAGCCGAACCCCCTACCACCTGTGCAGGAGCACACCTGTGCAGGAGCACACCTGTGCAGGAGCACACCCACTGGTCTCAAACGAGGTTTTGCAGTGGCTTTGGGTGTCTGTGCAGGAGCACACCCACCCAAAGCCACTGCAAAACCTCGTTTGAGACCAGCACTCAGACTGAACCTACCATTATTGTCAAGCCAGTCGAACCCACAACTCCAGACCAACGAATCCCGCCAGAACCCACCCTGACTCCCAAGCGAAATTCCCTCCGCCACTCCACCCGATCACCCCCTGGGACCCGTGCGACCAGGCCCAGGCTACCACCCCTGTCTGGGTCACCTCCCAACCCTGTATCCGTTCACCGGTTCATCCTTTCTCCCCAACTCGACACCGACATCACCCCAGTATAGGAACACCAACAGCCAATAACCGCGTTCGGCAATGGAACTTTTCTGCAGTGGAACACCGGTGGCCTTCCAGGCAAGTTCATACAATTCAAATATGAATTCTTGCAACGCAAACCATTACTAGTTGCGCTCTAAGAAACTCGCTTTTGAGATTCTAACTCCACTTGGAACAAAATTTCAGATTACACTTGACACGTCAACAACGTAAACGGTCCAGATGGGAAATAGGGCGCAGCCATACGCATTGCAAACAGCATGCCTCATTGTCGAGGAACGTTAAATACTCCCCTGAATTGCGTAACAGTCAGCTCAAAATTGTCAATTGCCAAACCACAGCAATCTCACTATGCATCTCGCCGTCAGCTGAAACCCTCACACCACAGGAGCTGAGCGACTTTCTGCTTCAGGCCCCTCCACCAGTTCTCATTATGGGAGACTTTGATGCTAAACACCCCTCTTGGGGAAGCGACCAGTCTGACTCTAAATGGTGCGAAATACATCAGTTTATTTCGGACCACAACTTAGTACTTCATAACACCGGGGCCGCCACCCACTACAATCCGACCTTAGGAGGATCGGACAGTTGCAGGGACTTAACGTGCTGTTCCAAACGACTTAGCTCACTATTTGACTGGTCAGTTTCAGACGTTCCCGGGCTGAGCTACCACTACCCAACCACAATTGGGCTCAGCACGCTATTTATACAACCTTGGAACTTGAAAAGAGCGAACTGGGCCAAATTAGAGGAACGGTTGGGCATAAACCTAGCAACTTCAGAGACCAGTAAGATCAAGATAATCCAAAGGCCCATCAGCTCAGCAGCACGAGACTCAGTACTAAAAAGTAACAAACTTGGGGAAAAGGCACCTACGCCATGGTAGATCCCGGGCTGTCAAAAGGCAATCGTCGCACGACGCCGTGCACACAAACAATTCAAAGGATGCGTGTGCGAGGCACATCTATCAGCATACAGAAAATATAAAAAATACTGCCGGTACACAGTTGGAACAGGACGTCAAAACTATTGTCAGCCCTTTGCCTTTGAATTAAATAGGTTCACCCCTGCCGGCAGGGTCTGGGACCTGATGAAGCGTTTCAACCTGAAACGGCCACCACCTTCCCTCCGTGAAGTCATGAAAATCTAGGCCCCCCTAGTGACATCATTTTGGGGGACAAAGCTGTCTGGGTGGTGTCTGACTCTACTCGTCGAGCACTTTCCGATGACGTCACTTTCTGTTTCGTGCGACGCTTAGTTTGGAGATTAGAGTGGGTCCTATCAACACCCGAGACGGAGTGTGGAGATATGACCGGAAAGACGGGGAGGGTTAATTCGACTGACCTGCGTGTTCAAAATAAACCCGATGCGTTTTTGGACGCCTTTAAGGTGTGCATAATAATTTGTTGTGATTAATGGACGGTGATGTAAATGGTGTTGGCGACAGGGAGCGACCTAACATTCTGAGCCGTTCATTTGTCGCAAAGTTCGTAGAGACCCACGTAGCAGGCCTGTCAGATGCACCAGTGTATAATTCGTGATTGCTAACAGGGATTCGCTGCAGCGTCGACACTATCTGGGAAATCCGACATAACATCCCTGTAAACAAGGCGTGTGGGTCCCACGGCATAAGTGCATTGACTAAATTGTGCAGCATTTTATTGATGCAGACTGCATTCTCTGAAGGTGAAAACGGGCGAACGTGATCCAAATTCGAGAAAAAAATATGCCGTGACAAGTCTCGCAAATTGCAGACTGTCTGGGGACACTCTGTAATATTATCATCTGGACAGTAGGTAATTTAGTTACTAAAACCTTAATAACTAAATTACAGACTGTCCTCATTATAATATTCGGAAAGGTTTCTAAAATGATAGCACGCACGAGCCTGCTGAGTCACGCGTACTCTGCTATGTCAGGTCCCCAGTACGGTTTCGTCTCGCGACGATCTTGTGCGACAAACCTGGCAACACGTCTAAGCTTATCATGCGACTCCATTTATGTAGACGCGCACACATGTTGTATCTACACCGACTTTACCCACGGCATTACAAAGCATATATCACCCTCTCTTGCTACACAAGCTCCATATGTACACGATCATTCCACACGGCTGAGTCAGCGCATAAGTGGTTCTAGGCCTATCTACACAACAGACAGCAGCGAGTGATTGTGGACGTAAATTGATCACACTGGAGAGCGGTTTGTTCCGGTATTCCTGAAGGCGGGCTGCCACCGCCTCCACTATACGCGCGATGTTGTCAACGACCCTCCGGGTCACATCCACCCACCATGTCGGATGGCCGCCGATGACGTCAAAATGTATCGCAGCATCACCTGTACAGCCATTGCGGTCTTCTTGGAAGATTATCTACACAGACTGTGCGGATGGTCTCAACGTGGGATATGAAATTTGAACTCCAAGTGAAAAAAAATATAAGGATGTTGTGGAAATTTCCAATGGAAATATGTCATTGAAAGCAGTGCTCTCAAGTTTGCGAATTCCGTTCTAGAACTGGGTGTTATATTGGAAGGTGAATTAATGCTTGGCTCTCACATCGACAGCATCATAAACAGCCGACAGGGCACTCAATTGCTGAATTCAGTGTTTTCAAAAAGTGCAAACTGGAGGACATCTCAGTCAGCCGCCTGTTCAGGCGTCATACCACGCTCTTGCCCGATAAGTGCTCGAGCACTGCATCCTGTTCCGGGCAGGTGCAGCCGAAGTTTACATGGATCGAGTTGAGACAGTTCAGCACACATTCTTAATGTGGCTGACCGCGCAGTCTCCTTCACAAGCTGTTTCTCACGCGCGGTCGTGTGCAAACTTACTGCATCATTTTAGAATGCCTACGTTGAAGGCACGCAAGGTGCAACACTACATCATGTTCATCCCCGAGGTGTGCCATAATGGATGTGGCTTCCCATTCTTGATGACTATATTCTCATTGTCTATGCTTGTGCGAATCGTGCGTCAGCTTTCCCTCTTCCACATGCCATATGCACTGATGTGTACTGTAAGGGATGGCCTATTTGTAATAATGTCTTAAGCGGTAAATGAATATCTCTGAAGAGGCGCTGATTTTTATGATGCTTTACATATGTTTCGAGGAAGCGATACTGAATATGTAGATACCTTGTAGTCTATTGATGCCTGCGATATATTGTGTAAAACCTGGGTGTATGCATGTGTGCATGCATGACTTAGTCTTTTAATGGAATTTTCCGTGGACCATCGAAAAATAAACACGAAATACAAATATCATACTGTTATTGCAGCTTTCCATATACCGTAGATAAAATTTTAGTGGTGGTCGACTTCATCGCCGGCACAAATTTCACCCCCGCCACCAACTTCGCCCTAGCACCAACTTCACCCTGACACCAACTTCACTCTGACACCAACTTCACCCTGATACCAAGTTCACCCTCAACAGGGTTTACCCAATGTCGACCAACCACTTCTGGAACGTGGTTGTTAGCATGTGCATGTAGAATCCAATCAACCCACAAATAGGCCAAAATAATAGCATTATTTTGGCCTATTTGTGGGTTGGTGAGTCCATCATCGATATGATATCAGACGTTTGTTGGCTGACCAAAGTGCAGTTCTACGGAATCGAAATCGACATCTCCAAGTGTATACCGACAAAAGCAGGCTCAGAGACCCATACATTGGATGTCTGATTCCTTATTCCCCACTAGAATCGCATCAAAAATGATGATTGGCATAGAAGAGGTATCAACTGCTGTCCAAATGCGCTCTTTTTGTGCGCCACACTCATGCCCTTCATCAGCTCCAGAGAGGCTTCGCTAGCAAAGGAGCAGTTGGGTGGGCTTGAGTCTTCTCCAGTGTCGAATGGCTATGACGCATGAGCTGAGGCTGCACCACCAAACACTGACGAGGGGGTGGGGGGGGGGGAGAGATCCGAAAAATTGTCTGACGAGGGAAGGCGAGCAGTTAAAAAGAAGTCCGCCGTTGAAGAAGACGCGGGAGATACCTCTGCGAATTCAGCGGATGATTTTACCCTCAGAAGCACGTAGATTCGCCAGCCGAGGATAAAAACGTGAGCGTTGCAAGTAAGTGGAGAAAAGGAGGGCTCAGAAGAGAAGTCAATTGAGGAGGCTAAAGTAGGCGACTGAGAGAACGCAGCCGAGGATGGGGTGATGGGTGTTCCAGGGACGTCAGCTGAAAATATAATGACGGAAGTTGCGATGGCGTCAGCCACGTACTCACACAATTCGTTGTGCGCCAAAAATAGCCCCATTCCGTGGAGTGCGAGTCCATTGGTTTCCGAGGGTCCGAAAGTTGGAGTGGAGCATTCTACCGAGCGGATCAGGGCTCTAGCAATGTTGTCGTCTCGTCAGTTGGCGGTACATCCCCGATCTCCAGATTACGTCTAATGATCGTGTCTCCTTATGGCGTCTCCTGATCACATCTTTCCTTCCGATGACCAGCCCTGATCACATCTCCCGACCAAATTAATAAAGCAGACTTCGATCGCACACCGGGAAAGCGTTTCCGCATCAGATCCCCTCCGTACGTCTCCCGATCACATCTTCTTTCTCAATCACGTCTCTTTCGGTCACTTTTCCTCAGACGTCATCTCCCGATCACGTCTCTTTCGATTACGTTTTCTCTTCCTATCACAGTCCCCCATCACGACGTCACTGAACCTTATCTACTTGCTTTTTTTTAGTGGTACACTGGTATTTACCAAGAAACTATGTACGCCAAAAAGTTGTTTAGAATACGTTTTCCGCTTCCACATCACAGGACTCACGATGTGATCATCAACTTGTGCGCTCCAGATGGCCTCTCACATAACGCGCATCCGACGTGGTGGTGGGGTGGGGGTGGATTCGGCCTCTCCAAGACCTCGTAAACCACTGAAGCTGCACACAATTTGGAGGGTAGATTACGTCTGTTGCGTGGGTAGACTTCGTCTTATCTGCAGCGAACTCGCTTCAGTATAAAATTCATGACCCTAGATCAATGCCTTGAGGGACAAGTGAGGTGGATATCGGCCACCACGCCGCGCCGTCTCGCTACCGAGCTGACGAATCCACTGTGACCTCGAACGCTCAGCGCCGCCGGGAGATCAGTCGACTCCCCCCCCCCCCACACACACAAGCTCCTATGCTTCCAAATGGATTTCGATTGTGTTTTTTTGTTGTTGCATAGGCTGCGCAGATCAACTCTTAGCAGTCACACAATTGTATTACAATATCTCAGCCCTCCGATGAGATATCGTCGAAAAACAGCACGGGTGGGTGGATTCCGACCCCTCCGCTGGGCGTGTTAATATCCAAAACACCATCCTCCAAAACTCGGCGACGGTAAATCACTATATGCCAACCCATGCACGCACAACGTAACTTCTCATAATGATTACGGACGAGCCCTTGACCGTCAGTCCCAACGGTTCGAAACACGGGCATTCCACTTGCATTGCATAGAACAGGACATGCCTCCGACTGCAGTCACCATCACATACGAGACCCGGGCCTACGAGAAAAAGGACAGAGTGGGGACAGACAACAGAGAAAGGTAGAAGAGGATATGTCCGGACAGAATCAGTGCGAGGGTGAAGAACAAAAATAAGTCGGAGGGCAAGACATATGGCAGGTCATGGCCTGGCGAAAGGGAAAAGGCGCCCAAGGTCATAACAGAGCAGTTGTTGAAAGCAGATGCGGATGCAATGAGAGGCACTGGGGAGATGTGCCCAAATCCCCTATGGGAAGGTGGCTCCCTTCCGGCCGGAAAAAGACCCCTCTGAGAAGGCTCGAGTGCGCCCATTATTTTGTTTTCAGCCACTCTGCGAGGAAAAGGCTCCCTTGCGGAATGCTCGTAACTCCTCGGATTGCTTAGCCAGACATCATTCAGAAGGCAAAGCCCCTGGCACCCCCACCCCCTCCCCAGGTACTTTCGAAGTGGCGCCCCTACGGAACATGCGCTTCCCAGGACAATTTCTGGATCCGTCCCTGGCTGAGGGGCAGAGAAAAGGCAATATTTTGCAACGTCAAGTTGGCGGAGGTGGGGGGGGGGGGCAGGTAAGTTGACATCAAGAGATCCCGTGGCGAAAATCAATAAATATTACAAGAAAAAAAACAGCGGGGAAAAAAACGGAGAGTGCTGGACAACGATGAAATAATTACATGAAGGACAGAACGCGGGCAAGGCACAGAACAGAGTAGCACTGGGGAGCGGGGAGAAAAGCAGGACAGGACAGAGAGACAGGTCCGTTGAAGGGCAGGACAAAAGGCACGGCAGGTCAGGGCATGATGTGGCAGAGCAGGCTAGATGCCAGTTGCATGACAGAGGGCAGGAAACGACAATGTAGGGAAATCACAAGGCCGGAATAATAGCAAGCTAGAGGATAGGGTATGACAAACCGAAGGGTAAGCCAAAGGACAAAGGGAACGACAAAGTAGATGACATTAAAAGGCAGGGATCGTGACAAGCCAGAGGAGAAATCACGACAAAGATAAGTGCCATAAGGGCAGAGGACAAACCAAGACGAAGTCCAGGCTAATATAAAGGATAGGACACGGCAATGTAGAAGTTGGGAACAATGCGGTACGTAGGGTATATAGGGTGTGTAGGACATGGAGGATATATAGGACACATAGTATACGTAGGTGTGCTGGGCATGTATGCTATGTAGGATATGTAGGATATCTAAGACATATAAAATATGTAGAATATGTAGGATATGCAGGACATGTAGGATGCGTCAAATATGTAGGATATGTAAGATATGTAGGATGCGTAAGATATGTAGGATATGTAGGATGTACAGGATATGTAGGATATGTTTTGTATGCATAGCATGCAGGATACGTTGGATATGTAGTAGACGTAGGATATGCAGGACATGTAGGATATGCATAACATGCATGATATGCATAGTATACATAATATCAAGGAAATGCAGTATGTGTAAGAGGGTCGAGACCGTTGTCGCTCCAAGGAGGTCTGCGAGCGTAAAAAGAAATAACCGGCATCTCTTGCCTCAATGGCGGTGCCGACTCTCATCTTGAGACTCATATTTCATTCACTCGTATTGCTTTCGCTCAGTGACACCGGGGTAGGCCCAGGGTTTCTGAGGGGGGTGGAAGCCGAGTATGCTATGCTGTGAGTGAACAGTAGTTGTCAGGACGGCGCGAATAGGTGGCGAAACTCATTGGTGTGAGCATGCTGTTAACATAGCCAGTTCTTGGCGGTGAATGCATCGCTGTCATTTCCACCCGCTACGTGTCGTTTAGCACGATGTCAACACACACTGCAGATATGTTCGTTCCGCACACAGCCGTGTCTCTGAATGGACCCCGCTGTTGACGTTGTAATTACCTCGCTTATAGTTGCCTACCCGTGCAGCAGTCGAAACATGGTGTAGCACCCGAAGGGCGGTGCAGCAGTCGAAGTGCGGTGTAGCAGTCGAAGCACGGTGCAGCAATCGAAGCGCAATGAAGCAGTCGAAGCGTGGTGTAGCAGTCGAAGCGCGATGCAGAAATCGAAGCGCGCTGAAGCAGTCAAAGCGCAGTGCAGCAGTCGAAGCGCGGTGTAGCAGTCGATACGCGGTATACAGTCGGAGCACGGTGTAGTGGTCAAAGCACGGTGTAGCAGCTGAAGCGCGGTGTAGCAGTCGAATCGCGATGGCCAAGCAAACCATGATTCAGCTGCGGCTCACTTCGCTCGGGTCACATGATACGTGACGACGCAATCGCACAGTGCAGTGGCTAAATCCTACTCGGGACCTTTGTCCGGCAGTACCGTCGCATACAATTCGGCCTGCTACTGGTACCCGGAGTACCGTCGCACGCTATTCGCATTGGTACTTGTACCTGGATTACCATTGCGTGTTATTTGGGCTTGGCACTGGTACCGGGAGCGCTGTCGCATGCTATTCGGCCTGGTAATAGTACCGGGAGTACAGTTGCATGCTATTCAGCCTGGTACTAGTACCTGGAGTACCGTCGCATGCAATTCGGTCTGGTACTGGTACGGTCGCCTGTCAACAGTACTCGGCAGATTGAGCTTGATGAAGCCATGACAGCCCGTCAGGCTATGTGGGGAAATGGGCCGCCGTGGCCATTCTCAGCGCCAGTGCATTATCAATAGCTGGTAGCACGCTGCCTGCAAATTGTCTGGAATCCTTCTTACCTTCAGTCTGAGACTGGCTTCATGGGGGGAGGGGGAGATGATTGGCGTTCGTGCGGCGCAGTAGCCACAATGCACTTAGCCCCTCTGCGGCAGAATTTGTGAATCGAATTCTATTAGAATCCTACGACTCTAACCGTGGAACCGTGATGTGCGTCATGGTATAATAGCGGCGACATCTCGGGATGGGTAAGCTTTTCGCGGCTGGACACGAAAAGCCTCTGATAAATCTAATCATTCCATAAGCAGTCTAGGTCTATTCTGGGTACAACTGTTAGCAAATGCTGTCGCAGCTCTTGTTTAAAGCCGGTGTTGTGAGTAGAGTGGGTTGCTCTGTAGTGTGAGTGAAGTGAGTTGTTGTGTTGTGCGAGTGGAGTGAGATACTGTGTTATGTGAGTTGAGTAAGTTGCTGTATTGGGTGAGTGGAGTGAGTTGCTGTATTATGTGGATTGAGTGAATTGCCGTGTTGTGTGAGTGCAGTGAGTTGCTGTGTTGTGTGAGTGGAGTGAATTATTGTGTTGTGTTGTGTGAGTGGAGTGAGTTGCTGTGTTGTGTGAGTGAAGTGAGTTGCTGTGCGAGTGGAGTGGGTTATTGTGTGGTGTAAGTGGAGTGAGTCGGTGTGTAGTGTACGTGGAGTGAGTTGCTGTGTAGTATAAATGGAGTGAGTTGATGTGTTTTGTGAGTGAGCGGGGGAGCATTGGACATGTTTGCTATTTGTTGTTGCATGCGCACACATCGTGCCCTCATGACGCCACTATGCAATCACAGCCAGTTAATTTAGAGGGGTAGCAGCGACACACGAAGCTTAATCCCGCGTCCCAGAGTGGGTGGGGATGGGGGTAGGAGTGGGTGTGCGGAGTCAGTCCACCACGCTGTTTTTATCAAAATTATATAAAGAACGGATTCTTCATAGAGTAGGATATAGAGATATATTAGAATATATTCATAGAGAATGGGACAAGGACAATCCATCAGCCACGCAATTTCATTACGCCATCCAATCGCTGGGATAGTGTAGTGCAATTGCTGAAATATAGTGATATAGTGATGCAATGGCTGGAATAGGGCAATGCAAGGCGCTATGGGAAGTTTAATGCTACGTTGTATACAAACACAATTGTGAATTCGCTCGGCAAGCATAACAGCTGTGGATGCGCGAAGCCGATGGACCGGGCGCCGGCCAACACTGGAGGCGTCGTCTGCGCGGTGGCGCGGTGGCCGGGTCTGCCCACAGTCGGGCGCAGACTGTCGGCATGGTCATGCCGCCACCATGCCGTCAGGCGTGTGGGCAGCGCCGACGATCGTCAGCAGGTTCGCTTGGATGACACTTGACTTCATGACTCTTGACCGACGTGCGACCATTGGCGGTACGAGGCGTCTTTATGCTTAGGTGAGGCTCATTAGGTATATTTTCAGATCTATTTTCAAGTCTACGTTCAGGATGTGTACGTTCAGGAGATATATTTTCAGAATATCTACTTTCAGAAGATATATGTTCACAAGATTTACTTCTAAGAGGAAATGTTCGCTAGATCTACTCCCAGGACTAAATTGTTCAGAAGATCTACTCGAGGGCGAAAGTGTCCACAATACGTACTCCCAGGTCGGAATGTTCAGAATATCTACAAATAGGTACAATTGTACAGAAGACCTACTTATAGAAATGTTCAGAAGATATACTGGAAGGATGAAAATGTTCACAAGATCTATTCTCGGGACTGAACGTTCAGAGGATCTGCTCTTTGCCCGGAATGTTGTAACCAAACCTAACTTAATCGAAACCGTCCAATCTGAAGCATGCCCCGTCCAATTTGACGAATGTGATTTTTCCATTGTGAGGCTATTGGCGTACCAATTTTTCACAGGAAAATGCTTATTAAGCAAAACCTAACAAGATTGTTCGGATCTCCCCATGCTTAAACAACTCATCCGGACTTACCGCATCATTTGAACATAAATATTCGCTGAGCTAGGTTCGTTTGAACGTGTACACCTCCTGCATTTTCGGCGGAAAACTTTGGATGACGAGGAAGGTAAGTGAAAAACACTGAGATTCTATTATATTTATAGGCGATAGGTAAGAAAGCGATGCTGATTTCGAAAATCACAACCGAACAAAAACTAAGTGAGCCATTTCCTTAGTTCTGATGGAGCACACATAGTTGAAGGCAACGTATACGATATGTATATACTCTGACAACGCACTTAGCTCGTGGTTTTTAGTCATGATGGTCAACATCGTGGAACAAAGGATACAAAATCAAAGATGTGTTGTCCTACATTCCGGGAATCGAAATTTAATTATATACCGTTTGGCTATTCCAGTTTTTCGAATAACTCAATATGTTAAAAGTTATGAGCATGTTTCCATTTTGTGCTGATGAAAATTCCCACTATTTGAAGAAATACGTGATTATAAAGCAAAAAATGTTATTACACACCATGCCTCGGTGTCTTGGTTTTTCAGCGATAGATACTTTTGTGTCTAAGAAGGTCAATTTTAAGTTAAAGTGTTGACCAATTTGTACGATACTGGGGGTGATGAATGATATTCTATCTATCCTAACTATCCTATAATAACTATCCTAACCTAACCTAACCTTACCTAATCTAACCTAATCTAACCTAGAGAGTAGGTCTTCTGAGCATCCAGTCCCGAGAGTAGATTTTGTAATCATTTCCATCCTCCGAGAATATCTTCTGAGCATCTATCGATAGAACATCTGAACATCTGAATATCTATCAATGGATCTTCTGAACATTCCAAGTAATAGACCTTCTGAACATTCCGAACAGAGAATAGATCTTGTGAATATCTCCAAGTATTAGGAGATCTTGTGAACACTTTCGTCATCGAGTAGATCTTCTGAACAATCCAGTCCCGAGAGTAGATCTTGCAAGCACTTTCCTCCTCCGAGTGAATCTTATGGACACTTCCATCTATCAGTAGATCTTCCGAACATTTGCATTAGGGAGTAGATTTTCTGAACATTCGAGGCCTATTTGTTGATTTTCTGAACATTCTGGCCCGAAGATAGACCTTATGAAAATAGATCTTCTGAAAGTGGTTCTTTAAAAAATAGATCTTCTTGCAGTAGATCTTCTCAACGAAGATCTCCTGAAAGTAGATCTTATGAGCTTCCCCTAGCAAAGACATTCCTCCTCTGTTCGGCATCACCAACGAAAACAAATTCCCGCGCATCTGCTGCGACTGTTTCGGTTAGCCTATTGACATAGCAGATCGTCTCGTCATCGTAAGGTGACTGTGTGTTTGTGACATAGCAGGTCGCCACACCGTCGTCAAGTGATGATGTGTGCTATTGACACCGTCATCGTGAGGTGATGCTGTATGTAGGATTTGCAGACTCTGAGCATTATCTCCTCGCGTCACTCTCCAGATGTACATCGACGGCGGTAATTTTCATAAGCAAGGAGTTAAATGTTTCGATCGTGATATAGACCGACATGAAATGGAGCATATTTAACGATGAACAATGCGCCATATTTAAGGTATCGGAATCCATTGAGGGGATTTCAAAGCTGTCAAGTGTATGTCCACTGCCCCAGCAGCCGTTACACAGACACTGTCACGTGTCTCCCCACAGTTCCAACGGTTGCTACACGGACACTGTCATGTGTCTCTCGAAAGTGTGCGCCACAAAGTTTCTCTAGGCACCGGAACGGTCAGCTGTCCAGCAGCCTGGCCAACTCCGTCTTCCGTGACCAGGCAAGTGCACTTCCCGGGCTGAGGGGGGGGGGGGTTACTATACGACCCGTCCCACCCGGCGGAAGGCACGAGGAGCCACGATGCGGCGGGACAGCGGCTGGTAAATTGGAACACATACAGCTATGATTTGACTGCCTAATTTAATACTAAACCCCCCGCCGGAAGCTAACTTCGTTACATCGTCAGTTTGTTCTCACATGAGCCAGAACACGCCTTCATTGGCTGGAGAATGGCGTTGGGTGTGAGAAATTCGGCACAGAAATGTCGGAGCAGTCGGGTTTGGTGGCCTCTCACTTAAGTCAGAATACGTCTCCGCTGGCTGCAGAATGCCGATGTATGTGAAAAAATTCGACTACGAAGTATGGGAGCAGTCGGGTCTGGTGTGTTCTGACTTCCCAGAATTTTTGTCACCATGTCTGCTTCAATCACAATGAAAAAACATACGTTGATATCAATGTACATCACGTCAACAGAAATCCATGGACGATTTCCGGGAGATACAAATTTCCCAGGTAGCCTTTTCAAGCTCCAGAGCGGGGGGCATCATGGTCCCTGTTTAGTATGAGTAATTGCCTTGAACATGTGCGATTCTAAAGCAAAAATTGACAATTCTCTGTTCAGGCCAGCTACAACCTAGTATGCTCCATATTATGAGTTCATAGGGCAATGGGTTGACAGGAATCTTCGGAGTTTGCGGCGTCATAACAACGCTGATACATGCTTCATCAGCCATGTCAAGCGGTGGCACGCCCAAGCGCTCTGTTTGTCCTTGGTCGCCATGGAAAACTGTACGGGGTGGGTCACCAAACCCCTATCATAGGCGACTGCTAATGAAAGGTGGACGACGACCGACACCTTACAACTTTGAATGGAGACACAAGGATACACCGGAATCGTGAGAGGGTGGACAATTGCCCTCATGTATCCCTACCACGTAACTGGGTTACAATGTAAGCAGCCAAAGTCTGCCCCCGATATCCGACAGAAGAAAAAAACTGAGTACCAGCAAACGCTATGCAGAACACTTTGAGCAATTTAGTTCCACAGAGAAGGTACCTGCCAAGAACGTCCGCGGGTTAGATATGAATTAGAAATGACTACCGCAATGAAGTACGTGTATGAGTGTATTGAGCCACGAACATGGTACGTATGGTACAATGCATCACTCCAGCGATGATGCGTGCTTCAGTGAATCCGCCATCCAGCGGATATTGCTTTGTGGAAGTGTCAATTGCAGTGCCAACACAACTTCGAAAAACCGTAAAACGTAACTTCTCAGCTGGGGCACGAGTTTCAGAACTCGGTCACTGCTATCGGAGCGTGATAACTTCGGAGTTGGATACAGGGATTGCTGGGGGGGGCAGATGTGACCCGAAACCGACGCGCAGCATGTCGCTACGAAGTGCTTGATTTAACCCGAGGGAAGCTGATGTATGGTGAGCTCACAACATCGCTTTAAGGGGCCGTAAGCAGTGATTGATCTAATCCGAGGAACGCTGATGTATGGTGAGCTTACAACATGGGTTCAAAGGACCAGCGTGTCAAAGACACCAAAATGTAATATACCTGAGACCTGATTGGCTGCGGTAATGAATAGCAACTATACTATCAAGATTATACGATGTTTAACTATCAAGAAAAGGTAATGTTGTTAATTGAAATTTGTGTGCAGTGCGTATTACACTTATTTTGGCAGTATCATGTTTTACAGAAGCTTAGCATGTCACTCCAGATAAAACGTTCAGTCCGTGAACCAATGCTTGTTAATGAACAGTGAACGATAAGCAGTAAGATTGCTAGCAATAATTTAAAGAGGACAAATTGTGCTATCAGCTCCGCAGCGAAATATGTAAATCTGACGTGCAGTTCAAATGCAAGCAAAGATTGCTGATCTTGGGTAACGGATCCCTACCCATGTTAGGCATGTTGACTAAACGCCCAGCCGTGGGATGTAGGCACTAGAACATACATTTTCACTTGCAATGTCTCCCTTACAACCATTCTTTAAAAAACAAAACAATAATGTGCATCAGCTGAGGATTAGTTTTCACTTTGGCTTGGTATTACTCAGCGGCATAGATAATTCAGAATCCATCTACGGGCCTGCCATCAGTAGAGCATCTCAATCAACGGTATGTAATATAGTTGTGCAATTAACCCGCGCCATCTTTCCGGTCAGATCCTCACATCCCGTCCCTGGGGGGGGGGGGTTGAAGACCCACCTCTGAAATTCAAACTAAGGGTCGCACGAAAACAAAAGAGGTAGCATCGGAAAGCGCTCGACAAGTAGGGTCCGGGTCCGCCCTCCAAAACAATTTTCCCCCAAAAGTGACGACACCAGGGGGGCTAGATTTTCACGACTTTTCACGACTTGCATTATGTTTTTGACTCTGGGGACTGCATTTTGGGGGATATATGAAGAAGAAAAAAATATTTGGAATGAGAAAAGGGCACCAAAAGCGACCATGGCTATATTTTTATTGGCCCCCCAAAATTAAAATATTATTTTTTTCGAAATTTCCAAATTTTGGGTTTTCAAGTTTTCTTTAATTTTCCTTTCCCAATGGGTAGAGAAACGTTGTTGGAAATCAATTTGCTCTAATACAAATGCTTACTTTAGCCAGAATCCTGTATTTGAACTGCAATTTGGCAAATACGCAAAATTTATATGTAGTCAAAAAGGAAAAAAGAAAGAAAAATTAGACACGTACGTTTTGTTGCATCCGTAAAGAGAAGCAAACGCTGAAAGTTTCATTAAAATATCTGTATCCGTTAAAGCGTGACGAATGGTTGAACTTTTTGGAGGTGATCTCACTTGACCTTGAATAACTCGTTGACCCTTGATGACCTGACCTAAAAATGCTGAATCAGCATGTCAAATTGATGTGGGAACTGGCATGCCAAATTTTGGCTCGCTGCCGCGCGATGTTCGACCGCTATCCGTGAAAAAAACTGAGGGGGCGGTTGAAGACCCACCCCCGAGGCGGACGGGTTACCCTAGCATCAACTAAAGGTATTGTACTTATTTATCTAAAGCAACACATCCAAATAGCTCTACCTATGATGCATACCCTAATTTTCTCCATATTAAATTCACATTTTATTTCAAATTAAGACCGTAGATACCATCTACGAACTTATGATTCCAATGAGCATAACGACATTTTCATTGCTCACCTGCATTTTGATTTGTCTTCGTCTGCATGAAACCTGACTACAACGGCATCCGTGGGATAGGGCATGATTGATTTCTTCCCGATATACTTTCCAGATGTAGATATCAACATCAATCGCACCATCGCCAGGCCAGATAAAATGGTGTGTCGAAAATCTAGATAATCTTCCATATTTCGATGTAGATACATGTTTGTTTCTCAAGCGTAACACTAAATGTTTCCAGAGAAAACAAAGTAATAAATTCAAGGGCAAATGTCAATCAAGTTGCTTTTAGCATACCAATAGGACACTCGGGCTTACAGGTCCAGAATGACGTTCATCAACACATTCGGCTGGGGAAATAAATGTGTGACATAATTGTCTTTCATGTAGTTACCGAAATAAATGCTACGTTCAAAAGTTACAACATTGTGTGTGCAGATATAATCAAGTACCTATATTTTCATAATTAAACAGATAACTCCACAAAAATCACATTATTGGCACTTCTGTACATACACTGCACTACTCCTACCCCTCCCAATCCATAAGGCGTTTCGTGTGCACTTCTGAGTAACGCCTTTCGCTTGAGTCATATAGCTGCTAATTGTAGAGTGTTATTCTTCGGGTTAAACACATATCAGTGTAGTGTTATACATATGTTTTTGCTTTTCTTAAACAAATTACTACAATGTTGACAAACCTTTCCTGGATTTATAAGCGTTTCGTATGCCAACAGTTTTCTTTTTTCAATTGATTCATGCGGCAGAACTGGTGTACACTATTTATCCGCATTTACGTAACATATTTTATGGATCATTTCACTTTGCCGTTGTGATAATTAACAGATCTTGAACTTAGGTCAGGAATATCTGGACTAACCTAATTTATCATAGTGCTGGCATTGCCATAAGACCAGGTTGTTGTTCATACTAGTATCATAATTTGCATGACTTTATTTATCTCCATAGCCAGGAGATTGAAATACTCCGTGAAAACCAATATAGGTACCTAGCCATCTATGGTAGGATCGTAGTTGCAGGTGGTCTGTGGCCTGTTCAATGTGACTGTGAATAGTGCATGCACGGGTCAGGGTAGCAGCGTGTTTGCAGACTG
Source organism: Imbricaverruca yamaguchii (assembly GCA_034440575.1). Classification (NCBI taxonomy): domain Eukaryota; kingdom Metazoa; phylum Arthropoda; class Thecostraca; family Neoverrucidae; genus Imbricaverruca; species Imbricaverruca yamaguchii. Next base: position 3,646,787 of record JAOTOL010001663.1, read on the forward strand.
CTGGCTGGCCAAACCGTCAGATGATTCCTAGACACTGAGAGAACCACGGCATGCATTCAGTTCCAAGTATGCATTCAGGTGTTTCACATTGTGCGCTTTCGCACGTGTGGGTATTACAAGGTCTTGCTTATTACAGGCTTCACCTATGTTGTATGAAGTTTTGGTGTGCAGCCAATTAGCGTGAGATGACCAGAACATTTTACTGTGGGAGACTAAGTATGTCGAAAAGAGACGGCAATATTTCATAGAATTAGTGTGTTTAATGCGATGATCTTTATGATTATGATCATGCTTTCCTCAAGTATAGCGCATGAATGTAATTGCATATTGCAGGAAATCAATTCGAACTACTCCCCCAGTGCATGACCTACTCCAGTCCGGTGCATGATCAGCTGTTGCCGATATTCCTCCACGGAAGTTCAATGTCGTGTGTTTGTTCTCCTCTACCGTTAGTTAGCCGGTGCAGGAGCAGCTATTGTTTGTCCGGGTAATCAAATGTATACTGAACTCAACGCATATGTCTACGACGACTTGATTACCGGATGCTGTGGGCCAGCTAGAGGAGCAGCCATAAGCATTTATTACGCAGTAAATCACTCCGATTTTGGTAGGTGTCATTTGGTGAAATTATAACTTGTGTTGTGTATAACTTGTGTCTGTCCTGGTCTGGCAAACAACGGTGTGCGTCGTTGCAGCCGCTGACGTTTAATCCACCTCTCCCAGCCTACGTCTCTTCTCTGCCCATGTAACACCTCCGCAACCGAACTTTCAAGTCGTCCATCCCTCTACCATGGGCACAATATTGCTGAAGCAGCCAACGCGCCTAAGAATCCCCACTACACACGGACACACACACACATAAACAATCCTCCTTTCAATTAATTTCAATCCAGTGCGTATGCGCTACCTATTCCCATGCCATCTGTTCTGGATCTACAACCACATACCAAATACTCTTTACCCCCTCCCTATAGCAGCCCCATTCCAGGAGCACAACCATACACCAAATACGCTGCATCCACACCAGCTGCCATAGCACCGGATCCAACCTACCTACCAAGTACGCTTCACTCCTCCAGCTGCCCTGTCCCTGGATCAAACACTGCACCCGCTCCAACCGCCCCATCCCCGGATCAAATGCTGCACTCTCTCCAACTGCACCAGCCTCAGATCAAATGCTGCGCTCGCTCCAGCTTCCCCATCCCCGGGCACCACCGCAGCCGCCGGCGCTACCAGTGACGAAATACGAGCCACGTTCGGCGGTAACGACACTAAAGTAAGCTGATAGCAACCGAACAGCAGACGGACGCTTCAGTCGACTGTGACCAAGGGTCAGTCTTCCGGTCAAAACTGATCGCCCGCGGCTGTGGCGGGAGCCAGGCTTCAGTCGGGTGTGACCAAGGGTCGGTCTTCCGGTCAAAACTGACCGCCCGCGGCTGTGGCAGGAGCCAGGCTTCGGTCGGCTGTGACCAAGGGTCAGTCTCCCGGGCCGAACCTGACCGCCTGCGGCTGTGGCGGGAGCCAGGCTTCGGTCGGCTGTGACCAAGGGTCAGTCTCCCGGGCCGAACCTGACCGCCTGCGGCTGCGACAGGCCGGCCAGGCTGCGACAGGCTGCCCAGGCTGCGACAGGCTGGCCAGGCTGCGACAGGCCGGCCAGGCTGCGACAGGCTGGCCAGGCTGCGACAGGCTGGCCAGGCTGCGACAGGCTGGCCAGGCTGCGACTCCCGGCCAAACCTGACCGTGCACAGCCACGGCCAGGCTTCGGCTCGGCGTGCCAGGCTTCAGGCTGCGCTGGACTGCGTCCCGGACGGAGCAGCCGCCGACTGTTCCGAGCCTCAGTCCGGTCGTGCCCGCAGGCATCATCTCGACGGCAGGCATTCCCAGTGCCGGAGCAGAGGCGTCTTAATTAGAACCTTGCCCGGGACGCCAGCAGGCTGAAGCTCGGCGTCACGCGCCGGCCATCAACGGTGCAAAATTAAATAGCGCCCTCGGGGCAGAACACGCACTTAGCAATTATCCAGTCTAGAAGAACGTCTTCAACATGTGCAAGCATCTCTGAAGGGATGATGAGAGCAGAATAGAGCATGCTAGATCAGGTCTTCAGCAATCTACTGCAATTTTGTGTGATTATATTGTGGGTGGTCTTCTGCGTGGCGATATAGACGGTGCCTATAATTGTTGATTGTGCTTTGCAATAAATAATTTTTGTTTGTCATGGTCTCCAAATAAAATTCGATGTTCATGAAGCAAAACAACAAGGCGTGTTCAAAATGGTTCGCATTGTCCTTCCATGCCATGGTGACCAAATCCATTCATATGAAGCTTTCGAAACTTACAACTATATTCAATACTAATGGTTCAAGGATGGACAACCCAGACAGACTGTAAAGAAGACGAAAACAAGTTTGAACGAGCATGAGCGATGTAGGCAGTCAGTGAAACCTGCAGCTCCAGCAACAGCATACCTGATGACGCCAATGAATTCCGCACCCGAGCGGCGCAAGAATGCCAGCATCTCAAGAGCGGCATCTGTGACAGAGCGCAAGAACGCCGCTGTCTCCAGAGCGGCATCTGGGACAAGGCGCAAGGACACCACTGTCTCCAGAGCGGCATCTGGAACAAGGCGCAAGGACGCCACTGTCTCCAGAGCGACATCTGGGACAAGGCACAAGGACGCCACTGTCTCCAGAACGGCATCTGGGACAAGGCACAAGGACGCCACTGTCTCCAGAACGACATCTGGGACAAGGCACAAGGACGCCACTGTCTCCAGAACGGCATCTGGAGCAAGCCTCGCGACCGTCGTCGCCACACCCACTGAGAAGCTGCTCCCTTCGGTCGCTGCTGCCCAGAGACCCCCGGGACAAGACTCTCGATTATCGCTGTCGCGACCTTCAGAGCAAGACTCTGGGCCGTCACTCTCAAGTCACGTCTAGGAAAAAAAACTTCCAGCCGCCCTCGCCGCCGCCCCAGGGACAAGGCGTCAGGACTGGGTAGCCTTTGGGACGAAATGCTCAGCCGACGCCCCGACTATCTCCAGGACGAGGCGTGTCAAGTGTGCGCAAATTGACAGCATTTTTCCAAAACTAGAGTACTCATAAGGTCCACTTCATGCTGACGTGTCACTGGTGATTCGGACATTACAGCTGTTCGTAGATTGCCTCAGTCACCTTCTTCTATCTATGCCAGCGGCTATGGATGTCGTTACTTCACAAAAGACGTGATGATGACATGTGCATGGGGAACAGTATAGTATATTTGATGATTTGGATTCAGGTTTGGTGCATACAATGCACAGTATTATAATCAAAATATGATGTCAGGGTCTCTTCATTTGTGTGGCAAATCATTGATTCAATTAATTTGTCCTAGGCTACAGAGGAAGCAAAACGTCACAATCCAATAAAAAAATGATTAAGAAAATGTGTAATGCCGGCTTGGTGCTTCTCTGCGAAGTGAGCTTCGTGCCAGCATCAACATCCAGCGACAGAATAAGCTTCGTTTCGGCAACAACAATCGACAGAATGAGCCTCGTTTCAGCAACAACATCCAGCGAGAGAATGAGCCTCGTTTCAGCAACAACATCCAGCGAGAGAATGAGTCTCGTTTCAGCAACAACGTCCAGCGAGAGAATGAGTCTCGTTTCAGCAACAACTGGCGCCTACTGGACCGCCACGTGGCAAATTTCTGGGACGGGCGATGGTGCCCGGGTGGCGCCAGCCAGGGCAATAAGTTACCGTCGATGGCTTTCGACCTTCACCGTTTCGAACGAATGACGTCGTGCTCAGCTTAGCCTGATAAGAGATGCCGCTGCCGCTGCCACTGCAGTCCTGTCAACTGACACTGCAGCACCGTGTGCTGCACTGTAGTGCTGTCAGCTTCCACTGCAGCACCGTCAGCTGTGGCTGCAAGCCATCTCTTGTGGATTCAGTACTGTGTGCTGCAGCTTCAGTACCTTCTGCTGCAGCTTCAGTATTGTGTGTTGCAGCTGCAGTACTGTGTGCTGCAGCTTCAGTACATTCTGCTGCAGCTTCAGTACATTCTGCTGCAGCTTCAGTACCTTCTGCAGCTTCAGTAGTTCGCTGCAAATTCAGTACTGTCTGTTTGTTTCTGCTGTGTTGCGATATGCTGCAATCCCATTACTAGGTGTCGCAGATCCATTACTATGTAATGCAGCTTCATTACTGTTAGCAGTGTGTCAATTACTACCATCACTGCCATCATCTTTCATTCGATATATCAGTTTAGATGTGCCGACACATTGATGGCGATTGATGTGCACATATCGATTGATGGATGCGGCCGCACTGGCTAAGCTAAGCTTTGGTTCTCTTAAAAACTAAGTTGGGTTGTGTTGTCCGATCTGAGCTGGCCGTAAATCCCTCAGACGACCAATGGGTTGCTGTGAATGTGTGCAGCGACAAGGAACCGTTTGTTGGCAGTCCACGCCAGGGGAGTAGCTGTGAAGATCTGTGAGTCCAATGCATGCACGATCAGTCGGTCTGAATCATGCTATACCTGACAAGTCATAAGGCAAGAACCCACAATCCAAAACACGGCACAAGCACAGGCACCACCTCCCATACGACACCGCGAAGCATTCAACCCATCACCCCTACCATGCCCCCAGAACAACCCCAAGCACCACAAGCACCACTCGCACGACGCAAACACTATCATAACCATTATGGACCAATCGCAGACTCAGACGATGAGTGCGTTAGCTCAGCCACTTCAGACAACACCCGTCAGACTGCCCGAGCACCGACAACACGAGCCACCAACAAAGCAAGCACCACATCTACCAACAAATCAAACACAACTACCAAGAAAACTAAAACCCGCTCCAAAACCACCCGACAATGGACAGCAACCGAAAAAATCCGAACAACTCCTCCACCCACTCTCTCCAAACTTTATCCATGACGTGTAAAAAGTTAAAAAAAAAAACAGGTTGGTGCAGGGCCGACACCAGAATCCGAAACAAACGTGAACAGAAATGAAACAAAAGAAAATAAAAAAACAAAGAAAAAGCAAAACAAAAAAACAACACAACAACAAACAAACACAGAACCATGAGAAAAGGAAAGAAAAACAAACTGACGAAAGCCCATGACAGTGTACGACATGAAACAATGTTCCTTGCAATGCTCAAACGAAAGGCGATGACCGCCCCCCCCCCAACTACGCCCCAGCACCGTCCGGACTACCTTCAACCTAACTGCAACGACGTAAACATCCGATATCACTTGTCGATGGCAGGCTGGTATACCCCAAGTGAAGGCAAGACAAGATCCGTTAGATAATTAGCTTCGCGTATGGCGAGGGGATCATGCATGCAATTTACAAGGGAGGGGGCATTTGCCGCTTCAATATTGGCTTTGCCCCCATGAATCCATTTGAGCAAGGCTTCTTTATCTGCCGGTGGGGTGACTTCAGTAGGCCAATATCTGTGTGTGCCTTGCCTGTGGCAGTACTCCCGTCAGGGTAGAAGACGGCGCATCCGTCTCTCTCTCTCTCGCTCTCTCTCTCTCTCCCTCTCACTCTCTCTCGCTCGTTCACTCTCTCACTCTCTCTCTATATCTCTCTCTATATATCTATCTCACTCTCTCTCTATATATCTCTCTCACTCTCTCACTTTCTCACTATCTCACTCTCTCACTCTCTCACTCTCTCTCTCTTTCTCTTTCTCTCTCTCTTCCGACGGTGAGATAGCTGACACTACTTGTGGGCGACGGCGAGCAGCTCAGGAGCAGCGTGCCCGTCTCTCAACCGAAAGGTTGAGAGTTCGAGTTCCACCCATCTACCAGTATCGCTGGTCTTCGCCCGCGACCAATCGCCGTGAGAGATTGGCGGTGCCGTGTGATCCAAAAGGGTCGACGCGCCTCAAACCAACAACCGCCTCCCTTGGACATCTCGTGTCAGGCGTGCGCACATCTTTTGGACATCTGGTGTCAGGCGTGCGCACATCTTTTGGACGACTGGTGTCAAGTGGGCACACCTCTTCTGGGTGTGTGGCATCACGTGGAACTATGGATGTTGTTTCGCATACTTATAGCCATTGCTGCCTCTTTGTTGATTTACTTCTGTGTCCCACAGATTTAGCATGGAACCCAATGGTGTCGCTGCGTGTACGTGGGGGTGGGGTGGGGGGTTAGGGACGCATCGACTGCAGTGGTTATGCAGCCCTGCGCGTACGTGGGAGAGACACAGCTAAAGCATGCATTGCATGGTGCCGTGACTCGATTTGACAAAATGTCGTATGTTTGTGCACCCCTCTCAATGTTTGATGACCCACCGCCGTAACGTCGAGATAATGCCAGGCGCATTTATCTTCTATGGTGCCGTGGCATTACGTTGGGTATCTCTTGGGTGGTACTAGGCAGCGAGGAAAGCTGGCGTCTTTCCGGCCTGAAATTTATGCGTTTCATTTCTTGTCCCAGAGGAATCATTACAAAGGCGTTCTTCGAAAGATAACATAAATCATGGCAAAGTTTTGAAAGAAGGTAACCCGCGAGCTGTAAAATGCCTGTTGTTTTTTTCTTAAATTTGGAAAGTAAAGACACGTGCAGAGTGTTGAATAACATGGTGCATCCAATGACAGTCATGAGACAAGTCCATGGTCAATAACATGGTGCATCCAACAGCAACAAGGAGCAAGTCCATGGTGAATAAAATGGTGCGTTCAATGACACAAATCAGCATGTTCGTGTTGGTTGAATGACCAGTTGCCATCATTTGGGGCGCTACGAAGACAATAATTAATCATCACCAAAGATGTGAGGGGAGCAGTACCCACAGTGGGTCTGGGGATAGTGTAGGCAGCTCATTCCCCAGACTACGTCGCTTCGCCATCGATGCGCTTTGCGGGGTGAACCGACAATGGCGCGGGTGAATTGCGCGCCAATCGGGGACAAGATCACGCTCACAGCTCGAACTGGCCGGCGGGGCGCTGTGCGACTGTGTCGGACGTGCCGCTATTACCCGCCGCAATCGCCCGCTCTCCGTTTGCCGTTGTGGCGCGCGGTGTGTCTGTGTGGCGCGGACGCGCACTGAGAGCCGCCCGCTGTCAGGCCGTCTCGGCGCAGTTCAGTTCGCCCGCGCCTCAAACATACCGCAGACATTTCGCACTCGCTCACAAACGGCGGCTGCTGGAGACGCTACACGGCCTCTGTAGTCGACGCAACCTTAAACCCCGATAGCTAACCAACTAGCGGTAGCTGCCAACCTGGGCAAATGGACAGGTTATGCTAAATGTAGCAAACTCTGCCGTTCAAAACGTGAACTTATTTCTAGAACTTGATAGGCAATGTCTGACGCGTTAACTTATGAGGTACCCACACATGTGTAGGTTTCGAAGAAAAAGTTATAGACGCCATGACGCTGAGTAACATTTGTCGTTCCACAGACATCCTGTAGTTTTGCAACATTCAGTTATCAATCGGTGTCTGGAATCGTCACAGCAAGCGTAATTCTCCGGCAAGATCCGCCCATTCATCTCGACGTGGTCAGACAGAAGGAACTAGCTCTTATGGAATAGCCTTAATGGAATAGCCTTTATAGATAGCCTTTATGGAAAGAACTAGCTCTGCGGCAGGAACTACCTCTTCGGGAGAAGCTACCCCTACGGAGGGAAGTATCTGTACGGAAGAAACTACCCCTGCGGAAGGAAGTATCTGTACGGAAAGAATTACGTCTCGTAGCATGCCAAGCATAACTGCATGCGCAACACTGGTGTGGGCGGCCCATGCAAGAGTGACCTGATTCAATCCCCACCAGCTTGCGCGAAAGCAGGCTTTGTCATTCCGAACGTATAACGCTCACACAGATAACGTCTTGCGGCCCAGAACATCACGCTTAAATAACTTCGGCGCGGCTTGCGCTGGCCAGTCGCCAGACTGTTTTCGGACAGCTCGCGGTATGGACGCCATGGATCATGTACGCCTGGACTGGAAACCAACAGCTGTCTACGTATCAGCCCACCTAGCGAAGGGTAAGTAAAAACACGGAAACGCGGCCGGTTTTAGGCCGTGCACCTATGTGGCGCACGGCCTATGGGAGTTCACGGTACGCAATTCCGTTTGACTTTCTTGCCAATTGATTCAGCCATTCCAGGATTGCATCAGCCCTTCATGATACAGCATTGACCAAGGAACCTTACCTTTCTTTCCTCGTTCATTTATGACACTCCGTTCAGAAGTAGTTATGGTGTGAAGTGAAGACATCTGTAAGATCTGTACGGAGCGTACCTCGCCCCAAGGGTCGGCCCACCGATGTTGACATCTTGATGATGTTTATCTTGAATCTTTATCTCTTATCTCTCTATCCTTATCTTGATCTTGAAGCGATTTGACGGGACAAAATACATGAAGGCAATGGGCGGGCCAAAATGAATTGGGGGCATATTCCATTGGCCCAATGTTAGAATCTGAAATAGTTGCGGGGGTTGGTTAAGTAAACATTGAGGTGACAGTTCCCCCTAAAAAAACAACACCCCTGAGTCGAAAGACTGGCAAGTGGTAGCGAATCTGCAAGAGGTAATGGCGTTGTCAGCTAGGGTATGTTGCAAGGGCTGATCCAAGGGGAGGAAGCGAAAGTGGCGGCCTTATAGTACAAAGGACGCCTCTCTTGGAGGTTCCGGTGCACCCCTCACCTGAATTTCTCAGCGCAACGCGCTCCTCCGCCTGGAAGTCCTCTGGAAGTCCGAACGCACGCCGCAAATGTTTCGGCGAAAGGCACTCCTCAGACAAAAACAAATGGTGCCCCTCTGGGAGATTGGATCGTACCCTGTTCAAGTGTTCTGGACCAAGAGCCGCCCCTATGGAGAAAGTACGCCTCCTTTGCAAAATCATAGATCTGCCAGTGGTGTAGTGTAGGGGGGGGGAGGCTTGTGCCCACCATGGAACTTCCGTTAAATTCTCTTTGCGGATTGGTGGGTACGCCGGTGTCGGTATTCTCCCATTCAGTTGTGTAAACCACTCCAGCGGAAAATATTAGCAATACGTCTAGAGAGCAAGAAGGGTGGGGCCGAAAGCAGAACCGCTCATTCTAATCTTTGAAGGTGAAACTGCTCCCCAAATGCTTGCTTCCTCCGACCCACAATAAGTTCAACTTCTAACGTGGGAGCCTATGAAATGTGACCCCCTATTCATCTTGGTCTGCCCATTGCGTTCATGTACCTTGCCCCTCCGATCATTTTAAGAAATCAATATCTGTGGGCCGACCCTTTCTGCGAAATGAGCTCCGTCTCACAGGTGCCTTGACTTCGCATCACAACTTCTGAGCGGAGCGTAATAAATCAATAAGGAAACAACGGTAAGGTTTCTTGATCAATGCCGTATCACGAAAGGCAGATGCAGTTTTCCTGGGGTGGCTGAATCAATTGGAAAAATGTGAATACGAAATGCGTCCTCCGAACTTCCATAGGCACACGGCCCAAAACCGGCCGCGTTTCCGTGTTTGACTTACCCTCCGCTAGGTGGCAGGTTGATGCCGCAGATCAAAGGGGCCGACGCAGAGTCTCCAATCCAGGCGTACCTCATCCATGTGGAGGCTGCGTCTCGAGTCCTCTCAGCCGTCTCATTCGTAACGGCTGCTCCGCCCCCGAGACCGTCCGGCAGGGGTGAGGGCGTGAGAAATGGCGCCACTCCAGGCAAATCGCGCCGCTGGGAGGCAACGCTGGCCGGCAGCCAAGGTGCCGACGCAGCGGCATCATTTGCCAATTAATTTGTCATCACGTCGTATTCGGCACTTTTGGTATATCAGTGCAGTGACTTCGCTCGAAATGCAGTTGCATCGTGTTGATCAATCTCATTGTAATTTATTTTTAAAAAGAACAACCCTCGACTATTTTCATCGTATAGTCCTTCTAGGAAGGCAGGAGATTTCTGGGCGGTGTCACTGCTACGACCCCCACAACCGAGAGTGGACGGACAAGGCCTGATCTGCTCGATTTCCTTTTCTGCACTTAAGCGCACGATGACCCTCGGGCTCTTGTCAAACATCATGCATTGTCACCAAGGGCTTCGCGAAATCCCAATGCGTGCCAATAACTATCTAGTTCCACTCCACAGGCCCCTGTGGAGTAGGGCACCGTACTTTCAACAGCGCAATCTGGCCTCGTCACAAGTAGTAGGTAGGCTGCACCGTATTGCAGTTCGGCGCTGCGGTACAGTCTGACCGATAAATGTGTCTGTCCTGATGCGCCTGGCGCCATCTAGCGTGGTTTAACGCGTTTTTTTTGGCACGGGCGGAGAATCGTAGGCTTTTCATGGCCCAACGCCATCCCTAATGTTTTCAAAGCATATACCAACTTTGTATGGATCCCTGTGTGGGAGAATCCAAAACAATCGGACATATCTTTAACTATAGCATGCAAAATACCAGCCATAAATTATTTCATATTTCTCCGACAGGGCTTCGGATCACCAATGTTGATTATTGTTGAGAACAAACATATGCTTAGGAGCAAGCAAAAACCTGTCCCACCACCAAGTGATGCATTCTGTGTAAATTAACCTGACTGCACGTCCGGGCTGCCGTGGTGGGGCCTCAGCATAATTATCTCGCACTGGCTGTTGGTAAACTTATACCTCGGCCACTTAGCGTTCTGCTGTATGAATAATGCCAACTCGCAGTCATAGGTGCACCTGATATTATGTGTCACGTTCCAATTTGCACTGCAGCAAAATGTTTTCCTATTTATGTTATGAAGCATTGTATTGTTCCAAGATGGCAATAGTCCGTGAGCAGATGTTACGAGCTCCCTAAACGGGATCTGGTGGAGGGGGAGGGGGGGGGGGTTGATGTTAATTGTGCTCTTGTACTCGAACTCCGACGTCTTATACATTTTCCTTCCTCATAGACCGCCACCCATAATCAAGTGATCGTGAGTGTACCCCACTCCATCCTCACCGATTGCCCAATGACTACAAGTACCTGCGTTAGCATGAAAATCAAACAAAGAAGTCGCGGCACTCTTATCCAACCGATGGAATACGTTAAGTACGCATAAACGCTATAGCAACATCGAACAACAATACAATGCAATGCAAATACAACCAACAACATGAAATTCCCAAAGTATCCTAAGCAAAGGAGGCAATATGCCTGGACATTCATTCACTCCAAAGGGAAATGAATCCTCCTGATGAAATCACTATTATAACAGCTGGTTGAAAACAATTTGGCGGCAGATATTTCTGGTCAAATATTCATGCAATTTGCTTCGGTGTGCCACTAATTCAGCCGGTTAAGAGCGGGCTTATTGTAATGGCTGTGTGGGTATTTCGTTCCCACACATAGTCCAGACGTGCATACACACACCGGTACACGCGGTTACACACAATGGACATGCACATGCATACATACTGCATGCGCGATCATTGTCGGGTAACTGCACGAAAGTAACGGAAGTAGCGAAGCTTAGAAGGTGGCCCATAGCATCAATAAGCAGTAATTCAATATGCATTCAATATATCAATATGCAGTATATTACAGGGCAGAGGAGTGAAATTTTGTCCCTCAGGAACGCATCGCACTCAACGTACAGAACGACTTGCACCGGATGTTTGTATGAAGGAAGTGGGAGGGTGTAGGTGGGACGTGTTTGTGTAGCAATGGATGTGGTGTCTTGGTCTGACTATGTATATACGTGTGCATATAAATATCATTGAACAGAGCCATTTAGATATACCCCTCGTATTCAAAGTGGACCAAGGTTCACAATTGTAAAGGAAGACGGGTATATGCGACATTGTTTAATCTGCTTTAGCTCTCCTGCCGGATCCTTACGCCCCTATTGGGGTCGGGGGTGCTAAAGACTTCTCCAACTTGAAAGCAAAGTGATGCCCGAGAGAGAGAGAGAGAGAGAGAGAGAGAGAGAGAGAGAGAGAGAGAGAGAGAGAAAGAGAAGATATATTCTGTACGTCCTCGCCGCACGGGGTCCAAAAAATTACCTAAATTTTTAGCTTCGAAGTACTTTTCAGTCACGAAATTGCGGTTTTTCAGAAACAAAAATAGAATTTCGAAAGAAAAAATAAATGCTTGGTAACGACAGAGTTAAAGCGCATGCTATTTGATAGCTAATTGCATGGCGCATATTAAACAACAGCCAAGTGGTCAAACATGGGGAAGAATTGGCAGTAGCCTTCGGCCACTGACCTGACTTCGAACGCAGATCCAGCATACATGTGCACTGTCACAAGCACTGTTAAATTGTAATCATGTGATAGGTTTCATTTTAGGGCATTTTTGCGTGCATGATCCGAAGCAAATCTAAAATCTTTAGAGGACAATAGGCTTCGATGACCTTAACTTTTACTGTGTTTTGACAGTTTTGATTTCACTGGGTGATTTAGGGGGAGCAATGTAAGTTTGATATTTAGGTCGTGAGAACTCGAAATATATAACAAAACAGGAAGACATTAATTGGTTTTCACCGCCTAGTACACTTTATCTTGGCCTCGGCTCAGGTCAGTTGACGGAGGTCAATCAAATTGGAAAAGGAGCTTCTAGAAGAACAGACATATTGCAAAATGAGAATAAAAAAACTGGTCCAAAACTGGTCGTGACATGCGGCCACCAACTATACTTCAAACACAAATCAAAGATATAAGTTGTGTAGGCACTTCCAAATTGTATTCAGGTAGTAAGCTTGACTTATCTGTTCATTTAGACAAGTTTTAGACCCGGAAACATTTTTGGAGGTGAGCTAGGTCAACTCTTGGACCTGAGCTAGGTCAATGACCTTACATGACCCGACATTTAATCGTTTACATCAGACATAAATAATATGACGGAAAAGGTACTGAAAATTGTACTGTGCTGCGCCTCGCCGTTTCTCTCTATCACAGAAAACCTTTAGCGGGGAGAATAAAAAAACTTCCCGATGCCTCGAACCTGTGGGTTAGCATTGCGATCATAGAGTGTTTCAAGCGCTGTACACGATACAATTACCAAAATAAAAGCAAAAATGTGATACACCACTCTCGCATAGACTGGCACTGAGTGCCTAATAAACCTCACCTGACCTGACATTCCACTAAAGTAATTAACTAACGCATACTTGAAATCATTCTAGTGGGAATAGTCAGATATAATTTTGCATTAATGCTGTATAACTATGTGCTGTATTATTGCATTAAACAGCATGTAATCCGTGAGAAGCCAGATGTTTTGCGAAATGCCAGACATTCACTTTACCTGGAGAATAAACCATTCCCCTCAGCTGTTATGAATGGTATATTTTTTTCGCCTATAACCGTGCCAAAAATGCAGTCCCATTTGTTCCTCAACCCTAGCTCAATTAGTCAGAAATGGTAATGGGGTGGCAACCCCTCATCGGTCGGGGGAGGGGGCCGTGTGGGACCCCTCGGCCAGCGAGAGCTAAATCAGGTGTAAAAGACGAGAAACATGGCCATAGACGAGGAGGAGGTTCCAAGGGAATGCGTGCGACTCCAGCCACTAACCATTATTCGACCTGTTGTTCCGGTCCTCTGCACGCAGATACTCATCGGAATATTATCAGGAAGTGCCGCCCAAGCAGGTGATAAATGACCAGCTATTATGCATGACAACGCACCATCCGGGATCTCGAGATGAGTACTCGTACTAGAGAGAACAATGGACTCGGGTTGATGCATTCCCCGGTCGTCTTTTCCGGAGATGCAGCAATGTGTCCCGCTCCTCTCCTCACCTCATATTGCCTGACATGCCTCCAGAGATCAGCGATAAAGCCATTGATTCCACGTACCGCAGCTCACTTCCAATAGTAATCAGTTCCAGCTCAGCTGACGGCAGGCAGCCGGGGGAGGGGGTCGACGCCAACTCCGCTGGACATGACAGCCATCGGCGTGACTGTGTGGCGACAATGTCAGTGTCGCCGCCGCTTCCGGCCTTCAGTACCCCGGCCGTCAGTACCCCGGCCGTCAGTACCCCGGCCGTCAGTACCCCGGCCGTCAGTACCCCGGCCGTCAGCACCCCGGCCGTCAGTACCCCGGCCTTCAGTACCCCGTCCGTCAGTACCCCGGCCGTCAGTACCCCGTCCACCTGTCGACGGTACTGACGGCCGAAATGTTCCAGTCCCTCATGCCGACAGGGCTACTGGCAATAATATTTTCAGTCACTCATATCGAGAGTTGCTGGCAAGACTTAACATCATGAGCTGCTAGTCAGACCCGGTCTGAGGAGCTGCTGGCCAGACCCAATCTGAGGAGCTGCTGGTCAGACCTGGTCTGAGGAGCTGCCGACCAGACCCGGTCTGAGGAGCTGCTGGTCAGACCTGGTCTGAGGAGCTGCCGACCAGACCCGGTCTGAGGAGTTGCTGGTCAGACCCGGTCTGAGGAGCGCTGGTCAGACCCAGTCCAAGGTGCTGCTGGCCAGACTAGGTCTGGGGAGCTGCTGGTCAGACCCGGTCTGAGGAGCTGCTGGTCAAACCCGGTCTGATGAGCGCTGGTCAGACCCAGCCTGAGGAACTGCTGGTCAGACCCAGCCTGAGGAGCTGCTGGTCAGACCTGGTCTGAGGAGCTGCTGGCCAGACCCGGTCTGAGGAGCTGCCGACCAGACCCGGTCTGAGGAGCTGCTGGGTGACCGGACCCGGCCCGAGGAGCTCCCGACCGGACCCGGTCTGAGGAGCTGCCGACCAGACCCGGTCTGAGGAGCTGCTGGTCAGACACGGTCTGAGGAGCTGCCGACCAGACCCGGTCTGAGGAGCTGCTGGGTGACCGGCCCCGGCCCGAGGAGACACCGCCGAGTCGTGTCGGCCGAGCGTCATCAGCTGGTGATAAATGGCCGTCGCAGGCGTCGCCACCCCGTTCGTCGGCCTTATCGCGGTCGTTGGCAGCAGCGCTCGAAGCGGGCCCAATTTGCTAAGCCCAGCCTGTACCCATGAAGCCCGAGCCACAACCGACCCGTCGAGGTTGCTCTCAATGTCGCCAGCAACCAGTTCGGGCCAGTCACAATTTGCAAGATATTCATAGCAATTTCAGGAGTTTGTTGGAACGTGTATCTCGTTCTGTAAGCTATTATTGCTGGCCTTAAAGGCCGGGTTCTCCGACTCTTTTAAATCAAACCTTATTGTCATTAGCGGGAGTATTCCGCTCTATCTCCCTGTCTCCCTCTTTCTCTCTATATATATCTCTCTCTCCCTCTCTTGCTCTCTCTCTCTCTCTCTCTCTCTCTCTCTCTCTCTCTCTCTCTCTCTCTCTCTCTCTCTCTCTCTCTCTCTCTCTCTCTCTCTCTCTCTCTCTCTCTCTCTCTCTCTCTCTCTGTCTCTCTCTCTCTCTCTCTCAACTGTTTAAATAGAATGAATTTTAATTGGAACAACATAAGGAATTGACTTTTTCGAACGCTGTTGCCATATGTATCCCTTGCTCTAATAATTCACATGCATGGCAGGTAGGTAGATTAGGGAGATTCTACTTAACCTGCAAACATCCTTGTCTGTGAATTCTTAGCACGCTTTGATGTGGCCGATGCGTTGAATACGTAAAAGCTAAGGCGTGATATGGCAGAGAGCGTGACGTCAGGTATGATTCGAGAAATGTGCGGTCAGATCGGATCTTTGGAAGGGCCTACCTGCCCATGTATTCAGGTAGGGACTGTGCAGACATTTATGTAAAGATAACCTTCCCTTGGCCATCTTGCAACAATTGTGATTGCTGTTTTTTACTGAACAAGCTCACGCACTTAATTGGTTACGTACTGACTATATAGACATCTGCTTACTTGAACATACATATACATATATATAGGCAATTGACACATATAGTTGATACCGGTCTTCCACACGTGGAGTATTTTTCAATCTTCTAAATATGTACCTCTTGCATCGTTATGGTTGTGCATTGCAAGAAATGATTCCATTTGTGTTTTCCCCAGACCGCAAGCAACTGATTGGTGCATTAAAAAAGAAGATCAAGCATGAAGGGTGTTTGATATCATACAGAAATCCTTGTATATTCATAATGAGATTCTTGTTTGCGATAACGTTGAGACACTAGATCGCAAGAAAATAAGCTTCTAAAAATTTTAGGCACGTAACTGAAACTTACGCTTAATTACCGGGCAATCCTCCAACTCCCTGAGTATTCTAGTCACGCAGCAAGAATAGCCTGAATCGTAGGATAAATTAATCATGATCAATAATTGCGCAAACAGCAAACCAGCCACATAGTGCAGCGTGGTGCATGCAAAATATGCATTTGTGCTGCATCGTCTCCGGTTGAATCACATAAAGTCCAAAAACCACTCACCACGATACGCCCCAAGCTGCAGTATTCTGACCTTACATAGTAATGCTTAGCCTTGCATCCTTCCCACATGCCATCGCCTATCGCATCCTTATTGCTGTTTATCTCACTCATTCCAACGGGCTCGAGAATAGCCACCGTGGTCCGTGAAGGAGTCTGTAGTAAATGCATTGCAAGTATAGATATAATATATTGTAGAGTGTTGGATGACCAACAGAATCGATGCCTCCAAAATACAAATTCCAACCGACAGAGTGCAATGATCTGTGGATCACACCTTAAAGTTGAATGTATGGTAGTATATGATCAGACGTCTCACACATGTAAAATTGCCATAAATTGCTCTGTTAATAACGTTTTTGTCTTCAAGTTAAATGCAATTCCTCTAATATTGTCAACCCTATTACACTCTTCCAGGGATAATTATTAGATATTTATTAATTGCTTTGGCAGAAACAAGATACTTCTTGATGTAGTGAATATACACTTTACATACGCATTTGCCATAAACCCAAATAGCAACAACGTATGACTGGGTTTTAAAATTGTGATGGTTAGTCGTGAATTAAGCTGGAAAATGCCAGAAAGCAGCACCAAAATATGCATCATATCATGACCATTTGCAGTATGTCAACTGAAGTGTTGTTGGAGTTGAGTAATGTATTAAACTTCCAATATTATCTCGATTTTAATTGTCATCGATTAAAACATTGTGCTGATTACGAATCAGTTTACTTAACCTTCATTTCAACAGAAACATTGCAGCAAAAACAGCAAAATTGAAGATCATGCTCCGCCCGGCTTCAGCTCGCTCATCTCTGTAAGATGTGGACCCTCTTCTACCGACACCAAGACCGTGCCACAAGCCCGTGGGGCCTACCAGGACCAATTCGCCCGCTGGCTCTTGGCACCAGTACAGGTCGACTGGACATGACGGCTATTTCCAGCATGTTGTCTATGGGGCTCTCAATGAGCATCACACCACAGGTGAGTACAAACTGATTCCTCACACAGGGAAACGGCGAGGTGGAGTCTCAAATGGTTGATACCGAATGGGAAATCACGTCACTGGTAGCTATCTCACGGCAGAAGATGCTTTCCAAACTATATCTGAGCCTCGGGTATGTCCTATATCCCTCCCCTTCGTATTAAAATGTTAGGTTGCTTGATCGAAGTGTGAGTGGGCGTTTTTATGGCTTCCTCGGAGTGTGGATAGCGTTTATGGAGGCTTGTTTGGAGTGTGAACAGGCGTAAATGGGGTTTGTTTCAGGTGTGAGGGGCGTTGGCTGGGACCCGTTTGGAGTGTGAGCGGGCGTTGGTTGAGCGCTAGCTTGGCGTGCGAACAGCGTTGGTTGGTATTTGCTTGTTGGGTGAGCGGGCGTTGGGTAACGTTTGCTTGGAGTGTGAGCAGGCGTTGGCTGTGACTAGCTAGAAATGTGAGCGGAAGCTGGTTGAGGTTTGTTTGGATTGTGAGCGGTAGTTGGCTGTGACTTGTTTTGAATGTGAGCGGACGTTGGCTGATATTTGTTTGTAGTGTGAGTCTGCGTCGTTGGTTGTTTGTTTGTACTGTGAACGGGCGTAGTTAATGTTTGCTTAGAGTGTGAGCTGACGTCAGTCGATGTTTGCTTGGAGTGTGAACGGGCATTGGTTGAGACATAGCTGGAGTGCAAAGAGACGTTGGGTGGCATTTGCTCGGGGTATGAGCTGACGAAGTTGGTTGATATTTATTTGGAGTGTGAGAGGACGCCGTTGATTGAAGCTTGACCAGGAGTCAAACCGTTACCAGCCGGCTCCCGACAGAGCACCACTGTTCCGGCGATGCTAACAGCTAACAGCTAACAGCAGCGGAAGCCACCGTGACACGTGGAGCTCATGGCGACTGATCGCCACCACCGCGATTGGCTTCCAGGCTATATTATGCCTCTGGAACATTTATCGAGAATCTTCAGCCGTTTCCCTTAGGTGCATTCAAATCAAACACCCCCATGCTAATTAGGTTTCGCAAGCCAGTGAAGCTGAAGGTGTTCATGGCAACAACTGTCACCTATCAGAGGTGACAGTTGCTGACAGTTGTTTACCACGCCATAAGTCGACAGATGTATATCTACACATTAACGTCTCTAGATGAATATCCACAGATGAATGTCGACAAATGAAGATGACAGATGAACATAGGCAAGTTAACATTTTCATGCTTGTGCACTGCCCCCTCTGCCTCGCTGCCCTGCGCCGGACCTAGGCTCCCTATGTCCGCAGAAGAAGCACAGCAGCTGCCACACTCACAAAACACATATTGATGTCGCACGCGGCACAATTATTGTCAAGGCAGCGTAACAAATGATTGTGGCCGCCTAAGGGCACGAAGAAATTGAGCAAGAAATAATCAGAGCGTACCAGTGCTGCCCACTTCCCCTCTCCCGTGCCCATACTTCATCCCGTTCAATATATATACTTCCGACAAGCTGAAGCGAGAGCTCCCAATACTCAGAATCGGGATCAATGTTTCCCAAAGTGAACGCGACCTGCCACATCGTAGTTTATTTGCCAGAGCAATGCCTCGTGGTTTGTGTAGATACCTAGCTGAGACTCTCTACTGCAATTTCTCCAGTGTTCTCAAGTTGTACATTGTACAGTTTCTTCATCTGACCTTTTCTCGGCTCGATAAACAAACTCAAGTCGTGCAGCGTTGTCCCGTTGCTGTAACTACATCGCCATGCTGTGTTGAACAATTAACACAGAAAGAAGACGTTGCAGTATCTAACTTGTTTATTTGTCTGACGAAGTCGTGATGGGCTTAGACAGAACAGTTTGCAATGGAGATGGCCCAGAGTGGTAAAGAAGGGCCAGAGTGGTAAACAAGTGCCAGAGTGGTAAACAAGGGCAGACATGCTATTGGCGTGATCACGACACATTCAAAATGTGCTAGCCAATTTCTAATATATTTTACTCCCGTGGTTGTATCTGTTCATCTTCGATGTCGCGTTGCATAGGTGGGGAACGGGGGACGGAGGGGGGGGGACGAGCAACGGGGTACAGTGCCCCCAGTTAAATCCTGAAAATTAACATTGCCACTAGTATGGCATTGAATGAAATCAATGGCCTAAACATGTTCAGTATTCCTCTTAAATTAAAACGTTTCACCCACATTGCAGGCGTCGCAAACGAGGCTATTATTTGCGTGTTTAAACAGGCTGTCAATATACAAATATGCTTCCACATTTGCAAAAACATCCAAGTATCTTCATTCATATTTTTCTGAATATACGCTGCCCTTGGTGGTGGGTAGGGGAAAGTTAAGCTCATTGAGTATGAGTTGGACAGATTCAATCCACTGGAAGAACATTTACCCTCCAGCTAATATGCTATTTGAATCACTCCAATACTATCCGATGTCGGGGGAATTCGTTTCAAAGTATGACATTTTGCCAACTGATAAACTGTACGGATAGTGATAATTATTGGTCAAAATGAATCGATCATTTCGAGAAGAACATGAGCCTTAGCACGCCGTGGCATGCCATGTCTCCCACTTTAGACCCATGGTGCATCACATTTGCACAAATCTGGGAAAATGTGCAAACCTCAAGTCTGACAATGGTGGGGCAACTTGTTAATTAAGTTAACACTCGCACGTTCGACGGTACGCGCCAACTTCGCCGGTCGGGGGGAGATGTCTGCTCTCCTAAGATATCTAGTACTGTGCTAACTAGCGACAAACGGAAAACGGCGTTGGATAGCTGGTGGCAAGCTCTATCGAAAGTATTTCGGTCATTTTCGCTCAGGTCAAAGTCAGGTCACTGGGTCATCATAGTTCAAATTCGATCAGATCTGGTGGGACTCTCAGATATTAGCACATATCTCGGGACTTACAACAGATAGAAACAAACGGCGAACGATATTCGACAGTCCTTGAAATGTGCTATAGACAATATGCGGTGTGAAGCAGGAATACTTCTCACTCAGAAACTATGACCTCAGGTCAAGGTCATGAAGTAGCCTAGGGAGAGCATGTAATGTATCAATCCACACGTCTTGGTGATACAAGCACAATGACTGTAATTTCAGCCTTCTAGCTCAATGCAGTGCGATATCATGCGCAGAAATGTGCTAGTGATCTAAGGTGACCTCAGATGACCTTGGTGATGTCACTGAACAAAAATGTCAGCGGTAACATTGAGCACAGCTTCCAACTACACGCCACAGCCGTTGTGAGGTCATTCCGAACACAAATATATGACCAGGAAACATTTGTATATTTTTCCGTAGCCCTATAATGGAGAAGCCATAGCCACGACCTGACCTCAGGCCAATGCTACGAAAAAACTCGAGATATATATGATGTTCCCTGATGGGATCATGATGTGATATAAGTTTGAAATCAATCGCTCAATTATTGTACAAGTTCTGCCACCTAGAACTCCATGGGATGTTGGGTCACTTCGCCTGCCCTGGTGTCCTGACCTGAGATGACCCAGGGTTAAAAATGTATGAGGATATGCGGAAAAGACAAATGAGCAACCATGCGAGCTTTGGCCTTGATAACACGATTAGTATGGCGGCAAAATAGGAAAAACCCCAGGGGGCAGATCTGCCCCCCGGACGTGCGCGTGTTAAAAAGCTGACTGAAATCACTATTGATCATGCAGGTCACTGCGAAGTTACAAACGATTTCACAGCATAATTGGTACTCAAACGGTCAGTCGCTTGAAATTGACCTAATCCATAGCACGTGCGTTTCAAGGTCCCTTCTGCCACGCAAGACGTCATTTCAAATCCAAATTTCATTTGAAGTTATCTAGATACGTAAACAACTGCGTGGTCATTACGCGTGGCAAACTTCCTTAACAGCAGCTGCTCTTTGTACATTAGATGGAATCTCATCCTCAGGGAACAAAAACAGCGACGCTTGTGGGATGCTAATGGCCCAGTTCGTTCTTAGTCGCTTAGATTGTTTTTAGTCGTTCAGGTCGTTTTTAGTCGCGTATACCGTTGTTAGTAGTTTGGACTGTTTTTAATCGTATTGGTTCTTCAGTCGTGCGGTTGTTTAGTCGTTTGTAATGGGCGCTGTATAACCACTGCAGTTGATGCACCCTAAAACCCTAATAACTAACTAACTAGTCATTTGTAATAATGTTAGTCGTTTTGCATCGTTTTTAGTCAATATCTGAAACCAACCTTGTTTAAACGGCAGCGCTGCCAAGTAGCTGATCCTCTGAAGGAGCCTCGATCCTCCACCTGAAGCAATCGCACGGGGATTACAGTTGCATCACTAGCTATCAGCTTTGGCACGCGTGAAGACAACGGTATCACACGATTGTTCTTTTGCGTGTGTTTGGAGCGGCACCTGCTTCCTCCCCGATGCTAAATATCCCTGCCCGTGTAGGAGAAATTGTGGAGAAACTGGAAGGATGGGCGGGTACTGAACCTGAGCTGCCTGAGCTACCTGATCTGGAGGGGTGGGCGGCTGCCGTCCGCACACGAATGGGCACATTTTCGCATTGCCGCTGCCGCCTCTCGATTCACCGGCGCCAGCATTTTGCATGCACTTCGAGCAACCCGAAGCGAATCTCACACGCAGACGAGGCCGCCACCCCTCGACCGGCGGCTCGTCCACACGCGCGGCCCGCATACGCCATTATCTGCCGGAGCCGACGTTCCCTCCGCTTGCGGCGCTGGCTCCGCGCCAAGCTGCCGAACAAAGCCGCTCGCGCGCGCGCGCCGCTCGGCGGCGCGAAACACAACCGTGCGCGCGCGAGCCCGCCGTCTCCGTCTCCGTCTCCGTCTCCGTCTCCGTCTCCGTCTCCGTCTCCGTCTCCGTCTCCGTCTCCGTCTCCGTCTCCGTCTCCGTCTCCGTCTCCGTCTCCGTCTCCGTCTCCGTCTCCGTCTCCGTCGCCGTCTCCGTCGCCGTCTCCGTCTCCGTCTCCGTCTCCGTCTCCGTCTCCGTCTCCGTCTCCGTCTCCGTCTCCGTCTCGGTCGCCGTCTCCGTCTCCGTCTCCGTCTCCGTCTCCGTCTCCGTGTCACGCGCGTCGCGCCGGGCGCCGGCATCCGAATAGCGATTTCGGAATTTCACGACATGCCTTTCGGCGCTGGCAATCAATGCTCGGCGGCGGCGGCGGGCGGGCGGACCGGGCCGTCGCCGGCCGTCGCCCGGTGCGCGCATAACCAAGTCCGTTCGCAGATAACGGCGTAGTCCGTCGGAGGCCAGCTCCGCAGGGAGCCATACCGGACCAAGTGACAACTGATAATGAAGTCAGAGGGAGAAAGATAATGCGAGTGTGAGTGTGAGTGTGAGTGTGAGTGTGAGAGTGAGTGTGAGAGTGAGTGAGGGGCAGTGAGAGGCAGTGTGAATGTGAGTGTTTAGTGTGGGTGTTAGGATGAGTGTTAGAGATGAGAAGAATGAGAGATGTAGAATGAGAGGGAGCTTGGGAATGATAATCAATGTGGGAGTGAGAGTGAGTGTGTGAATGAGGATGAAGTAAGAGTGGGTGTGAGAGTGAGTGTTAGAGAGTGAGAATGAGTGTGAGAGTGTGAGAGTGAGAGTGAGAGTGAGTGAGAGAGAAAGACCCCAGACCCCGGGCCAGAGATCAGAGGTCCGGGATCCGAGACCATTTCAAAAGTTCCCGACATGAGCGGAGTCTCGTCGCGGTCACACCGTGACGCTTTGCGTCACGGTGTGACACGGTTTTGCGTGCTGAAACGGCAGCCACTGCTGGTAGCTCCGATTGGCGCACACTCGCCCTTCGCCCCTCCATCCCCATCTACCCCACACGAACAGTTGTCGGCCGAGCTCATAAAGACGGATCGAGCTCGGCCGAGACAACGCTGTCCATCCAGCCACGCGGCCACTCGTGCAGCCAGATCACGTCGTGACATCAGCCGTCCAGTAGCCAATCAGGGGCTGCCACAGCTCATAAGTCGGATCGCCCGCGACGAACGACTCAATACCGTCCAAACTCGTACACTTAAGGCACAGTTTAGCGCTCTTGTCGCTGGCTGACCAATGGGCTCACCAGCTCCATTTCACTTCGGAGTACAGTGCTATACCATAAATACTTTAATGCTATAAATCGGTGAGAAAGGGGATGGTAGGAAGTAGCAGCAAGCAGTAACCAGAGTTAGTGTTTATTATGGCAAGTATGTCGCCGAATTCTGGCTATCAGCAGTGTCACTCAAGTTTGAGCACACCAAATATATATACCACCATTTATGCTTGATTCTTATCGACAATGTAACGGTGGTGATAACATTATGCAACGACCAAACGATAGTTTCTATTAGCCGATACTTTATTTTAGCATCCTGACATGTCATCTGTATCACTGACTAGTATCGAAAACACGGCACAGTGATGTCTCATCCATATGTGCACATCTGCACATATATGAGCATACTTGATATAGCATGCACTCCGAAAACGGCATTGATAATTAAGTTGGCATAAAGATAAAGTTTGTATACACAGAAAACCTGTGTGTACCGAGTTTATTTGTAACAGCATTGCAGGTGCATTTACACCTGAAATACTTTTCTGTGCGCAAGACTAGTATTTCTGGGCAAGGTGTGTGAAAAGTTTGTCTTATGTTACTGTCAAGCATAGTACGCAAGGAAACACTTCGTCTCATAATTACATCATCTTCAAAGCAAAAATGACCTAAAAAGACATGGCTTCCGATGCTTCCGGAGACCCAGTTTCCTATGCAATGCTGTAGAATGCTAAACCATTGCAACGGAAACTGGGACGCTCTGAAGATTTGATTCCCCACACATTGCCGACAAGACATGGAATTCTAAAATTTGCATCAACTCGTCTCTAGAAGACATCAGACCGCCAAGCCGGTGTCGCGTCTCTATTCCACCACACGATGTGGGCGCATCTATGACGCGTTTCGACGCCAGAACTGCATTGAGCGATGCTTGCGGCATGCTGAACTATAACTTGAACCGTCCTGCCCGGCTTGGACGTGGGTAACTGGGCGCTGTGTCTGCGTGGTTGCTGTGTTTGGACGCTGTGGCACGACTGTACCTGGTGGTCTGGTCGCTGCCTCGAATCTCACCTCGGCAGCGACACGCAGAGGTGCAGCCAGGGGGGGGGGGGGGCGACCACCTCCCTTGTAAATGAAAAACGTACTAGATGCACAGAAGAATTTTGGTGATTTCTACCACCCAAAATGATATATTTTTGGCGTAATTTGCGCGTCGAAAACGTACCCTATTTCATGCCATTTTCCGGTCGGGCAACTCTTTTACGAAATTCTGGGTACACCACTGGCGCCACGCCACCGCCCGAATATCGCCACATTGGAGTGCAGGTCCGCGGTCGGCACCGCCACCGATGGTCGTCCCGCATCGCCACCCGACGCGGCTCGCCCGGCGCCGTCATCTGCCACACCTGCTGCCGTGCGTCGGGCGGCTCACGGCTATTGGCCAGCCGCCGGCCGCGCATCGCTTCTCTGGTCCGGCTGGCTGTGCTGTGGTCACTGCAACGCCTACTGTGGGGTCGCCGCTGACCGCCACCGGCCGTGTCCTGCTGTGTGGTCACCACCGGCCGTGTCCTGCTGTGTGGTCACCACCGGCCGTGTCCTGCTGTGTGGTCACCGCCGGCCGTGACCTGCTGTGTGGTGACCACCGGCCGTGTCCTGCTGTGTGGTCACCGCCGGCCGTGTCCTGCTGTGTGGTTACCACCGGCCGTGTCCTGCTGTGTGGTCACCACCGGCCGTGTCCTGCTGTGTGGTCACCGCCGGCCGTGTCCCGCTGTGTGGTCACCACCGGCCGTGTCCTGCTGTGTGATCACCACCGGCCGTGTCCTGCTGTGTGATCACCACCGGCCGTGTCCTGCTGTGTGATCACCACCGGCCGTGTCCTGCTGTGTGGTTACCACCGGCCGTGTCCCGCTGTGTGGTCACCACCGGCCGTGTCCTGCTGTGTGGTCACCGCCGGCCGTGTCCTGCTGTGTGGTCACCACCGGCCGTGTCCTGCTGTGTGGTCACCACCGGCCGTGTCCTGCTGTGTGGTCACCACCGGCCGTGTCCTGCTGTGTGGTCACCACCGGCCGTGTCCTGCTGTGTGGTTACCACCGGCCGTGTCCCGCTGTGTGGTCACCACCGGCCGTGTCCTGCTGTGTGGTCACCGCCGGCCGTGTCCCGCTGTGTGGTCACCACCGGCCGTGTCCTGCTGTGTGGTCACCACCGGCCGTGTCCTGCTGTGTGGTCACCGCCGGCCGTGTCCTCTGTTGACCGCTTCTGCTGTGGTCACCACCGGCCGCGTTTGGTCACCACCGGCCGTGTCCTGCTGTGTGGTCACCACCGGCCGTGTCCTGCTGTGTGGTCACCACCGGCCGTCTCCTGCTGTGTGGTCACCACCGGCCGTGTCCCGCTGTGTGGTCACCACCGGCCGTGTCCTGCTGTGTGGTCACCACCGGCCGTGTCCTGCTGTGTGGTCACCACCGGCCGTGTCCTGCTGTGTGGTCACCACCGGCCGTGTCCTGCTGTGTGGTCACCGCCGGCCGTGTCCCGCTGTGTGGTCACCACCGGCCGTGTCCTGCTGTGTGGTCACCACCGGCCGTGTCCTGCTTGTGGTCACCACCGGCCGTGTCCTGCTGTGTGGTCACCACCGGCCGTGTCCTGCTTGTGGTCACCGCCGGCCGTGTCCTGCTGTGTGGTCACCACGGCCGCTGTGTGGTCACCGCCGGCCGTGTCCTGCTGTGTGGTCACCACCGGCCGTGTCCTGCTGTGTGGTCACCACCGGCCGTGTCCTGCTGTGTGGTCACCACCGGCCGTGTCCTGCTGTGTGGTCACCACCGGCCGTGTCCTGCTGTGTGGTCACCGCCGGCCGTGTCCTGCTGTGTGGTCACCACCGGCCGTGTCCTGCTGTGTGGTCACCACCGGCCGTGTCCTGCTGTGTGGTCACCACCGGCCGTGTCCTGCTGTGTGGTCACCACCGGCCGTGTCCTGCTGTGTGGTCACCACCGGCCGTGTCCTGCTGTGTGGTCACCACCGGCCGTGTCCTGCTGTGTGGTCACCACCGGCCGTGTCCTGCTGTGTGGTCACCACCGGCCGTGTCCTGCTGTGTGGTCACCACCGGCCGTGTCCTGCTGTGTGATCACCACCGGCCGTGTCCTGCTGTGTGGTCACCACCGGCCGTGTCCTGCTGTGTGGTCACCACCGGCCGTGTCCTGCTGTGTGATCACCACCGGCCGTGTCCTGCTGTGTGGTCACCACCGGCCGTGTCCTGCTGTGTGGTCACCATCGGCCGTGTCCTGCTGTGTGGTCGCCACCGGCCGTGTCCTGTGTGGTCACCACCGGCCGTGTCCTGCTGTGTGGTCACCACCGGCCGTGTCCTGCTGTGTGGCCACCACCGGCCGTGTCCTGCTGTGTGGCCACCACCGGCCGTGTCCTGCTGTGTGGTTACCACCGGCCGTGTCCTGCTGTGTGGTCACCGCCGGCCGTGTCCTGCTGTGTGGTCACCACCGGCCGTGTCCTGCTGTGTGGTCACCACCGGCCGTGTCCTGCTGTGTGGCCACCATCGGCCGTGTCCTGCTGTGTGGTCACCACCGGCAGTGTTCTGCTGTGTGGTCACCACCGGCCGTGTCCTGCTGTGTGGTCACCACCGGCCGTCTCCTGCTGTGTGGTCACCACCGGCCGTGTCCTGCTGTGTGGTCACCACCGGCCGTGTCCTGCTGTGTGATCACCACCGGCCGTGTCCTGCTGTGTGGTTACCACCGGCCGTGTCCTGCTGTGTGATCACCACCGGCCGTGTCCTGCTGTGTGATCACCACCGGCCGTGTCCTGCTGTGTGATCACCACCGGCCGTGTCCTGCTGTGTGATCACCACCGGCCGTGTCCTGCTGTGTGGTCACCACCGGCCGTGTCCTGCTGTGTGGTCACCATCGGCCGTATCCTGCTGTGTGGTCACCACCGGCCGTGTCCCGCTGTGTGGTCACCACCGGCCGTGTCCTGCTGTGTGGTCACCACCGGCCGTGTCCTGCTGTGTGGCCACCACCGGCCGTGTCCTGCTGTGTGGCCACCACCGGCCGTGTCCTGCTGTGTGGTTACCACCGGCCGTGTCCTGCTGTGTGGTCACCGCCGGCCGTGTCCTGCTGTGTGGTCACCACCGGCCGTGTCCTGCTGTGTGGTCACCGCCGGCCGTGTCCCGCTGTGTGGTCACCACCGGCCGTGTCCTGCTGTGTGATCACCGCCGGCCGTGTCCTGCTGTGTGGTCACCACCGGCCGTGTCCTGCTGTGTGGCCACCATCGGCCGTGTCCTGCTGTGTGGTCACCACCGACCGTGTCCTGCTGTGTGGTCACCACCGGCCGTGTCCTGCTGTGTGGTCACCACCGGCCGTGTCCTGCTGTGTGGTCACCACCGGCCGTGTCCTGCTGTGTGGTCACCACCGGCCGTGTCCTGCTGTGTGGCCACCACCGGCCGTGTCCTGCTGTGTGGCCACCATCGGCCGTCTCCTGCTGTGTGGTCACCACCGGCCGTGTCCTGCTGTGTGGTCACCACCGGCCGTGTCCTGCTGTGTGGTCGCTGGCGCGCTCTCTCTCTCTCCATAGCTCGTTTTGTATAGTTGCTCACTTTACATCTTTTTTGTCATGGTGGCACGTCGAACAATCCACAACTATAAGCTTTGACGCTGATGCTGTTGGCTATACGCACGGTGGAATTGATATTCTAACTACCTGTACACCTTTGACAAGTGTTCTTTATGCATTGCTTATTTTGGAGTAAAGTTGTGCGACAGAACCATTCCCAATATTTCCATTGATAAAATCTTGCGAGTGAGCATGAATATGTTCTGGAGTATTTTTGCTCTCTCTATCTCTCTCTCTCTCCCTTCCTCTCTCTAGCTCTCTCTCTCTCTCTCTCTCTCTCTCTCTCTCTCTCTCTCTCTCTCTCTCTCTCTCTCTCTCTCTCTCTCTCTCCATGCATATTCTCAGTGGACGACACAGATTGCTTCGGATTTTTTTTTTTGTACTGCGAATTGTAGGTGGAATAACTGACAAACCGTTTATACAGTGGGATGTCAATGCAGTCATTTTCAACAGAGCTCAAATTAAATGCAGCCATTCATCGCTCTACATTGTGATGTGGGATTCCAACGATGGACGTTTGTTCACTGGTCTTGTATAGGCTTGTAAAGTGCTATGCAATTTTCAGTCCGTGGACGAGGCGAAAAGGAATCTCCGAGCCGGACAAAATACAATGTGAGACAAAGAAACGATTTAATGAGAAAAAAAAAGTCGCCAGCTGATGCGCTAGGACAGGACAAAGAGATGCGGTGAAAGGCATGATATAGATCCATCTTTGCTGTTCAGAAATACCGCAGACATATTTCGTTCTCTGTTAGTCGACTTTCCAGGTCGGGTCAAAAAGGTCAATGTCAGGGCGCAGTCGACCATCCACCTCCGATGTAGTTTTCGGACCCCAATCGTACATAAAAGCAATGTCGTGCTTCATTGCTCATGGTATGTAAACTGCAGACCTAGTCTAACACAAATGACACGTGCAAAAGTTAACTGTACTGTAGGTATCTGTTGAACTGCATCATGGGCTGTTGAAGCTTGAAATTATAGCGGTTTGAAAAGGATAAAATGAGTGACCCCAAGTGAAAGCCGAGTATTTTCCACCATTTTTAGACGTAAAACCATTCCCCTTGCTTTGCATTTTTTAATCAAAATATACCACTAATAATGATATCGAATTAAAGGTACCTAGCCACATCCGAAATGAAATCGGCGTGAACAAATTACCCCAACCTAGCCAATTCTAGGTCAAATTGTATGTGTTCATGCACCGTTTAACACGCGCCTGGAGGGGGGAGGGGGCGAAATCCGCCCACCCATCCTGTTTTTCGTAGATAACTCCAGATTTTACCGGCCGATATACGTCATTGTTTGTGTACCTGCCTAGAAAAGAACGGCACGTTGTTTAAAGTAAGAAAAACGAAAATCGATCGAAAATTTTTCGAGTTAGAGGTCAGTAAACTCCAAAAAAATGATCAGCGCCAGACCACAAATATCGGCGCTGATGCGCTTCCCGTATATCGTCAAAAAGGAAGTGTTCTTGGCAACACTACCGGCTTGATTGATGTGTATTGCTATGCTACATTGTTCCAAAGTCATGTCAGGTCACCGAGTTCAAGTCAGGTCAAGTTCATGACAGGTTAACACACGCCCTGGAGGCGTGGATGGTGAAATCCACCCACCCCTCCGATTTTTCGTACACAACTCCATATTCTACTGGCCGATATTCACCATGTTTTCCACACCTGCTTAGAAATGACCGGCGCATTGTTTAAAGAAAGAAAAATTAAAATCGTCCGAAACGTTTTTAAGTTATGGGCCGTTAAATTTTTTTTTAAATCAAAGCGCCAGACCACAAAAATCTGCGCTGTTGCGCTTCCCGTATATTGGCAAAAGGGAAGTGTTTTTGACAACACTAGAGGCTTGGTTGAAGCATATTGTTATGCTATATAATTTAAAAGTCATGTTAGGTCGCCGAGGTCATCAAGACAGGCTAATGGAACCAAGCATGGACAACTGGAATGTTGTCATAAATGGAAATGACTGTCATGCGATTGACGTCACTTTGCATGTTACTCCCTACACATCGTACTGTTTGTCATTGTGTGCTTAAGCGCTTCTATACTTTATTCATGTATTTCACTCCTTTCTTTGCGAAGCCGATTGTGTCGAACCGCCCAACGGGGCGGTAAGGTGGGCAGCCCGGTTCCGTAACTGGAGCAGGTAATGACCTAATAAAGTGCTCCTATATAGGTGACCTGAGGTCAAATGGCGGATCTGGCATATGCATTACATCATTAGAATGTCCAAAATATCATTAATCCCAATTTTTGAACATTTAAATACAATCACAGCGATCAATACCAATGACAAGCCAAGCCACGCAAAACCAGAAAATTTTGCTATTTTGACCTCATTTGACCTTGGAGATATTAACCTAAGGTCACAAAATTTGTGCACAATAGAGTTAACTATCGTTCCCAACCACCCTGCGAGTTTTGTTGCTCTAGCCTTAATGGGAGCCGAGATCTTAGGGGGCGTAATCCGCCCGCCCCCCCTCCAATGCGCGTAATTTTCAGAGGCCCTCCAGGGCGCGTGTTAAGAATGCTTCGCCAAATGTACATCGCGTTATAATTCTGACAGATTCAGGAGCGATTTTCCTGCCATTCATGTATGATATTTTGGTATACCAGTATATCTGGGAGCGATTCTCAAACGTTTTTCATAAGTCTACTTTTTGTTCCCTAGTCGAAAATGTGCGTAGTGCACATTCTCAGACATCCACACCGGCTATGTGCACACGGTGAGACTACCGCGACTTTTCGGGCCCGGTGAACAGAGGACCGCTCCGGTGAACAGAGGACCGCTCAGATGAACAGAGAACCGCTTCGGTGAATAAAGAACCGCTCCGGTGAACAGATGGCCGACCCGGTGAACAGAGGACTGCTGCGGTGAACAGAGGACTGCTACGATGAACAGAGGATCGTTCCGATGAGCAGAGGATTGCTACGATGAACAGAGCACCGCTCCGGTGGACAGAGGACCGCTCCGGTGAACAGAGAACCGATCTGGTGAACAGAGGGCCGACCCGGTGAAAAAAGGACTGCACCGGTGAACAGAGGACTGCTCCGGTGAACAGAGGACTGCACCGGTGAACAGAGGACTGCTCCGGGAAACAGAGGACTGCTCCGGTGAACAGAGGACCGCTCCGGTGAACAGAGGACTGCTCGGGCGACACGAGGTGAGGCCGTGCCCTCAGGACGTGCTGCCTGACCGCAGGTCTGCTTGGAGGCAGATTGGGCCCTTGAACCCGATACCACGGGCGATGACAAGGCAGACTTAATCCCGCGGCAGAATGCACATTGCCCTGTTGCTGCCATCTCTTCGGTGGGATGTGGAAGCCGGGCGACGTCGGGCGTCATGAGCGGACATAATACCGGTGGTACCGCTCTGGTGGTGGGTTTGTGAAGGAACACCACTAGAGTCGGTTTGTTGTGATTAGTGTCATGTTCTAGTTTCTACAGAAGGTGCAAATATTTTTCGATGGTTAAACTTGAAAAAAAAACATTTGGACAAGCTCTCTTATGAGGTGTAGTTCATTTTATTATAAAACAATTTCACCCTGTCACTTCGGCCTCAAAGTGAAATGGGAGCAATTGGTCACTAAGGTAGTTGTAATAAAATTGCGTCGTACAGCTTCTATCCAATGTGCTGACAATTTCCAATGTTCTTAGCTATGCGAAAATCGAGTGTGCTATATCTGGATATAATTTTAGGCAGTTTCCATGAAGTTTGTAAACCTGCCATTTTGGCACTAATTTCCAGGATTTGAATCCCACTATCAGATTGTGTTCATCTAAATTGTATATTAGATGCCATACAGGACCGAATTCATTTTCAATGGTGTGAAATAAACTGACACAAAATCAGCTGCCTTCTGATGTCATAGTCGAATTTTATAAAATTTGACGCTGCCCTTTTCCAGTTGTGTCATGAAGCGTTCAGGCATTATTGAGGTCCTGGCCTGGATCGATGTGCATCAAGTGCCGACATCTGCTGCCTTGAAGACCTGTGGAGCCACCTAGGCGTCGCAAAAAAAATCGAGCCTTACTCAATGCCAAGCAACCTCGGATATACCGAGCCAAAATTGTGTAAGGGAAATTCACGGTTGAAGATTCATTCTTTCCATTCAACGCCAATGAGCATGACGTTATTCGGCTCCAAAACCAATGGTGCCGGAAAGCATGTCAGCTACATCGCCTATCGTTTCATGGATGAAAAATTTGCTTGTAACTCTGGCGTTGGCACCCATTAATGTCCAGGGAATGGTTCATGACCCACCACCACCAATGGCGGTCGGTCGCCGCAAGCCGCGGGCGTCGCTGCCTATGGCGTATGAATACCAGAATATAGTTTCAGACGATGCTTCACAAGGTAACAACATGTGCAATATATCAGTGTGGGTGGCAATGAAATTGGAATATAAGGGCAAGCCAAATTCAATAAATGCACTTTGCATCATATTTTATGAAGACAGAGTCTCATAAATTATAGCTATATTCCTTGCTTACACGTTAGCGAGCATCCAGGCTCGCTTCTCGCAGGCGCATATTTCTGAGTTCTTAAGTCGCACCAGCAACCCACCTGTTTTTTCCTTTCATTGGGGATCCCTCGATGTCCGCATTATTATTGCTTCTGACGGTTAA
This sequence comes from Imbricaverruca yamaguchii, assembly GCA_034440575.1. Classification (NCBI taxonomy): domain Eukaryota; kingdom Metazoa; phylum Arthropoda; class Thecostraca; family Neoverrucidae; genus Imbricaverruca; species Imbricaverruca yamaguchii. Next base: position 3,679,265 of record JAOTOL010001663.1, read on the forward strand.
TGAAGACAAGGTCTGATTGAAGTCAGATTTTAATCACGCCCCATCCCTAGCACTCGGCGAACTAGCCGACTACACTAACGAGGTGACATGTTCCGAAACATTGTCGACCACAAGCCAGTGGCGGGATTATTTACTGCGAATATACGCCGGGGAGCTCCTTGCATTTAACCCGTCCCCTTCTCGGGAGGGGGGGTGTGATATGCGCCCCCATACGTTTTTACGTGGGTAATGAAAGAACGGCGCGGAGTAGCGCATCGAAATTTCGCATACCTTTCCCTACGTCACTGTTGCCTGTTATGTGAACATTTTGAGGTCCGGTCATTTAGAGTGAACGAGTTAACCAAGGTCAAGTGAGGTCACCTCCAGAAATGTTCGAAACAGTCGCCGGGCCTTAACGGACAAAGATATTTTAATGCAACTTTTAGCATTTGCTTACCTTTAGGGATGAATTAATACGCACCAGAGAAATGTTTTGCTTATTTTTAATGACAATGACAAGTCAGTTGTGAAAACATAGACGTCATTTATTTGTTTGGGAGAATACAAAATGTTCTGGATAGTTTTTGGCCCTACTTGTCGAGTGCTTTCCAATGACACCTCTTTCGTTTTCGTGCGACGCTTAGTTTGGAGATTAGAGTGGGGGTTAGCAACCCTATTCCGAGATTCTTTTGTCTGTCCTGACGGACTAAGTTGTTCGCATTCCCCGATTGTTTCCATTGTCTTCCGAATCGGCTCCAGCATTGTGTCTGTACCCATCTGTCCCATATTAATTAATGGCCGTGCTTAATATCATCCTATCTATTTCTATCCGCATTATAACATTTATATCCGCTCTGAAATTTGGTGGTTGCCAACGAGCACCGACTGCTCCTAGCACTTACTGGACCCAGAACTGATAGCACCGACTGCTCCTGGTACTGACTGAACCCATAACTGAAAACAATGACTGGTCCCAACACTGACGACACAGACTGGTCTCAGCACTGATTGATCCCAGCACTGACAACACCGACTGCTCCTAGCACTGACTGGACCCAGAACTGACAGCAATAACTGGTCCCAGCACTGTCAGCAATGATTGAGCAATGACTGGTCCCAACACTGACGGCACAGACTGGTCCCAACACTGACGGCACAGACTGCTCCCAACACTGACGGCACAGACTGGTCCAAACACTGACGGCACAGACTGGTCCCAACACTGACGGCACCGACTGCTCCTAGCACTGACTGGACCCAGAACTGACAGCAATAACTGGTCCCAGCACTGTCAGCAATGATTGAGCAATGACTGGTCCCAACACTGACGGCACAGACTGGTCCCAACACTGACTGTACAGACTGGTCCAAACACTGACGGCACAGACTGGTCCCAACACTGACTGTACAGACTGGTCCAAACACTGACGGCACAGACTGGTCCCAACACTGACGGCACAGACTGGTCCCAACACTGACTGTACAGACTGGTCCAAACACTGACGGCACAGACTGGTCCCAACACTGACGGCACAGACTGGTCCCAACACTGACTGTACAGACTGGTCCCAACACTGACGGCACAGACTGGTCCCAACACTGACGGCACCGACTGCTCCTAGCACTGACTGGACCCAGAACTGACAGCAATAACTGGTCCCAGCACTGCCAGCAATGACTGAGCAATGACTGGTCCCAACACTGACGGCACAGACTGGTCCCAACACTGACTGAACCCAGCACTGACAACACCGACTGCCTCCAGCACCGACACCACTGACAGCACTGACAAACTGTCAGCACAGCATTGACAGTGCCGCGACAGACAGCAGTTTCGTTTCAGCTCATTATCCAAGCGCAAAGGACATACATGTCCTACGTTGAATCCAGCACAGTCACCATGCCGGGTAATGGTCGGGCAACGCATACGGACCAGCCCGCCAACCGACCCAGGCCGTAAAACCGGAACATAAGAACGTCGTTCCTGTCGACATCAGTACCCTAGCCTGGCAGGCTTCGCCTGTCTGCAGAACGAAGGCCGCCCAGCAGCAGCGGAGCAGGACTGAGCCGGGGACAGCACGTACAGTCAGCCGGATATGGTTTTCCGGCGATGACGTCACAGCCGGCTTCCGGGGCGTGACGGCCTCAGTCAGATCCGAGTTGGCATAGCGTGTGCATTGTTCGACTGTCGACCGAACGATCAGGACGCAGCCGAAGGCCATGTTGGAGAGGAAAATAAGAAGAAGAAGAAGAAGCAGAAGAAAGGAAGAAAAAGAAGAAAAATATACAATTTAAATAAACAACGAAAAGGAAAGAAGGGGAAGGCGTTACACGCGCCTCTGGTGGAGAAGTTTGGAACTGTTATCATTGGTACTGAAAGGCGTAGATGACACAGGTGTAGACTTTTGAACATAATTGGGAGGACACAAAGCATGATGGCAATAGGGATTGGGCAGGCCCAAACAATTACGACTGGGCATACCACATATGATCCCATGTTAACAGTTGAAAATACTGGGGAGTAAGGCTAACATTGAGGGTGCTGGGTGTTCTCCCACAATAATACAAAGCCACAATCCTGGTAAATTGGATACAATATGAGTAAATCCTGGCGTGCACGAGAGATTATGAGGATCTGTGTTCTCTTTCTAACAAATAATTCGCACCAGAGGGCCTCTCACCTAACGCGAGTCGGAGAGGTGGGAGGACTCTGGCATACCCATAGTATCTCGGCAACTACGAAAGCTAGAAACACAAAACTCGGAAAGAAAATTACGGCCGTACTGATCTCTCAGCAATATAAATTGTACGACCATAGGTCAATGCCATCACGATTAAATTGAGGTCGACCGATCGGCCGGCATGTCGCGCCGCCGCGTCACACCGCCAACGGCACATTTGTGGCGGCGCCGCCGCGCCACACCGCCAACGGCACATTTGTGGCGGCGCCGCCGCGTCACACCGCCAACGGCACATTTGTGGCGGCGCCGCCGCGCCACACCGCCAACGGCACATTTGTGGCGGCGCCGCCGCGCTACACCGCCAACGGCACATTTGTGGCGGCGCCGCCGCGCTACACCGCCAACGCCTTTGTGGCGGCGCCGCGGTCACACCGCCAACGGCACATTTGTGGCGGCGCCGCCGCGCTACACCGCCAACGGCACATTTGTGGCGGCGCCGCCGCGCCGCCAACGGCCGTGGGGCACACCGCCAACGGCACATTTGTGGCGGCGCCGCCGCGTCACACCGCCAACGGCACATTTGTGGCGGCGCCGCCGCGCCACACCGCCAACGGCACATTTGTGGCGGCGCCGCCGCGCCACACCGCCAACGGCACATTTGTGGCGGCGCCGCCGCGTCACACCGCCAACGGCACATTTGTGGCGGCGCCGCCGCGCTACACCGCCAACGGCACATTTGTGGCGGCGCCGCCGCGCCACACCGCCAACGGCACATTTGTGGCGGCGCCGCCGCGCCACACCGCCAACGGCACATTTGTGGCGGCGCCGCCGCGCCACACCGCCAACGGCACATTTGTGGCGGCGCCGCCGCGCTACACCGCCAACGGCACATTTGTGGCGGCGCCGCCGCGCCACACCGCCAACGGCACATTTGTGGCGGCGAAGCCGCGCTACACCACCAACGGCACATTTGTGGCGGCGCCGCCGCGCCACACCACCAACGGCACATTTGTGGCAGCGCCGCCGTGCAACACCGCCAACGGCACCTTTGTGGCGGCCGGTCTGCGGCCGACTGGTCGACTTTACACCCGCGAAGCCCCTATGTTTACCAGCGTTTTCACAGATTATTTACTGTCAAAGGGTAATCGCCGCACGGCGCCGTGTCCACAAACAATTCATAAGGTGCCTGTGCGAAGCACTCCTATCAGCATACAGACAATCTGAGGAACACTGGCGCTACACAATACGAACAGCACGCCAAAACTGTTGGCAGTCTTTTGTCTCTCATGTTCACCAATACCGGTAAAATATGTGACCTGATGAAGCGTTTCAATCTGGAACGCCCACCACCAGGCTCCTTCCCCAGCTGACTGAAAGGACAACACATCACTGACCCATAAGTCGTAGACCACTTCAAACTACACTACGCCAACGTATCTTGCAACAACATCTACGACACTACTATAGTAAGCGCCTTAAATGCCCTTGTTACTCGTTTACTATGCACTAATTACACCTTGCCCTCAGCAAGTGTGGAAACACATCGGTTGGGCCGGACAACATACATTACCAGTTTCCCAACCGTTTTAGTAAAAACTCCATAACTTTCCTACTAGCGGCAAAATATAAACTGTGCCAAAGCAACATGTTTACCGCATCCTGGCGGGAGAAAGTAGTCATTCTATTTCCAAAGCCGCACAAATATTACTCCACCCCAAAAGGTTATAGACCAATCTCACTTACTAGCTGTGCTAGTAAGTGAGACTTACTAGTTGCGCTAGTAAGTGAAACTTATTAGTGAGACTTATAGTCCTTACTAGAAAAAGAAAAAAAAAAAATTAGTAATATAAACAAAGGTTTTGTCTTTAAAAAAAACTCAAAAAATAAAAAAAAATTAAATATTTTTAAAAAAATATAAAAAATATAATTTAAAATTAAAAAAAAAAAAAAAAAAAAAAAAAAAAAAAAAAAAAAAAAAAAAAAAAAAAAAAAAAAAAAAAAAAATATTATATAATATTTAAAAAAAAAAAAAAAAAAAAAAAAGGATAAAAAAAAAAAAAAAAATAAAAAATTTTTTATTATTGAATTTCTTCATGGTCTGTTCTGATGCGTTTTGTGTTTAGAAAACACCTAAACCTGTTGAGTCTGATAGGGTCACCATCAAGTTAGTCTATTTTAGTACAGATGATGCACTTTTTTGCATTTTAGTGCAGCTTCCAGCGTCAAAAATCAACTACGGATAATCTCATCAGACTTAGTACCATGAGCATGACTCTTTGCTGCTGTCTTTCTGAAAGTAGTGCTACCTGCAATACCAGGGAAAAAAACTTAAAAATTTATGGGGTACCTTTTAAAAACCCCTTAAAAAAAAAAAAAAAAAAAAAAAAAAAACCCAAAAAATTCAAACACACAACAGTAGCAACCTACTTTTTTGACATCATCTGCCGACTATTCGATCCGAACTACGTAAATATCCAAGTCCGTGCCTTGTTTGGCTTTTTTAAATGACATCAATAAATCAAATCTTTCACTAAGATAGGCCTACGGTCGGATCACATGGACCACATTTGCTAATTTCTCATTGTAGAAAAAAAACTTTTACTTCTAGCAGCTTTGTTTCGCTGGTTTTTTTTATACGCCTTTAGAAACAGGACCATTTGAGGTCCGATTAATTTTTTTTTGCGGCAGTGTCATATCAAGCACCACAACTCAGGAGCAGGGCCTGGCGCAGGGGAGCGTGCTCTCATCGAGCCTCTTCATCATCATGATCAACTTGCTGACCACACAGACACTCCACTTCAATGCTCACTTTTCGCGGACGACATAGCAATTTGAACAACATTACCATTTTCCCTTAAAGCTGAAAAACATTCAAGCAGGACTAGACCACATTGCAAAGTGGTGCAAAACCTTGGGCTTCAACTTGTCTGCAGACAAATCGGCCGCCGATACGTATAGTTGTCTGCACCCACATCCAAAACTCCAACACGTGAAAAGCTTTGAGTTTTTAGGAGTGCATTTAAACGAAAAACTCAGATTCAACATCCACATCTCCTCCATCTCGAAGCGATGCGCGAAGCGCGTCAACATACACCGTAAACGTGCAGGCATCCACATCACTACTGCGACTGTACACATCAATCATAGGACCCATCCTATAATACAACAGCATCATTTTTGCAACCATTTCAGCAAGTCAGAGACGAAGGTTATAAATCATCCAAAACGGCTGCACCAGAGCAGCCACAGGTGCCCTCAGCACCACACCGATAGCCAATCTTCTAGTGGACTCAAAGACGCCCCCACTCCACTTCACGAGGACACAACAGCTGTGCCATTACTACATCAAAATCAAATCCATTAAAAATCATCCGGCACAGCGCTGCTCTGCTCCTGACAGATAAGACAAGAACCGATTTGGGCGCAAACTTCCACTACATAGCGTTCAAATTGTCATGACTCTCTCAGATCTTAACGTCACAATGCCATCCACTGTAGCTCGACCGCCCACTAGGCCATTCTGGACGTTCAGTCAAACAAAGGTCGAGTACTTGGTCTCGGAGAAGAAATCTACTATCACATTGGCGAAAATTATTGGTGTCTTCCACAAGTTCGCCGATGACAACAATCACAAATCACTCGTATTTACGGATGGGTCGAAACACGAGGCTAAGGTGGACATGGACATCACTGGACCAGGCTCAGACTTTCCAAGCATCTGCAGGATAACTTCTCCATCTACTCCGCTGAAGTAATGGCCATTCTGACCGCTATCTCCTTCTCATGAGGCGTAAAGCTAGAAACGTAGTAATTTGCTCAGACTCCAAATTCGTCCTCCAGTGAATTGACAACATCCACGAGTGTCCACATCACGTCAACAAATCGTGGTCCATAACGTAAACATGAACTTTTCCTTCCACTGGATTCCGGGCCCCGTCAACATCCCAGGCAACGAAGAAGCAGACCGGCTCGCAAAGCAAGCCTTAGCATTGAACACTTACTCTAGCGTAGAGTAAATGGTAGACGATTGCAAGGCACTCCTACAACGCCACATTCGCCAACATCAACAGAATACATGGACACAACGCAGCTCAACACAGCACAAATCCAACCACACCCACGCAATCAAACCAACGATAGGCACATGGAACATATCAACTCAATCTCACCGACAAAAAGAGGCCATCCTCACTAGACTTAGAACTGGTTGCACAAAATTAACGCAGCCTCAATTGGAGAGTGACCAATATACAACACCCCACCGCGGCACTCACACACACACTCACACACACAGACACACACACACACACACACACACACACACACACACACACATACATATATACATATATATGTATAAATGTATATATATATACATATATGCATATATATATATATATAGGTATATATATAAATACATATTTATATATTTATATATATATGTATGTATATACATATACATATATATGTGTATATATATATGTATATATATATATATATATATATATATATATATATATATATATATATATATATGTATATATATATATATATATATATATATACATGACCTAACCTAACCTATCCCCTGCATTGCACATCATAATTAGAGCTCATCTATCCTGAAAAGTGTTATTTTTTCAGACCAATTAAGACCCGGTTCGCTGAACCACACCTGGTGCCAACACATGCCCAGGTGTACGGGACGGCGCACGTCCGGGGCTGGATGGTTGGAAACGGGAATGGTGTTTTGCATCGGATCGACGGGAGGCAGATACCGGACAGTCATACAGCGAGATGCCTGAACATGCAGAGACACACAATGACGACGCAATCCCTTGCAATGACACGCTCAAAATATGCTGAAAATAACTTTCATGCACTGCAGATTGTCTACTGCTTATTGGTCTGATTCTGATCAGGTCAGTTCAGAACGAACTAATCGGTCCGATCAGGTGGTGAGTCTGCCTGGGTGTTTTCCATTGCTCCCGTATTCCATTGACGGGGATCAGTCGCAAGGTTTGACCCGGACTGTCGAACTCCGTTGGCGGAGCTCAGAGTCACAAGGTTTGGCCTCGGATTGTCGCATTCATGTGGCATGGACATAACCACCAGGTCATAGTTTAGCATTGGCTTGGTGAAAAATTGGAGGAAGGTGCATGTTGGATTTGGGCACCGGTGATATTCGACATCGTTAACTTTGCATTCGACATCATGGTTTTGTCGTAATTGTGTTATGAAAGGAGGATGTAGCGCCTAATATATTTGTGACAATGTCTGACAAAGAAGTGCCTCGCGATGCCAGTTGTCTGTAAAGTAGAAATAAGCTCCTACAAAAGGTTGCAGATATGCTTTGTGTTTACAGGTGTGTCGGCCCTCTATCCAAGAGATGCGTCCCGAGGAGCAGCAGCCGTACCTGTTTACACATGATAACGCCAGCGTCCACACTGCCAACTGTCAATGGTTAAAGAACAACACATACATGGTGAGCTATTCTGTAATACTGAGTGACTTCCTTCAGTTGTGACGTCCCCATGCGAGGTGAATAATCATATTCATTTCAAGGCACATCTGCTTCTCGCTGCAAAATTAGGTGACGAAATGTCGGCTTGTTCCTCCCAGCCGCCCCTTCAGCTCAGCTGGTTAGAGTGACGGACTGCATTTGTATTCCCTGTCCTGGCAAGGCAGGGTTCGAGTCGCTTCATGGGCTCGCATAGACTGGGAGTCAGTTCGCAACTGACCAGATATGGCCGGGATGGCCGAACGGTAAACTGTGACGGTGCATTAACGGCAAGTTAAACTTTCGGTTCAAAGTATGTTAGTTAACTGGACCTCCAGATCGACCGGTGGGGTACGTTTTCACGCAACCAACTCTGCTTAGCATTGGACCCTGGCGTATGAAGTGTAAATTGCCCCTAAGTCGTACACACATCCAGTTCGTACATCGTACTGTTTAATATCTCCTATCTATTATAGGAGATATTAAACAGTACGATGATATAGGAGATCCTATCACTAACACTATCTGGAAGAGTATGATAGACCGCGCCCGTTTCCCCCCAGGTCTTATAGCATCCACGAACCATTTTTTTTGTGCATGGAACATGAGTGACGCTTGGTGATCATTTTAAGCCAGAATTTTGAAATAATTAGGGAAGACCTTCCAAAATTTCGTGTTTTGTTGGCAATATGGCGTTTGTTTAAGTACACGAAAAATCCAACTCAGCCACAACGTTTACCCAGAAAACGACAAATTGCACAAATCTTAGCCATGGGCAGAAATTACTTGTTAGTAACATTTGCATGTCAGCCTTCTCAGGATTCAAATACAATTATTTCACTTGCATCGTCAATTACGTCCAGTCACATGCACTATCCGAGCATTGTCTGAAATGCTGTGTTTCACCGAATCTTGTAAGACACACACACGCACGCTTGCGCACGTACACAGACACACACATGCGTCCATATATACATATATATATGTATATATATATATATATATATATATATATATATATATATATATATATATATATATATATATATATATATATATATATATATATATATATATATATATATATATATATATATATATTTAACGTATATTTTATACATGCGCAGGTGCATGTCTGGTCTGTGATTACTGGCTATTTTCGGCGGCTGGCTGCCTCTCTGCACAGTCGCATGGAAGAGTGTGTCAGCGCTGCTGGGGGACATACCCACTACTGAGTAGTTCACTTCCCAGCTGCCTGTAATGGGATGTCTGCGTAAGGGTTCTGCGTGCACGGGTGTATATCGGTGTAAATAGTCGATACACTGTGTGTGTGTTTGTGTGTGTGCGTGTGTGTGTGTGTGTGTGTGTGTGTGTGTGTGTGTGTGTGTGTGTGTGTGTGTGTGTGTGTGTGTGTGTGTGTGTGTGTGTGTGTGTGTGGGAGGGTGTGTGTGTGTGTGTGTGTGTGTGTGTGTGTGTGTGTGTGTGTGTGTGTGTGTGTGTGTGTGTGTGTGTGTGTGTGCATATATGTGTGGGTGGGGTGTGGTGTAGGTGTGTGAATGCTTGTGTGTGCGTGTGAAGAGTGCATATGAAAATAACTACCAATAAGTGCATCTTATGATGATAGTATACATGAAGAAAGTGATAAGTGTTATTTTGTGATTTATGTGTGTAAACAGTTGTCCACTGGCTGAACCAACAAGCTAAGCGCTCTGAAGACGGAGAACAGGGCTGATGACGTCAAATTTCGCATGTCGTTCTGCTGCTGTTGAAACCATTTGCTGTTGAAACATGTCAATTTCTACCAGTCCGTGATCGTAATTTCATGCTCACCCATTCATTCCAAAGTTGAAACTCTATTAACGCCACTTTGGCGACTCGGTCTTCGGATACTTGCATTTGCGTAGTAAAATCAGTTCCGAGAGCAAAAATAGACGGTGACCTTGTTTCGCCAAGTAATTCATGAATCTACGAAAGTACTAAGTTACGGCATGTGAATGCCCAGCAAAGTTGCCGTACATTCGTGATTCCCCACAGTTTCTTCATTTCATACCACGGGGCCGAGGATAGACAAATGTGAAAGACAAATGCTGCATGTAGCACAATAAATGGAAGCGATTAATAATGAATAGACAATTGTCAAGCGAGTACAGACTAGGTGACGGTGTTCCCCAGCAAATGCAGATTACTGTATGGGCGTTAAATGTTAATGCGACTTAGAGTGCCACTATGAACAAACGTGAAGACTGATCCGAAACAAAACAATTACTCCAGCACCAGCCGACAGAGGTCGCAGGGTGACCACTGACGGGGGTCGCCCAGGAGCTAGCCAGGCACGGCTTGTGGGGGAAGAGGTGTACGTCAATCGATGTACAGTCAGTCGATATTGACCTTTCGGCATGTGCGTAGAGAAACAGACCAGATTTAGACAGGGTCAAGGCCGCTTTAAGACGTATTGCACTGTTATGCATATTTAACACGCGCCTTGGAGGGGGAGCGAAATCCGCCTACCCCACCGGTTTTTCGTGCATCACTCCAGATTTCTCCGGTCGACGTACAGCAAAATCTGTACCGTTTTTTGTGTACCTGCTTATAAATTACCGGTGAGTTGTTCAAGGTAAGAAAACGGACATCGGCGGAACATTTTTCGAGTTAGGGTCCGCTAAAGTAAAAATATAGTTCCAGCGACGGACCACAAAATCGGAGATGATGCGCTTCCCGTATATTGGCAAAAGAGAAGTGTTCTTAGCAACACTAGCGACTTGTTTGATGTATGTTATCATGCTAAATAGTTTCAAAGTCATGTTAGGTCACCGAGGTCAAGTCAGATTAAGTTTATGACAGGTTAATTGAACCGGACTTGGTCAACTGGAATGTTGTCATGCATGCAAATGACTCTCATGCAATTTATTTCACTTTGCATGTTACTCCCTATACATCCAGAAAACTACTGTTTGTCATTGTGTACCTAAGCCTTTCCATACTTTATTCATGTACTTCACTCCTTTCTTTGCGATGCTGATTGCACCAAGCCGAGCAACGGAATAGTCTGGCGGGCGGCCCGGTTCCAGTAACTGGAACTGGTAATGACCTGATAAAGTGCTGCTATATGGGTGACCGGAGGTCAAATTCCGGGTCTAACATCTGTATTGGATCATTAGTAATGTCCAGAACATCATTGATGCCCACTTTGGAGCATTTAAACACAATCACAGCGATTCATAACAATGACAAGCCAAGCCGCGCAAAACCAGACAATTTTGATATTTTGACCTCATTTGGCCTTCAAGATATTGACCTAAGCCCATGCAATTCGCACAAATAGAGTTCACTACCGTACCATCCACCCTGCGAATTTCGTTGCTCTAGTTTTAATAGTAGCCGCAATCTTAGGGGGGCGGAATACGCCCCTTTCCAGTGCGCGTACTTTTCAAAGGCCCTCCAAGGCGCCTGTTAAGAGAGTCAATCAAATGCTTATTGCCCACTGGCTGAAAACGGTTAGAAATCCAGTCGATCGAAAATTGTATTTCGAAGCCTTTCTATTCAAAGTGAAGCACGTTAACTACAAATCTACTGGCTCTCCTCGTATTTGTTCTATCCCCAACCGAGATACCAGCCCACGGCGCAATAACCTATAACGTGAAATGTTTCCAGTGCATAATCACTGGGCGGGCAACTCGGTGAAAATGGCACATGTACTGGGAAAAGAGCACATTTATCAATATTATTGAGACAATTGAGACAGGGCAGAAATAGCACGTCTGTGTGGAATGACCAAATGGTTGGGTGGAAAATACCCACCCAGTTAGCAAGCTACAAAAGCCATGTTTTAGAACGTTTTGGTCAAATTCCTTTATCAGCACACCGTTATACTTAGAAATGGGACTGATAGGCGGGAGGTGGTAATCTGAAACACGGTCGCCTCTCTACCATAAAAGATACGCATATACCATGGCGTGCTTGTTGCTCTTAGAACTGGCACAATGCTATAACATGACGTTTTCTTTGTCAATTTTCACATTTTAGCCTGTCCGGTGCACTTTTGACAACTTTCTCAATGAAGGGCAAGGAGCGGGTGTCAGGACGAAACCACAACGAACATTAATTACCGCCACCTTCAGGCTTATTATATGCTCTTGGGCACTACAAGAAGCACATCTTATATTCCAAATTTGGGTGCAAGTTTCCTTGCCACATCTCCACGTCGTAACCCTCAGCCTTGTTAATCATTTTGTTACCTTATCCAGTGCAAGCTGGCGAGGACGTTGGTGAGACCTTCCCGACGTTTACATTCCAAAATTAAACAACTGATACCAGATATGGATACTTTGGGTTAATGGATGATATCATATTAGCATGATGATTCTATTTTCAAAGATACCAAAATTTGTTAGCGTTTAATCGCTAACTGTGTTGAAATAGAAGAATGATAGCAGAATCGCACTTGAAATGCTGATGGTGAAATGCCCCATGAGATGCTCAGCATTCTTAGGTGTGTTGGCATCACTGCTGGATGTGCACTTTGTAATACTAGATAGGGAGAGGGTTTATTTCGCTACGTAGATACGGAGAGGACGTTTTTCTTCCATCCTGCGAATTCCGAAACTCAGTTTGCACTATCAAGTGGATGTCGATCACAATATTACAGTGCTGACCAGCATTAAACCGTGCCGTTCAACTTTCAAACGTTGGAAACGAAAGGAGTATGTTCCTGGGGGATGATTATCTGCATGGAAAAATGCAGGACTAGCACATTTTTCAAGCCATGCTTCACCCGGTGTGATTTATCGCATTTTTGTCCATAGATCAAGGGTCCGATAATGTGAAATTCTTCACTTTGTTTTCTAATTGTCAGAAATGGTGTCGTAAGCATTATGTTTGAGTGCGTCTAGGTGAATATCAATAGCGGATTCGTTCCGCAGTTGCCGTAGGACTAAATCAATCCACCCACACCCACGAAGTGACGTCACTGAGAGTAAGCCCAAGATGACTGGAGCACGCAGTGTCATTCCGTGGCCAGAGATGGCGCTAATTGTGTCTGGTAATAGATAATCGAATTATATGATATCTATGATCGTGGCAGTCCATTTCTAGCGAATCAAGGTGAACAACCAACTCAGCTAGCCACATTTACACGTGCGTCAACCTGTGCAACAAACGTAGATAGCTGACGTTGCAAAATGCTATATTATCAACAACTGGGAACACTGGCTGGTTGCACCAGTCTACTGGCATCTCGTGGGACGAGCGACAAGTACGGTTTCCCCGTCACGCTCCATGTCATCACACCTCCATGTCATGTCACATGTCATGTCACATGTCATGTCACATGTCATGTCACATGTCATGTCACATGTCATGTCACATGTCATGTCACATGTCATGTCACATGTCATGTCACATGTCATGTCACATGCTGTACATGTCATGTCACATGTCATGTACATGTCATGTACATGTCTGTCACATGTATGTTTGTGCTGTACATGTCATGTCACATGTCATGTCACATGCTGTCTCTGATGTCATGTCACATGTTCTGTCATGCTGTCTGCATGCTGTCACATGTCATGTCACATGTCATGTCACATGTCATGTCACATGTCATGTCACATGTCATGTCACATGTCATGTCACATGTCATGTCACATGTCATGTCACATGTCATGTCACATGTCATGTCACATGTCATGTCACATGTCATGTCACATGTCATGTCACATGTCATGTCACATGTCATGTCACATGTCATGTCACATGTCATGTCACATGTCATGTCACATGTCATGTCACATGTCATGTCACATGTCATGTCACATGTCATGTCACATGTCATGTCACATGTCATGTCACATGTCATGTCACATGTCATGTCATGTCATGTCATGCATGTCATGTCACATGTCATGTCACATGTCATGTCACATGTCATGTCACATGTCATGTCACATGTCATGTCACATGTCATGTCACATGTCATGTCACATGTCATGTCACATGTCATGTCACATGTCATGTCACATGTCATGTCACATGTCATGTCACATGTCATGTCACATGTCATGTCACATGTCATGTCACATGTCATGTCAACATGTCATGTCACATTCATGTCATGTCACATGTCATGTCACATGTCATGTCACATGTCATGTCACATGTCATGTCACATGTCATGTCACATGTCATGTCACATGTCATGTCACATGTCATGTCACATGTCATGTCACATGTCATGTCACATGTCATGTCACATGTCATGTCACATGTCATGTCACATGTCATGTCAATCATGTCACATGTCATGTCACATGTCATGTATTTCACATGTCATGTCACATGTCATGTCACATGTCATGTCACATGTCATGTCACATGTCATGTCACATGTCATGTCACATGTCATGTCACATGTCATGTCACATGTCATGTCACATGTCATGTCACATGTCATGTCACATGTCATGTCACATGTCATGTCACATGTCATGTCACATGTCATGTCACATGTCATGTCACATGTCATGTCACATGTCATGTCACATGTCATGTCACATGTCATTTGTCACATGTCATGTCACATGTCATGTCACATGTCATGTCACATGTCATGTCACATGTCATGTCACATGTCATGTCACATGTCATGTCACATGTCATGTCACATGTCATGTCACATGTCATGTCACATGTCATGTCACATGTCATGTCACATGTCATGTCACATGTCATGTCACATGTCATGTCACATGTCATGTCACATGTCATGTCACATGTCATGTCACATGTCATGTCACATGTCATGTCACATGTCATGTCACATGTCATGTCACATGTCATGTCACATGTCATGTCACATGTCATGTCACATGTCATGAGGCTAGAGCAACGAAATTCACAGGGTGGATGGGCACGATAGTGAACTCTATCGTGTGCAAAGTTCATGACCTTCGGTCGATATCTTCAAGATCAAAGGAGGTCAAACTAGCAAAATGTTCTGGTTTTGCTTGGCTTGGCATGTTATTGTTATGGATCGCTGTGGTTGTGTTTAAATGCTTCAAAATTGGCATTAATGATGTTTTGGACATTACTAATGATGCAATACAGATGTTAGAAACGCCATTTGACCTCAGGTCACCTATATAGGAGTACTTTATTAGGTCATTACCTGCTCCAGTAACCGGAACCGGGCTCCCATCCCGACTGCACCGTTGGGCGGCTCGGCAAAATCGGCTTCGCAAAGAAAGGTGTGGAATATATGAAAAAGTATGGAAACGCTTAGGCACACAATGACAAACAGTAGATTTCGGGATGTATAGGGCGTAACATGTAAAGTGGCATCAATCGCATGACAGTCATTTGCATTTATGACACATTCCAGTTGACCAAGTTTGGCTCCATTAGCCTGTCATGAACTTTACCTGACTTGACCTCGGCGACCTAACATGACTTTTAAATTATATAGCATAACAATATGCATCAAACAAGTCGTTAGTGTTGTCAAGAACACTTCCCCATTGCCAATATACGGGAAGCACATCAGCGCCGATTTTTGTGGTCTGGCGCTGCGAATTGTTTTTACTTTAACGGCCCCTAACTTGAAAACCTTTCGGCCGATTTTCATTTTTCTTACTTTAAACAATGCACCGGTGATTTCTAAGCAGGTATGCTAAAAATTTGGTGTATACCGGCCGGTACAATATGGGTTTATGTACGAAACATCGGAAGGATTGGCGGATTTTGCCATACCCCCTCTAGACCGTGTGTTAACACGCGCCCTGGAGGGGGTGGCGAAATCCGCCCACCCCTCCGGTTTTTCGTAGATAACTCCAGATTTTATCGGCCGATATACGCCATTGTTTGTGTACCTGCTTATAAATGACCGGCGCGTTGTTTAAAGGAAGACAAATGAAAATCGACGAAAAATTCTTCGAGTTCGGGGTCACTAAACTAAAAAAAAATTCAGCGCCGGACCACAAATATCGTCGCTCAAGCGCTTCCCGTATATCGGCAAAAAGGAAGTGTTCTTGGCAAAACTAGCGAATTGTTTGGTGTACATTGTTATGCTATGTTGTTTCAAAGTCATGTCAGTTCACCGAGGTCAAGTCAGGTCAAGTTTATGACAAGTTAACAGACAGTAGGGGGGATAGTGAAATCCGCCTACCCCTCCGATTTTTCGTACATAACTCTATCTTGTCCCGGTCGATACACGCCATGTTTTTGCATACCTACTTGGAAATGACCGGCGCATTTTTTAAGTAAGAAAAATGAAAGTCGGCCGAAAACTGTTCAAGTTAGGGGCCGTTAAATTAAAACAATTCGCAGCGCCAGACCACAAAAATCGGTGCTGATGCGCTTCCCGTATATTGGCAAAAAGGAACTGTTTTTGACAACATTAGGGATTTGTTTGACGTATTGTTTTATGCTATTTCATTCAAAAGTCATGTCAGGTCGCCAGGGTCAAGTCAGGTCAAGTTCATGACAGGCTAATAGAACCAAACTTGGTTAACTGGAATGTTCTCAAAAATTCAAATGACTGTCATGCGATTGATGTCACTTTACATGTTACTCCCTACACATCCCGAAATCTACTGTTTGTCATTGTGTGCCTAAGCGTTTCCATACTTTATTCATGCATTTCACTCCTTTCTTTGCGAATCCGATTGTGCCGAACCGCCCAACGGAGCAGTCTGGTGGGCAGCCCGGTTCCGGTAACTGGAGCAGGTAATGACCTGCTAAAGTGCTCCTATATAGGTGACCTGAGGTCACATGGCTGATCTGGCATCTGTATTGTATCATTAGTAATGTTCGAAACATCATTGATGCCAATTTTGGAACATTTAAACACAATCACAGCGATCCATAACAATGACAAGTCAATCCACGCAAAACCAGAACATTTTTATATTTTGACCTCATTTGACCTTGAAGATATTGACCTAAGGTCTTGAAATTCGCACACAATAGAGTTCACTACCGTGCCCATCCACCCTAGGAATTTTGTTGCTCTAGCCCCAGTAGGAGCCGAGATCCTAGGGAGCGGAATCCGCCCCCCCCTTCCAGTGCGCGCAATTTTCCGAGGCCCTCCAGGGCGCGTGTTAACCTGTTATGAACTTGACCTGACTTGACCTCGATGACTTGAAATGACTCTGGAACAATGTAGCATGACAATGTACATCAAACAAGTCGCTAGTTTTGCCAAGAACAGTTCCTTTTTGCTAATATACGGGAAGCGCATCAGCGCCGATATTTGTGATCTGGCGCTGAGAAAACGTTTTGAATTTAGCGACCCCTAACCCGAAATATTTTCGGTCGATTTCCATTTGTCTTACTTCAAACAACGTGCCGGTCATTTATTGGCAGGTACACAAATAATGGCGTATATCGGCCGGTAAAATGTGGAGTTATCTACGAAACACCGGAGGGGTGGGCGGATTTCGCCCCTCCCCCCCTCCAGTGCGCGTGTTAGCAATGGGATGACAAACGGAGGTACAAACCACTATAATGATCGACCATTAATGCTCGAAAAGCATATTCAGCTCCGGCGGCTAGTTTCACAACAGAATAACTCGCAACACGAAAAAGGCCATCCAATATCAAATTAGGTCCTCAACCACTAATGATCTTCAATTTCAATTGCGCTGGAAGGCAAACCTGAATGTCAATGGCGAATATGGGGCGAACATAAATTACGAACATCTCACACACGTACGCCACTCCCCTCAACTTAGCCTCTCTCGCCATACCTTGACCAAAATAACTGGAGTGGTACTTCGAATACCGAGTCCACTGCCCCCAGTGCTGGTTATTGCCCATCGGTGGTGTGCGTCCAACTATCTTCACAGCTGGGTAACGAACATACGCAGTCGCCAAATGCCAGACACCCTTCTAAGTCACGCTCCAAATACATTCCAATTCCTGCTCTTTTCGAGTGCTAGGCAGATTGTGGCTATTACCAGGCACCGAATTGGAAATTCGTCAAGAATCTTGATACGGACAGGATAAGCGTATTCAAAGTTAATGATCACCATTCTCCAGGAGCCGGCTGATTAATTTGCATGTGCACTGCGTTGGGTGATATGACATGGGTTGCTATTGTGTGGCAAATGACGTCGCTGCACAGTTTCGCCTTGACCAGACTCCTCGGCCCTGCTCAGGTCGCGACACGCTCTCCACCGAAGGGCATCGCCCGAAGTGGCCACTGCTCGTACGGGCCACGACCGGCGACTCACTGCCGCCGCTCCTTAGTCTCCGCCGGCGGTCTGCGACCGTGACAATCCGCGGACCGGCGACTCACTGCCGCCGCTCCTGAGTCTCCGCCGGCGGTCTGCGACCGTGACAATCCGCGGACCGGCGACTCACTGCCGCCGCTCCTGAGTCTCCGCCGGCGGTCTGTGACCGTGACAATCCGCGGACCGGCGACTCACTGCCGCCGCTCCTGAGTCTCCGCCGACGGTCTGCGATCGTGACAATCCGCGGACCGGCGACTCACTGCCGCCGCTCCTGAGTCTCCGCCGACGGTCTGCGACCGTAACAATCCGCGGACCGGCGACTCACTGCCGCCGCTCCTGAGTCTCCGCCGGCGGTCTGCGATCGTGACAATCCGCGGACCGGCGACTCACTGCCGCCGCTCCTGAGTCTCCGCCGACGGTCTGCGATCGTGACAATCCGCGGACCGGCGACTCACTGCCGCCGCTCCTGAGTCTCCGCCGGCGGTCTGCGATCGTGACAATACGCGGACCGACGACTCACTGCCGCCGCTCCTGAGTCTCCGCCGACGGTCTGCGATCGTGACAATCCGCGGACCGGCGACTCACTGCCGCCGCTCCTGAGTCTCCGCCGACGGTCTGCGATCGTGACAATCCGCGGACCGGCGACTCACTGCCGCCGCTCCTGAGTCTCCGCCGGCGGTCTGCGATCGTGACAATCCGCGGACCGGCGACTCACTGCCGCCGCTCCTGAGTCTCCGCCGACGGTCTGCGACCGTGACAATCCGCGGACCGGCGACTCACTGCCGCCGCTCCTGAGTCTCCGCCGGCGGTCTGTGACCGTGACAATCCGCGGACCGGCGACTCACTGCCGCCGCTCCTGAGTCTCCGCCGGCGGTCTGCGATCGTGACAATCCGCGGACCGGCGACTCGCTGCCGCCGCTCCTGAGTCTCCGCCGGCGGTCTGCGACCGTGACAATCCGCGGACCGGCGACTCACTGCCGCCGCTCCTGAGTCTCCGCCGGCGGTCTGCGACCGTGACAATCCGCTGTCTGGCCACCGGAGCACTCCCCGGCGGCGCTGGCTGGCCGCGCCGCCTGCATATGAAGCGCCGGCCCGCATTGGCCGTAGCGAAATGTGGACTCTGGGTAGGCCGGGGGATTCAGCCCGGCGCCACACACAGATGATGCGGCTGGCGGTACGGGGCGGAGATTCAGACCGCCGCCGGTGAATGGTGCTGGACGTACGAAGCTGTACTGGTGAATACAGGCTGATGTGGCGCTCGGGTTCGCGTGAAAGTGCTTTGAGAGTTGTATCTGAATCTGTGCAGCTATGCCTGTGCCAGCTATGCCAGCTAGTATGTATATATATGCATGTATATAAGTATTGCGTGTGTGTGTGTGTGTGTGTGTGTGTGTGTGTGTGTGTGTGTGTGTGTGTATGCAGGTTCGGTTAAACAGCACGGTCAGAATAGGATAGTTTCTTTTTTTAGCAATTCCATTTTCCCACTCGAAGTTCGCTTCTCTTGGGTGTGTTCAAACAAAACTGATCTAAAGTTTATAATTGTGAATGGCGGCTTTAATAGGAAGGCAGCATTCAATTCATTGTTAATTTTTCAGACATAACACTCAATGTTTCATCCAGCCTTAACAATTTTAAGAACCACGTATGGAGGGAGCAAATTTTGAAATCGTTTCATGATTTGAATGAAAACCTTGGTCGTGTGCGGAACTGTACAGTGACATCGCGTATGTCAAAACCAGAAATCATAAAAAATTATAATACAAGCAAATAACAAGTACAACATACATACATACATGCATCACGTGATAACACGGCACCCTGCTAGTGCGATATGTGGATCATCGTACAGCCAGGGGACCGTCGCACAGCCACAGGACCGTGCTTTCCTTGTCGATTTATGGTGGGGTCCCCGGTTCTGATGTAAGTTTCCTCTAGTGCTCCGAGTGGCCGTTTGTATGGTGTAGCTGCGACGATCGTGCTGTCGCCGACTAGCTGTGCGTGTGTGAGGGGTGTTCTGTGGACCCCCAGGGTGCGGTGGCGTGAACCGCCGCTCTGCAGGTGCATTGTGAGGCGTCTGGGGAGTATTGTGGCTGCGATGTCTGTACACCCAATATTGAGAGGAAGTGCACAGTCTTCCAATTTACACTCCTAGTAAGATAGGATATGTGTTTGCTTCAGTGCGGGACGGTCCTGCTCTACCTACTCTTTGAAGGCGTTTGCCGAATGCATCTACCTGCCTCATGCCGGCCGGAATCGTGGTGCTCTGACGTGCCTCCTTGATGTGACTAACTTGTTCACCAATGCTCCGGTCGAACGGACAATTGGCGTCCCTCTAGCTACGCCTGCCTGCCGACTGCCGTCATGCGGATAATGTGTCTGACAATGTTGCCAGTGCTGAAGCGATCATTGCGCTATAGCAGAGGCTGGAGGCAACATCCTGATTGGCTTTCACCACTGGCTGCAGCTTGGACCAGAGCATCAGCTCCTTTGATGTTCACATTGATGCTGTCGCCGACACTTTTGTCACGCGTGTGCACTGAACAGTGACTGGCAAAAGGAAATTCATCATAAACGATGTCGACCTGCCTGGATCCGGATCACAAACAGCCTGCGATAAGCGCTTATGTTTACTAGACCATCAAACACGGCTCCTGGGAAGTTATTTGTGGAGAAAATATTTCATATCAACTTGAGAAGAATGTGTTACTGTTTTATAATTATATTCCGGATCGTAGATGACGTCAGAAAAGATATCGACATGGAACATCACTCTGGAGTACCCACTGTTGCCCTGTAACAGTGCTCTTTCTGAAGTGCTGAGCTATACGAAGCTTCAGGACGCTTCGTGTTATATCTTAGTGACCTGATCTGACATGATGTGAAGCGTGGTACGCTCTTAGAAGACATAATTTACCGCTACGTATGCTCCGGTTCTGAAAAACGTTGGTTAACAACAAAATTATACGAGACAGAGACATTGCTTTAGCCTGAACTTCCATTTCACCTAGGAATTTGATATGTCACATTTTGCCTCTTTTTTTCTCATTTGTATACGCACCCATGTTTCATCTTTGATTGTATCATACAAGGTTTGTTCAGAAACATTGCGTCAAGGTAGTGAAGAGAATTGTATTGAGACGAACCAGACATCCCCTGTTTTAATTTCAATATCTTCAGTGTCTGTTTCTCAAGTGTTTACACAAGGTGCGCTGATGAATTGCCGGAAAGCAATGCTTCTTCAAAGTGGCTGGATGGCCCATTCAAGACGAACATCAGAGGCGTGAGTGTAGGGGGGGGGGGGGTAACCCGTCACGCACTGTCAGGGCTAAGTAGTTGATCTCCACGGGCCTGCTCGATGCAGCATCAAATTCATTCCAATTCATCAGCGTGTTCGATCACATTCCGTAGCTCTCGATACCGTCGCGAGGTGTGTTTGCCACTTGACAACGAGGGCCGCAGTCGACTCCCACCAGACACCGCCTGCACCCACTGCCCGGGGTGTACTTGACCTCACTTCTGAGCAGAGCTGCGCGTCGCGTGTCCCGGTCACACCCGATGCTGGAGTGTCTCCGACCACGCCCGATGCTGAAGTGTTCAGCCACGCCCGATGCCAGTGTGTATTCGACCACGGCCCATGCTGAAGTGTCCTCTCTAGCCATGCGCAATGTTGAAGGGGCTCTATCGGCGCCACCGGTGGCGTCGAGATGGTCGTGCGGACGCAGCAGCAACACAGAGACGTGGTGCCATCGGCAAACTCAGTAGGTGGTAGAGCACAGTCCAGAGGAGATCTCGCGTAAAATCTTGCTCTGCTGGTGATAGCAGACGAAAATGGCGCCAAATACGCGCTCTCAGCTTGGCATGCGCTACTCGTACAATCGAGCGCTTCTCGTTTCACGCGCAGACGCGTGAGATGCTGTTGCATTGCTCGTCTTTGCTCGAAATATCACCCTTTCACAATGCATGAACACTGAGCATCAAAAGCGGCAGATGAGGCTATTCCGACATAAGTTTGGCCTCCGCTCACGCCCCACTGGGCGGAGTACTTTCCCCGTCCCATGCTGAACTTCAAAAGTTACGGACCGATGTAGTTGCTTTTATCAGCAAGCGACTGAGCTCAACACGATGGGCTGAGATAAGTGCAGCATATTGACCAAAGTATTGCATGTGACGTCACACGTCACTCCAGATTTTGTAGTTGACTTGTCTGGCGAAGTTTTCATTTTGCTCGAACATCATACATTGAAGCAGCGTAGAGGACGAATTTGGGTTCCGTGATGCGTCTTATACCCTAAAATAGCTAAGGAAGGCATCCATGCGCAAAGATAAGATGGAAGTCATAATAAGCCACGTGGTACCCCGAAGTCATCTGCATTGAATCTGGTTTGATGCCCATGTGGAGCATGCTTCCACTCAGACATCCTGCCAGAAAATCGAAGGAAGTAATACAAACTTGTGCGAGCACATTGGGGGGTTAAAAAGTTCATTTAAAATACAGAGGAAAGGGCAATAAGGTTTCAAACAACTTGAAAGGTCGATGAAGCGGATTCCGCCTCCATGCTGACTGCAAGCGGTGTGTTGACGGCATCCGACACTCAACTCATTGCAGCGTCCTTAGTCCGGTGTATGTGGGCCCACCACTGTGCACGATTTGTGCACCGTCTGTGTATGTGACGATGGCTGCATGTGACGAAAGGTAACAGGGCAAGTCGCTACCAAGCAGGCTGAACAAGATCGAGCCGAGGTTGCTGCTCTGCACAACCTCGTGCGACGCTCCCATACTGCTCTGCACCACCCACCCCGCGCGACACCTCCAGAACTGCTCTGCGCCAACCCGCGCGACACCTCCAGAACTGCTCTGCACCACCCCGCGCGACACCTCCAGAACTGCTCTGCACCACCCCGCGCGACACCTCCAGAACTGCTCCACACCACCCCCCGGAACAATTCCAAAACTGCTCTGCGCCACCTCGCGCGACAATTCCAGAACTGCTCTGCACCACCCCGCGCGATACCTCCAGAACTGCTCTGCACTACCCCGCGCGACACCTCCAGAACTGCTCTGCACTACCCCGCGCAACACCTCCAGAACTGCTCTGCGCCACCCACCCGTGCGACAATTCCAGAACTGCTTTGCGCCACCCCGTGCGACACCTCCGGAGCTCCACTGTCTTCATGTGAATGCGATCGATTGGCAAAATGATCGCTGGGCGAATGCGTCCAGGTTCCACGCCGCGGCAGATCATCTAAGAGCGCATCGCGGTCAGCGCAGCCACGCGCCTCTGACACATTGCACGAGGAAACGCTCTCTGAGATGTCTCGCTGACGTTGTCAGCGGTAGCGCTCTCAGTGGAATGGTGGCGCCGATACGGGTATTGTGTAGCCGTCACGGTAGAATGCTTGACAATGTCGTTAGTTAGCGGCGTGCCGACTAGTTCTTTTCAGTTCTCTTCGCGATGACATTCAGCACACTAATTGGCCTAAAATTGCTAGGTTCCGCTCTGTGGCCTGATTTCAAACCAGGAACCACGGCAGTGCTCCAGGACCAGCTCTGCCGACGAGTGGCACGTTAATTACACGGATTATGTGGGGACCGACGACAGGGAGGAATAGCAGAGCCAGCTGCAATGGCACGCCTTCGCTCTCCGTCGCCTAAGAGTCGCTTATGGTGCTGAAGGTGTCGCTGATCTCGCGCAGAGTGACGGGGCGACAGCGAACTCTGCTCTGGTGACGGTGGGTGATGGACGACCGCGGGGCGGGGGGAGGGGCGGTCAGTTCGTCGGCTCTCGGCCAGCAGCTCGGTAACGCGGTATCCGACGTTGGCGTAGTGCTTATTGAAGGTGAAAGCGGTGGCGAGGTCGACGGCATCCGCAGGTGAGCTGGAATGGTGAGTGGCGAGCATGTCTTCCCCTACGCTCGTCCACATTTACTCTGCGCACGAGATGTTCGTGAAGACTCTGCCCGTGCTCTGGTTATGCGGTGCTTGATCTCATTTCTGAGTGAGGCGTGGTCCCCATCGCTGGTAGCCAGGGTTGAATTTGTACTTTGTGGGATCAGAACCTCAGTTTGCACTTTCCGTCGACTCTTAAGCATTTTGTCACAGAGCAGCTCATTGTCAAACAATGCCATGGAACATTCAAAATGGGAAAATGAGAGGACAGTTTTGTGGAGAGCGCAATGTACTGGATGGCACAAATCAAGGAGCCTTTTCTTCGTCCCTGCTGGTGGCTGTGTGCAATTTATCCATCTCTCGTCCGGCAGCGTTTCTACGCTTCTGTAAGCTGGGCCCGGGCTCGCTTCATCATCATCGATGTATTGCAAATAACACGGACAAGCAAAAACGCTTGCGACAGTTGGTGCGTCAGACAACACCAGCGAATGTCTCGGAGGCGCTCGCCAACAAAATCATCGAAATTCGTCGCCATGGATCTGCCGCGGCCGCTAAAGTCAATGGAAAAAGTCGCTGCCGACGCTTCTGACGACAGCGGGGCAGTACGCTCTAACTTTCTACAGTGTATTGTTTCCTTTTAATTAATCTTAAGCAACCTTTTGGTACTTATATTGTTAAAAAAATATTTTGATGAACACCTAAGGTGACCCCTGGACAATCAGGATGACGCATCTCTGTTTTTTTCCGAGAACAACAAATTCTTAGTTTTCCTAATCAGTGATGCATTCACTATGCAATATACGTCGCTTCACGTGCATCTGGCATAAGTCATATATCAATAATTAAGATAGCAATAATCATATTTGGCATTTATTCTATTTCCTCCATTTTCAAGTTGTGTTCGCTCAAATTTCACACCGTAAGTTTTGCAGGGCCCAAAATAAAGGAAAATGAGCCCGGTTTGGTAGGGAGTTGCTGTGTTGTTGAACAACTGCTGATCGATACCCCAAGTATTGTTTTGCTCATAAGTGAAGTAAGGGACGGTGACGGTGTCTCCCCATTTTCGTCGCACAAACTGGAAGCGAAAGTGTAACCGGGTCCCAATCTATCGTGCTGGCACTTTTGCAAGATAAAAACCCAGGATGTTCACCACTAAAATCTACCATTTGAATTTTAATTTAGATAAATGCGATCGTCCAGGTGATAATCAAATATCTGTCCTTCATAAGCTGATCGTTTCCTCTAGCATATGCTTAGCATGAGCATCTTGTTAGCATAAAACCTTCTTATACTCTCTATCAATACTCCATCTCTCCTTCCTTTCTCAGTTCACAGTTCATGCTGGCTAACACAGAAAGACTCGGTGCGTAGTGTATAATAAGTATCCGGTGATATATCTAGTGCCATCGACTATCTACATGTGACAGGCAGAATACTGGAGCCCACCATCGAAATACGTAATAAAACTGAACTGCTAAGATGCATTAAGCACAATGCATCCATGCATTATGGGTGCAAATGTGGTGTGGGCCTACATGGGAGTTGCATTTGATGCGTGGCTGGTTTTGCATGTGTGAGTGTTTCGGTGTATCTCAGTAAACGTACGTACACTGCGAATGTCATTTGATCTGTTGCATCACGTGTGCAATTGCGTAATACATTGCGCCATACGAGGTGCAATACATTAGAATATGGTGGCACTCCAGTGGGGACATGAAGTGAAAGCAGTCCAGCAGCTTATCCAGCAGCTGTTACGACATGTCTACTTATGTCTCTTATACCACGTGCAGTCTGCAGATGATGTGCATCGTGCAAGCTGTTGCGAGCAGTGGTCTGGAAAAGTTGGTGAGTGACTGAAAAAGGTTGCAACCGAGCTACCTCGATTGATCTAGTTTGGCTTAATCAGACACCTGCGGAATGCATTATCTAAGTTTGCTATAAATAGGTATGTGCGAACCATTTGCCAAAGCAAATCCATAGCATAGCAAGCATGCATTTGCCAAAGCAAATACACGCGTTTTCATTCCGGCATTCCACATCGCGCACTGGAGGGTGGGGGGGGCGAAATCCGCCCACCCCTCCGGTTTTTCGTAAGTAACTCCCGATTGTACTGGTCGATATACACCATTTTTTGCGTACCTGCTTAGAAATGTCCGCCGCATCATTTACAACAAGAATAATGCAAGTTTACCGACATTTCTCGAGTCACATGCCGTTAAGTAAAAGCATTTCGTAGCACCAGACAAAAATCGGCGTTGATGCGCTTCCCGTATATCGGCAAAAGGGAAGTGTTCTTGGCAACGCAGCGACTTGTTTGATGTATATTATTATGCTACATAAATTCAAGGTCATATTAGTTCACACAGGTTAAGTCGGGTCAAAATCATGACAGGTCAATGGAGCCAAACGTGGCCAACTGGAATTTTGTCATAAATGCAAATGACTGTCATGCGATTAATGGCATTTTGAATGTACTGGATGGCACAAATCAAGGAGCAGCCTCGCCCCTGCTGGTGGTTGTGTGCAACCACTACTCATTGTCCCTACTCATCCTGAAAACTACTGTTTGTGTCACTTTGTGCCTAAACGTTTCCATACTTTATTCATGCACTTCACTCCTTTCTTCGCGAAGCCGATTGCGCCGAGCCGCCCGACGGAGAGGTCGGGCGGGTTACAGTAACTGGAGCAGGTAGCTGATGTGATAAAGTGCCGTTATATAGGTGATCTGAAGTCAAACGCGGGCCCGAGCATCAGTATTGCATCATTAGCAATGTCCAAAACATAACTGATGCCCATTTTGGAGCATGTAAACAAAATCAAAGCGATCCATAATAATGACGAGCCAAGTGACTCAAAATAAGAAACTTGTGACATGTGACCTAATTGAACCTCATATATATCAACCAGAGTTGAAGAAATTTGCAAAATGTGTGATAAAGTTCACTACCGTACTCATCCAGCCTTACAATTTCGTTGCTCTACCTTTAATTGGAGCCGAAATACTAGGGGCAGAATCAGCCCCCACCCTCCATTTCGAAGTTTTACGTGGCTAAAATCCCAAAGTTTCTTGTTTGATCTAATGGGATTTCATTTGCTAGGGGAGGCGGGCTTGACTGTTCCTCTGGGCATCCAAGTGGTGACGAGGGGTCATACCTCAAGATGACTTCCTAATGTAGATGCAATGATTCGCTGCGTTCATTGTGAAGAATTGCCCGTTTTCTGGGAGATGTTGGCCATTTGCATGTTTTTTCTTTAGTATTTGGTTATATTGCATGTTTTGGCTAATTCCGAAAAGATCTTCCAGTTCATTTGTATGCCCTGACCGCGCCTAGAATCATTTCTCATCCTTGTTGTGCACCTACAATCTGGAATCAATTTATCAGTGGGCCACGTGCACTCTTATCCCTACTGACAGGTTGAAGCACGGATAACCACGCAACAAAAGTTGAATTTTTCACTTCCCACCGGAAGAAGGGTGATTGAACGTATAGCTAAGCAAATTCAACCTAAAGGCAAATTTGACTGACTGACCTCGCATGTGCTTCTTGGTTGCTCCTCGGCTGCCACCAGTGTTCACGGGCTGTCACCAGTGTTCACGGGCTGTCACCAGTGTTCACGGGCTGTCACCAGTGTTCACGGGCTGTCACCAGTGTTCACGGGCTGTCACTAGTGTTCACGGGTTGTCACTAGTGTTCACGGGCTGCCACTAGTGTTCACGGGCTGCCACTAGTGTTCACGGGCTGCCACTAGTGTCGGCCTGCTGTCATCACTGTCTCATCGACTTTAACCACAATATTCCCAGCCAGACACTACTAGTGCCTCCACCTGTTGTCACTAGTACCTCCGAGAGCTGCCAGTAGTGTCTCCGCCTGCTGTCACCAGTGTCTTCGCCTGCTGTCACTAGTGCCTACAAGGGCTGCCACTGGTACCTCCGCCTGCTGTCACTAGTGCCTCCACCTGCTGTCACTAGAACCTCCGCCTGCTGTCACTAGTACCTCCGCCTGCTGCCACTAGTACCCCCACCTGCTGTCACTAGTGCCTCCACGTGTTGTCACTAGTACCTCCGCCTGCTGCCACTAGTACCTCCGAGGGCTGCCACTGGTACCTCCACCTGCTGTCACTAGTACCTCCACCTGCTGCCACTAGTACCTCCACCTGCTGTCACTAGTACCTTCGCCTGCGCTTACCTGCTGCCACTAGTACCTCCGAGGGCTGCCACTGGTACCTCCACCTGCTGTCACTGGTACCTCCACCTGCTCCCACTAGTACCTCCGCCTGCTGCCACTAGTACCTCCACCTGCTGCCACTAGTACCTCCGCCTGCTGCCACTAGTACCCCCACCTGCTGTCACTAGTGCCTCCACCTGCTGCCACTAGTACCTCCACCTGCTGTCACTGGTACCTCCACCTGCTCCCACTAGTACCTCCACCTGCTGCCACTAGTACCTCCACCTGCTGCCACTAGTACCTCCGAGGGCTGCCACTGGTACCTCCGAAGGCTGTCACTGGTACCTCCGAAGGCTGTCACCACTGTCTGAGCGGCTCCTGCCATAATGTCCCCACCTCTGCCACTGGCGTCCGTGCTCGCCGTCGCCACCAGCGTCTCCGCGGCACGCCCCAGCCCGCCCCGGACCGCCTTCGGACCAGACTGGGCCGTCGCCGACAGGCGGCCGACGGCTCCGACGATGACGTCACACAGCGCCAGACGATGACGTCACGCCTCACGGCGGTCGGAGCTGCTGACCGGTGCTGTCGGGCCGATCGAGTCGTATCGCCGACGCGGCGAATTACGCTGATGAAACGCGCCGCGATCGCCGACGACCGCGCCCTCGCCGAGGTCGGCAGTTGTCTGCCGGCGATGCCCTTGGGGTTGATGCGTGCAGACGCGATCCAAGTGGAGCACAACAGCAGCTATATTTGTGTGCGGCGAGCACCAGTTCTAGAGCTAAGTGTATCGATGAACTGAAGAAGGGAGAGTGTGGGGGCAGCTGCGGAGGTCTCCTCCACCTTCACCGTCAACCAGCTGACGAGACTAAACGAGACGAGACTCCAGAGATTAAACTCGTACGTTTTGTTGCATCCGTAAAGATAAGCAAACGCTGGAATTTTCATTAAAATATCTGTATCCGTCAAAGCGTGACGACTGATTGAACTTTTTTGGAGGTGACCTCACTTGACCTTGACTAACTCGTTGACCCCAGATGACCTGACCTAAACATTTTGAATCAGCATGTCAAATTGATGTGGGAAAAGGTATGCCAAATTTGGGTGCGCTGCCGCGCCGTTCGTCCGCTATCCGCGAAAAACCTGAGGGGGCGGTTGAAGACCCCCCCCCGAGACGGGACGGGTTAACACGCACCCTGGAGGGGGGGGGAGGGTGAATTCCGCCCACTACTCCAGTTTTCCGTACATAACTCCAGATTGTACCGGTCGATATAGAGCGACGAAATTCGCAGGATGGATGGGCACGATAGTGAACTCTATTGTGTGCAAATTTGATGACCTCAGGTCAATACCTTCCAGGTCAAATGAGGTCCAAATGGCAACATTTTCTGGTTTGGCGCGGATTGGCTTGTCATTGTTATGGATCGCTGTGGTTGTTTACATGCTCCAAAATTGGCATTAATGATGTTTGGGACATTACTAATGATGTAATGCACATATCAGAACCGCCATTTGACCTCAGGCCACATGTATAGGGGCACTTTAGCCGGTCATTACCTGCTCCAGTCACCGGAACCGGGCTGCCCACCCGACTCCTCCATTCGGCGGTTTGGCACAATCGGCTTCGCAAAGAAAGGAGTGAAATACATGAATAAAGTATGGAAACGCTTAGACACACAATGACAAGCAGTAGATTTCGGGATGTGCAGGGAGTAACATGTAAAGTGACATCAATCGCATGAGAGTCATTTGTATTTTTGACAACATTCCAGTTGACCAAGTTTGGTTCTATTAGCCTGCCATGAACTTGACATGAATTGACCTCGGCGACCTAACTTGACTTTTAAATCACATAGCATAACAAAATGTATCAAACAAGTCGCTAGTGTTGTCAAGAATAGTTCCCTTTTGCCAATATACGGCAAGCGCATCAGCGCCGATCTTTGTGGTCTCGCCCTGCGAATTGTTTTATTTTGAGGGGTGGGCGGATTTCGCCATCCCACCTCCAGGGCGTATGGTAGCCTCTCATAAACTTGACCTGACTTAACCTCGGTGACCTGACATGAGTTTGAAGCAATATAGCATAACAATGTACACCAAACAAGTCGCTAGTTTTGCCAAGAACACTTCCATTTTGCCAATATACGGGAAGCGCATCAGCGCCGATATTTATGGTCTGGCGCTGATAAAAATGTTTACTTTAGCGACCCCGAAATCGAAAAAAAAATTTCGGTCGAATTTCATTTGTCTTACTTTAAGCAACGAGCCGGTCATTTAAAAACAGGTACACAAACAACGGGGTATATCGGCCGGTAAAATCTGGAGTTATCTACGAAAAACCGGAGGGTGGGCGGTTTCCCACCCCCTCCAGGGCGCGTGTTAATATGTAAAGTAAACACTTCGTTGGATTCACAAAGGTATAACGATTACATTAACGGCATTGTATTTGATTTAACCAGCGTAATCTAGTAACAAGGCTGAATGACATAAGTCCAGGTC
Source organism: Imbricaverruca yamaguchii (assembly GCA_034440575.1). Classification (NCBI taxonomy): domain Eukaryota; kingdom Metazoa; phylum Arthropoda; class Thecostraca; family Neoverrucidae; genus Imbricaverruca; species Imbricaverruca yamaguchii. Next base: position 3,710,203 of record JAOTOL010001663.1, read on the forward strand.
AACTCGTTCCGTATGTTTGGCATTGGAAACTTATTGTTGTGTGCTTAGCATTTGGGTATTTCTAATTCATTTAACAAGAACAAAAACGATGGTATGTGACACCTAACTTTATCTTTTTGGAACTGTTCCAGACATAATTTCAGAAGCATGGCACAATTTCGGCCTGCTTTATTTTAATTCCATGAAATAGTCGGAAAAAATCAAATTCATAGCGAAGATGATAAACCTCAGAAATCCTGTCTGTAAAGCAGCTTATCTTCTAGGCCACGTTAACTCTCAATGTCGGTGGCCAGTTCTTGTTCCAGTACTAGGCTTAGGAATATCCGAATATCATCTCTGGTACATTTGTCACAAGCAAGCATCGTGCATTCTCAATTTTTAGCACTGCATATTGCGTTGTCATTGAGGTCGTGATCGGGCAGACCTTTGGTAGTGCCTTGATGCAGGAGCAATTTGGAACAAGAAAACCAGAAAGCTCGTCTTCTAGCACGAAGTAAATTGTCGCTTTATTAGCATGCGAGGAGAAATGCCGCCGAGATAGCCCAGTGTGTTAGAACGTTGGCCTGCACTGGTCTCCCCGGTTCTGGCAAGATGAGGTTCGAGTTGCTTCGCGTGCTCGCATTTAGCCACCGGCTGGGATAGTCAGTGGGCAACTGGCCCGATAAGGCCAGGGTAGAGCTACCGGAACGGCCGTGTCGGTGAATAACGGCACGTTAAACTCCCGGTCACTATTCTGCCGTTACACCGGACTTCGTTGATTGGGTGGTTGGGGCAAGGTTCACGAAACAAGCTCTGCTTAGCAACAAAATCCTGGTAGATAAAGCCACCCGAGCAAGAATTCGGGCCAAATTTGATTAAACAAAGAAAAAGACACTTCTCTGCCGCATGAGTTCGTGAAAGGTCAGCAGGCATAGGCTGCCACTTCAGCGGCTTTAGCCCTCGCCGTACCTGCCGGCAAGTTCACCTTTGTCGAGCACGGAGAAGGATCGGGGGCCACTCGAAAGCCCTCCCACCAACTTTCGATCTACGTAAGAACCTTACATAGCCGCACACTCAGCAAAACACACAGCAACAGCCGATATCATCGGCACTGTAGTAGGCTGGCCAAGCACAACAAACACGCACACGCACGCTAGGATGAAATGCACAACACCGCTGGAAAGCCTTGGTCATAAAAAAACCGGAAGCATGCCCTCCGTTTGCATTGTTGCCGATTGTGAGCGTAGCGGAGGTCATATTACGTCCTGTTGGGACTTATGTCATGCTCTTTAAGCTCATCGAAATGGTTTTTAAAATGTAGAGCTTGTATTATGTATGTATTATTTCTTAAGGACCAACATTGATAAATGCACTTATATCTATCATAGTAAAAAATGATCAAGAAAGGGTAGGTCAAATCCGGTCAGAATTAAGCTTAAACACCAGATTCATAACTATGGATGTCAGGTAAGGAGAATATTTCATTAGGAGGCCAGTATAGCTCATATAGCAGCATATTTAATCATTGTCAGCCATGTTAAGAACCTTAAAAGTCATAGCAGCTCAACCCAGTCACCACACATACATGATATATATAAACTGAAGACGGCATGTGGCCGAGTGCTTTTCATTGTACTTTAGGCCGTTTCTATTTTAAACTTGTACAATATATTGGCATGTCACCAACAAGTCCTGCAACTATTATGAGTCTATGCCAGCCAGCATCCAGTGTGCACAAATCCTTGGATGCAACCATTGTCCAGGGGATGGGTCTGTTATGTATATATATATATATATATATATATATATATATATATATATATATATATATATATATATATATATATTCAGTATATGTATATATGTATATATAAATATATATATATATATATATATATATATATATATATATATATATATATATATATATATATGTGTGTGTGCATGTGTGTGTGTGTGTGTCATCCCAGATCATTGATTGGTACGCCAATGTCGCGTCGCACGACCTTAGGAGGCGATGGAACAAAATTCAAACAACTTCACGAGCAGCAGCAACATTCTCTGTAAGCTTGTACTGTGCATGACGTGCATGATACTTAGCCTAGTCATATATTAGCCTGTGACATATGATTAACGAGAATGCTTATTGCATGCTCTTTATCATCTCCGGCGTGCAAGAAAAAAAATACCACAAATAAATTCACGCTTGTCGAATCAATCAGGTTACTTCCAAAAGTCTTTAGATCCAGCAGACGTTTGGTAGGATAATCCTATGGCTATACTAAATACCTGGGTGGTGCGAATGTATCCGGGTAGAAAAGTTCCCAATATGTCCAGATAACTGCTGTACTGGTAGATAAGGCTTGGCTGGAAAGCCGCGTTGGTTGGGGGAGGGGGTGGAACACTAGCAGTTTGATATCCTGCTAATGTTAATTGTTCATTTTTATAATCAATTGGCACATTTTTTAAACCGGGCATTCCCTCTCCCCCACACTGGGTTGGAGAGGAACATTTAGTCTTTGGGTAAGGGATATTGTATTGTTAGGTAATCTCAAATTGTTCCACGAAATCGACTAGCTTGCTCGTCTACTCCCGATTTTACCTGAAATGTCATCAACTCACCAAATCTACTCTACGAAACGTGTCCTACTAAAGGCGTAAAAACTACATAAAAATGGCTGCAGCCATTCTATTTTGAGGGTCAGGTCGTCCAGAAGACGAGCCAACGTCGTCGCTACTACCGGGCTTCCTGCAGGCTAGACCCTACCTGGAAGAGAAGACGGTCACAACGTTGTTTATCTAACATATAAATCACTCCTGCTCTTCAAACGATCCAAGAATGATTGAAAAACTTAATAAACTTGACACAAATGTGCATTATTGACTCATAATTATAGTGAAAATTGAAGTTCATTTACATTCACATCATTTACATCTTAGCTTCCAAACAGCTCTATCACCAGGGGCGGTCGGCCCATGTAAGGCACTAAGGCAGTGCCTCACCTGAGTAGAGCTGGGAAGTATTTTTGTATGCTATTTTTATAAAATGATGCTTTCATCCACTGAAAAAAGCAAACTTGAAAAACTTGGCACAAATGTGCATTGGGGACTCATAATTATGGTGAAACTTGAAGTTAATTTACATTTACACCATGCACATCTTAGCTCCAAACAGCTCTATCACCGGTGGGCAGAGGTTAGCCTCTCGCACATATCGCCATATAGTAAGTTTTCGTTTCGTAACAAGCGCAGGGTGGGCCGAGGCCCTCCAATATTGTTTGGCAATCGGTGACGTCACATAGGGTGGACAATTGTTCAGTCCCGTAGGCACTCCAGCGAAACTTCCGTGTTTTCTACACGATATTTCCAACCAATAATACTGTGTACTTATGAAAAATACTGGTCGAAATCCGGCGATTATTTTCTGCCTCACCTCATTTGGGTGCCACGGACCGCCCCTGGTACCATTATCATACACTGAAGTGCAGCACCAGGTCTAACAGAGGACCAAGGCACAAACGAGCACCGCGATGACATATGGTGGTAGGTAGCCTCTGAGATGCTACAGACCTGCCAAAGTTCCGAAGCATTGTCTGGTAATGTTAGAAGCATGTGAGTACCAATGCTAGTACCAGCTGAGGGTCCGATCAAAAGTGATTCCTAGATTTCTACCTCCGGCCAGGGGAGCAAGTATTAATGGCGAAACGTGACTATGAAGTTGAAAGGATTGCGTAAGTTGTGTTGGTACGCTGGATTTTCCCTGCATTACTTTTTGGCCATTTACGCGGAACCGAATCTCAGGGAGGCCAGGACGGTGACGTCACTTTGTTCCAACTTGGTAACATTACTCTGGATGCGAGTTTTGCTTCCGGTGCCCAAAATGTGTATTATTTGCATAGCGAACGATTACTGCACCCTCAGGGAACAGACTGAGGTACTTGGTGAAGGCACAGTAGAGCGATGGGCCAAGAAATGTGCCTTGAAAAACTCAGATGTTGTTAGAAAGTGGCACATATTTTTTTACTGCGACCCAGGTTGTGAGTGAAGCTGACAATCCTGGTACGGTTTTGGAGATAGGCTGACAACTATGAAGTGTCGATACCGTGCTGGCTTAATTTGGTCAAGAGATTTCAATGGTCGATCACATCAAAGCATCAAAGCATTCACCGGGTTTAAAGATGGGATAAATTAAGAAGTGCTTCCAGTGAATGGGGACGTCGGCAGTGGTGAGGTTACGCTACACTGAGCTTGCTCGGAGTAACTCTTGCCATCTATAGATCCATCCAACATTACACAGCGCATCTCATACACATTGCTCGTCAAAGTGCACATGTGGGCTGTTTGCATTCTTGTGCAGCTAGAAGAGCGGTATGATCGATCTTCATTCACATTATCTCGGCTGGAGATTGATATAAATGTGCCGTTACACGATGCGTAATGGTTGGTGGAGCCAGCAATCTAGTAGTATAGCTTCTCGTGTGATTTATGGCTGTACATTACAGAGCAGTGTCACAGCCGGAACTCAACTTAGGAAAGCGATATTGGTCACGGCGAAAACATGGATACCTTGGTAGAATTGAGGTCGAGGTCGAACAGCTTGGAGTCTGAGCTTCCATCGAATTTCATACGATATATTCCGGTCGACAATTTATTAACCTTTTTTTAGGAGGGTGTATGGGATGCATATATTAGCTGTGTGGTTCTCAACATTGTTGCCGGGGAAAATACACAGGGTCTCATCTATGATCCAGAACACACAAGAGGAGGAATATCACCATGGAGGGAAATGGCCTATGGAAGGCTGTGTAGCATGATACTCCTGACGTAGATCAACATGTGGGACGTTCCCCCCGGCATCGCGACACTAGGCAAACTTCGCCGATCACTCAGTGGCCAAGAGACCGGCCCGTGGTCTGACCTGATGTGCTCAGAACAACATGACCATGGTCTTGAATTTGAACAAAATCAGCATTGGATAAAACCAGCTTTGGATCAACCAGCCTTGGAACGACTGAAAGGCAATGTCAGTTTATTGGCTTTCAGGCTTAGAGACTCATGGAATGCCTCCAAGCTGAATAACCGCACTGATGGACAAAGCCCACACCTGTCGTGCATTACAGTGACAAAAACTCATCTAGTTCTATTTTTAGGATCAGGATTGTTCCTATGAGAGGTTCCTGAGTGTGCTCAGTATTTCAATACAGCGCAGTCAAGCGCAATAAGAAACACAGACACGTATCGAGCGTGGAGAACGGACGGTCTCATAACTGTTGATGTAGGTGCTGACGCCCCGCCGTCAGCCCCCTCGATCGATACGTCGCCGCGAAATTATCAAACAAATACCGTGGTGTGCCATTGCTTCCCCAGCGCTCGCTGGAACTATGTATTTGTGTGTTGAGCATTGGTCAGAATGTAAACGGACCTGCCGCACGTGGGGTGTTCCAGTTGTGCCGGTTTTAGCTCATAGGTCTGCACACACACACACACACACACACACACACACACACACACACACACACACACACACACACACACACACACACACACACACACACACACACACACACACACACACACACACACACACACACATATATATATATATATATATATATATATATATATATATATATATATATATATATATATATATATATATATATATATATATATATATATGTATACATATATACATATATCATTTTACCAATACAAACATATTGTTGAAAAGTCTTACAATCTGGTAATCATTATGCTTTATGTTGTACTTTATATCATATATATTCAGTTAAAAACACCACCTAGCTCAACATACCAGGTGCTATTCTCGCTCTGGTATCGTTGAACTAACTTTAATACGAGACTGAGCCTTGTCACATCGTGACGAATCTGAGCTACGACGGGGCGGCAGCCGGTCACCGGCAGAAAATTGAGACCGATAGCGTGTGTGTGGGGTGGTTAGAGATGGATCCAGGGGGTGTTCAGGTGGTATGCCCCCTGAGATGTTCCGCCCCTCTGGTTGGAAAAGGCGACCCACCAGGGACGCTCAGGTGCACCTGCTTGCAACAGTTCCACCACTATCAGCAAGCGACGGTGGAGCGACTCGCCGTTAGCTCGGTCGGAGTAGGTGTGCAACAATATCAACACTTTTGCAATGCGTTCCTAGCAGATTGAAGAACAACCGCTGGTACATGGCCCCACAGCCAGGTGGCGGGCAGCAGTGCTATTACGCTGCCGCAGCCGCGACCTGGTTCGCCGCTGAAGGCCAGACATGCGAAGGTACCTTGTCATCTTCCTTACTGCTTGTGCGCACACATGGACACTTTGTGTGCCTACAAGGCTGTCGTATGTATCCTTATGCCCATTTGTCAGGTTTTGCCTAATTAGGAAAGGGGAGTTCTCAATTATGTACATAGTGAGATGTGGTTTTGTCCTTACCACTGATGTTTACAGCACACAAAAAAAACCTTAGTTTTTAGCATCCAATTCAATATCGTTATAATTTCGCCCGAACAAAAAAAAAAGAAGAGAAAACAAGAGCCCAACTAGGCAGTAGCCATTTGTCCTTGACTTGAAGATTGAGCTATAGCTGAGAATAGCTCGTACTCATCTGCTCATTTTTAGTTTGTTTATCGGGTGGTTTACAACTCATTTTATGCACGATCACGACAACTGGCGTCCACTCCACTGCTCCGCCTGTGGGCCGCTGTACCAGGAAGTGTTCCGAATGGTGTGAGTGCCGAACCCGGGACCTTCGCATCCAGAGTTTAGCACTCCAACCACTCGGCCACCCTCGCTCCTTGTTCGAACTAGTACTCGGTCAGACACAATACTGCATGCTTACATGCAGGGTGGGGAACTTGCTTTCCGGGTTCGGAGTCGGAGTGCGAACAGATTTCTTCCGGAGTACATTTTCATGGACATATTATTTGTCATGCATGGAATCTATTTGCCGGTAACCGACGAGAAAATCATATGTACCTAGTCAGTGTCTACGTAATACGCATAAGTAATACACATCATCATTTTTGGTCACATCAAAGCATAGAAACAAAGAAGTGAGCAATGGATGGCACCGCAAGACAGGGAGTTGTGATCAGCTCAGCTTTGTCTCTCATAACTCACAGGAGCAATGTGCCTTCCTTTCACAGTTGGTCTCAGCACAATGCTAGGCAAAATGAAAAACACAAATAATTCACGCTTCACCCTCAGCTCAGAGCGCACACCTGCCTACATACGCAGCCAATTCCCTGCGCGATACGGACCCAACACCACTACCTCACACGCAGTCGGAAGCGACGGCGGTGCGCAAAGGATCAGTCAAGGTCTTGTGTTTGCAGCATGGCACTGTTAAGTGTTCAAAACATGTGTTCAAAGTTACTAATGGTTATGACGTCATTTAAAAAATACCTTGCATTGATTGGTTGAAAAACGGTTTGCGTAACAGAAAATGCTAACGCAGCAAATTCCGATCGGCCAGTTTTTTAAAATACCTTGCATTGATTGGTTGAAAAACGGTTTGCGTAACAGAAAATGCTAACGCAGCAAATTCCGATCGGCTGCCTCCGGCACTCCGGAAGCGTCTCTGAAAACGGTCAGTTTTTCCCACTATAGGGTGGCTCGAAAGCAAGTTTCTGGAGACGCATCGGCCGAATTCGTAGCGACCGGAGGCGACTATATTCAGTGCGCAGGCGCGAAGTTTGGCGCGTTGTCGTCGGCATTTCCGCTGGTTGTGGTTTCGTGTGGTGTGTGTTCGGATGCTGTCTGTGTGCTTGATGGTATGAAAAGTATGTAGTTATTTGGTAACCGTAAGTAGAATAACATGTTTGGTGGATATTTTCTTCAATCTTGTATTATATTTTTTGTGGTATTTTTGTTCCTTCTGCATGTTTGTGTCGGAGTACATGTGGAGCCCATTCTATCCAGTATGAATCCGGAGTGCAAAAATGTTTTAAGAGATGAAATCTCTTAAGAAGTGCCTTATTTCCCACCCTGCTTACATGTGACTGCTAGAAGCGTTTTGCCAATCAGAGCTACAACATACAAAGTGAAAGTTCATGCTAACGCTTCCACGCAGCGTTGACGCTGGCATATAGGATGGCGGAGCATGGTCGGTTGATTCTGTCTTCGCCACGCTGCAATCGTTATAATAAATTTCACGATTTTTAGACAACGTGCCCCCCCCCTACCCCCACCCCACACGCACACACCCATCTCACGAAGTGGGGACGCCCATGCTTATTGTCCATGCATACATCTCCGTCGTGGTAAAATGTCCACTGTTCCAAATGTGGATGGATAAGGTGGAGACAGGTCAGGTTGACGGGTGGGCGGCTTGTACCAATGACGGAAACATTTCACAAATGCCACTATTTGCTCCCTCCCCCATTCGAAACTCGTGGTGACGCAAATGTACGTCAGCGTTCTGACACGAATTTCGACTGTGTGGGTCGTAGCGCCTATCGACAAAATGGTTCGAGCATTGACATGCGAACAGATTGTTTTGCAACAGACCAAGCGCAGGCTAGAAAACATGTATCGGACGAAACCCTAATATGGCTAACATAACCGCATTAGCATAGGTCTCTTTCGGGGGTGCTGTGAGCGCACAAGCTGTGCTTGGCGGCACAGCCTAACCGCTGACCACTGCCCGCCGCCTAGTGCCGCAGGGGCTAGGTGCCGCCTCGTGACCGGCCTCGGCCCTGGCTCGTGATTGGCCGCTACGCTACATTGTACGCCCTCGAGGGCATTACGTGGGTTGTGTCGAGAGAATGAGACGGGCAATGTGCAAGGACTTGCTCAATACAGCGCAGTGCGTGGCATCGCCTCTCAACCGACCAGCCGGACGGCGGTACAACAGGGAGAACCCCATCAACCACGAAAAGTGCAGGGGTCGCGCACATAGTGTTCCCAGACACACAGCCGGGACTTCGCAAATGGGGAGTGGGTTGAGGCCTCTCAGAGATGACCCAGCTCTCTTGGGAGTGTGGGGCTGACTTTTCAGTTGCGCACTTTGTACTTTAAGATAACAAAAAGTGCATCCAGGAAAGATTATAGAGTATATACAATTACCCACAATTTTCGTTATCTCCTCTGAAACTTCTGTTCTATGGATTAAATATCAGCATCAAGCTCTTCCTCCAGCCAGCTTCCCAGGAACAAAAGCGGCCATACGGAACATCATAAATCGTAATCCAAATCAGACATGCATTCGAATGAAAAGTGGACTGCATCACAGCATCAAAAAGGTGGTTCATCGCATTGCACTAGTCAATGAGGCACTGGCGCGCAGCCAATGGCTGACTTCCCCAGCTTGAACCTCTGCTTGGTGTGTAGGGGATCAAAGTGGTGGAACTCAAGGTCACGGGAAGGCGCTGGTGGCAAGCGCAATGCAAGCGCACAGAAGCTGGTGGCAAGTGGTTGCACCGCCTCAGACACGGAGCAGTGCCCACCCGGATCTCGAAAAACACGCGTCACCCTTCATCGAGCGACGTCGACTTCTCTCCATCAGCCCCGAGGGGCGGAACTGGCCGAGTGGTTAGGGTGTTGAGCTCTGGACACAAAAGGTCCCGGGTTCAGCACACGCACCGCTTGGGACATTTCACAATCCCGTGGCCCGCCAGCGAAACGGTGTGGCCGCGCCATGACCGTTAACCGTGATTGTGCGTAAAGTGCGTCGAGAACCACCCAATGAACGGCATCAGCCCCGCTGTCACTCCGCGGACGGCCGGTATCTACTCCGGACAGAAGTTCACCAGGACGCGGGCACTAAGCCGCTTCTGCCCGATCTTGTTCCGCAGCCGTGTATTCACCTGCCACAGGGTAGAGAACGCCCCACCGCGACCCTCGTCATCTGCCAGCTATCCGCGAAGGTCAGGATCCTCCAGATGGTGGGACAGACGGTGAGGCTGCCGCAGTGTGCCAGCGCCTCTTCGAACGTGCTGGGACCGACAGCTGCCCTCCTCCGCTTACCTTGCCACGTGGCGAGCTCCGTCTCTGCACACCAGAGGCCGCAGTCACAGATCAATAGCTGGTAGAGTTCGATAGCCTTCTTGAGCCACACTGCGTGCATGTGCTGGGAGCTCGACTGGCCTGGGGAGCCTGCTGAGTGTCAAGATCTGAGTAGCCTTTCCATGGTCCGAGAACCGCGTCTTGAGCCGCACCACCATATCATCTTGGAAATGAATGGAGACGCCGATCTCATAACACTCCTTCGGTGAGGTCGTGGACCTGTTAGTCCGATGAATCTGCAGACTGCGGGCCCTCCGTTAAGTTTCACATTTAGAATCTTTGATAATAGAATGCTCTTGTACTGTCTGATGAGGAAATGTTGATATATTTGTGACTACATTGAAATAATTCAAGATAGTTAAGTTGCTGAATTTCATTTCGTTTTTGGTAATGTCATTTCTGAATTAAATAAAATCCTGATTTTGCAGCAGAAAATATAATCGCTAAATGGCTGCATAGTTGAGTCGATCGCTTATCGCGTTCTGTTCTCGAAGGTGAAGGTTAAGTTTGCTTTCTGTGGTTTTATTCCTTTTTGCAATGTCAGGCTCAGAAAGTTTTGACGTGAGAAGCTACGAGTTCCTTGGCCTATGTCTGCGTCAAACACTCGATATACGATACAAAAAAAGAACCATCGCAGTGGTGGCCTATCAAACCATACAATCCGCTTAGAGAAGGAGGTAGAAAGTTCTCAAAATGGTAAGTTTTGTGTTAGTGCACCAAATAAAGTCATGAGGTTAACCTAATGAACATTTCAATATGATGTTACAAATAGCAATATAAGATGCTGCCTACTATTAGGTACGCAAAGGAACGGACCCATGAACTGTCATGGGGAGCACTAGTCTGAGTGGGTGTTATTTCTTCGAAGGGACACCGCTGCGAAAGTACTTGGAGGGGCGTCCTCGGTTGAAAATTCGTCGACCTGCGAGGAGAAGTGAGAGGGTGACGGTGCATTCGAGTACACTAGAAGCCGGTATTTTCCTCTCAGGGGATGTCTTTTCCCTCCAGTCGGGTGCGATTCCTCTCCGAGGGGCGCCTCTGGCTGAAAATTCCGTTCAGCGGGGTGGGAGAGGGAGTGCAGTCGCCGAGGGAGTTCACTGAGGGGCCTCTTCTCCCGACGATAATGGCGCCACCTGATATGGGGAGGGGCACAGTGCTTCCTGTGCATTTCAGTTTCAGAATATCGCGGGTAGACACCGAACATAACCCTCATCAGCACAGGAGACGAACCCTCCATATGGTTTTTCCAGGCTAACTTCTGAATGGTTGAACGAATCGCGCTCAAATTTTTCATAGCACGTGAGACATCCCATTGAAACTTTTACGTGAAATTTGTCAGATCCTGTGGCGATGAGCTTGCTACTGCACTGCTTCAGGTACAACCAGACGATGGACGAGATAGAGTTGTACCAACTACAGAAGAGCTAGCTACTGCAATGCTTCAGGTACAACCAGATGATGGACGAGCTGGAGCCGTGCCGACTACAGAAGGGCTTGATACTGTACTGCTTCAGGTACGACCAGATGCTGGACGAGCTACAGAAGGTGCCTGCCCATCTCGACTCCCTCGTCGATCCCGCCGGACCCGACTGGCAAATTATTCGCGACGACCACGTACACGGCCACGAAAAGCCAGAGCCGCCACACAGAAGCGTCTGCCGAAACATTGCCAGAGGCTCCGAAAGTGAGGGAGGTCAGAGCGTGTCGAACGCGGGCAAGGTGAAAGCAAATATGTTTTATGAGTCGGACCCGATCAGCCGGATATGTCCGGGCAACAGCGTCACAGTCACGACTCGGCCAGCTGATGCAACACACACCGACACAAGACCAAGCAATATCGGCGGGCGCGCGAAAGTCCATCGGTTTTGCCGGCTCGACTTTGGCCGGAAGGCGGAGCTATGTGTCACGTGACCGACGCGTCACCACCGAGCCGCCGTATATGTACATGTATGCGCACATGTGTGTGTGTGTGTGTGCATGTGTATGTGCAGTTATTTGCATAGAAGTGTGCATGTGAGTGCATGTGTATGTGCAGTTATTTGCATAGAAGTGCATGTGAGTGCATGTGTGCCTATGTAGGTAAAGTATGCAGGCGTGCAAGTTTATGTATTTGCATATGCAGGAATGTGTACTTGTACATATGTATGTGCAAAATTAAATTTCTCACTTTTGCCCGTCATGACACATACCACTATGTAGACCCAGGAGTTGCTTCGTGTTACTAGCTTGCTACTTAACTAGGGTACATCTGGGGTTGCTTCTACTAATTCATAGTGGTGGCCTATCTGCAAAAAGAACACGGCTAAACAGATGCAATTAATTGTACTGAAATAAAGCTTTGCCGAATGATGATGTATTCATCAGAATCCTGAGGCATTCCGAACCTGACCGTCCTACTTTGGACAGCGAACTATTCGAAGGCCCAACATCAATTGAGCCTGTAATAAATAGTGCAGCAAAATTTGACAGGCTGCTGCATATGGTCGATATTATATGACTTAGATCTAATATCGACCATATGGTTATTATATTAATGGTCGATATTGGGCGAATGCCTACCAGAAACACCTTTGATATTGCTACTTGTGACAACATAGGCAGATTGCACTATCTTCCTACCTCCTTCCAATATGGATGAAATTTGTCGTAGAACAGGAATCAGGAAGCACGACTGCCAACATCACACTTAGCCCATTATTAAATTAAACTGCATTGCTGCAAATCATCGAACAAGATCAACAATAGTGACCAACTGTGTAGTAAGAAAACAAAATCAAGAGATACTAAATTATCATTTCTGCAACGTCAGTACGCCACCGGCTGAATAACGGTCTCACTGCAGCTTACATAACGCGCGAGTTTGGCGTCACACAACGCGCTCGGAACACGTCACGCCGGTAACCGCAGACCACCGCATGGTGTGACGACACGCCACGCCCACCTCAGCCGACTCAGTCAGCTGACTGCAGGCCGCGCGGGCGGCCACGGTGACCCAGTCACGCATTCCAGGACTGATCACGTGACAGGTGGTCAGATGGGCGCAGCCAGGCCCGGCGGCGGCGGGGCGCCACACTCGGCAGCGGGAGGCGCCACACTGCACAGAGGCGGGGCGCCACACTCGGCAGCGGCCGGGCGCCTCACTCCGCAGCGGCGGGGCGCCACACTCCGCAGCGGCGGGGCGCCACACCCCGCAGCGGTGGGGCGCCACCCTGCGCAGCGGCGGGGCGCCACACCCGGCAGCGGCGGGGCGCCACATTCCGCAGCGGCGGGGCGCCACACCCCGCAGCGGCGGGGCGCCACACCCTGCAGCGGCGGGGCGCCACACTCCGCAGCGGCGGGGCGCCACACTCCGCAGCGACCGTACAGTACAGATGTGATGTCTTGTACAGATCGTTTGCCGATCGGACAAGATCGGACAAGGCCGCCTTTAACTTTGTCGCCGCTGGTCGTGGAAGGTGAATCTTTGTCTTGCCTGTGTCAAACCACGCGATGTGAAGCTTTCTTTCCTCCCTCATTTGTAGGTACGACTCGGAGAGTGTGTGCTGGCTTTCGTGGGCTTGGCTCTCCGTTATGAAAATGTTCCTCGCCGCATCCGCTGTGATCTTCGTGCCACGAACTCCTCGCGACGTCCGGAGTTCCTGACAGACGTCGTACAATTTCCGACGCTTACTGAAGCTGACGACGCAGCCAACGAGCACTCGATCTTTGCCACAGACTCGATCGAAGCGAATGCTAGAAAACGTCTCGAGATTCCGGATGATCTCTCCGAGCGCTCAGGAGTAACAGGCAAAAAAAGTGGCTGGGGTGTGAGCACCGATACTTTGGTCGAGTCTTGTAGTGTGGTCTATGTCGGTGGCTGTAATTGTGATGGACGCCATCTTGGCCACATCCATCACAATCTTGCCTGGACATTCGTTTGCCTTCTCTGGAGTGCCGCTGATATTCAGGCATGTACGGCGTGAATATTGTTCCAAACTTGTCGATGCGCTCTCTAGCTTGCATAAACTGTTCCTGTAAAGCTACTACACTATCAGTAGTTGCCATTTAGCAATTGTGTTGAATCATCATGTTCAATCTTTCATCTTTGAGACCACCCATGAGAAGGATTTTCATATCAGCTTTATACATGGCCCTGAGTTGTACGGCGTCACACCACCTGCCGTTATTCACCGCTCCTGTGTCACCTTCAACTGCAACGTACCACCCTCGTCCTTCCACACTGAACATCGCCGGCGGCTCACCCCTTCACGGCTTCCTGACGGAGCAGGACTGTTCTCCCTCGTGTCCGGTGGTGGCGGAGGTCAAGGTCAGACTCGCCATCCGTCCCTGGTAAACACGTAGGCTATGCACATCTCATTATCTGTGCAATAACCTTCAATAGGTGCTGCAAGGTTGGTTGGGTTGTTTGGTTGGTTATTCGTTTTACCACACATCGACCGTTGAGTCATGCAGCGTCGCCAGTCTCTCACGCCGATTGGTCGCAGGTGAAGAGTAGCGACAGGTGAGACTCGACCCGGTGTGCAGGTACTATTTCAAATTGAACACATTAGACGAAGCAAGACATGTGTGTCTCTTCGCCTTTCTACAAGAAAATAGCTCACCTGGAGTGATTTTTGGCTACATGTAGGCTTTAAGTTCTCCAAAATTGCACACATCCCAGAGTCGTCCCTGAAGTATAACCAATTGTATGGAAGTCAGCATTGATCGTTTCATCCGTTATATAACCCATCTTGGAGTCGTTTCTGGTCGGCGTGTGAACATGAATTTCGCAAGTCATGCAGCTGCTGCCCTTTCAACATTGGCGGCCGGGTTTGGGGAATAATTGAGAGTAACTTTCTAAAATACAGACCCCGGGCGCCTGAGCATGTTACCATGTAAAAAAGTGAGCTTTCCGAACATGCTCCAGGAAAGCTTCTTCTGGACCCGCTCCTGACGAAAGTAACGAAATAAAACACATGGGCGCCCCATGTAAAGCGAATTTGCTTGCCTATGTCTCGCCATTAGTTTGCATGCGGAAAGCCATTAGAATTTAAATAATGCTTTCCCAAGCACCCAGGAGCTACATGCTGGGCTGTAAGCACTCGCACCCTTCCTCTGGTAGCATAACGTTAATATCGCGATAAATATATCAGCGCCTGGTATCTAGATGGCCTGTTTTTCCAATGCCCGCGTCGAGCTGGGACTTGTGACTTCCTGTACATCTTCCTGATTTCCCAATAAACTGCAATGTCCATTTGACTTCGTAGCAAATCAACACGGAAGTGCCTTTCTTATTTGATTTATCCCGCTAATTTATGCACCTATGTGCTTGCAAATCATGCATTTATGTAGGGCGTATATCTTCGGGTCGCACATGAAATGTACCATTAAGCTCACTATGCGCAAAGCAACGCCAATACAGACGCAAACAAAAGATAGGTGCTCTTGTTTGTGGCCGAAGAAGTAAAAAGGTTTGCATTGAGCATGTGAAATATTAGATGAAAGTTGCGAATAGGGATGCTTGACCACCTTTAATTCCATCAAGTATTGTTTTAAATGTTTTACTGTCTGATCACCCCAAGAAGGTCGGCTAGCTAGCATGCACGCGCGCAAACGTTTCTGCCCTACCAGGAAATGTCCTTCCCCCGAATCGCAAGTGCTGGCGCACAGCGCACGTGCGCCGTGACCGAATTCCCAGCGGCAGGAAAGACCTTGGCTTTTGTGTTGCACTAGCCGGCGGGCTGAGCCGCGACAGCAGGTGGCTGTAATGTTGACCCCAAAGCGGCGGGGTGACACCAATCGGGCACAACCCGGGAGTGGCGGACCGTTCGACGTGGAGCCGACCTTGCTGCATGATGACGCCGCATTGCAAGAGACCCGGTCCTGGTGGCGCCACCGTTGCCATGGGTGATGACACGCTCGAGTCAATCGATGATGTGGTTCGGAAATGCCATCCGTTGGTGGCTTGCGAGTTGACGGCGTATGTTCATCGTGGCTCGTGCTCCGTAACAGCTGGGGATCACGCGTTCCAGGCGTTCCGTGCCTCAGAAGTGCTGCACGTTTAGATCCAGATACTCTCAGATATTTAATATTTATTACAGTTAAATAACTCCAAGATATTTAACTCTCACCAATGTGATGTCAGTTGCGACATTCCTGAGCTCACGTGTGTGCGGTTAGGGGCGGGACGCCGTCGAAATTTGGCTGCTGGTCGAGTTAGACCCGCGAAGCAAAGCCACCGACGCACTGGGCACGGGCTCCCATTGGTGTAACGAATCATGTATTCAGGTCTGCTTGCGACCGTCTCGATGGGATAGAAAATTGCGCGTTCGGGACGTATTACCGACATGCGCCCGCAGTACGAGACAGTGCTACCACAGTGCCTACAGCGAATAGCAGCAGGATAATCGGCCCAGTGTAGCCCGCCCTTATTGCGTCGATGCCATCATGTCTTGCGCAAATGGCTAGATGCCCTTCTTGTTCAAGTGTGCCCCCTGCACGGGCTGGATAGTGTCTCGATTTCATAATCCGCGCAAGTGACCCAGTTGGATTTCATGGTAGTTCCTGGAATAATGACTGGATGCTTGTGAATTGCAATGCTACAAAGCATGCATCACGTGTTGTTTGACTGAGTGGTACGCCCAAAAAAGAAGGCATATTCGAGGGCCGCCCTCACTGCAGTATGCACCCGGTCAAGCTAGGTACACACAGTGGTGTAGATCCGTACCTTATTATCCATACCAGGATATATCCTGGTACACACAGTGTACTTCATGCACTGCTCAACTAGGGAAGCGTGCCCCCATCATCTATGTACTGCTGGACCCCATCAACCCCTAAGGTTTGATGGGGGCCAGCAGTACATAGATGCTAATAAAGTATCAGAAGCGGGTGTTACATAGTCACAGTGTTAATGTCGTCCATCGGTCTCCAAAGTGCAGGAGCCCACGCCCGTTCTGCTTGTGAAATCAAATTAATCACGAAACATTTTTCATGTGATGTGACGGTCAAGGTACCCTTTGCATAGCAACACATCTTCCCCTTTCCGGAGAGCAAATGCGATACTCAGCTCCGGCGCCTCTCGCGTAGCATGTATGTCGTACATACGTCAGCCAGAATCCCATGCATTGCGTGGAGATCGGGCTCGTATGGCATCCTGGCCATGATTGGTGATGGGCGAAGGAGAGCTTAGCAGGGCGAAGATTATATTAAAAGGGCGAAGGCGAGCTTGCCAGGGCGAAGGCGAGCTTGCCAGAGCGAAGGCGAGCTTAACAAGGTACGTGTCGGGATGTGGAGGCCGCCACAGTCAGTTTGCATTTTGTTACTGTTTTTGTCATTAGCTTTATGCTGCAAAAGGTGGCGTCTGTCTCTTTTGCATTTCAGTTTCTTCTTTTAATTTTGTATTATTGGCTATGAAGTAGGCAAGAGTAGGCCTTTCCAAATTCCCCAGATAATTTCAGGTGGTTCTTTGTGGTTCCTAGGTGGTGTGGCGTGGTTCTAGGCCTTGTGGTTTCTAGGTAGTGCTAGATGACCAGAAGCACTGATGTTGAATTTCCAAAAGCTAGGTGGTTCTCAAGCACCACTTGCTAACAATAAAGCTTTATCCGTGGCATCGTATGTCGATGGGAATTGCGGTTAATAGAGTAGGTTTGATGCTAATAGGTGTGTTAAATCATACACATATATGGGGAATTATGCAAGTCATAGGTGTGTGTGGCAGTGGTTTCAGTACCTTCTTTCTGCTATGTCATGCTGATGGAACTGGCCATAAGACCACAATGTGACCGATTGTCTCCAGAACTAAGCGAATCAATTACTCAGGTTCCAGAGTAATGGAGATCGCGAACGCCGAGGTCTCCGCCGTCCGAGCACCACCGGAGATATTTTCGGTGGGCTTCGACGCCACCTGGAAACATACAAGCTTCGGGAAAATACAGTATCTTTCTGAAGTTTTCCACCTTCTGCTGCATCGGGCGGCATCTGAATCGGATGGGTGGACCCACCCAGCAGTCCCACCGTGGATCCTCCGGGTGGGTCTCCGTCGCGGTCAGCGCCATCGTGGCCTGCGGGTGTGCCCGACGAGTAGGCCCGCCTGCCTGTCTGACCTATCCTTAAAGATGCCACCTTCGGAAGGGTCGTGCAGCTGGAGCACGGTGTGCTATGGAACAGCGAGCATGATTTTCCCGTCATCAAAGGTATTGTTGAAACGATTACCCTCGTCGTGGCTTTGCTTGCCAGGTGCTGGATGAAATGCTTTCTGGATACCAATAGCAATAGCAATAGTCATTGGTACGACATGAATGCTAATCCGTAGAGGTCCAAAAGTATGGCAATCACGTAATGACCTGCCATTGCATGACCTCGAAAAAAAACTGTTCCTTTGTCCCCACGATGGGGTGTTGAGCGGTTTGGCTGCTCGTGTCTGGGTGAGACAAGAGCATATAGGAATTCAGAAAGAGCAGATTCGAGCTTTTGAACATAAATATTGATCGTAGAAATAAAGACAGAAGGAATGTTGGTGCACCAGAACTAAAGTTGCTGAAATCCCGAGTAGCTACGCTGAGTGGGGAGTGGGAGGGGGGACGGGCACCGGGACAAATGGCAGTCACGCCCTACGCCTCTGTAGGCGATTCATGTGTTTGCTATTTCCTAGTTTACGTTGTGAGCACCTACATAGGTAGGACTTCTGCTAATTGCTACATCATCTTTTGTCTCACTGCTGGCATAAACTTAGGGCAAATCCAAGCTTCCCCGAGAACCTTTTCCTGATCCGAGGGGCGCCACTTCTCGATGGGGTGGGGGACACGGCACATGCTCCCAGTTCTTACTCCTGGCCATCATATCAAGAGTGTTGACAACAAACATCTGCGTTCCTCCATACCCCACAAAGAAATAACTCACAAACGTTTACCACGGCAAGATAGCATATAAAATATGATAACGACCTGCACACACCTTTCCATTCTCACTATCATTGTCCTGGTGAATTATTGCAAGCCTAAGCGATACACTTGTTCTGAATATGGACAAGGTAGTAAATAAGACATCTCCATGTGCTTTCCGCAGCATGAGCGGCGAATTTCATCCCCTCCCTTGTCCGTGTAGTCAGTCACGGGAAGAAGGAATAGTATTTACGCTGCCATCAATTCAAGATTAGGCTAACGAAAATGATATAAATGACAAGCGATGATAAAAGGTGAAATGTAAAATGGAGTTTTTATTGGACATGTGGAATACGAAAACGCACCGCGAAACATATTAAAACCAAGCTCTCTCGATGACAATCACGCTTATGGTTCGGTCAAAAACGTTAGATTATAGTCATCGTAGGCTCTTTGGTTGTCGTTCATGAACTACACATCTTTATTTTTACAATTGTTTAGCTCCTCCACTTATATAGTACAGTTTGGCTTTTCTCTACAGAATGTCATCATTACGTAACGCAGAGTTCCGATCGCTAGCGTTACGTAATTTGTGGACGGTCCATTATGTTAGAAAATTCTCTAAAAATCCGAAATTCAACAACTTGGAAACCTCAGATTTGTTGAATGGATTGTCGTGAGTTGCAACGATTGTGCTGCAAATTTCCTTTTAACCCGCGCCGTCTTTCCAGTCAAATCATCACACTCCGTTCCAAGGGGGGGCGGATGTGACCCTCCTCTAAAATCCAAACTAAGCATCGCACGAAAACGAAAGAGGTGTCATCGGAAAGCGCTCCACGAGTAGGGTCCTGGTCCATCCCCCAAAACAATTTTCCCTCAATAGTGACGTCACCAGGTGGATATATTTTTACGACTTTTCACTACTTACATTATGTTTTTGGCTATGGGGAGTTCATTTTGAGGATATATGAAGAAAAAAGGTATTTGGAATAAAAAAAGGACAGCGAAATCGACCAGGGCTTTCATTTTTTGTCCCCCTAAAAATAAACATTTTGGTATTTTCAAATTTAATTTCTTTTAGTTTCCATGTTTTCTTTAATTTTCCATTTCCAATGGGTAGAGCAGACCGAGATACGTTTGCGGAAGTCAACTTGCTCTAATAAATAATGCTTACTTTAGCCAGAATCCTCGATTTGATCTGCAATTTGTCAAATACGCAAAATTTATATATAGTGAAAGACGAAAAAAAGGAGAAAAATTCCACTAGTACGTTTTGTTGCATCCCTAAATATAAGCAAACGCTGAACGTTTCATTGCAATATTTGTATCCGTTAAAGCGTGACGACTGGTTGAACGTTTTTGGAGGTGACCTCACTTGACCTTGACTAACTCCTTGAGCCTAGATGATCTGACTTCAAAATTTTGAAGCGTCGTTTCAAATTGATGTGGGAAAAGGTATGCCAAATTTGGGCACGCTGAAAAACCTGGGGGAGGACAGTTGAAGACCCCCCTCCGAGACGGGACGGGTTAATCCTTTCAGTCCATAATCCACAAAAGCGTGTTAAATAAGTGTTTTCAGATAGCTTAACCTAAGTCAGTGACATTCCATGATCTGACCTCAAGATGTTCGCATGACGCGGATAATCGGCGTAGGAAAAGGCGACTTTTCCTAGGTTTCGGCTCGCTGGCCCAGGTCGTGTTCCCACCATCGCGAAAATTCGCTAGGGGAACACATTGCGTGCGGGTTAAGCACCGAGGGACAAATTCCAGATGTATGTCCTTGATCATGGCCCTTTAGGGTCATAATTAGCGATGCTGGTCGCAGGAGATGACACGTCGTCTAAGTCGGTCAACAATAACTAACCACCGAAATTGAACATGCATGACTACACACACCTAATCCCCGGGATGTTCCGCGCCTGGCTGTATAGCCCTGTCTTTGGCTCGTACCACCAATGGAGACATCAAAAATAGAAACATGAACGAGGATGACGGGAGGGCGTCAGAGGGGCAGCGGCCCTGGTGTTCCTGACGTTCGGCGTGGAGCCCGTTGCCACAACTTTCAACCCGATTGTTGGTTTTTTTTTTAATTGGCTGAAGTGAGAACTAGCTTCGCGCCTCATGAGCAAGGAATCCCGGCTTTTTGCATGCAAGCAGCCTCTAGTAGCTTGGAGATATAGTGTAACATGAGACACGCGTCGGTATCTGTAGGTAAGCTAGGTAAGTGTTGATCAATATTTGATGTAACTGAACAATTTTGCGTCCCATATTTTTTTATAAATCCCTTCTACCGCGCGCGTCCTTGCTCCTTCGCAGTCACCACCTATAAGTTCACCAGTGTGGCGGGTCAAGGTCGGTACATCAGTACATCAGTAGATATACACAGGACCACGCTGGTCTATGACTGTCGCAACGTCATATTATGAACTTAGAAATTTATCTGTAAAAAGCTGTCAGTGCCCGATAGGCAATATCCGTTGTAACTCCTGCACTATAAATAATCATTGTGTGCAAAATGCCGAAAAAAAACGAAGGAAAAGCTTGAAGGAAAAAGCTTTCTCAAATGACTTGTAGGAACAAAGCTCTCCGAAATGTTTGGGGGTCACCTGCCCCAGTTCGTATGCCTATGAACATACACCCCATTGCAGATGCGAATCTCACCTAGCCTGATGCAATAGCTCCCATTACGCCAGAATGCGCCTCATTGCGGCCTGACGCAACAGCACTAATCAAGTCAGCATACGTCACACTGCGGGTGTGAACCGTACCTAACCTGGTGCTCTAGTTCTGTGCACGGTTAGACAGCGGCCGAAACGTCGCGAGCACGGCACAAGGCGCGCACGGCGTACGGCTGCGAGTGCGCGACGCCGGCGCTGTGGCTCTGCACACGTTGTTCGCACGGAAGTCGATGTGGATTGTCACGATGTCATGCGCGCTGACCGCAAATGTAGTCGGTACCACGCTTCCCGGTGGTCGCGACGCTACGCATAATTTCACGGCTGTGTGTCGTTGCGAATGGACTGGACGATGTACGGTGCGGGGATATCATCGTTCGTCGTCGATGTTGTGGATCATCGTTGGGCCTCGGAAAGATGCTTTGGGCACTGACGTCAGTTGTCCGTGCCCCGATGTCAGTCTTCTTTCGAGACCTCCTCTGAATTTGTCGGGGTTCGAGTCGATTGCGGGTCCCTTCGGGGTTCCGGCGCGTTTTGCATGGCAACAGTTTTTTCAGAGGCTTGCCATCTCGCGTCGGAGTCCCGATGCGACATTTCTCCACGAGACGCAATATTGTATGGGATCATTTGAATTTTTCGGAACCTCGACTCGATTTGTCGATCTCCCTGCACGATATGCTAGCCCAGTGCGATTTGTGCGGCTCCTGCGCGATTTCATCAGGACCATTTGCCCCCACCCCTGCGTTATGCCACTGCCACTCAGAGTGTATTTCCGCTCACAAGTACTATTCATGGACGATTATTGTGCACATCCCAACACGAATTCGAATACATACAGATAGAGCCATCAAGGAAAAGTGCTACAAATCTACCTGAATGTGATGCAACCTAGGCATAATTCGACGTTTTGCTGGCTATCTGCAAAATTATAGTTACGCAAATACTGGTGATTTAACATTGCAGCCAACATTACAGAGAGGACGACAAGAACAACTGTTGGCTTCTCAGCTATTAACTCGCGCCGTCTTTCCGGTCAGAACCTCACACCCCGTATCGGGGGGGGCGGTTAGTAAACCCCTCTAAAATCCAAACTAAGCATCGCACGAAAACGAAGGAGGTGTCATCGGAAAGCGCTCGACGAGTCCACCCCCAAAACAATTTCCCCCAAAAGTGACGTCACCAGAGGGCTAAATTTTCACGACTTTTCACGACTTAGATTATGTTTTTGGCTCTGAGTTCATTTTGTGGATATATGAAGAAACAAAATGTATTTGGAATGAGAAACTGGCAGCAAAATCTACCAAGGCTTTAATTTTTTTGCCCCCAAAAAAAAAAAAAAAATCATTTTTTTTTAAAGTTTCAAAATGTTTAGTTTTGAAGTTTTCTTTAATTTTCATTTTCCAATGGATAGAGCAGATCGAGAAACGTTGCTGGAAGTCAACTTGCTCTAATAAAAATACTTACTTTAGCCAGAATCCTCTATATAAACTGCAATTTGGCAAATACGCAAAATTTCTGAGTAGTAAAAAACGAAAAAAAAGAGAGAAAAAATTCACTCGTACATTTTATTGCATCCCTAAAGAAAGCAAACGTTGGAAGTTTCATCAAAATATCTGTATCCGTTAAAGCGTGACGACTGGTTGAACGTTCTTGGAGGTGACCTCACTTGACCTTGATTAACTCGTTGACCCTAGATAACCTTTTGAAAATATTTTGTTCAAAATTTTGAATCAGGGTGCAAAATTGATGTGGGAAGAGGTATGCCAAATTTTGGCGCGCTTCCTCGCGCCGTTCGTCCACTATCCACGAAAAACCTGAGGGGGGGGCAGGTGAAGAAGTCCCGAGAAGGGACGGGTTAAAGAACATCACTTGTTGCGGCGCGCACGATTAGTGTCATCAGAGCAACATGGTTTCTACTCTGTATTGCATTACGCAATGCTAGGATGCGGTTCAAATGCATACAGTACTTTGAACTGGTGCAAATGTTCGCCTCATATATTGTATTCATGGCCTCTAAGATTGCGTTGCAAAGGGCGTAATTACAGATAAACAACAAAGTCGTGTTAAGATTCACATTATGAATTATCACAAATAGGCGAGTATTTCCAAATGGCAGATAAAGTGCAGATAAAGTGAATAGAGATTATAAGCACCCGGTCAATTAGGTCAATCCTTAAAGATGACATTGCTCAGCTAGTGCTGTACGCTTTCCTGATCCTGATTGGATGTATTGTTAGCGGCCACTGTCATCAGTCGGATTAACTTGGTGCAGATGGACTTCAAAATATATTTCACATAAAGCGACCTGTCTGCCCGAAATGGCAACTTGGGCTTCTGCGTATTGCGGTACAGTCTACACTTTCATAATCGAAGACTGAATGGGCTGCCCAAGCCGATGGCTTGAAATTTACCAAGCCAATGGTTTTATATAGGGCCAGAAATATTCTCGCAAGTGTCTGAACTCTTCCGCTTGAACTATCTTTTCTAGTTCTATATATTAGACTTTTCTTATGCATATGTGAGCTAGCTTTGTCGAGTTGAGCGCATCAACCAAATGGAATATTCCGTGTCTTTCGCAAGGTGTCAGCCTGCTTTGCAAGCTAACTTTCACTTCGATTTCTTGAAACGATTCAGATGGAATTATCCCTCGGGGAGTCTTTTATCACCTCTCCCTAAGTTTTTTTTTCGGCGATAGAGAAAAGCGACTGAACGCAGCATCGCGAAATGTAAAATGTTTCCTTTATCCTTCTGTGCCTGATGACAAGTTTCAACGTCGGATGAAGTAAGATCATTGACCTAGCTCAGGTAGAAGATGTCTACCTCCAAAGCTATTTCCAGAATTCATCAACTCCAACTTCAAGTTCAACTTCAACTACAACTACAACTTCAACTTCAACTACAACTACAACTACAACTACAACTACAACTACAACTACAACTACAACTACAACTACAACTCCAACTTCAAGTTCAACTTCAACTACAACTACAACTTCAACTTCAACTTCAACTTCAACTTCAACTTCAACTTCAACTTCAACTTCAACTTCAACTTCAACTTCAACTTCAACCTCAACTTCAACTTCAACCTTAACTTATATATTGAAATGAAACTGGGTACGTGAATGTCTACAAAGCGTATGTCTCATAAATATGTTACAAATTATGCTAGTGATCTGAGGTCATAACAATATTGGTCCAATTTACCTGTTTTTTCTTGTGTAATGTGTATGTTCCTTTATTCGGATTTATTCCCTTGGTATGCATGCAAACATATGAGGAGAAATCATTTTTTTCCAATATGATTGGCCTACGTCGAGTGACCTGAGACCAGATGAAGATGAAGTACGCGTAGTAGGCAACACCTGTTTACAGAAGTCTGTTTTTATGGTCTATTTCGAGTTTTCATAGCATGAATAGTATCAAACTTGCACTAAGCAACCTAAATTGCCGAAGGGAACCAAATCAACACATTATAGTGAAGGTCGATGCCATTTTATTTCAATGTCCTATGACAGTTTTTAATAGCATGTATGCCTCGGACTTGTGCTTAAGGTCTGATCAGTGACCTGAAATCTTCGCCAATTTTAGTCCATGTGACTATCATTGTAGCATTCACTGTGCAATTAGTGCTGAAATAGCATGCGCTTTAACTCTGTACCTTCACCAGCAATGGAGATATAAAATGTGCCTGGGGAGTCAATTTGTCTGAAAAAACCGCCATTTAGATCCTAAGCTTGTTTTAAAGTAAAGCATGAAACCATCTGCGGGCCATACTCGTCCCGAGCATTCCAGTGATGCCAGGCTCGCAATCATGCACCGCTTAGTTTAGAAGTTAGTGGGGATATATATTACCTCCCCCTCCCGAGACGGGGTTGGGATCTGACTGGAAATACAGCGTCAAAAAATAAGTCACTAAATACATATGTTCCCTATATCGTAGCAGGGAGTACAGAATATGCATTGTGGCACCGACAAAAGATCAATTATAATCGCGTTCCCTTTCTGTGTGTCAGGCATGCTAGGCTAAAACAATCTAATAAGAACAATAGATAGGAAGATTGATAGCATCGCCTGCACAATTTCTAAGTGCAATAAACCCATGCTTCGCATGACCGAATTTGACCGATTAACCATGCACCGACACCACTGAATCTGCATAGTCATGGCGTGACTTGCACAATTTCAACTTGGCTGCCTGCCAGCACCATTACATAACACCACTGTTACCACCGACCTGTGCAGATGCAGGTTCGTGGGTACAGTGGCACCCAACACCTGTGGCACACCACCCAAGACACGCCTGGTTGGCCGCCCACGCAACAAATGAGCTATTTTGGTCGACTCTCGAGATGTCGCATTGCCATAACGCGGAAGAGCCGAATGCACCGGAAAACAATTGTCACCTCACCGATACTAGCATATTTCAACGATTAATTCACCGGATGTCCCTGAGTTATGTGCATGAATAATGAGGCAGACACCAAGGCGCATTAGCATGCGCCTGGATGTCACAAATCTGTTTACACTGTGTGACACATCTACACATACAGCTACACACTTGCCTGCCTACACACTATCTACATAACCACACACACATCGCCCCAATGCACTGTAGCACACACTTACACACACATATACACATTTGACTACACATTATCTACACAGCCACATACCACACGTAACAGTCAGGCGTACCGCGTCGCACATCTACATATATTTACACACTATTTAAACAGCCACATGCCACACACAACGCCCTGATGCACTGCGTCACATACCTACACATACATCTGCACACTTGTCTAGACACTATCTGCACAGCCACATACCACACATAACAACCGAATACACTGTGTCACACATCTACAAACGTATATATACGATTGTCTACTTACTATCTACACAGCCACATACCTCACGTGATATCCTGGCTTACAACGTTGCACATATGTGAGTAGTTTGGAAGCACATTATTGGATATGCAAGTTTCGTTAAATACAACTGCGAGTTTAGCGTTGATGATCTTCTTGCTTGTGGATTCCATTGAGCGTACTATGCTCCTCTTCTCTTCATTGTGTTTATGTAGTATTTCGCCGTAGTGTATGATGGTCAATATTGCGATTAGTACATAGGACATATCTGTATTCGGTCGACGTTTCGTGTTAGCCTAAGACATTTTCAAGACTATGAGTTGGAAGGCCACATTGATAAAATGTACACGTTTGAAATAATGTTTTGGTTCACAATTCACGTGCGTTATGTACGTAGGCGCTAGGGTACTGTAATTTTACATTTCCAGTGTCACACTGTGAGGTATGTCACTGTGGGGTGGGGGCTGCCCCTCGTAGAGTTTGAGTGTTCCGCGTGCGTTGATTTGCTTGTCGATGTCTGCATCTATAACAGCCCAACTACAACATCACTACTGATGAAAAACAACACCGCACATGACCCATCACCACTCAAACAAACAAATGTCATATACCACTACAATTGCACCTTAGGAGACTGCGCACTCCTACCTCACAGTGGATACACCGGAAAAACAACCACTACACTTAGTCGAAGACTCACAATCCACCTACAAAACAGCGGGCCACTCTCTCATACGCACGAACACCACAACACAGCGTTGACAATGAAGTTACCGGTAGAAAACACTAAAATACTCTCAACCACCCACAACAAACGACGTCTTATTACCCTAGAGGCAATATACATGAGACACATAGATGCAGCTATCGACAAACAAATCAACGCGCGCGGAACACTCAAACTCTACGAGGGGCAGCCTCCACCCTACAGTGACATGCCCCGCAGTGTGACACTGGAAATGTAAATTTACAGTACTCTAGCGCCTACGTACATAACACATGCGAATTGTGAACCAAAACATAATTTCAGACGTGTACATTTCATCAATGTGACCTTCCAACTCGTAGTCTTCAAAAAGTCTTAGGTTAAGACGAAACGTCGACCGAATACAGATATGTCCTAGGTACTAATCGCAATATTTACCATCATGCACTACGGCGAAATACTACATAAATACAATGAACAGACGAGGAGCATAATACGCTCAATGGAATCCACAAGCAAGAAGATCATCAACGCGTTAAACTCGCAGTCGTATTTAACAAAACTTGCACACATATATATATATATATATATATATATATATATATATATATATATATATATATATATATATATATATATAAAGACACATGCCACATACAGCGCCCTGATGCAATGCCACACATCTACACATATATCTACACACTTGTTACATGTTTTCTAAGGTCTCTCCACAAGGCAGCTCGTGGCGCAGATAATTATTGTCCGCCAGTACAGACTGATGGAATTTGTGTGCCTCCCTTATGACTATTGCCGTGTTAAGGCTGTTCTCAACGAGTCTGATCTCATCACTGGGGGATGCAGATGCACTTGGTGTTGCCTGAAATGTGCCAGCTGTAAAACTGTAAAAGTCATTCTGCAGTCAAAAGTTTATCTCTTTCTACGTTTTGGAAACTTAACCTGGTGGCAGCTTCTTTCGCCGCACCGCCTACCCCATCACAAACACTCTTGCCGTGGGATGTTGCGAACACGTTCCACTCAGAGTAGATGGCAAAATCATCCTGATAGTGACATGGATTGGCAAATTTGAACCGATGTATGCATTGGCCCCACGCACCCATCCAAAGCGTATGCTGCTTTTGAGATACTCAACAGTACGCTTCTCACGTCCGAAGGAAAAAACCTGGTGCAAATCATACTTCACTACCGTATTGCAAAATTGCAATATTTGGCCGCATATGTCACGGTGTAGAAACTCCCGGAGTAAATATACATGATATACAAGGCATATATCTACATATATATATGCTTAGCACCAGCCTCAAGGACTATTCCCACTGTTCGATACCCAATTTTGCCCTATAGCTAAGCTAAATATTTCGCGTAATTCATCACCGTATAATATGCTGCCAAATGTTGCGAATTTTTCAGAATTGCGCTAAATATTGTACTAACATTTATCGTTAGCTCTAGGAGAGAAAAAGACGAGTGTGGTCAAATATCAGCCTCATTTCGCCAGCCTTCTTTTTATATTTCAATCTATTACTCTGACCATCCATCTTCAGTGCCTAATGGCACCAGAAAATGGTATTACTGAAGTAATCTCAAACGTCGTTTTCTTATACTGCGCGGCCACCGAGCAGTACTCGAGTAGGAACTTCGACTACCGACCTCGAGTAACAACCTCCAGTAGCAACCTCGAATACCAACCTCGAGTATCCACCTCGAGTACCAACAGCCAACTTATGATTGCATACAACGCCAACGTTGTCTGGAGGTGTACGCAGTCACCAATCATGTCTTGCACCTTGAGGAGGCTCACTTAAATGCCCTGAACAAGAGACCAATTGCCCACTTGCTCTCGGATGCTGTGTCCTGTATGTTGGCTGATGGCGGGCGAAGTCTTCCCATCTTGACATAACGGGTTCGAGTCTCTTCACATGCTCGCTTTTATCCGCCTTCGGCTTGGATGATCAGTTGGCGACTGGTCAGGGAGGGTCAGATGCGCAGGCACCAGGCAATCGAGCCCGGTATGTTGGCACATTAAGCTTTCGCTGAAGACATTGCGATATAACTGGAATTTCCCACTGTGGAGGTGGGTTATGGATTAGTGCAACAAACTTGAGCTAAGCACTGACTATTATTATCTAAACCCTCCCTAGCAATAACTCAAATCTGTATGAGCATGTGTCTGTATGGATGATTGCGAGATTTTGTATCCACTTTTAATTCTTCTTCCTGAATAGTTTCGCTGCACACTTGAGATAGACTTCATTGCTATTTCGTCCATTTTCCTGTTTTATAAATCCTTGAATCCGACTGTATGACCAGCGCGATGCGTGTTAGTGCGCCATTTTCGTTCCCTGTGGTTTCGACGCAAACCTTGCGAAATATTTGCCAGCGTCCATGGTCGTTGGGTGGCGCGATGTTAATGACTGTGTTAATGCCGGTCTTGCGTGACTTGGGGGAGAGGTAGAGCTAAACCCGGAGAAATGGAAGAGCTAAACCTTGAGAAGGGGAAGAGCTAAATCGGGGGAAGGGGAAGAACTAAACCGGGGGAAGGGGAAGAGCTAAACTTGGGGAAGGGGAAGATATAAACATGGATAAGGGGAAGGACTAAGCCTGGGGAATTGGAAGAGCTAAAGCTGTGGAACGGGAAGAGCTAAAATTGGAGGAGGGAAAACAAGTTAAACCCAGATAAGGGGACGAGCTAAACCTGGGGAAGGGAAGAGCTAATTGTGGGAAGGCGAAAATATAAACCTGGGGAATGGGAAGAGTTGACCTTCTTCTAGGAGATAGAAAGCTCCGTCTACGATTATGTTTAAATGCATGTAAGTGACCAAGGGAAGGTGGAGGTGACCAAGTGAACACTTGGAATGGCACACATATATGGGCTGTTGCCCGACATTTAAATACAAAAGGAAACATTTTGCGGTTTAAATTCGGGTGCAAAATAGCCACATTGGAAGCGCAAATATTTAATACAGTATATATTATTGTTTCTTCGAAAATTATTGCCTAGTTATTACGTCCGTCATATTGGCACATCTCAGTATGTCCGTCCTACCGCCAAATTGAGTAATATCGACAAACCAGTTCCAATATTTATTTCGGGAAGCATATATCCGGATACAGATATGCACGAATCCATAGGAAATCGATGCAGGCGAATTCACTCTACAATGGCACAATCCATCTCGAAAACAATTGATTAAAACATTGATCTTAATTAGTCAATTAAAAAAATAATTAATTAAACAATCGATCTCCCGCGACGTTTCTCTTCAGACGACATCGTTATGCAGCCCCTTCAACGCAACACACCCTTTCCGTGCGGCGCGGGCCATAAACTGTCACGGATGGCGCTCGTGGTGGATGACGGTGCCACTAAACACTGCCAACGAACAACTGGCAGTAACACGAGTAAGTCCAGCCGCTCACGGCTCGGGAAGTGGAACCACTGGCCGGTCCTGGCACCCGAGCAATACGACCATCCGGGGGCTAACGCCATCCGGCCAGACATGGCTTGCCCGACCGGAGATTATGGCGCACGGCCCACACACGGTCGTTGGGCGAAATGGAGACGTGTTCGCACGTATCGCCGAAGTGCACGTTCATGCCTTGGCAGAGCTGAAAATCATCACGGTCGGACATTTACGCCAACTGGACATCACCACAAATTCCGGGTTTAAAAGATGGGGCTCTTTCGGTATTATTGACAACCTATTGGGATCGTGGTGTTCCCAAAACAGGGATGCTTTGTTGCTGAAGGCGTTTTAGAAACGGCCTCAAGTGTATTGGATTTGATGGAAGATCGTTTACCAGCGCCTCCAGATAATCGTTCAAGTAGCACCAGAAGCAGCAACCCGCTTGAACTCATCGTGTTTCTTGGAACAATTACTCCTAACTGCCTCGACCGTTCAAGTCGCTGAAACACCGCCTGCTTTATTTCAAGCGCCGACGGATTGCAGCACCAGAGCAGGGAGATGGAGGGTTAAAGGCTGAAATGCTAAAAAATTTCGCTCGCGAGAAGTCATGGGGCAAATTTTAGCGCACAAATGTATGTTGTAGGCAGTCAAAGTGTGCTAACCTTTTTAATGAAATATAATCGTATTTGGAAACATGTATGATACCCTAATCTCTCTGCACTAAAAGGTTAAACTAAAGCCGTCTCGCCCCTATGCCGAAGGGAAGGTTACTGGCATTGTCGGTGCCGGTTAGCGGCCCTTATCCCCATGGAGAAGGTCAAGGCCACGGAGAAGGTTACTGCCATCAG
The DNA here is from genome assembly GCA_034440575.1 of Imbricaverruca yamaguchii. Lineage (NCBI taxonomy): Eukaryota > Metazoa > Arthropoda > Thecostraca > Neoverrucidae > Imbricaverruca > Imbricaverruca yamaguchii. The sequence goes on from JAOTOL010001663.1 coordinate 3,741,582, forward strand.
CGGTGCTGGTTAGCGAGCCCCAGCCTATATCATGGAGAAGGTTATTGATATTGTGGATGACGATTAACGACCTCCGTCTATGCCGAGGGGAAGGTTATTGGCATTGTTGGTGGCGATTACCGCCCCAGCCTATTCTGAGGGAAAGGTTATTGGCATTCCTGGCCCAAATGACGCTGCAGGCCAATGCCTGACATACATAAGGGTATATAATTTCGCGGTGTCATAATGTCTATTCTGTGCTCTCTGCGGCGATGGGTGGAACATATTACATTGAGTGGCTGTGTTTTTCATCCCAGCTATGCGACACTAGACATTACAATTAAAGCTAGCACTGCATAGCAAGCTGACAACTTGTGAAACTACAGTGATAATCCATTTGGCTAGCACCTCCACCTCGGCACGGTCAACTTCCATGCTCATAACATAGCTCTGAAATAAATAATAGGCAAACATATTTTGAATGGAAAAGCATAGTCACTTCCCGAAGTAACTCTGGAACTATTGAAAGTCATTGTCTCGCCAAATTGGAAGCCACTGGCTGGGTATGTTGAAAACCACTGGCTTACACCGCCACCTTGGATGTACAACTACATAGACTGTACCGCAATACACAGGAGCCTTTTCCATGCAATTTCGTTCAGACAGGTCGCTGTATGTGAATATATATTTAGAAAATCATTGCACCGAGTTAATTTAGCTTGCTTCGGTGCACTTCTTACATGGTTACGACTAACGTCATCTCGCATAGTTGATCTAGGCTGACCTCCCAAAGGCTTCAGGCAAGCTTGCATGTAAAAGTATATGCTATAGCAATGTTGCTTTCACATATGCTTTCAAATAGATATGTGATACACAAAGCAAAACAAATCGTTTACAGAGTTTTGGCAATAAAATAAAACTCAATTTCATTTCTTGTCCACGTTCGAAAGAACAAGTTCATTCCATCATCATTGTTCACTAAAAGTATTCAGAAGGCGGCGAGAAAACAAAGGTGAGAGCCCTTTGAGGATGGGGTTATCCGGAGATTTCAACGCCAAAAACTGGATTTCGCTAAGCCATCAGCCTGGTCACACCGTCCCTAATTTTATATTTTGAACCATAGATCTGAGAACCTGGCGTGGACGACCAATGCACCAGCAAGACACGTCGCTGAAGGATTTCTTTTTTGCTAAGACGGAGCAATCCGGTGCCTGTATACTGCACCAAGTGGTGGTGATGCACATGTCAGGAATCTAAAACAGAGCTTCGCAGGATGAACAGCTCATCATTTAGGACTGCTGTAGCGCAACTAGATTCGAGGAATACACCATGTCAATTTTCAAATTTCACAGCTATTTTCGTATGACCAATGGTGGTTCCAAACGGAGCCAGGGGAACCAATTCCGATCTGGTGTAAGGGGACCTGGATGTTTTGTTGCTGCCGTCTCAGTCAACACACACACACACACACACACACACAAACACACACATATATATATATATATATATATATATATATATATATATATAATTAAAAATGGGCCCATATTTCTCATCTTTCTCATAAATGTCGTGTGTCGACTAAGCTTCAGACGCTGCAGTACCGAATATTGATCAGATACATACCTGCACAAAAGTTCTTGTATGACAAAAATAATTAATTCAACGCAATGTAAGTTCTGTCTAGCCATTTTGGCTGCAGTCTATAGCCAGGCTGGGTAGATTGAGCAGAAATCGACTGAGATATTGGTCGGAGCATTTACTGTTTGGATGTTTCGATACTCCTGAGTTTGTCAACTATGTCGTATTTCTTGCAAAGCAATGCGTTTTTAATAAGAAACTGAATAGAATCGGAGATCTGACATTTGTAGAGTTTAAATTGAGACTTTTCGACCAATATAAAGTTGATGAATGCATTGCAACGAAGGCGAGAAAGCTCGAACAGTTCCGCCGCACACTGAGCAGTCTGCTGCGGTTATTGTGATGCGGAGGTTTCACAGGATCACCTCTGGCGATCCTGGTGTGTCAAAGGAACCCGGGTATCGGCTGTCAATTTGGGTACGAAGGCGAGAAAGGTTTTGGGTCGATTTCTATGTAGCGTCTTGGACGAAGTGGTAGACATTGCGAAGCCTGGAGAAACTCGTCTACCCTCGCCGTCACCGTCACGGTGTCCATCCACCCAGCCGGTGCGTCTCGCTGTCGTTCCGCACCTCCAGTCGCGCCGGTACCGCCGGCGGCGCTCGTCGCCACTGGGGCGGGCGTGCCGAGACGCCGTCGCGCCGCCGGCAGAAGAGCGCACAGGACTCGTCGGCTGTCGCACCCGCGTCGCCGTCGCCGTCCCAGGTGTCCGGGTGGCCGGCGTCTGGCGAGGTGACGTAGCTGTCGAGGCGACACCAGACGGAGGGTGCAGCGTCCAGGCCGGCGACGTCGGACGGCAGCGCCACGCAGTGGTAGTGGCCGGCGTCCAGCGAGCCGCCGCAGTGCACCACCAGCGCGTACAGTCGGAACTGGACGGCCGGCTTACCGCGCATCTGTGCCCACAGCCGCTCCGTCTACGTCAACACCTTGCGGCGTGCGCCCGTGTCACGCAACATGGGCGGCGAACACGAACAAGAAGCGCACCGGCGAGAGGACGAGGTAGTACGCCGGCTGCAACAGCTGCAACTGTTGGCAGGCATCGCGCGGCTCAGCGCACCGCTCGCAGTGGTGCTGGTTCTTGCGGTAGAGTCGCTCCGCCGCCAGATACTGCTCCAGCAGGTCAGACACTGTCGGTCCGTGCGAGGTTGAGGTAGCAGAGTCAGGCACGGCAAAGTGCAGATCGGTGATACCGTCAAGGTGGCGCGACACGGAGGCGCACGTGCAGCATGTGTAGGTTGTCTCGGCCCGGCAGGGAAGCAGACGCCGCACCAGAGTCTGGGATGGTGGTGGCGGTGGGTCAGTGGCACAGCCGCCGTCGGCCGTCGGCTGCCGACAGTCGCCCCACAGGACATCGTCGTCGTCGCGATGGGACGGTGGCGGATTCTGGGAGGCACGATCGCCGCCGGGGATGTGTCTGGAGCTTGCTTGCCGCACAGTCCGACGAGTCGAGCTTGAGGCGGGGCTGCGCCTCCGCTGAAGTTTAGTCCAGACAGGCTTCAGAGCCTGTCGCACTACCCGGAGAGCATCAGGCGGGGCTGCGCCTCCGCTGAAGTTTAGTCCAGCCAGGCTTCAGAGCCTGTCGCACTGTCCGGAGAGCATCAGGCGAGGCTGCGCCTCCGCTGAAGTCTGTCTGGAGCGTTCCGCACAGGCCGGCGAGCGTAGCGTGAAGAAGGTCTGCGCCGCCGATCATCCAGAGGAGGACGACACTGGAGATCGGCGGACAGACGGGTCACAGCACTGTCATCCCGCGTCACGTCAGGTCGGCTCGGTGGGGGTCATGTCCGCTGACGACTGTCCCCCAGAGACTAGACCCGCTAGGACGGCGGTGTCTACCTGTCAAATAATGAGCCAGGGATACTGTGGTGACTGAGAGGTTTTCGAGTACGCTATCACGATGCTAGTAGTTAAGCATCACCGGACGGGGTTGTGGATATCGCATGGTGAGGTGCGTCCAAACGATATCTGAGCACCTTTGAGCAGTCTTGGTGCCGGCCTGGTTCAAACCAGGGCGACAGCACGGCACGCGAAAAGGAGGACGGGAGAGGGCGAGCCTCTCAGAGAAGGAAAAGAGCGCGACAGCACGGCGTCACGTGACATGACGCCATCACCTCTGGCAGAACTGCTCTGAGTGGAGCAGCGCCGACAGTATAGCGTTGATGTAGCACGTGTTGCCGAGGTTGTTGAGACCGTGCCATGACGGCGGCGGCGGCAGCGGCAGCGACGCAGCGATGTGGCTGACATGGAGCCGAGGTCGAGGTCGGGGCCGGGGACAGAATCCATGGCACAGTCGATTACCGCTGATGCCGACGCACGTACCGTCCAAAGTCCGACACATTCTCTTACTGTGGTAGAAAACCGTGAGATAGTTCGGTCTTCGGCCGTCACCTCAATTCAACACCACGGGCTCCAGAACGGAGGGGATGCAGGCAGACTTTAGACCATGCGCCACCATGCCGTTGAGACATATATGGCTCTGAAGGCGACCAGTGTTATAGCGGCACGAAAGAGCATGATGCCCGTATGTGTCGATAAGCCGCCCGCAGAGACAGCGATAGGACTCGCAAACTGGCGCACCGAGATGTAGCGCCACATCCACACGCACGGTCTCAGTGTCCATAAGGAGACCCAGGCTCGGGACTGGGAGCGCGTGTAACCAGGCGCCAGCCACTGTGTGGGCGAGCGGCCGCCAGCCGGCGCGACATCTTGCAAGGCGATCAAAACAGCTCTAGATGCACGGACAGCCAACAAAGCGTGCCTCAGATCGTGAGCAGTGGTTAGTGGCAGGTCGGTGGGAGCAATGGCTATATTTCCCAGGGTGAACAGTCCGGGCAGCCAGCCAAGTAGAAGTTGTGCAAGTCACACCGTGACAATGCAAATCCGGCAGTGTCTTTGAACACTTAATTGGCGAATGTCAGCCCAGTTTTGTTTTATGGCAACATACCCCTGGGCTACGTTAAACCTGGAAGTCATGAAGTACGTTACACCTGGAAGTCATGACGCGCCCGGAAGGGATGTGCGGACCGTTGACACAGCACTCTCGCCTGCTACTGCTTCAACTTGGTCAAGGCTCAGCAGCTCACATTTATACTTACTTAGGTGGAGATCGATGTGCCAAAGTATATGCGCGAGCTAGTGAAAGTCAGTCACGACTGTCTCAGGTTGGCTGCTGGCTCAACTGTCTCGGGTCAATAACGCGAAAACTGTATTGACAATGAGTTTCGCGAACGGCAAAAGCGACGCAATTAGAGAATTTACATGATTAGCATCAGCACGAGGTTTCTGGAAATCCTTGATAGGCAGCTGATAGTTGAATTCAGCCTGTTGCTGGCTATGTCTAGTCACGGAGCGTATCAATCTATAACCTGATAGAACCCCACTTACGTGGCTGTAGGGAAAGCTCAAAACACCTTGCCAGTGTGTGAGCTGGTCGGTATTGGTGTGTTGTGACTTCTCAGAGCATTTGAACCTCACTTCCGCTACAATTTTGTTTTGTCCAGTTCATTAGTACACGGCACAACAATGGAGTACAATTTGCAATAGGTTCTTGTTCCGGGCGTGCGAAGCGTGTTGTCGAATTTCTCAAAAGTGAAAGGCGTTCAAGATGGGTTTGCAGAGCAACATAAACATTGTCAATGTATGCTAACACAGATATAAAGCGATCAAAGCAGCTCTAGATTCACGGACAGCCAACACCCCGTGCTTAAGATCGTGAGGGGGCAGGCAGGTGGGAGCGGTAGCTATATTTCCCAGCGTGAACGGTCCGGGCCGCCAGCCAAGTAGAAGTTGTGCAAGTCACACCGTGACAATGCAAATCCAGCGGTGTCTTTGTACACATAATTGGTGAATGTCAGCCATGCAAAGTAGCCAAGTTTTATTTTATGGCAACATAACCCTGGGTTGTGTTACACCTGGAAGTCATAAAGGTGCCACCAATCTTCCGAGACAGGAAACTGTGGCAGACGCGTTGCCGGACGTGCCTCTAACGGAGACATCTGGAATTATAATATGGGTGTTGAAACGCGTGCATAATAATTCGGCCATCACGGTACGTTATTGTGTTCCGTGTTTATCTTCATTAAGAAAAACAGTTCGTTAGACATATAATGTAGTATAACAAAAAGTGAACAACATAAACATTTCCTGCATTTTCTACACTTTAGGTGCATCTGGATTCAACTCATCTTCTTCGGGGTAAACTTTACCAGCACTGCCAACTGCCTGTATTAATCCTGCGCTGACACCCTTATTTCCCGTCTCGAGGTGGGTCGTGAAAGACCCTCCCCTCTAACTTCCAAACTAAGCGTTGCAAGAAATCGAACCGGGTGTCATCAGAAGGTCGTCTACATATAGACCCCGTCGATAGTCCTGGTTCTTACGTTTCTTTACGCATGAAATCCAAAGTAGCGGCTTTTAGGAAAATAATTGAGGTTCGAAACAAATTTTATATCTGCAGATTAGTTAAATGTATGTCGTGCCATGCAACTTTGCCCCATTTAGGACAGGAAAATTCGAAATAATATATATTACAATCCTTGATAGGGGAAGAGAGTTGAAATGCGAGAAATTACAAATCATGGTGGTAGATTGGCTTCCCTTCGCAGGAAAATTACGTTGTCATTAATTGTAATATGGAGAAAATGAGACTTTTCAGTTACAGGGGTCAAATTCCGGCGACTCCAAAAATGGAGGTGGATAGGACACCTCCAAATCTGCTCCCCCTGAAGGAAATCCTAGGAACGCCACCGTATCTCATCCCTCTTAATGGGGGACATAGTATTCCCTTGAAGAAGAAACTTCCCAAAGAGATCATGGAGTGATAATGCTACCATATTTTGAGTGTATATTATTCATAAATGTTACCCGATTTCTTACTGGAGTCTTCTTTGGACCAGGGTCTCCTTGCTGCCCAAAGTTTATGGAGTGAGCCCTGGCCCCACAAGCCGATCCGTGAATTCCAGTTCAACGGCAGAATTTTGACAAAAGTTTGAACGTTCCGCCAACGCACTGACATGGCCATCTCGGTAGTTTGTCCCGCAATCTTGTCGGGCTGGTCGCCGACTGACCCTCCCGGCCGAGGGCTAAATGCGAGCACGTGAAACGACTCGAGCCCTGTCTTGCCAGGACAGGGGAGATCAATGCAGGCCGACGCTCGGACCTGCATAGCAATCTGGACAATTTAAGTAGTAGTTTCCTTTTCCGGAGAACCACCGTACCCTTACGCTGCGTTCGATGACGCGTCGACCCGCTGGCGTATTTTCATGGTCGTGCTGTTACTTAGAGCTCACTACGACATTGTTGCGTATGCAACTTTTAAGTACTCTTTATGTTAGACTTTGGTATGGGGCACGTTTTTGCTGTTGTCCAGTATGTTCAGTAAGCGTTATGCACAACATGTATCGTGTTGGAGAAAATGATCCATGACAAAGTAAGACGCAGAAAGTTTCGCAATGTAATTATAAGTGTACCGAGCTCCATTTTAGAAATCGAATAAATGGGGTCGGAAATATTGAGCAGCATCCTTAATACTTTTTGTGATGATCACAAAAACTGTCGTACCCGAAAGCATCACCAACATTATATCTCGCAAATTACGAATGTGAACGACTAGCAAATTTAAAATACGTATTCACATATTACCACATAGGCATTTGCTGCTCGTGGTGGGGACGACTTATCAGACTGATTATATTGTGCTACAACAATTGCTTGTAGTTATTGCTCTGCCTACTTCCCTGCTGCTGCTACACCAATCCGCCATTGATCGTGGCACTGGCTGAACCATGTGGACTGTGGGAGGGTGTGGCAAACAGGTACATATCTCAACAGCCATATGTATGGATGTGGCCCTGCATATCTCAACAGCTAATGCTTGGATAGACGTGATTAGAATGGAGATCGGTAGCGCTATGCCTGGTGCATTCGGTGGCATATATTGGGGTCATGCATGCTGTCATGGATCAGGTTATGTAAAGAGACATTTGTGAAAACCACGCATTCGCACTGCTGTATTCCTGTCGCCAGTGGACATATCGCTCGACATAGATACGGATAGTCGATAGCCATGCATTTTCGCTGGCTCATGGACATACAGCCCTGACATAGTGGCAACTTCCGTCACCAGTTTGGTCTTGGGGACTTAGCAAAAGCCACGGCTGCTCATTTATCAGCAACCGATCGACGTATTGAGCTGATCTATATGGCACTCGATATATTGACCTCGACATATTGGCACTCGATGAGCTAATCTAGAACGCAATATATTGAGCTGTATCGTTCGAGTATAACGAGTGCAAAATTTGTCTTCTACGGTCTAGGATAACGTGGGTCACACCAAATGGCAGCATTGCTATTTTCCCTGCCTCCTCCTGCTTTGCACTGCCAATGCAATGGATACAAAGCAACTCCGTTCGATTTATTCGAACCAGCATGCTATTCTCCACTCTACCAAAGCCTACACTGTGTCGTCATCGGGAAGAAGGGATGTGAGTCTGGAAAGGGTGGTGGGGGGGGGGCAGGCGAAGGGGAGGACAGGCGGTCAGATGAGAAGGTCGCCATCAAACCTATAGTGACGCGAAGCAGCTCACGAACACGCCGCACCGACCCCACACACGCCGCACCGACCCCACACCGACCCCACACACGCCGCACCGACCCCACACCGACCCCACACACGCCGCACCGAACCCACACACGCCGCACCGACCCCACACCGACCCCACACACGCCGCACCGAACCCACACACGCCGCACCGACCCCACACACGTCGCACCGACCCCACACACGCCGCACCGACCCCACACCGACCCCACACACGCCGCACCGAACCCACACACGCCGCACCGACCCCACACACGTCGCACCGACCCCACACACGCCGCACCGACCCCACACCGACCCCACACACGCCGCACCGAACCCACACACGCCGCACCAACCCCACACACGTCGCACAGACCCCACACACACCGCACCGAACCCCACACACGCCGTACCGACCCCACACACGCCGCAGCGACCCCACACACGCCGCACGGACCCCACACACGCCGCACCGACCCCACACACGCCGCACCGACCCCACACACGCCGCACCGACCCCACACCGGACCCCCCACACACCGCACCGACCCTACACACGCCGCACCGACCCCACACCGACCCCACAACCCCACACACGCCGCACCGACCCCACACACGCCGCACCGACCCCACACACGCCGCACCGACCCCACACACGCCGCACCAACCCCACACACGCCGCACCGACCCCACACACGCCGCACCGACCCCACACACGCCGCACCGACCCCACACACGCCGCACCGACCCCACACACGCCGCACCAACCCCACACACGCCGCACCGACCCCACACACGCCGCACCGACACCACACATGCCGCACCGACACCACACACGCCGCACCAACCCCACACATGCCGCACCGACACCACACATGCCGCACCGACACCACACATGCCGCACCAACCCGACACACGCCGCACCGACCCCACACACGCCGCACCAACCCGACACACGCCGCACCGACCCCACACACGCCGCACCAACCCGACACACGCCGCACCAACCCGACACACGCCGCACCGACCCCACACACGCCGCACCAACCCGACACACGCCGCACCGACCCCACACACGCCGCACCGACCCCACACACGCCGTACCGACCCCACACACGCCGCACCGACCCCCACACACACGTCGCACTGACCCCACGCACGCGCCGCACCGACCCCACGCATGCCGCACCGACCCACACACGCCACACCAACCTCACGCACGCGCCGCACCGACCCCACGCACGCCGCACCGACCCCACGCACGTCGCACCAACCCCACACACACCGCACCAACCCCACACACGCCGCACCAACCCCACGCATGCCGCACCAACCTCACGTACGCAGCACCGACCCCACACACGCCGCACAGACCCCACACACGCCGCACCGACCCCGCACACGCCGCACCGACCCCACGCACGCCGCACCGACACCACAAACGTGCCGCACCGACCCTACACACACATCGCACTGACCCCACGCGCGCGCCGCACCGACCCCACGCATGCCGCACCGACCCCGCTCACGCCGCACCGACCCCACGCACGCCGCACCGACCCCACACACGCCGCACCAACCCCACACACGCCGCACCGACCCCACGCACACGCCGCGCCGACCCCACACACTCCGCACCGACCCCACACACGCCGCACCAACCCCACACACGCCGCACCGACCCCACGCACGCCGCACCGACCCCACACACGCCGCACCGACCCCACACACGCCGCACCGACCCCACGCACACGCCGCGCCGACCCCACACACTCCGCACCAACCCCACACACGCCGCACCGACCCCACACACGCCGTACCGACCCCACACACGCCGTACCGACCCCGCACACGTCGCACCGACCCCACTAACGCACACGCCGCACCGACCCCACACACGCCGCACCGACCCCACACACGCCGCACCGATCCCACACACGCCGCACCAACTCCACACACGCCGCACCGACCCCACACACGCCGCACCGACCCCACACACGCCGCACCGACCCCACGTACGGCGCGGCCGACCGCCGGCCAGGTCGACGGGCGGGGTCGCAGCTTCCGCTGGCGTCACGACACGTCGCCAGTCGCGACCTCGGTCCGCCGTCACGGTCGTGACGGCGGCGCGAGTCGACCAGGTGCCGGGCTGGCCGCTGACGGACACTCGTCGGCAGTGATCGGCGGCGACAGGAGCACCACCAGCAGCAGCAGCGGCACGGAGCCATGGCCAGGTGAGGTGTCGCCACGTCCGCCACCACGGAGCCGCCCCAGCACACGGACACCCACACAGAGACACACCTACACACGGGAGAGGCAGAGATACTGTTCGACGCGACGGTGATGGCCGCTACGGTACACGTAGGGACTTTTCAACTAGAGAATTTGCAGGGATATTGGTTGCTATCACGTGTATGCATATGTATCTATGTGTATATACAACAAGCCGTGCTTTCGTCATGTGAAAGAAGCGTTCACCAAGCTGTCCACGAACCGCTGCTCCTTTCAAAGCGTCCACACCCTCTTTCCTCCTTCTGTCGCTGTTCTCTGCTGCGGCGCTGGGACTATGCCGCTTCTCCTCTCTCTCTCTTTCTCTCTCTCTCTCTATCTCTCTCTCTCTCCCTCTCTCTCTCTCTCTCTCTCTCTCTCTCTCTCCCTTTCCTTGTCTCGCTCTGAGCTCCGAGGTGGTCTCACCCTCCGGCTGCCGCAGCACTTCCAGCTCCTCCCGGCTGAGTGGGGCCGTCCTTTCCATGCGTGATCTGGCGTCTCGCAGTCGTCGAGCGTCACGAGCCGTCTCCTGCTGACTCTCGCGTCGCCTGTGCTGAGCCGTCTCCTGCCGACTCTCGTGTCGTCTGTGCTGAGCCCATGACTCTCGTGTCGCCTGTGCTGAGCCCATGACTCTCGCGTCGCCTGTGCTGAGCCGTCTCCTGCTGACTCTTGTATCACCATGGCTGAACCGTCTCCTGCTGACTCTCGTGTCGTCTGCCCTGAGCGTCTCCTGTTGACTCTCGCGTCGTCTGCCCTGAACCGTCTCCTGCTGACTCTCGCGTCGTCTGCCCTGAACCGTCTCCTGCTGACTCTCGCGTCGTCTGTGCTGAGCCGTCTCCTGCTGACTCTCGTGTAAAGTACTTATGATAGGAAAATTGCTTGTAGGAGCAGTCATGTTCCCGTGGGATGTTGTTCGAAGAAGCGTCGTATACTGTGTGGGCGAAACAGTAGGCGACCTACACTCTCTCATACATCATCATTGATTTACCCGGGTCCAGATTTCCACCGTGACACCATCACTGGGCTGAGTCCAGCGTAGGCTCACCGCCGCAACTGAGCACATGCCACAGATGACGTCTGTGTAGACGGACTGGAGACAGTCTGGGATCGCAGAGTGCAGTGTATGCGTGGACGAGAGATACGCTGGATCCACATATTCGGTACAGATGACGTTTGTGTAGACGGACTGGAGACAGTCTGGGATCGCAGAGCGCAGTGCAGACGTGGACAGGAGATACGATGGATGAACTTCTTTGGTGCAGATGAGACAACTGAGGCGACTATCAGAATGTATGGTTTGCGGGCGTTGCTTTCACAGCTAGAGATGACAGTGCTGGATTGCGCCAGGCACTGGCTTGAAAAGTCTTGCGCCACTAGTGTCGTTTTGATTGCTTTTGAAGAGTCGCTTCCTCCCTTTTGATTCTGAATAACACACTTCCAATGCTAAGCTGCATCACGTTTTCACCGTTTAGATTATTCTTGATGTGTCTACCTAATTGTTTTCGGAAAGCGACGCACTCACTGATGGTGGAATGTGCGTGTTGTAATCTGAGGATCAGTGAAGCAAGATATTAAGCATCAGGCGATTTGCCATGCACATGGCTGGCAAACAATGCAAAGCAGCAACCTGTACCCGTAGCAAACAGGCATCGTATGTGATATTGAGCGCAAAGTTGGGATAGACGTCACCGATGATTCGCGAGAGAAGCCATGCAACAAAATGATGCAAATGTTCCTTGCTAAGACTATTATACAACGGTGAGGTGTTTGTCCGACAATAATTAATAGCACTATCGGTGAGTTTTATACCGCACATAGCTCACCGTTAACACTTGCCACAAGTTGTAACAAAGGATTAGTCCCATAGTGATGAGATGACCTAGTAACATAAAAAACATATAAAAAGCTTGCCCACATGGGTGGGTACGTATGCCAGCATGCCGTGGGAATTTCCTAACCATAGGTACTTTGCACGGATTAAGGGGTCAGACAGGTCAGGGGATTAGTGGACAAGGGTCAGACGGTCGGGTCCCGTCAGATAGGTGTGACCCTCACCAACTAGGTCACAGCTGACGTCAGAGCGCCGCTACACCCACGACCAGGTCCACTCCCGAGTGTAACGACTGCACACCCGCCCAGCGGAGCGATCGTGACGACACAGGGGTAGACAAGAGGAGGGATAGAACAGCGGCAGTATGGTAGTGGGGGAGGGATAGAACAGCGGCAGTATGGTAGTGGGGAATGGATAGAACAGCAGCAGCATAGTAGTGGGGGAAGGTAGAACAGCGGCAGTATGGTAGTGGGGGAGGGATAGATCAGCGGCAGTATGGTAGTGGGGGAAGGGTAGAACAGCTGCAGTATGGTAGTGGGGGAAGGATAGAACACCGGCAGTATATTAGTGGAGAGGAACAGAACAGCGGCAGTGTAGTAGTGGGGGGAGAAAAAAAAACCGGCAGCGTGGTGGTGGGGGGGGGGGACAGAACAGCGGCAGTATATGGATGACAGACTAAGGCATTTGGGTGACGGGGGCAGCGCAGCATATGGTTAATGGGTTGCGGCAGTGGTTGGGGGGGGTAGGACAGCCGCAGCATATGATTAATGGGTTGCGGCAGAATGGTGGGGGAGGACAGCGGCAGTATATGAGTGACGGGGTAGAAAAGTTGGCAGCATTGGAGTGGTGAGGAGGGACAGCGGCAGTATATGGTTAATGGGTTGCGGCAGAATGGTGATGGAGGAGGGCAGCGGCAGTATATGAGTGACGGGGTAGAGAAGTTGGCAGCATTGGAGTGGTGAGGAGGGACAACGGCAGTCGTATTGATGACGTGACAGCAGTAGGCGTAGTCGCGGTGTGGCAGGGGAGTCTTACAGCAGCAATTGCAGGCGAAACAGCAACAATCAGTTGGAAACGATCAAAGCATCACGTCCAGATAATACTGCATCGATAAAAACATGTCAAATCCTTAACTGGTTGTCATCTGCAATCGTTCAAACATGTCCACAATCCTCCAAATAACCAACTGTTTGCAATCTCCAATGGACTAAAACAGCTCAAACCCCCAATGATCAAAGGCACCAACTGCTGAATGTACATGAGGATGAATGGATTCTATTCAGGGCGTCGACATATGGGAAAGGCCATATTTTGTATCATCGCAGGAAGAGTGAGAGAGAAGAGCGCGCTCAGCGTCAAGTCACAAGTCAACGCGATATGGAATGATGCACTTATCCTGCAAACGATCTTCCCGTATCTTTAAATGTTCAACTGCTGTCACGCAGATGACATTTGAGAACAAATACGGCTGACCAACATGAAACTGCAATGCCACAAACTCGCCATTTCCTCTGTTGTACAGATTCCGATTGCTTTTGAACACATGCATGTGCTCCTGAACGCGGCAAGCTTCACCGTTCTGTCATTGGTAGGCGACAGACGAGTGGCTTGTATCAGTTGTTAGCTGTCGACCCTGATGACAACGCCACCGGTGACGACGCACCGCTACAATTGTCCTCTGCCACATCGCGTGCGCACGCAAATCTCGGCTCTCCCTATGCGATTTTGCATCGTCCCCGCGATACTGGTCTCGCCTCGCTGCGCGGCGTGAAGGGAGAAAGTGTTAAGCACTGGGAGCAGCGCGGCCGCATCGGAAACCGCCGGCACCTGTTGCGGCATCGGGGTGCGCCCCAAAGTGAGAGAGCTGAGGCAGCGTGATGCGCAAATTACCACCGTTACGTAATGGCTGCTCAGCTCTGATCTATCCCTGCTGCCCAACGCCCCACCCCATCCTACCCCACCCTGTCACGTGTGACTGCCCCACCCTGCTTTAGCCAGTGGCTGATCCAGAAACTTGGCGACAACAGCTTTAGTTCCTTGGTAAGATGGCTCAAATACCCTGTTATTTTAAGTAGCTTTTGTTCGACTCCTTGCTGAGGTGATTTTTGAATCAGAGTCCTATTCCAAGAAGAGCTTGTTGCGTGAACTTTGCTGCCACCAACGAATTCGCGAATTCCAGTTGAATATAATAATTTTGACCGAGAGTTCAACGTGCCGTCAATGCACTGACACCGCCGCCACGATCACTTGCCCTCTAAGCCTTATCGGGCCAGTTCCCAACAACTCCTCCCAGTTGAGGGCTAAGCGAGTGCGTGAACGACTCGAGTCCCATCTTGCCGGGATGGGGGAGACCAAAACAGGACAGCGCCCTGACCACCTGAGCGATCGGAGCAACTGCCTCCACATTTGTTTCGATTTTCACAATTTTTCCTCAGCGCCCATGGGCTGTTATAAAATGCAGATAGGCCGTTGCTTTAATATTGCAAGAAATTGACAAAATTATAGCGATGTGTTTAGTTGCAAAATCTTGGGACCAAGAGATTGATTTTCCGATCCCTATCCCAGCCCAATCGAATCCACTCGGCGGCTTACCCAGCACTACATCTATCTACCACTCGTCAGACTATAGCCAATCTCAGGCATATCCCACTAGGCCAGTTGTTAACTGACTTTCCTGACCAGGGGCTATGCGATCTAAAATGTCTGATGAAATGTACTCTCCGAGTTCCCACTGTAATCAGAGACTACGCCACATGGTGGGGAATCACGGTTCGTACTCGTTCCCAATAATGCGCTCCAAGTGATAAATGAACTGGTTGGACCCCAGCCAATCCATTTTTGCACACTTTGCACCCCCCCCCCCCCGACATACGAAACTTGTAGCGGAGTCCCTGCCTGTAGTGGTGTCTTCCTGAGTAGAATTAGAGTCCAGTGGAACACATGCTCCCTCGCCTCAGCTGACTGACTTCTACGCGTATTGCTGCACATTCTGGAATGTGTACGCTATGCACGTATGCGCTATGTACGCTATGCCGGTTCGGGCGTGTATGGGATTTGTTGTTCTGTCATCGCGCTTTTAACCCGTCCCGTCTCGGGGGTCTTGAACCGCACCCGTCAGGTTTTCTGAGGATAGCGGACAAACAGCGCGCGGCAGCGCGCCCAAATTTGGCATACCTCTTCCCACATCAATTTGACATGCTGATCCCAAATTTTCAGGTCAGGTTATCTAGCGTCAACGAGTTAGTCAAGGTCAAGTGAGGTCACCTCCAAAAAAGTTCAACCAGTCGTCACGCTTTAACGGATACATATATTTTAATAAAACTTTCAGCGTTTGCTTATCTTTACGGATGCAACAAAACGTACAAGTGGAATATTTCTTTTCTTTCGTTTTTGACTACATATAACTTTTGCGTATTTGCTAAATTGCAGTTAAAATGCAGGATTCTGGCTAAAGTAAGCTTTTTTTAAAAGGGCAAGTTGACTTCCAACAACGTTTCTTGGTCTGCTCTACCCATTGGAAAAGGAAAATTAAAGAAAAATTGAAAACTCAAAATTTTTTAATTAAAAAAAAATTGGGGGGTCAAGAAAAATTATTGCCCTGGTCGATTTCGCTGTGCTTTTCTCATTTCAAATACATTTTGTTGTATCATATATCCCCCAAAATGAACTCCCCAGAGTCAAAAAGATTATGTAACCCGTGAAAAGTCGTGAAAATCTAGCCCCCCTGGTGACGTCACTTTTGGGGGAAAGTTGTTTTGGATGGTGGATCCGGATTCTACTCGTCGAGCGCTTTCTGATGCCGCCTCTTTTGTTTTCGTGCGACGCTTAGTTTGGGTTTTAGAGGGGGTCTTCAACCGCCCCCCCGAGACGGGGTGGAAGGATCTGACCGGAAAGACGGCGCGGGTTAATCCACTGGCTTTCTGCGATATTTCTAGCGATATCACTAACTTTGTAACGTGGTCATGTTTGCAATACCGCATATACTTTGGGTGGTAATGCATACGTAAATATGCTTCAATTCAATTGATCAGGAAGTCAATCTAGCTATGAGGAATACAGCCAAATTGAAGTGCGATGCTTTGGCTGGTTTCCCCCTTCAGCACTCATCTGGGAAATATTTAAATAATTACATCTGCACCATTGTGGAATTCAGCACATGCCACTATTCAGCAGGAACGATTTATGTTCTATCCAATGGCTTATTCAACATAGTAATTTGAAATAACAGAAAAATCCAGCGAATGCCTAACACATCGGTTCTGTTTCGATGCATTCGAAACATGCATCGATACATTCGAAGCAGTCATTCGGAAGAGTCGATTGCGTTTGTTCTGTTCTGTAGCTGGACTACTTTACCAGGACATCAGCATTGATTCGCGTCATTTGCGTTGCGTGGTGGAAATGTCTGCGGGACACGCTGGTCACTTATTGGCGCGTGCTCTCCTTGGCACGCGTCATGCTCTGATAATCCAGACGTACCCCCATTTGTTCGGCCACGTGCCATTAAGGTTCACATTGTGAACAGTCCTTGGCGACATTGTCGCCAATTCACTCGAATTCAAGCGGTGTTGAACGACTCAACTGCCCTTCGCATAACACTCGCACGTCCGGCGGTCCGCGCCAACTTCGCATGTCCGGGGGAGGTGCAGATGTCTGCCCCTAAGATCTTTAAAACTATGTGATAGAACTAGCGACAAACGGGAAACGGCGTTGGATAGCTGGTGACGGGCTCTATCGAAAGTGTTTCGGTTATTTTTTAGCTCAGGTCAACATTCAGAGCACTGGGTCATCATAGGTCAAATTCGACCAGGTCAGGTGGGATTCAGATATTGACACATATCTCAGGACCTGTAACAGATAGAATCAAATGGCGAACGCTATTCGACAGTCCTTGAAATGCGCTACCGACAATAGGCGGTGTAGTTTAAGGTTAGGTCAACCGAAACTCAGGTCAATGTCATGAAGTCGCCTAGGGAGGTCATGTAATGTATCCATCCACACGTCTTGGCGATACAAGCACAATGACGGTAATATCAGCCTTCTATGCAGTGCGATACAATGCACAGAAATGTATAGTGATCTCAGGTGACCTCAGAGACCTTGGTGAGATCACTGAGCAAAAATGTCAGCGGTAACATTGAGCATAGCTTCCATCTACATGCCACAACCGTTGTAAGATTATTCCGAGCGCAAATATGTAACCAGGAAACATTTGTATATTTTACCACAGCCCTATAATGGAGAAGCCATGGGCGCGACCTGAACTAAGGTCAATGCTACGAAAAAAACGATATACATATTATGGTCCCTGATGAGATCATGACGTGTGATATGTTTGAAATCAATCGCCCAATTATTGTGGAAGTTATGCCACCTAGAACTCCGAGTGTAGTTGGGTCACTTCGCCTGACCTGGTGACCTGACCTGAGACGACCCAGGAGTAAAAATTCATGAAGATATGCGGAAAAGACCAATGAATAGCTATGCGATCGGGCCTTGCTAACCCGATTAGTTTGGCGGCAAATGAGGAAAAACCGGAGGGGGCAGGTATCTGCCCCCCCCCCCCCGGACGTGCGCGTGTTAACGGATACTGCCAGGTCCCACTCGGAGGCAGGTCCGTCGTAGGTGTACCGTTATTGTGTCCAGAGATTTCCACGAGTTGAACCTTCAAAACGCTGCCCAGGACAAGGCAATGGCGTGCGACCTACCAGTCGCATTTAAAATAAACACTCGTCAATGGATCCGGGGGCGGGTTTATTGTTCTGCACACCTCCCAGGTGAGCCAGTCGCTCCGTTGTATGTAACAGACACGCTGTTATATGTGGCAGGCACGCTGTTGTGTGTGGCAGGCACGCTGTTATATGTAGCAGGCACGCCTGTTGTATGCAGCAGGAACGTTGCGAGCTGTAGCAGGCGCGTCATTGTCCTCTCCTTCTCCTGCCTGTTACCTTGGCACAAAACATGACTGTCATGGTATGATGTGCATCCTACGCGACGATCTCGATGCGATGAAATGAAGCTGAGCAGTGGAGAAATGTGAATTTAGCAATGCTCTCGACAAGAGTCAGATTCTGAGCCAGGTCAAAAACATTAGGCATGTAAAAACTTCCTCGCAAGGTCAGGTCAGTCAAAGTGCGCTGGAGTTGGAGCTGACGATCGCTACTAAATGACAGCATTTAGTAGCGAGCGCGCCTGATTCTGTCAGGTCCTCCAGACAAGATCAGGTCTGACTGACAGTGTCAGGTCTGACTGGCAAAGTACACCTGTAGCCCCAGGCCAGGTCTGATAGTGAAGGTTAGACCTGCATTACCATGTCAGGTCTAACAGGAAATGTCACACCTGCAGGATCGGGTCAGGTCTAATAGGGAAGTCACATATGCAGGTTAAGGCCAGATGTGGTAATTGAGGTTAGACTTTCAGTAGCAAATCAGGTCTGCCAGGGGAGGCCACACCTGCAGCATCAGGTCCGACCTGGCATGGAAGGTCATACAGCCGGATAGGGCAGGTTATCCCTGCTCCACGCTGGGGCTGAATGCTGGCCCAACCATAGCCTGCCAACCTCAGCTCTAAAGAGCTGGCGCTAGTAGGCTATAGCTTAACACGCCACAGTTCTAGCGACACAGACTGCGACACAGGGCGCGACACAGACCGCGACACAGACCACGACACAGACCGCGACACTGACCGCGACACAGACCGCAACACAGACCGCGACACAGACCGCGGCACACACAGGCCGTGACACCGGCCGCGACACAGACCACGACACAGACCGCAACACAGACCGCGACACAGACCGCGACACAGACCGCGACACAGACCACGACACAGACAGCGACACAGACCGCGACACAGACAGCGACACAAGCAGCGACACAAACCGCGACACAGGCCGCGACACAGACCGCGACACACCCCGACATAGACCGCGACACGGACCGCGACACAGACAGCGACACAGACCGCGACGCAGACCACGACACAGACCGCGACACAGACCGCGACACAGACCGCGACAAGGACCGCGGCACAGACAGGGACACACACAGGGCGCGACGCAGACAGCGACACAGACCGCGACACACACAGGCCGTGACACAGACCGCGACACAGACCCCAACACAGACCGCAACACAGACCGCAACACAGACCGCGACACAGACCGCAACACAGACCGCGACACGGACCGCGACACAGACTGCGACACAGGGCGCGACACAGACCGCAACACAAACAGCGACACAGACAGCGACACAAACAGCGACACAAACAGCGACACATACCGCGAACAGACCGCGACACAAACAGCGATGCAGACAGCGACACAGGCCATGACACAGACCGCGACACAGACCGCGACACAGACAGCGACACAAACAGCGACACAGGCCATGACACAGACCGCGACACAGACCCCGACACAAGCCGCGACACAGACAGCGACACAGACCGCGACACAGACCGTGACACAGACCGCGACACAGACCCCGACACAAGCCGCGACACAGGCCATGACACAGACCGCGACACAGACCCCGACACAAGCCGCGACAGAGACAGCGACACGGGCCGCGACACTGATCGTCGCCCCGACGCGGTGGTGACCACGGCCGCACCTTTGGAACGGCGGCGGCCGGAGAAAATCGACGAAGCGTGACCGACCGGCGGCTCAAACTTCCCTGTCGGCGTGTTGCCAGGCGCTTCGTGCGTGACGCTGTCTGGCAGATGCCACTCTTCCTTCTCCGCACTCTGCCACACTGTCACCCTACCACCCAGTCACCTTACCACCCTGCCATGCTGTCATCCTGCTACCCTGCCCCACTGCTACCCTGCCACCCTGCCATGCCGTCGTCCTGCCACCCAGCTATCCAGCCACCTTACCACCCTGCTGCCCTGCCATCCTGCCACCCTGCTACCCTGCTACCCTGCCATCCTGCCACCCTGCCACCCTGCTACCCTGCTGCCCTGCCATCCTGCCACCCTGCTACCCTGCTACCCTGCTACCCTGCCATCCTGCCTTCTCCCCACTGATGCACACATTGTGATGGCTGTTCCTTTGCCGAACCATGGTTCATGAACGTCATAAAATTGTATGGCTTAGTAAGAGCCACAGAGGAACATGATAGATTGAAGCCCCCAACGTCACATTCTGGGTTCAAACTAATAATCGACGTCATTTTGGTTATTGTGACGATTCTCTTCAGCATCACACCCCCGAGGTCGGTTGTGGATCCAGCGCTAGGTACGTCCGCTACGAGCAAGCAAAAAAGGCTGAAACCCATGAATCGAATAGCCCAGCCGGGTCTTGAACACGTGCAGTCGTACTGCGCCACTATTGTCGACGTCGAACGCCGTGCAGAATGGAACACGCCACAGGCGACGCAAAATGGCGCGTCTTTGGCTTAAACGCCAGTGTGGCAGTCGGTGTCTTCGTGACGCCTTCGTGATTCGTGAAACCTTCGTGACGGCAAGTGTCTCTACTTTTGGGACGTTGCTTTGCGGTATCCATTTTGGGCGCCATCGCTAAAAATTCAACAGCCATTTGTGTCACGACGTTCGGAATGCAATTGAAAGCAAAGCCCGCAATGTTCTTGTTGGTGTAACCATAATATGCACGTTAACCCGCGCAGTCTTTCCGGTCCGATCCTCACACCGTGTCTCGGACACGGGGTAGATATATGCCCCCTCCTATGATCTCCAAACTAAGCGTCGTGCGAATATTAAAGAGGTGTCACCGGAAAGCACTCGACGAGTATGGTCAGACACCATCCACACAATTGTATCCACAAAAGTGGTGTCACTAGAGGATTTATATGAGCACGACTGACATGCGTTTGGCTCTTGGGAGTTCATTTTGGGAATATTAAAAGCAAATCAAAATAGGTGTAAGCAGAAAAGGAAGGATAAATTTACTATGACCATGATATCTTTGCCCATCCATAAATGAAGAATTCAAAGTTGAAGATTTTTTTTGACGTTGAGTTTTCCGTGTTCATTATTTTTCCTAAAGACACAAAGACATAAAAGATTAGTTCAACTATGAGCCACAAGGGCCCTTCTTGGTTGCACTCTGGACACCCAACCAGTTGCGCACCAAATCCGTTCATCAGCCCTCCCTGGAATACTGAAAAGCAAGCCCCCTATTCCCATAATTATTGTCTATGCTGTTTTTAAAGATGTTCAATGTGCTGCTACTGGCAATGGTTTCTGGAAGCTGGTTCCAGTGTTCTATTACCCCGTTGGTGAAGAAAAACTGTCTTAACCTTATCCTGCTGTGGCTAACTTTAAATTTGAATTGATGACATCTAATTGCATCATTTCTGTTGAATTCAAACATTTCCCTAAGGCATCCCTTCTCCAGGCCATGGACAAATTTAAAGACCTCGATGAGATCTTCTCTCAGCCTTCTATATCTAAGTGAAAATATATTCAATTTCTTTTTTCCTTCTTTCCTCATATGCCGGGTTGCTTACGTCATCAACCATTTTTGTAGGCCTCTTTTGTGCTCTTCCTAAAAGCCAACAATATTTTTCATAGCTAGGAGACCAAGCCTGGATACAGTATTCCAAATGTGGCCTGACATATGCACAATAAAGCTTCCTGATGAATTCTTAACTTCTGTGCGTGATTCTTCTTGAGCAAAGCGGACCGGAAAGCGTTGCTTGAAGTCAACTTGCCGTCATAAGAATATTTACTTTAGTCAGAACCTTTGATTTTGGCCATAATGAAAAAAGCAAAATGAATACGTCATCAAAACCAAGGAAAATCCTCCGATACGTTTCGTTGTATCCCTTGCAAGAATGGCAAACGCTGAAAGTTTCACTGAAGTATCTCAACTCTTTCTTGGAGGTTACCTCACTTGACCTTCACTAATTATTTAACCGTAGGTAACCTGACCTCAAAAATGTTCACACAGCATGCTAAGTTGATGTGGGAAAAGTTACGCAATATTTTGGAGCACCGCCAGGCGCCGTTTCTTCACAGTCGCGTAAAAACTCATGGGGTACAAAAATACCATCCCGAGACGCGTCGAGTTTAATAAATATGTTGTAATCAAATTTCAAACAGAAAGAAGAAAAAGGAAGCGGAAGGTTAGTTCACCAATATAATTTCGAAGTATATGTAGAGTTTATATAGTTGTAAGTTATATTTAAAATGATATATATATATATGTATATATATATATATATATATATATATATATCTATATATGTGTGTGTATATATGTACGTGTGTATATATATATATATATATATATATATATATATATATATATATATATATATATATATATATATATGTATGCATATATATATAGAGAGAGGTATGTATAGTTTCCGTAAGTTTAATGCATACATTTTTCACATGCTTTCTACCGATTTAGATTAACTATGCAACAACACCACTGGACCTGCGTCGTCATGGCATGATTTGCACAATTTCCAGTCGGCTGGCTGTCAGCGCCGCAACAGTTCGGACAGTTAACTTAGCCACTGTTGCTAGCGACCGGCGCCGCCACACCGCAAATACGTTCGAATTACCTGGCCACCACGTGCTGCAGTCATGCCCTTCCAGCTTCGCCGGCCAGGGAGTGCCCGAGGATCGCGGAGAGTATCTAGGTCGGCGCCCACCTGCCTCACGACCGGCACCGCCGGTGGCGGCACCAAATATCCATTTGGCGCCGTTCATTACGCGCGCATGCCTCACTCGATTTTAGCGGTGGGAAGGTGACCCAACCGATAAACGTTGCGCATGCGCCTTCGGGGGCCGAAACGCTTCCGTTCTGTGAACATTGTGCACAAGGCCACGCGTTCCCATAGGCGGGCGGTGACGCCGCCTGTTCGGGCCGTGTCCCCCGCGGCTGACGATTGTGCTGGTCACCTTGATGTGGCGCGGTCGCGAACTGCTACGCGCGAACTGCTGCAGTAGATGTGAGCGAGCGGTGCTGTGTGGGTCAAGGTAACAGTGCGCCGAAATGTGAATACTTTGGCGCGAAATGACACACAACAGAAACAAAATATGTCGATAGACGGGCCAGATAGATCATTTGATCACCTTTGCATTTCTCACCGGGTCATATTCGTCTTATGTGGCAGGGGTGTTGCTATATATACGTTTGAGGGGAAATTTCCCTCTCAATGCTGGATTCTCCCAACAATTTCAACTTTTACCACGGGACCCCATGATCCCCCCCCCCCCCCCAACTGATTGGGACCCACAATACATTTGGCCCCAGCCATTGCCTTCATGCATTGTGCCTCACGCCCCCCCTCTCAATATTTTTTTAAATCAACCGCATGCCATGGGGAATAACGTATAACCAATGTCAACTCCCTTCTACTCCAGCTGTGTTGAAGAGCATCAATACCAACAGCACGTTTCTCAGCTTCATATAGCCTATGTAATTTATCAAATTTATTTTCATCTTTTGTGAGAAGCATCGAATATTCTTGTATACATACTCACGCACATGATGAAGTATTTCGATTCGCCGTGTGGCATTGCAGCGCACTGCAGCTGGGGTAACAAATTTAACAAATTTACTGGCGTGGTCTGAATGGCAAATACCATGTGTGTTTATTAATGCTCCACGCCTCATGTATCGACTGGAATGACGCAAATTTGATAATAGTATTGGCCCAGCACCTTGCATTTTGTGTCAGACTGCGTATGCTGGTTGATCGGTTGGCTACGTAAGAGCTGCAGCGTGGATCGCAGAAATGCTACCTGACTTCGGTATTTTCTAAGTGTAAACCAGAAGATTTTCACGACCACATCTGTACGCCAATCACGCTGTGCACACGCCTGGTCTGGACACAGTTATGGGCTCTGTCTGGGCTCCACGGCACTCTGGTCTGGTCCTAGGCTTCGGTCCTGGCTCCGGTCTGGACTCCGGTCTGGACTCCAGGGAGTTCTGGTCTGGCCTCCGGTCTGGACTCAGGTCTGGACTCCGGTCTCGGCTCCGGTCTGATATCCGGTCTTGACTCCGTTATGGGCTCTGGTCTGGGCTCCACGGAACTCCGGTTTGAGCTCTTGTTTGGGCTCCAGTCTGGACCCCGGTCTGAGATCCGGTCTGGACTCCAGGGAGCTCTGGTCTGGGCTCCGGTCTGGGCTCTGGTCGGGACTCCGGTCTGACCTCCGGTCTGAACTCCACGGAACTCTGGTCTGGGCTCCGGTTTGAGCTTCAGCACCGCCGATTGTGCAAGACGCGCCGCAGCACCAGCTTTCAACGTGGCTGAACTCGTGTTCAACTTCAGGCTCGTCTTGCTTCTTATCATATCCAGACTCGCTATAGCATCTTAAAGTCAGGACATTGAAACCGCATACGGCTCAGCGTTGCAACATGTATATATCGGTCGAACCAAGTTGTCGTTTCTAAAAGTCAGTTTTCCCTGTTTATTTTGGTACGGATCGGTCGATATCTGCCGCCATTCCGGGAGACATGAGCAATAGCCGTCACAGACATGGTCGGTTTGTTTGAGCGAGCGTCTCGTGCACTGCTTGGCCACGTGTTCATTGTCCAATACTATCCACGACACGTGTCGCTCGCTTCATCCAGTGCGTGAAACGCCTGCTGGCATCGTAGTAGTTTTCTTCTTTTTGCGGTGAAAGTACATGATCTTCAAGAGGATGTGAAATTGCGCGCTGTGTCTGCATTGGAGGTGCCCGTTAGCAAGTTTGCAAACAGGCTAACACTGAGTGCAATGTTGTGTACTGCCGACAGGTTACTGATTCTGATGGTCTGCCTAGTTGGCCGAGCGGTCAGCGAAGGCTCCGTTGGCTTCAACGCCTACAGCACTAGGTAACGTATGGCTGTCTCGGCTCAGTCTCCGTCATCTCGCTGTCTCAGGTCCAGGTGTTGACTCACTTCATCGGCGCCTGGTGTTGTCTCACTGGCTCAGCTCCAGTTGTGCTGTCTCACTGACTCAGCTCCAGTTGTGCTTCCTCACTGTCACAGCTCCAGGTGTTGTCTCACTGTCACAGCTTCTGTTATGCTGTCTTGCTGTCTCAGCTTCAGGTGCTGTCTCACTGTCTCAGCTCGAGATGTCTCACTGTAGGAGTTTCCGCTGAATATATATTTCCCAGAAGAGTATGCTGCATAGTATAGATATGAATACTTTTACTGGGATTATTTCGGTCACGTACTGCTTTCATTATCCCAGCTAGTGTGAGCCTGGCTACTGTTCATCAATTCAAACTCACATACGCGTTGAATGTTCAGATCTCTAATTAGTGACTGCAATTTGCTGATCACCGGCTACCTATTTAGCCACTGGTCGATCACCACAGATCTCAGGTACTTCACCGTGCAAACGTTCCTGGCATACCTTCTCAGAACTACTAAACACGATCGAACTTTCTGACACATGATAGTATTGACTGGCAGCCCACAAACGATCATTAGCCGCTGACTAATCACTGTTGACAAATGATATGAATCTTGTGATTCCAACCAGTGAGGGCAACAGTACCCCTGCAATATCGGAAACCGGTCGTGACCCGTGTGGTGTAGCTGTTGCTCCGTCGTCTCACTTGCATGCTTCCGAACGCTTCCGTCGCCCGTTACCGTGGCATAGTTCTGTCATATGTTGCCTTTCAACTGGTGTTACTCCGGGTCTCCTGGACCGTATGTGGCAGTGTGATCCACCCTGTGGTGTGGCGTCTCCTGAGCCGCTTGTGGCGGTGTGATCCACCCTGTGGTGTGGTGTCTCCTGGGCCGCTTGTGGTAATGTGATCCTCCCGGTTGTGTGGTGTCTCCTGGGCCGCTTGTGGCAGTGTGATCCTCCCTGTGGTGTGATGATCCCTGGACCGTCTGTGGCAGTGTGATCTACCCTGTTGTGTGGTGTCCCCTGGACCGTGTGTGGCAATGTGATCCACCCTGTGGTGTGATGATCCCTGGACCGTCTGTGGCAGTGTGATCTACCCTGTTGTGTGGTGTCCCCTGGACCGTGTGTGGCAGTGTGATCCACCCTGTGGTGTGATGATCCCTGGACCGTCTGTGGCAGTGTGATCCACGCCAGCGGAGTGCCGGTTCCGGGGGCTCTGCAGCAGCCCGTCGGAGGCGACACCAACTGTGCGCTCGACATTCCGGGCGTCGGACGCTCCTCCCAGTTCGACCACGTTCGCGGCGTGTTCCACGGGCAGCCGTGAGTACACCTGTGCCCGTCTGACCACACCTGCACCAGTCTGGCCACATCTGTACCCGTCTGTCCACACCTGTACCAGTCTGGCCACACCTGTACCCGTCTGGCCACACCTGTACCAGTCCGGCCACGCCTGTGCCCGTCTGTCCACACCTGTACCAGTCTGGCCACACCTGTACCCGTCTGGCCACACCTGTACCAGTCCGGCCACGCCTGTCCCCGTCTGTCCACACCTGTACCAGTCCGGCCACACCTGTACCAGTCTGGCCGGATAAACCAGAACAAAGCTCAATGCGCCCCCTTTGGCACCAGGGCGTCATTAAAAAAGGGAGTGAACTTCCAGATCACTCTTTCAGATTCGGCGAGAACTCCACATCCCACCGTCAAAGTGTTAGGTGTTCTCCTCGACCAGCAGCTTAGTTGTGATTTTCACATATCCATGGTTGTGCGCAAATGCATTGCCATCATTGCATCCCCATGCAAATTTCGCCATCATTTCACCGCAGATGTCCTCAAGCTCTTAATCCAGCTTCACGTTTTTCCTCACATTATTTATTGTCTATCTCTCTGCGATGGAGCCGCTCAGTTCCGTCTGCACCGCTTGCAAAACTGCATCAACCTTGCCGCGCGACTAGTCACCGGTCTGCACCGCAACGAGCACGTGACCCCTGCACTCGTGTCATTACGATGGCTAACGTTTGCAGAGATGGTTCGGGAGCACGATTGCATTCAGGTACACAGAGCCATGTGCATTGGGCAATGCTCGGAAGCCGCTCGTAGAATGTTTACCTGGCGGTCACAAGTATCGCAGAGGGAGACCAGAGCTGGGTCAGTCGGTGTGCTTTATCTCACAAGATGTCTACTCACGCAGACCCAGCGAGGTTTTTCATACTACGCCGCCGTAGCTTGGAATAGGCTACCGCTCGTCACCAGGCAAGCACCGAGTCGCTTTGCATTCATAAGTGCTTTGGTGCAGAGTCGCTAGTTTTACTATAGAGGTGTTAGTATTTATACGCCGTATGTTCTTGAAACATTTTTGCTGCAATTTGCTCTACCTGATGTGCTCACGCAACATTGTCTGGGTGCAGAATAGCCACCACGTGGAAGTGCCCCAATACATGACTTTGACTTTGGCCATTCCCGTGGCAGTCTAAGTAGAATTGCAGAGCTTCTTGAGTTGGAGATGGTGATTGCTGCATACTCCCACCCCTACCCTACTCCACCATCCCCATTCCATTCACCAGTGATTGCACCAGTCTGAGTGTGCTCTTACCCATGTCGTGCATGCATCGAAGCGTACCACGTCCGGAACTACATCGACGCAGATTGAGTGCAGCCATATTTTCTCAGCGATGTGTACCCTCTTACGATAGCGGTAGGAAGGCCGTCAGACAATGCCCTGGGACAAGAATGGGCAGGCAAGCACACCAACGACAATCAATAGCAAGAGTACAGGCCTTGGGGGGTGGGGGGCATCGAAATTCTGGACTTCTGCTCGAGTAAATTTGCATTTCACCTGTGGGAATCTCAGATATTCTGGACTTAAAATGCATTGGGAAACTTGAAGCCTGGAGATAGTTGTTCATCAATGATCACTTGATGGATTGTTGTTCGTTGGTGCCTTCTGCTTTTCTACGTGATGTATGCATAACGATGTTATTTGCAGCGCGCTAGCATCCTAATCTCGCAGTCGCAGTTGGCTGTTACAGTCACATACCGCCGAGCTTAGAGCCACACACGACTCGAATGAAAAGTTTGCCTCCGGCAACATTTTCCAAGAACACTGCGAAATGCGTGCAACTGGCACGAAAGCCTCTTCTCGGCGCCGCTGCCCTTATTGACCTGCCTTCATTGATTATTTGGGCTGAAGAGCGCGCCGACTACGAGGTCATTTAGTGCCAATTTATTGACCTGCCTGTGACGGCGTGACCTGTGACCTGTGACCTGCGCCCTGACCCGCAGGGAGCCGGCGTTCCAGGGCGGCGTCACGTGCGTCACTTACGCCGCGGTGAGCGCCGCGTTCGACCAGGCCGCAGCACGGCACCGTCTGCAGCGACCTAACGGCGAGCTGGACGTGGAGGAGGTCGGCGAACTTGGCGCTGTGCTGACCGAGGTCGCTCAGGTCATCACGCAGACGTAGGTCATAAGGTCGCGTCAGCTCGGCTCGTCCGTCAGGAAAGTATGGCGACTGCACGAGTTTCTGAGATTGCACTTTGTTCATGCCATTCACCAGAACCTGGTTATTTATGTATGGATAGGTAGGAAGAGGAGAGGACCCGGTACAATACCATAATATGAAGTTGGCTGCATGTCCACAATGTCTTTGCTGCGAATGGCTTCTAGTCCTGCCATACTCGCCGTCTGTGGATTCGGACGGATTCTGTTCCTGCCGAACTCTGTGGTGTGGACGGCCCCTTCTCCCGCAAAACTCGCTGCACCTGTTACGTAACCTATGCAACGACATACGAAGGAAAGAATGCAGTGAAAAATACGGCAAAGATTCCGTAAATATATCACACCCACATGCATTCCTTCATAGTGAATCATTTGGCATCCTGAAATTTTTTTTCACTTCCTGGGCTAAAATCAGTCCACTAAAAGTCTACCGATGCTCGGTCTTGAAGTAGAGACCTCGCACACTGTGCTCGGAGTTCAAGGCGCAACTGCAACATGCACTCCCTGCTTAATGCACGCTGCTGTTTGCTGGAGCGCTAGACATGGGCATCACCCGTCTTCAATCAACACCAACTCTACTTCAATCAATCGACATTTCAATCAACACAATCAGCAGGTCTTCAATTCAATTAACAGGTCTTCAATCAACACCAACTCCTCCACTGGCGTGGCGTACCTGATAACTTCAACACCACCTCTTGCACAGACACAGACTTTGCCTACCAGATAACTTCAACACTGGTTTTGGCACAGACACAGACTTTGCGTACCATATAGCTTCATAACCGCCTCTGGTACGGACACAGACTTCGGGGTAGCTCACGTCGCCTCTGCCGTAGCCGCAGCCTGCCCGAAGGGCGTCAACGTCGCCTCTGCCGTAGCTGCAGCCTGCCCGAAGGACGTCAACGTCGCCTCTGCCGTAGCTGCAGCCTGCCCGAGGGCGTCACGGCCTCTGCGCCGCGCCTGCCCGGGGCGCGGCCCCCGTGCCGGCCTGCCCGAGGGGCAGCCCGGTGCGCGCGCCCGGGCGTACGTCGCCTCTGCCGTAGCTGCAGCCTGCCCGAAGGGCGTCAACGTCGCCTCTGCCGTAGCTGCAGCCTGCCCGAAGGACGTCAACGTCGCCTCTGCCGTAGCTGCAGCCTGCCCGAAGGGCGTCAACGTCGCCTCTGCCGTAGCCGCAGCCTGCCCGAAGGGCGTCAACGTCGCCTCTGCCGTAGCCGCAGCCTGCCCGAAGGGCGTCAACGTCGCCTCTGCCGTAGCTGCAGCCTGCCCGAAGGGCGTCAACGTCGCCTCTGCCGTAGCTGCAGCCTGCCCGAAGGGCGTCAACGTCGCCTCTGCCGCAGGTACAACCTGCCCAGGGACGTCAACGTCGCCTCTGCCGTAGCTGCAGCCTGCCCGAAGGGCGTCAACGTCGCCTCTGCCGTAGCTGCAGCCTGCCCGAAGGACGTCAACGTCGCCTCTGCCGCAGGTACAACCTGCCCAGGGACGTGGTGATCGGCGGCCTGCCGCTGATCGACACGCTGCGCACCAGCATCGCGGCCTTCTGCCCGGCCTTCCTGGCGGACACCGAGCCGTGCCAGCTGACCCGCTACCGCACCATCGACGGCACCTGCAACAACCTGGACAACCCGCGCTGGGGCGCCGCACGCGGCACCTTCCGCCGCCTGCTGACGCCCAACTACAGCGATGGTGAGCCGCCGCTGACGGAACACGCGACCAGGTTAGGTCAGACGGGACAGGTCAGGTCAAGTCCGGGCGTGTCTAGCTTCTTCTGCTTTGCGCCTCGCCCGTGGAGGGAGGTTGGTGCATTATTTAAGCACCGGAGGACGTCGTTGCGGATGTGTTTGGTGTCAGAAAATGTAGTTGTTGCCAAACAAAAGTGGGTGGGGTTATTTAATTTTTACTTTTGCTTTTGACATTGGATAAGTATTCTTTTTCCTTCGTGATCTCAACTATAGTTTTTCCAGGTGGACTTGTCAAGCAAACCTGTTCCACCTCTTTGGAGAAAGCATGCTCCTCGATCTATACGTTATGGTCTTTTGTTTCATGGCTTGAATACTAGGCACGCTAGGTCTAGGTCAGTCCACTTTCCAGATCGGAAATGGAACACCGATCTCTTGTGATCCGTAGTTTTCTCCAGAATTGAGACATGAGCAATGCATCCATAGAGAAGTTCAAGCAAAGCAAGATCAATCACACATATTCCTCCTGCCGTGACATCGAAACTCCCCCAAAACGTAGTGTATGTATTATGTCCTTTCTCCATCAGCCAATTTGACCACATCGCCGCTTTGACACATTCACCCCGTTTGACCCGTCCGAACCTCGCTCTACACGCGCCTGACATCGTGACCTGTATTTGACCTCGTGCGACCTGCATTTAACCTCGCGACCTGCATTTGACCTTGCGACTTTCATTTGACCCCGGGACATGCATTTCACCTCGTGCGATCTGCATTTGACCTCGTAACCTGCATTTAACCTCGCCACCTGCATTTGACCTTGCGACTTTCATTTGACCCCGGGACATGCATTTCACCTCGTGCGACCTGCATTTGACCTCGTGCGCCCTACATTTTCCATCGTGACCTGCATTTGACCTGGCGCGCCCCGGCAGGCGTGAACGCACCTCGGGCCGGCGCGGGCGGCTACCCTCTGCCGAGCGCGCGTGTGGTGTCGGCCACGCTGCACCGCGACCTGGGCAAGCACGACCACGCCGTGACGGTGATGCTGGTCGCCTGGGGCCAGCTGATCGACCACGACATCACACTCACCGGCGAGCTGAGGCCCGTCGAGATAGGTTGGTAGCGACATCTGCGTCTACACGCATTGCCAGGGGCGTGTTCCCTTCGGTTGTCCTTTCCACCGATCAGCATGTCTTATGCCGACAACACGGTTAGATTTCCGATACTGGATCCGTGGCGCGGGAGTCATTGAGCAAACTTGTTTCCTGACTTGTCGAGAAAGAGGCGCGGAAAATGGGAGCTGATGAAGCTTCACCTGCCCTCACCCCATCCCTTCCCCTCTTGCCCTCGCCGTCCCTTCTCTCCACTCTCCGCTCCCGTCGAAGTCGGTGCATCCACGGGCACATAGTTGTGTCTGAAGGGATGTGCGGTAACACTCGGCTATGCGATGTGGCGGCAATTTTCAATCCACAATGCCACTTTGGGTGAGCTGCCACTTTTCCGAACTAGCCAGAAGATTCCATCTCTCTCAAGAACGCCGCGAAATGGGGATAGTGTCCGGAGACCTTAGCAGATGGCCTCTGCTATTACTGGATGGGTCCATCCCGGAGAGAACTGCAGTCCCGCCGTGTAAAGTCCTGACTGAGATCGGGAGTCCAGCTCCGCTGACCGCGTCTTACACGGGCCGACGATGTTCAACGCATTGGTGGACTTAAGCACACGCTCGTCATGAGCTCAAACCAATCCAGGTACCACATCAATCATTGATACAATGCCACTATTTCGCAAGTGGAGCGTGTCACGGACGGTCGCGGTGTGTACCACCCAGCGGTCGGACGAGTTGACCCCCCCCCCACCCACACCCCACCCCACCGGCCACACCCATCTGCGTCCGAACTGCGGCCCCGTCAGGCTCGCTGACGTCACACCTCTCCAATCCCGGCATTGCGGAGCTGTGTCGTCAGCCAGAGTGGGTGGGGGAAGGCCTGGTGCTCTGAGCGGCATGTCCGACCAAGCGATAACCAGCCGATGACGTAGTCACTGTGCCGGCGGCGGCGCATTAGTAGAGCCGCCCGGATCCTGATCCTGGCGATGGTGGTGGGAGTGCCGGCCGCGGTGATGTCGCGATCGGCCGATGTTGAGTGTGGTCCGGGACCACGCCCTGCGGCTCGAGGGAGCGTTTTCTGTGGCTGGTCGGCGCCGCCGCTCTCCACTGCCAGATACGGCGCGCGCGGGTACAGACATCAGGGTACAGCATCAGGTACAGCCAGCCATACGGGGTACAGCCATCAGGGTACAGACATCAGGGCACATACGTCAGGGTACAGACATCAGGGTACAGACATCAGGGTACAGACATCAGGGTACAGACATCAGGGCACAGACGTCAGGGTACAGACATCAGGGTACAGACATCAGGGTACAGACATCAGGGTACAGACAGTCAGGGTACAGACATCAGGGTACAGACATCAGGGTACAGGCATCAGGGTACAGACAAGGAGAGCACATCACCCACAGGGTAGCTTTGCGGTCGGCGAGTTTATACTTGCGTGCTGTTGCTTTGGAAGAACGAAACACAAAACATGATCTCGGTAGGAAGAAATCTGTTCCTATGTTTCATCGTCATCATAATGTATGTCAAAATGAGTTCAAAACCACACTTGACGTTAGCCAAAAATGAAGAATCGGTTACCAAATGGCAACATAGCACACCCGCTACCGCGATACTGCGTGAAGGAAAGCACTAGTCAAATGATCATCGATTTCGCTCCGCCTCCCTATACGTGCACCCTGCCGGGTGAACGAAAGGTGAGCGTGCTTCACCAGCCAGCTGGGAGAATGCGCTCGTACCGGACGCCGTCGCCGGTTCCCTGACCTCGACCGGGCGACCGGCGCCCCACCTACCTGGAAGCCCCGCCGACACGTGACCTTCCCGGGCCGTGCTGACCGGCGGCCGACCTGCACCGGCCCTGTGCAGGCAGGCCTTGAAGGTCGGTAGCGTCACCACTTGGCCGACCTCCGCGTGTTAGCCA
This sequence comes from Imbricaverruca yamaguchii, assembly GCA_034440575.1. NCBI lineage: Eukaryota > Metazoa > Arthropoda > Thecostraca > Neoverrucidae > Imbricaverruca > Imbricaverruca yamaguchii. Next base: position 3,774,914 of record JAOTOL010001663.1, read on the forward strand.
CGCGTTACCCGCTCTCCCGCAGGCGCTGTTTAACGGTGCAGTTTAGCGTACCGAGTCACATTCGATTTCATCTCGGCTTGACACGACTGCTGGCGGTTCTCGTCATAGTTGCTGCATACCCCGCACACTCACTCGCACCCACCCTTCCCGTCCAGCTCCCACGGCCGGGCCCGGACCGGGGAACTGATGGGAGACAGGTGACACGGTTTGGGGAATAAGTGGCACTGGTTGGGGACAGGTGGTACGGGCTGGATAACAGGTAACACGAGCTGGAGAATAGGTGGCACGGGCTGGGAAACAGGTGGCACGGGCTGGGAAACATGTGGCACGGGGTGTGGGCGGGGAACATGTGGCACGGAGCAACACGTGGCACAGGTGGCACGTTTGGCACGTGGCGAGGTCAGGTGGCACGTGGCCGGCGTGCTACACCAGGCCCCAGAGACAAGGTCGTGCCATTAATCCGCCGGCTCGATAGCACGGCCATCAGCGTGCTGGTCAAGGTCATGAAGTAATTGCAGGATTGCAGACTCACGTGCCTCTCACTCTCAGACTCAGAACCCAGATTGTGCATGTCATTGTGATTCGGCAAATGTAGTGCAGCTGACAACGATGGTTATTTTAGTGGGCAGCAATTTTAGCCCGCGCTCGTTCTCGACCTGAACGTAATAAAAGCCGATGCGTTAGATATTGATCTGTGGCATAATGATCCAAAGTAGTGTGTGCTAATTGCACAGGCGCCCCGCAGCACTTCGAATACGTTTTTGTTATTATATCGGTGCGCCTGGATCATATATTACAGTCGGCGAATTTCTAGATTCCTTGTTCCCTTAGTTTGCCTTGGTGAGCGCTGGTCAACATTAATATTTCGACTGTCAAAAAGTAAGGGGACACGCGATATAGGTTTTGGTGCTCCGCGTCATGACTGATACATGTGCTGGTCTGGTGGTCCGCTGGTCAGTTCTTTGAATGGTTAGTATTACTTAAGCATTCAGCACTGGCCCTGTTTTAGCGAATTTTGACTGGGGGCGGAGCACGTCCACAGAAGATTGTGGCACTACTCCAAGAAACCAGACCATGACCCCTAGTAATGTGACGAAAATGGGTAACGGTCACAAATTCGGGACGCAGCCATGACAAGGGAGGGGAAGCGGGCCACAGATAAAGTGTTACAGTACATTTTTATTCAGCACTTAAAGCTAGAGGAAATTAAAGCTCCTCCACACTAGAAATGTGTGGCCTACATCAAACCCCAAGTGTTTGAAAACCACGAAATCATAATTATCTCAGATCTCACGAATTATTCAAAAGCATAAATGTACAAACATAGAATTGCGGAAATCTTAATTACAAAAAATAGGCTCTTCTCCTTTTTATCATATTCTCTCTTCCGTGCTAAAAACCCTGGATTCTCCAAATTATGAAAGCTTGAAAGTATCACCGACTTCAAAATCCCGAAGTCAGCTGACAACAATCAGATATGGCGAAGTACACGAATTTGGACCGTTTGGGGTGTTATCTGCGCTTGTATGCTCCTAGAGTACAGTGCAAGCGGGACATAAAGCTGCGCATCTCACACCTGTCCAATATTTACTCCTTCTCGGTTCGTAGCAGCCATGTGTGTGTGCGTGCGTGCTTTTTAATGCTATCTAGGCAGTGCGAAGATACAAGGGCGATGTTCCACCTCTTCCATTTACCGAATGACCAATGAGTAAACGTTCAGTGGCTATAGTCGGTACCCCAGCCAGCACAAGGCGTTTTGGCATGCAGTCGTTTATGCTCTCAAGGGGCATTGGCAACGAGCAGTCCGTGTTATGGCACATACCTTGCATGGTCTTTTTCATTATTATCTGCGTATTCAGTTGTTTTAGTATTGTTGAGAATGGGCGCTGTATAGCCAATGCAGCTGATGCGCCCAGAAGCCCTAATAACTAACTACTATTGTTGGGAATTTGGACTTCGAACTTTTGGCTACTTGAGGAATTCAGAGTTTAAAGGAATACACCCGGGCTTTCATCAGGATTTGGAAGCACTGGCGATATTCGGGTTGTCCGATTTAAATCATTGAAGTTCTCGACACTGAAGTTCGGAACTCCCCAAACAGAGCTGGCTTTTGCCAGGTTGGGGACTTTGAGATCAACGATAATTTGAAAGTTCGTGGAACTGAAGAATTGGGACTTTTGAGACTTCGGTCGTTCGGAACCAGCTATATATCACTAAATAGGAATGAATGGCATAACGTAAATGTAATGGAGCATTCTCCGCCATCATTTTACAGGAAGGTGCATTTAATTTTACCACACAATAAGGAGAGGGGCGGAGGGGCTGAGGATAAGTGAAGTACTATTATCGATCGACCTAGGAATCAGCTTGCAGTTGCAAAGGTCGGTGTCGTTTTGAAGTCATCTTTTTCAGTCAACACCAGTATGTTTTGCACCCCGCTTCGGAAAATGAAGATAGCTGACCTCCGCATCGTTAATGCAACACCTATGTTGTCTGCCCAAGCTTATTCGACGTCGCGAAACGCCGAAGCGGGTGAGTACTTGTGGAGGAGTTCCGGAATGCCAGCGTGACCAGCACCTCTTGCTTCATGGTGGGCCTGACTGCTTTAGTGCACCGTAACCAACCACGCCCGGAGGATGGGCAGGGGGTGGAGGCGGCGGTGTGGTCTGACCATGAAAGGTGGTCGCACCACTCCCCTCCAGCCGACCACTCTCGCTTCTAACCTGCTCTGATCCTACCAAGGATCCGGTATCTCAGTGGGAAACGCAGCGATTGAGCTGACAATGTATGTCCAAGATTCTGACGTGCAGCAACGTCCAAGTTCAAATCAGTCCGATGAGAATACTTGGCAAAATACTGCTGAAAACAGACCAGCACTTGGGCATGCAGCGGAGTTCATTTAAACCGTATCAGTTTGTTAGCGAAAATATTTGTCTAGTACTTAACGGTAGCTCAGCATGATAGGAGCAGCCTATTCATCGAGGGTCTTGGATAGCAGCATAGCCTACCATAGTAGTCGCGTAGTACTTACGCGTAGCCTAGCAGTCTCTTACTAAGTACACGTAGCATGGCAGTCTCTTTCTAAGTACGCGCAGCCTGACAGTCGTGCGCATGAAATGTCGTCAGCCTCTTACGTCGATTGGTGGCCAGTGTGCTTGATAATTCAGCTAGCCTGTCGTGTAATTCGAGCCCACGGTCTTGCGATCGGGACCATAGTGTCGTGCCGAATGAGCTACCGCGACCCCCGGCATATTCATCCAACATCATCTAACGTGTTGCTACTGCATCTTCAGGCATGACAGCATAGTAGTATGCGTGGCGTCGTTCCTGTCATTCCTGCTACCGCATCGTCTTTGAACGTGTTTTCACTTCCTGACAGTTCTGAACGGCGACTGACTTCCCACTGACCACTGACATCTTCCTCACCAACGACCTCTTCCTGACTACCAACCCCTCCCTGGCCCCTGGCCTCCCCCTGACCACTAACCTCACCCTGACCACTGACCTCACCCCGATCATTAACTTCACCTTGACCACTACTGGCCTCTCTCCGACCCATAACCTCACCCTGACCACTGTCTTCACCCTGCCGCCAGTCTCTCCCTCCCACTAGCCTCTTCTCGACCACTGACTTCACCCTGACCATTGACTTCTTCCTGGTACCATCCCCTCCCTCACCACTGGCCTCGCTCTGACCACTAACTTAACCCTGACCACTCTCCTTTCTCTGGCCACTGGCCTCTACTTGACCACTGAAGTCTATCCCTAGCCACCAATATCTTCCTCATCTTGATTTCATCTACAATGCATGATTTATGTCACCCCTACCTGACCTCAGCATTCCCTTCACCACATGTTCTTCGTCACCTCTACCTGACCTGACCCCGGTCCCCTCTCTGGTGTGTGCTCTCCATTACATCAGCCCGACTCTGGTCCCCTCTACGATGCATGCTCTCCATGACCTCTGCCTGAGCCCGGAGCCCACTACAGCACCCACTGTGCTCTCCGTGACCTGTGACCTTTGCCTGACCACAGCGCCGTCTCCGTGACCTCTATGCTCCCTACGCTCTCCGTGACCTTTGTGCCATCGGCGTTGCTGCAGGTCGCAACGGCCGGCCCGCGTTTCCCGACTGCTGCAACGACCCCCGTTACGCGAACAACCCGCTCTGCTTTCCCATCGAGATTCCGGCCGACGACCCCTTCTTCCGGCTGCACGGCCAAACGTGCATGAGCGTCATCAGGTCGCTGCCCGGCGTGCACAACCACTGCAGACTGGGTGAGTGACGTCTGCTCGGCGTGCACAACCACTGCAGACTGGGTTAGTGACGTCTGCCCGGCGTGCACAACCACTGCAGACTGGGTGAGTGACGTCTGCCCGGCGTGCACAACCACTGCAGACTGGGTTAGTGATGTCTGCCCGGCGTGCACAACCACTGCAGACTGGGTGAGTGATGTCTGCTCGGCGTGCACAACCACTGCAGACTGGGTTAGTGACGTCTGCTCGGCGTGCACAACCACTGCAGACTGGGTTAGTGACGTCTGCCCGGCGTGCACAACCATGGTGTGTTGGGGGTGGGGGGGGGGGGGGTTGTGTTGGGGGGTGAGGGGGGGGGTGGGGGGGGGGGGGGGGGGGGGGGGGGGGGGGGGGGGGGGGGGGGGGGGCACAACCTCTGCAGACTGGGTTAGTGACGTCTGCCCGAAGTGGACGCAGGCCGGAAACCCATCGTTCTGCCCTCAGGCGGTCGTGACGACGCAGTGGCGTTCGAGCGCCGGTTTTCGGCGTACAGTCACTTCTTCAAAGTACAGTCACGCCGGTTTTCGGCGTGACTGTACTTTGAAAAAGTGCATCTTGTTCGGATATTACTATGAAGAGTGGAGACTAGTGGCGGTCACTGTGAGTGTGTCGTGTCCAATTGTTTGTCATGCATTTCGTAGATAACTGCGAGCAAATCAGTTTCAAATTCCTGCCATATGCGCTGCATGCGCATTCAGGATTGAAGGTCATTCCGTATTCCAGGCAGCATAGCTCAGTGGCATTCGGTGTACGCGATTGAGATGTGATCCATGCCATCATTTTCTAGGATCGTTACTTCAGCCTACATCCAGAAGCAATCGTCTGATGCAAACACGTATAAGCAACACCCTCAACTGTTGTTGGATGCACTCATTTTCCTGAGAACAATGTTAGATTGTGCCACTAGCGAGTGCCAACAATTAATGTAAGAATTGAATTACTCCTCACGTGCGTGGTATCAAATTTCGAAATCCTGAGGAGTAATTAATTCTTACAGCGCTTAGCTTCAATCTTTCGCCGTTGGCTTTTCGTCTCCCATGGCGTATGTGTGTCTGCGTTATTTCAGCACGTCTCAGAACGCTTTTCATAAGCGGTGGCGTTTCGATTTTCGCAAAAGCGAAACATCCGGCTGTTTTGAACGTCTTGCGAAAGTGTATTGAAATCCCCAGATCCGGATAGGTATCCCACGTCTGTGAGTCTTCAACTCCTTTCACAGGCGCGAGCATGCAGACCATTGGACATTCACACAATATGCTGGCGCACGTTTTATCTCGCAAATCATATTCCCATCCAGGCATGGGTTCATCGATCAATTCTGTGGGTGCTCACTCAAAGACGGTTATTGATCACGCCCGCACTGCGAACATGTCTGTATGCTAATCTCTCAGATTGAATCCGAGTAAGCAGCTACGTGCATGTGCATGCACGAGGTAATTACTGACTGTGAAAATTGATCAGTAACCGTGACCGGGGATCAGCAGATAAGCCATGCCGTGCTCGTGAAGCGTGTACCCGACCGGTGACTGCGACCTAGTCAGGTCCATTCGGCACCTCGTAGCCGTTCCAATGCATGTCTTGGCCTCGTCATCCACGGTGTAAGTGCCCGTCAATGTGACTTTCAACTCAGACGACGCTCCGGGGCACACCTGCACACCTGGCAGTGGATGCACTGATCAGTTACACGTCAGAGCACCCCGCAACCTCGGCGCAAAACACATGTGCGTGGGGAAAATCGGCCGACCACGAAGCGAGCCACTCACGCAGCACTCGCGCCTACGCGCCGGCACTGCTGCACGTGTCTTGCCTCTGTGTCACATTCGAGGCGCGCAGGTCCGCGTGACGTCACACACACACACACACCCACACGCCTGCACTGCTGTGACGTCACACGTGTTCGGGCGCAGGCCCGCGCGACGCGAAACCGTTGCGACGTCACACACACACACACACACACTCATACACACTTGTATTGCTGTGACGTCACACGTTGACACGTCGCACGTTGCAGGTCCGCGCGACGCGATCAACGCCGTGTCGTCGTACCTGGACGCGTCGTTCGTGTACGGCTCGGACGCGGAGACGACGCGCCGCATCCGCACGCACCAGGCGGGTCTGCTCAAGACGCTGCCCGTGTTCCGCCAGCACGGCCTCAAGGACCTGCTGCCGCCCAACCTGCACGCGCCCGACGAGGGCTGCATCCGGCCCTCAAACGATATCTACTGCTTCGACGCCGGTGAGACGGTGCGGGGTCCGCGGGGTCAGCGGGGTCGGTGAGGGGACAGTCAGCAGTGGTCCGCGGGGTCAGCGGGGTCGGTGCGGGGACGGTCAGCAGGGGTCCGCGGGGTCAGCGGGGTCGGTGCGGGGACGGTCAGCAGGGGTCCGCGGGGTCAGCGGGGTCGGTGCGGGGACGGTCAGCAGGGTTCAGGGGGTCCGCGGGGTCAGCGGGGTCGGTGCGGGGACGGTCAGCAGGGGTCCGCGGGGGTCAGCGGGGTCGGTGCGGGGACGGTCAGCAGTGGTCCGCGGGGTCAGCGGGGTCGGGACGGTCGGCCGCGGGGTCAGCGGGGTCGGTGCGGGGGTCAGCAGGGGTCCGCGGGGTCAGCGGGGTCGGTGCGGGGACGGTCAGCAGGGGTCCGCGGGGTCAGCGGGGTCGGTGCGGGGACGGTCAGCAGTGGCCCGCGGGGTCAGCGGGGTCGGTGCGGGGACGGTCAGCAGGGGTCCGCGGGGTCAGCGGGGTCGGTGCGGGGACGGTCAGCAGGGGTCCGCGGGGTCAGCGGGGTCGGTGCGGGGACGGTCAGCAGGGGTCCGCGGGGTCAGCGGGGTCGGTGCGGGGACGGTCAGCAGTGGTCCGCGGGGTCAGCGGGGTCGGTGCGGGGACGGTCAGCAGTGGCCCGCGGGGTCAGCGGGGTCGGTGCGGGGACGGTCAGCAGGGGTCCGCGGGGTCAGCGGGGTCGGTGCGGGGACGGTCAGCAGGGGTCCGCGGGGTCAGCACGGTGGGGCGATGAGAGAGGCTGACCGGGGGCGTGATTGTCGCGCAGGACTCGTCATCAGAAGGTGGATAAAGTGGTGGAACTTCCACCACTCCACCCTTGCACCGTGGAAGGGTTAGAGGTGACAGGTAGAGTGGTGGAACAGCTAGAAGATGACGGATAGAGTAGTGGAATGATTAGATGATGACAAGTTGTGTAACGGGAGGGACGCAGGTGACAGAGAAGCAGGGTGAGAGAGATGACAGATATAGTAGTGGGAGGGTTAGTGGATAACAGACAGAGTGGTGAAAGAAAGGGCTACACGATGACAGACAGAGTAACGGGATGGACGTGCATGTTAGATAAATATAATGGTTAGATGATAGCAGATATAGCAGTGGGAGGGTTAGGGGATACCAGACAGAGTAGTGAGAGCGCTAGATGACAGTAGATAGAGTTACAGGAGGGACGCAAGTGATATGAAAACAGAAGGGTTAGAGGGTAACAGGTGGAATGGCGTGATGATTGGAGGGTGAGGGATAGAGCGATGGGAGGGTCAGAAGGCGACAGACTGAATATTTGGTAGGACGCAGGAGACAAAGTAATAGAGGGGTTATGGGATTGCAGACACACTAGTGGTAGGATGGGATGGTGACAGACACACTGGTGGTAGGATGGGATGGTGACAGACACATTGGTGGTAGGATTGGATTGTGACAGACATAGTGGTTGGAGGATTGGATGGTGACAGACAGAGTGGTGAAAGGATTAGATGGTGACAGACAGAGTGGTGGGATGATTGGTGCTCCAGTCTTCGGTGGGCCACATTGTCTCCCACCGAAGCATGACTGTAAGCATGAGTACTGCCTCGGCCGATTAAGGGTGAATATTGGCTGGATCGGCAGGATCTCGGCATTTTGAAGCACGTTTACGCCTGTTTGCTACCGGCAAGGCTGCTTCATCCGTTGTGAACCGACTGTGCACGGCTGATGGCAGCAATAACTGCAATTGGTGCCGACCTTCTCCAGACAACGCCGTACTTGCCTCATTAACATGATCACAACGGTGTTTTTTCAAACATCCATTTTTCCATGCTCCATTTTGTCGCTCTGCATGCATGGTGCCGCACCTCAAGTCACCGACCTAATTTTCCCGGAGCACAGTCACCCTTTTCTCCCTGGCTATCTCCAGTCTCCTTCCGGCTTGTCTCTAATCCCTTCCCTTGGCATTCCGTTTCCTTCGCTGGCTATCCCCGGTCTACTCCAGGATTATCACCAACCCTTTCCACGGACGTTTCATTTCCTTCTCTGGCTACCTTCAATGTCCTCCTAGACAATCTCTCCCGTCCTTTCCTCGGACGCTTTATTTCCTTTTCTGGCTACCTCCGATCTCTTTTCGAATTATCCCTCATACCTTCCCCTCACATTTCATATCTCTCGTCCCCTCCTGGATAATCACCTGTCCCTTTCCCGCACGCTTTATTTCCTTTTCTGGCCTTACCCGGCCCCCTCCCGGATTATCTCCCGTCCCTGCCCCGGACGTTTAATTTCCGCCTCCGATGATATCTAGCTCCCCCTCCCCTCCCCCCGCCAGCTGCCGGCCTCCCACGGCCTCGCTCTGACTGTTGACGATTTTCCGCAGGCGATATGAGGGTCAACGAGCAGCTGGTGCTGGCCATCCTGCAGACGTTCTTCATGCGCGAACATAATCGGATCGCCACCGAGCTGGGACACATCAATCCCCACTGGGATGACGAGACCATCTTCCAGGTCAGTGGTGCTGATCTCGGGATCACGGCACTCAACGCACAAATCGCCTCAGCTGGAAGTAATACGACACAGGCCGAATATCACGTATTGAGCGGTGTGGTTATCGGTTAAATCATGTAGCCAAAACCGACCACGGTGATGTGTGACCCATGCAACCATGATTAAATATGCTACTGCATGTGTAACCATGGAACCATCATGCGCTAATACCGATATAGCATCTTTGATTTGTTCCTGCCTTTCCTCCAATTTCGGAGAAACTTATCCGAGCTCATCCGTTCGTCCCAATCACAATTTGAATCCAAGTCAAACGCGTCCAACCTTCACCCAAACTCTGCCTAACCTTTAGCGAACTTAGTTCGGATCACAACCTGGATTGTCTTTATTGGCTAAGATTGCTTTGAACTAGATTTCAGCCGCGAGCGGATTACGATGGACGGTTATAAACCGATGGTGTTCGCCTGTTTATACGTCCTCTGAACTCCCCACCCGTCCCGGTGGAACACTTCTGTGATGGTAAACACACTTGCACTCTACAACTAGCTAGCTACATCTCATATTTCATTGGACGAGAGACAGGAACAGCTCCACTGCTAGCGGTGTTCGAACGCCTACAAGGTGACGAACGAAAACCTCCACTCCAGATCGGATTCATCTTGCACATATCCATCCACGTGGCTTGTGGCTGGACGTCTATCAGACACGTGTCGGGTCATTCGCTTCGGGACCGACGTGCTTTTAAAGAAGGTGGCCTTGGTCCAGGTAAATCCCCAAACTAGCTTTGAAAGGCCCCGACGGTCTCAATTACTTATCATTATGTGAGGTAGCCATTTCCAGTCCACATTTTGCTGACGATCAACTGTGGTCGTGTGGAATAGATGCTACGATTTGATGCTGCTATACGACTAGATTTTGAGACATCAATTGAGAAGCATGCAATTTTTCAAGTGTGAAACTTGCGCTCCAGAGTGAAGTTTTCACCTTTTGTGTAATTCTCACGAAGCAATATTGTTTTGGTTGTATAGCCCACGTGCGCCTCTGTGTCAGAGATCCACGTTTCGAATTATTTCAGGAGAGACGTTTTATGGGCCGTACATTTCAGGAGAGCCGTTTCATGAACAGTACATTTCAGGAGAGCCGTTTGATGAGCCGTGCATTTCAGGAAAGCCGTTTGATGAGCCGTACATTTCCGAAAAACCGTTTGATGAGCCGTACATTTTAGGAGAGCCGTTTGATGAGCTGTGCATTTCAGGAGAGCCGTTTGATGAACCGTACATTTCAGGAGAGCCGGAGGATTCTCGGAGCAACCGTGCAGCAGATCACCTTTAACGAATTTCTGCCCATGGTGTCGTAGCTTTGGTGGATGTAGCCGCCACTAAAGTCGTTAGCCAACCAGAATCTAAATGACGCGACAACTTTTCAGCCAACATTCCGACTCACGTTAAGTGAGCTCGAGAAGCTTGTGAGTAAGGGCAATTCATGTCTGGTGGTGAGATGTGTCGAGTTGTGTTTCTCCTTGAGAAGATACACGACTGGGTTGTTGGGCAGGAATATTTCAAGGAGCTTCACAACTGGGCTACCGGATTGGGGCAGATGTGCGACCGACCACGCTCTAGTTCTCGACCCTGCACTAACTCAATCCGCTTGATTGCGCCTTTTTCCTGGTAGTGACATGTGCGTTGCTTTGAGCCGTGACGTCGCTCAACACTGTCCTGTGATGACGTCATCCGATACAATGTGCTCTGTGACGTTCACAGACTCTCCCGCCGACTGAGCGAGATGTTGAGACAGCCGTACGACATGTACAAGGTCGGCTTTGTCGACCAGTACACCGTGGGACTGATCAGCCAGCTAGCCCAGGCCATGGACGACGCAATCACTCAGGAGGTGAGGGTCAGGTCAGGTCAGGTCAGGGCAGGTCAGGGCAGGTCAGGTCAGGTCAACGACCACACTTCACCCGAGAGGTTAGGATCTGGTCAGGTCATTGATGACGCTTCATTGAAGAGATGAGGGTCAAGTCAGGTCAGGTCACCGATGACACTTCACCCAAGAGGTGAGAATCAGGTCAAGTTATTGATTAACACTTTATCGAAGACATGAGGATTAGGTCAGGCCAAGTCACCGATGACACTTCACTCAAGAGGTGAAGACGAGGTCAAGTCAGGTCAACGGCGGGGCTCCACTCAGGAGGTACCAGGCTGCCAATAACACTTCACGAGTATAAGGGAGATGTATGTGTATGGGTGTATGACAGATCATATCAAGTCAATGATGACACTTCACTGAGGATATGCGGTCGGAGGTCAGCTAAACCGGGTCAAATCAGATCACTAACCAGTGGCCAGCATTCACTCGGAATATGTAACCATATGCGGCCACTCTGATATCTAACCAGGCACGCTCAAGGTAGGCGACCCATCAGGTAGCTTCAGATAACCAAACCGTTGTGATGCTACGGTTCCGCTCCAACTGAACTGAGATGACATGTAATCTCGCGTGTGTTCCATGACGTTTCCGACGAGGAACATTCCTCGACGAGGCCTTCGCCCCGCCATTGACAGCATAGCGTCGCTGTGCTCGGAAGGTCGACAACGCCGCCCAGCGATGCGAATATAGACATTGGCGTGCTAGTTAAAAACAGCAGGTGCAAGGGAACGGAAAATGTTGCTGACCTGAACATGACGCAGACGCACTATCGCGCATCGGCCACCACCCTCCAGGTCCTGCATCATTGCTGACCTGACTACTGCTGCCACTGCTACTATGATACAGACGCACTATCATATATCGGTCGCCACCCTCCAGATTCTGCACCATTACTGACCTCACTACTGCTACCGCTACCGTGAGGCGTACTATCTGTGGGATTGTCCAGAATGCCTGTTCCGACCTATAACTGCCGGCAAAAAAGGTCACCAAACGGTACCAATCCCTCGACCGAGGTCACCAACCAACCCCTGCCATACGCAAAGGTCCCCAAACGATATCCACCACCCACAAAAATCACCAAGCGTCATTCATCACTCCGAGATGAATATCCGAGAGGTCGCTGAACGACACCAAACCAACCTCTCCACAAAGGCCCTGACCACCAACCGATACCAATCACACTCTACAGAGGTCACCGAACCGTGCCGACCACTCTGCGACCAGATCACACCCGGCGGCACCGGCGCTCCACAGAGGTCACTCCACAGAGGTCACCACACAGCGGCCCCTACTCGACAAAGTTCACCGACCGCCCGTCAAGCAGACAGACGAACCTCACGCCCTCCGCAGGTCACCAACCACCTGTTCCAAATGCCTGAGGACCGGTTCGGCATGGACCTGGCGGCCATCAACATGCAGCGCGGTCGCGAGCACGGCCTGCACGGCTACAACAGCTACCGCCAGCTGTGCGGCCTGCCGCGCATCACCGACTTCAGCCAGCTGATCGGCATCATGACCAACACCACCGCCACCAACTACGGCAGGGTGTACAGGTGGGCGGCTTATTTAGTAGTGGTTTCTGTTGTGTTTGTTTATTGGGAGTCTCACGACGCACTTTATGCGCGGTCACGACCAATGGTGCCATCCACACTGATTCGCCGGTGGGCCACAGGATTGGAAAATGTCCTGAGTGGTGCGAGTGTTGAACCTGGGACCTTTGGGACCCACAGCTCAACACCTTAACCACTCGGCCACCCCCGCCCCTACAGGTGGATGGTGCTAATGTACAGGAGGGTGGTGGTATGCAGGATGGTAGTGTTCGTGTACAAGAGGGTGATGCTCGTGTACATGAGGGTGGTACTGGTATACAGGATGGTGATGTTGATGTACAAGAGAGTGATATTGGTGTGCCAGAGTGTGATGCTGGTGCATAGGAGAGTGGTGCTACCTGAGGGTGATGCTAGTGTACAGATGAGCAGTTCTGATGTACAGATGGGTGGTGCCGGTGTACAGGAGGGTGGTGTTGGCGTACTGGAGGTGGTGCTGGTGTGCAGGAGGGTGACGCTGGCGTTCTATATGGTGCCCTGTTGACCTGACCCGACCACACCTGATCTGACCGGTAGCCACCCAGACGACATCGACCTGTGGTCGGGACTGGTTTCGGAGAGGCCTCTGCCGGGCTCTATGGTCGGCCCGACGCTGGCCTGCCTGATCGCCGAACAGTTCCGCGTGCTCAGGGAGGGAGACCGGTTCTGGTTTGAGAGCCAGGGCCACCCGGGAGCCTTCACGCTCGGTACGTCGCTCGGCGTGGTGGCGCCGAAATGTGTGCATTTGGTGTACATTACATGCAGATGTGTACATTTGGTCAGTATGCAATTCGGAAGAGCCGTCGGGGTGGTGTGCGTGACCGCCCCTGTTCGTAGCGAGCCGCACGCACACTCAGCGACCACGTGGCCGTTTATTTCGGGAACGGTGGCGTTCCCTCATCGGCGACAGCCTTTCGGGAACTCCGCCGAAGACACACCCAGGCTCGGCTGTGTGGCTTCTCCGATCGAAATCCGGGCGGGGACAGGTTTTAGCTAGCCAAGCAGTACCGGCGATCACATTGTCAATGCGCATTTCCCTCAAGCGCTGGGTGTGGCGGCACCGGGGGAACGCGTCTTAAGCCTGTCGCGAAATCCTGCCGACGCGCGTCGGCCGCTTCACCAGCTGCTTCCTCGGCCGCCAGGACAAATGGAGCAGATCCGCAAGGTGAAGCTGAGCGCGGTGGTGTGCGACAACTCGGACCACATCGAGAGGGTGCAGGTGTACGCCATGGTGCTGCCCGACGCCCGCATGTGAGTGCGGTCGGCGCCGCGACTGGCGAGCTCGCGAGGGTCGGCGCAGTGGTGGCGCTGTCCGAGGGGCATGGACGGGTCCTGGGACGAATCGCGGTCAGTCACTCGTCGCTGGCGGCAGAGTGACGTGCGAGGCGGAGAGTGATGGACAGAGTGGTGGGAGGGTTAGAGCGGGAGCGCAGAAGTGCTGGGAGGGCCGGGGAGGGACAGGTGGAGGAATGGGTGGGTCGGAGGGGCGCAGACAAGGTGAGGAAGTCAAAGGACGAAGGGGCAGGCAGAGTAGTGGGAAGCGTGGTTATCTTTTAGGCGGTATGCCTCGGCGAATTGGTGATAAGCATGGCCGCAGGTCCTGTGCAGCTGCTTAGTCGATCTAATATTCCATGCTACACGTTAGCTCTCTGTCGTAAAATGTTTCATCTCTCGATGCCGATCCGTGCTTCAGAAAGAATCAGCACCACCTGCGTAGTCGATACAGGTGCAGTTTCCCAGTCATAGCCCTGACAGGGTAATAAAAGGTTACGAAAGTGGAACCGCATGGTGTAATGATTACCACATTCAAAGTATGGAAACCAACTTTACATGTTTACATCTGAAGAAGAAAAAAAACCTTGGGTTCCTTTACGACACATTCAACTGCTAGGCCATATACCGTCGCCAACCTCTCACACCAATTGGTCGCAGGTGGACTCGGTGAATGTTTCCTTCTGAAAATAAAACAAAAAATGTCAGTGGTATATCTGGGCGAATTCTTCAGGGCACTGTTGTTTCACACCAAGTTGAACACTAACCAGATGGATGGCTGTTTCAGCAACCCCCTCGTCCCATGCGCCTCTCTGCCGCGTCTCGACCTGACGGCATGGAGGGACCTCAGTGGCAGCCACCTCGGCAAGTAAGAGCTGCCGATGGCGCAGCCGCCTCGAACGGCCAAGTAGCCAGAGGTTGCTACAGCAGCTGCTGGGCATAGCAGCCGACAAGTAGCCAGATGCTGTCTCAGCAGCTGTTGTTCACAGCAGCCGACAAGTAGCCAGAGACTGCCGCAGCAGCTGTTCGGCACAACAGTCGACAAGTAGCCAGAGGCTGCCACAGCAGCTGTTGGACACAGCAGCCGACAAGTAGCCAGAGGCTGCCACAGCAGCTGTTCGACACAGCAGCCGACAAGTAGCCAGAGGCTGCTACAGCAGCCGCCCGACACTGGAGAGTGAGCTCTTCTGTGAGGGTGGGACAGGTGGTGAGGGGCTGTGTTCGAGTTGTGGCCTCCTCATCGTTCAGGTAGTTTGAATCACACACGCTCAATGCTCACTTCCAGTGACTGGTATCTCTACTGACGCGTGTTGGCAATTGGGTTTTCTTTTGATAGCGCGTTCACAAGGGATTCTCCTTAACAAGGGATGCCCATGCTCTTCGCACGTAAACTAGGTCCAGAATGGAGCGACGAATTGCTTGCTCCCACTCAATGCGAATGTGCTTTAAAGAACGCGGTGATACCACGAGACTACGAAATGTTTGCGGATGAAAATGTTCTGGGTAGTTTATCCGCTACTTGAGACATGCATAGCGGAATTAAAGTGCCTTTCAAGCTAAAAGTGAGAAGAAAAAAAAAATTACATGGAATGAGCATCTCGAAAAGTATGCAGATAATTACAGGTCATAGCCCTGTTTCATACAAGCATTCACGAACCTACGAACGTACGAATGTACATGTTAAATATTCTCCAGTTCGGCGAAAGTTACGACCCTACTAATCATAGAGTCGTAGTTTGGCGACAGCCGTCAATGATCTGTTACTTGGTCATTTGTTTTATAGGCAGTGTTTATCCGCAAGATTACAGATTTTGTACATTACTATAAGGAACATTATGCTTCATTTTGGCAAACTTGGTGTCAAAATCCATTCCCACCAGTGGGTTGCAGCAAACATTGTTTACCTGCACCAATGCGCTGACAGGAGCTGTATGTTACGCTCACCATACCGTCACCATCTTTTGTTCGCATGCATCGTGATTGATGCTCGCCAAACACCATGCAGAAGAAAGTTTTTCGCAATTTGACAACGATGTTTTCGATAGCGATCTGAATGCTATCTTTTTGGAAAATTATCTTCCCAATGTGCATAGCTGGAATCTACGGCACTGAGGCCTCCCGTATATTTTATTCGTCAATTATTGATGGCTTGCAGCAAACAAAATGTTATAGCTCGTGATCGTGACGCAAAAGTTTCTTATTTCGGGTTATTTTGGTACCAATGTACGAATACTCCGCTCCGTCATTTTGACGTTTCCAGAGGAGCCAGACTGATCGTTTGCTAAACCGAAATTTAGGTATGTAAGGCAAATTTGTCATGTATTCGTATTTTCGTGTTTTTACGCTTGGTGAAACAGGGGCTAGGATGTATTTAATTGTACAGACACTATTCGTCTTTCACAATGTACCATCGATGTTTGTATTCTACCAAAGAACGCATCATTGTGGTAAGCAGTATTTTTATAATAATATTCTGCGATTTATCGCGAGATGCCTGTAAATGATAAGATTAATTCATTTGTGATTTGCACATATGTAAAATATGTACGAGCGCATCAACTGCGTTGATGACATTCTTTGGAACTGGTGCATGTTTTAACTACCACACAATTGCACGTTCAATACAGACTGTCATCACGGATAAGGTATCCGCCAGTGTATATTATGGCACAGCCAACCATTCTTTCTCTTCCACTGTGAATAGTGTAAATACATGTAGCAACTATCCGGATGCGTTTTTTCTGATGCGGAACATTCCGGTATAATCGTGGCAAGACCAGCACGCAGTTTGCGTCAGTGCATCGACCAAAGACACGACGGTACACTCAACGTTGGAGAGTAGGCATCCTTCCACCGTGTGGTGCACTGGAGCGTGTGCCTACAGTGCTCGACCTACAGAGGCGACCCGTCTGCTAGGATCCGCTGACATCAGGATGCAGCTCGCCGTGCAACTCCCCTAGTAATTATTGTGTGGTGATGGAGTCAATTGGAAGATCAGCTTGCTCATTTTATTTGATTGCCAGCCTAGGTAATTTTGAAATGAATACCAATTATTCCTTGTGCCTATAGTTAAGTTAGCTGTGAAGCTAAATGTAAGGATGTGTATGAATAGCGCATACAAAATGTATGTTCTGGTTTTCTTGCCGACTATAAATTAATGGAAAATGCGAGCGGAAGTGGTGGTTGGCTGGGGTAAGCAATGCGTCGACAGCACATTGCGCCGCTTTGGAATATCAGCTTTGTGGATTTCAGCGCGGGATGCCCTCGGTCGTTCCTGTACTGATGAATGTCCGGCACTGGAGAATGTATTTTCATTATGTTGTTCCCGGTCTCAGCATGGATTCCTACAAAATTATGGCATTTCTGCTGGAACCCATGGGGTGTATGTACGCCACATGCCAAAATAGAGCCAATTATCCTGGATGAAGGGCTAACCGTTTAAATTCGGGTTCGGGTTAAAGTCAAAGGTAGGTTCTTTGATCAGACATTTTTTGTGTTCAGATCTCTGAAATCGCAATAAAAATAAGCCGAGACAATATGCGGGCAAAAGATGTTCTGATATTGTCGCTCCCCGTTCCTGCTGGCATCGCTGATGTGGCTAGCGTAGGTGTTAACCTACCACCAACAACCCGTGTGTTTTTATCAAGATGGCTGTGTTATAATATATTGAATTACAGTTGAAAGTTATGGCGCATTGTGGGCTAGGATTGCATTTAAGTCATGCGATATGGGCCGGGTTAATTTGTATTATATCCATACCTATAATGCTGATATTTATGCGTAATTAATTATGCTGCAAAAAAGGTCGCTGTGGTGACGAATATGGTCCGAGTATCAAACCGATAAAATTTGTAACATTTTGAAATTGTGTCAATTATCTAATTAGATGAAGAACCCTTAGTCATTCTACACATCTGTCAAGCTTGTTGCTAAGCGAAATTGCTGCGCAGAAACTGAATTCAACATAAAACACATGCACAGCAAACATGTATTGGAAAATAAAGGCACACAGCACTGAATTGGAAGCCAAAATCACGACACCCAGCACCAGATAGTGGCTAACAGCTCAATGCGGACATACACCCAGCACGGAGATATTCATGCGCATATATGATGCATGCGTCAAGTGGTCGCCGTTGCCGCGAGCGGTGCACTGCCTACAGCGCAAGTCGCGTCACACGCGTGACACAAATCGTTGACTTTGGCCATGCCGTCACTATCAGAGGATCCCTCCCACTTAGCACGAGCCGCGTCACTGAAACTGACGTCACACGTCAACCTAGGAATCCACCAGATAAGCTCACATCGTTTGGTTGGCGTCAGGAGAGCCTCGCGCAACCCCACTAGTAACAATCGCCCCGCACATTTGTGGACGAGTGCATTTGCAGAGTGCCGTGCCACAGCACTAACTGAGGACCATGAGAACACATGATGGCGACGGGAACACCCGGCAACACGTGCCGATGCACCTCGTGATGCCACCGGAATTACCGTAAAGCACTGTCAGGCCGCTCCCGTGTGTTCATTTGGACTTCTGCGCACATGGTTGGTTGGTTATTGGGGTTTAGGGGCGCATCGAATACGTCGGTCATGCAGCGCTTCTGCGCACATGAGTGTCGTGTGGCAGCTGGTGACACCTGGTGACCCCTGGCGACCCCTGGTGACCCCTGGTGGTCCCTGGTGCAACACCATGGTTACGTGACTCATGCCATGACCACCAGACCACGTGCCAAGGCGTGCATCACTCAAGCGCCGGTTCAATCACTGTCGCATTGTCTTCTCGTCTTCAGCCGCTCCAGCTCTGTAGTGTCGCTGTAGTTGCGTAGAGCCAGTCGGTAGCGCTTCGGTCGTTCTAGTTCAGTAGTGCTCCTGGGGTTCTGTAGCGCCGGTTGTTAGCGCCTCGATCGTTATGTCGTCGCGCGCTTGTCGACATGCTCGGCTGTTGTCGGGACGGCGAACACCGAGGACGTCTCCAGCAGCTGCCGCAACATCACCGCCGCCACAGGGATGGCGCTATCTCCACCAGCTGCCGCCACAGGGACGGTGCTAACTCCACCAACTGTTGCCACAGGGATGGTGCTAACTCCACCAACTTCGCCACAGGGATGGCGCTAGCTACACCAGCTGTCGCTACAGGGATGGCGCCATCTCCACCAGCTGCTGCCACAGGGGTGGCGCTGGCTACACCAGCTGCCGTCACACCACCGCCGCCACAGGCGCCGCGATGCCCCTCTAGGGCCTCGTTGAAGAGTGCGTGATAGTCTCCACCGAGATGGTCGTCGGCTCTGGAACAGACGGCGTTGGGTCGGTTTGCGTGCCTCAGGCGCAGGTCGGGTTCTAAACACGACAACCCGAAGAGATACTCCGGTGATTAGGTGTACATGATTGATTGAACACAGTTAGCCCTGCCTAATCCGTGGCAACACATCACACTTACACCAGTATCGTCCTCTGCGGTGCATAGGCGACAAAAATTGTGATCTTGGAATTCATGTCACCGCACATATCCTTTGCGACAGAGCACACACCCTGTTGGAATATGCCCCCTGATATATTGTTTTTAATGAAGAGTCCTAATATTAGTCCATGTGAAACATGTTTTCTTTCAACTACGAAAGACCTTGCTGCGTTGACTATTGTATTTCGCCCCACGAACCTGCTTTCAAGACGACGCCTATCCACAACATACAGTGACCTGCCGCCGTGGAAATATTAGCCAGAGAGACTGGTCATGGACTGTGACAATGGGTCCTTCCGGCAAAGGGGAAATAATATGTGCAACTTCTGCATCACTACCGCGGGTATTATAGCCGTTACAAAGAAAAGTTCAGCTCCCTCCCCATTCGTGATTCTTGTTTCACTCTTTATGTCCTGCGAATATCTTACTAATTTATTATCACATACAATATCTGTTGCAGCATATTGTAAGGACTGATATGCGTAACCTCTAATGCAATTTCTTGATGGCTTTTTGACAGCAAAAGTGTCTGCCCCTTTAGTTGTACTTAACCTACAAGTTCCAACTAGCATGCCGATGTAAGAGCAGTCTTAAATAAATTGTTAATTGTTGCATTCAATTCCACTTACCCTTTCCAAGGTCGTCGTAGCCCTCATCCCCCTCCTGGAACACGGAAACACTCGGTTAGCACCTGACTACAAGAATGCATCAACAATTGTTTCACGGGGAGAAGGCTCTATTTACATCTGGTCTATTTATAAGACCATATTTACATAGTATCTATCACTAACTGTGCTCTATTTATAGTTTCCATGTATATATGGAGATACACTGTATTTTCACAACCACTCAAACGAACAACTTTCTGGCACTGTTTATAAATACGCAGGGTGTTTTAGCTTCCAGTACCGCACTGCTTCGCTGTTCCTAAGCCGTTCCGGGAGGAATATGTCCTCAAAACATAATTATACTTCTCACGAAGATCATGGATATTATAGAGCAAGGATGAACTCCACTCACATCGGTTAGGTTTGAGCTTATTACCCCTTCGGCTCCACTTCCACAGGCCACCATGCACTATGCTGATTTTCGAAAGAGCAATGGTCAGCTGTGCTCAGTCTCTCCTCTACATGATATATTATATGGTATATTATCACGCTGTTGTGTACGATTTCTTTATATACGGATATCGGTTTAATGCGCACGTCATCTGCTACCCGAAAGTGTTGCACGTCGAAGTCTAGGTAACCGTGCAACGCTTGGCATCCATACACAATAACGCATTCGGACTCCCTTCAGCATATCAGCAGAGTCGAATTAGTTAGGCTATGACGACGGATCACGTTTGCTTATCAGCATCCCAGCTTTACTGTTTAAATTAAATGTCGTCGCTGTGGCGCAACTTGCCCACACAAAATGTTTCCCTCTTCCCCCTCTTCTGCATATTGCAACGTTGAGGCACAAAAGATTGCTGTCGCAACTAATAAGGACCCATGTCTGAAATACTACGTCCATCTTTTTCTTACACCAACGCCACTATGGGAGGAATTTAGCTGTTCCTTAACTGCACCAACCTCTCCCGATACCTCTCCCGATACCTCTCCCGATACCTCTCCCGATACCTCTCCCGATACCTCTCCCGATACCTCTCCCGATACCTCTCCCGATACCTCTCCCAATACCTCTCCCGATACCTCTCCCGATACCTCTCCCGATACCTCTTAATGTCTCTCCCGACACCAGCAATCAACATCTTACCTGGAGCACCTCCTCGGAGAGCACCTCCTCGGTGACAGTGCCATTTGGATGGGTATGCAGGCGGATCATCTGGCGCACCCGCACCTCCTTCTGCTGCATCATCGGCTGCAGCTGCAGCTGGCCGTCCACAGCCGGCTCAGAGCCCTCCAGGCCCATCGGGAACGACTCAGAGCCCTCCAGCTGCACAGACAGCGGTACGAAGGCGGGCGTCGCGTCCCGCTCAGACAAGTCCGGCGCAGCCGACAGGTGGTCTGGCCTGGTCGCGCTGGGCGCCGCACCACCAGCGTCCGGCCCGGCCGGCTGGGCGTCCGCCGCCGCCACGTCCGCCGCCGCGGCCTGATCATCGACTGTGGCGCCGTCTATTTTCTGACTGGTGGCGCCGTCTGTATTTCCACCTACCGGGTGGCCGGCAGCGCTATCTGGTTGTGAGGAGGCCTCTGGAGAGGCTTGTTGACGTTCTCCAGGGTCAATTGGCGCAGTTCCTTCGTTACCAGAGTCCACCTGAGCACAAAGGCACAATGACGTAGTGAACACTAACCCGAGAGCATTGCCAAATTGGACGAACCGGCCCCTGAATCATGCCGCTTCCTGGAGCAAAATGCCAGCAGCACGTAAGCGACCACGAAAAAAAGCATCATTCTATGCAACGCCAAAAGCCTTGTTCATAGAACTTCGCGGGAGGTGGAGCGTCCCACTATGTTACTGATCTATGTACCTTGGACATGCAGCTGTCATGCACAAACGGAACTGATCATCCCAGCAATAGCAGTACACTCCAGCACCACTCATCCAGTCGTCCTCACCACTCCAGTCCCTTTATTGGTCCCTGGTCTGGAACTCTACACCAAGGCCACTGCACCGCAAGTGGCAGGTATGGCTCACAGTGTAATTATGCGTGTTTTGCTTAGGAATGCAGTGAACCACTAAATGACATAATGTTGAAGACGTTAAGAGGGAAATGGCGCCATCAACTGGCGCAATTTTACAAGAGCACCACTAGCCACACTGCTGCTGTCCACAGTAGGCCGGCTGACCGATGGCCGGCTGACCGAATGGCAGCTGACCGATGACAGCCTGACGGCTGACCGACGGCCGGATGACCGATGGCAGACTGACGGCTGACCGATGGCCGCCTGACCGATGGCCGGCTGACCGACTGCCGACTGCCTGCTGACTGTTGGGCGGCTGACCGACTGCAGACTGCCTGCTGACCGATGGCCGGCTGACCGACTGCCGACTGCCTGCTGACTGTTGGGCGGCTGACCGACTGCAGACTGCCTGCTGACCGATGGCCGGCTGACCGACTGCAGACTGCCAGCTGACTGTTGGGCGGCTGACCGACTGCAGACTGCCTGCTGACCGATGGCCGGCTGACCGACTGCCGACTGCCTGCTGACTGTTGGGCGGCTGACCGACTGCAGACTGCCTGCTGACCGATGGCCGGCTGACCGACTGCCGACTGCCTGCTGACTGTTGGGCGGCTGACCGACTGCAGACTGCCTGCTGACCGATGGCCGGCTGACCGACTGCAGACTGCCAGCTGACTGTTGGGCGGCTGACCGACTGCAGACTGCCTGCTGACCGATGGCCGGCTGACCGACTGCAGACTGCCTGCTGACTGTTGGCCGGCTGACCGACTGCAGACTGCCTGCTGACCGATGGCCGGCTGACCGATGGCCGGCTGACCGACTGCCGACTGCCTGCTGACTGTTGGGCGGCTGACCGACTGCAGACTGCCTGCTGACCGATGGCCGGCTGACCGACTGCAGACTGCCTGCTGACTGTTGGCCGGCTGACCGACTGCAGACTGCCTGCTGACCGATGGCCGGCTGACCGACTGAAGACTGCCTGCTGACCGATGGCCGGCTGACTGACTCACCTGCGCCTGTTTCGGCGGCGGCGGCGCCCCACCACCGTCCTGGCTGTGCTCCACCACCACCCGGGCGTGTTGTACGGAGGGCCGCTCGTGCGCCGGCGGCCCATCTGCGCGGCAAGACCAGCCGCAGGTCACAGTGTGCCCGGCCGCAGGTCAGCCGCAGGTCACAGTGTGCCCGGCGGCAAGATCAGCCGCAGGTCACAGTGTGCCCGGCCGCAGGTCAGCCGCAGGTCACAGTGTGCCCGGCCGCAGGTCAGCCGCAGGTCACAGTGTGCCCGGCGGCAAGATCAGCCGCAGGTCACAGTGTGCCCGGCCGCAGGTCAGCCGCAGGTCACAGTGTGCCCGGCGGCAAGATCAGCCGCAGGTCACAGTGTGCCCGGCGGCAAGATCAGCCGCAGGTCACAGTGTGCCCGGCGGCAAGATCAGCCGCAGGTCACAGTGTGCCCGGCGGCAAGATCAGCCGCAGGTCACAGTGTGCCCGGCGGCCACGAGTCAGACGGACGGCAGCCGGCCACCGGCGCTGATGTCACTACACCACGCTGACGTCACGTCACCACGCTGACGTCACCATACCACGCTGACGTCACCTCACCACGCTGACGTCACGTCACCACGCTGACGTCACGTCACCACGCTGACGTCATCTCACCACCCTGACGTCACCACACCACGTCAGGAGAGCCTCGCACAAGCCCACTAGTAACAATCACCCCACACATTTGTGGACGAGTGCATTTGCAGAGTGCCGTGCCACAGCACTAACTGAGGACCATGAGAACACATGATGGTGACGGGAACACCCGGCAACACGTGCCGAAGCACCTCGTGATGCCACCGGGATTACCGTAAAGCACTGGCAGGCCGCTCCCGTGTGTTCATTTGGACTTTTGCGCACATCAGAGTGTCGTGTAGCAACTGGTGACACCTGGTGACCCCTGGTGACCCCTGGTGACCCCTGGTGGTCCCTGGAGCAACACCATGGTTACGTGAGTCATGTCATGATCACCAGACCACGTGCCAAGGCGATCGCCAAGGCTGACGACACCTCACCACGCTGACATCACCACACCACGCCAGCGGCGTACATCACGACGCGGGCGACACATTCGCCGGGATACGGCGCCCGGTGCCCGACCGAATTGTTGTGGGTTCAAGTCTCACCCGTCGCTACTATTCGCCCGCGACCAATCGGAGTCAGAGGTTGGCGATGCTAAGTGACACAACAGTCGACGCGTCGTCAGACTAGCAAACACAAATGTCCATCATGACGTTGCTTACCGTTCAAAACTGGGCTCTGCAAGGACATCATCCCCAAGAGGACGGCGATCCCGCCAATGAGCGTCGCCATGACGAGGATCGACAGACACGTGCTGCCCCCGTTCGGCCGCTCCTCGCACTCGTAGTCAGTGGAGTCGCCGTTAGACATGTCTGGAACAGGTGAAGTTGAAGAAAATAGTGGAACACTGAAAGTGAAGAACACACTCAGGGTTTGATTTGCACTTCGTAATCTTTGTTGTGGAGAGGAATCTTTTGAGGTAGTCGAATGCGGAGAGGGCATGTATATTTTAAAACCAAAATAATAATTGCTTAGTTAGTGGCACCAGAATCTTACTTCGCGCCACACAGTTAATCGTGAAGACTTCGTCACAGAGCGGTGTATTGGCGAACAGTACCATTCAACCCGCACATGAAAAAATGAGAGGATAATTTTCTGTAGAGACTAATTCCGGATGCCAAAAATCACGGAAGAGCATATTTTTCCAAACATGTACACACTTCCTCTGAAGTGGGGCCGGAAGAATAGCGCCTCCTGTGGAGTTGACGCCGTCGGTAGCGGAAGCAGAACAACATCAAGGTGACACAAATGTGCCAATGCGCTTTGTTTCCAGTCACAATTCATCCAATTGATCAAAATGGTCACTGAATGCCATTGATATATATATATTGATATTCCTAATCGATGTAATCGATGAAATTTATATCGATATATATCAATATAAATTTAATCGACATGCCCAAGCCTTAAATAATTAGCGATTGATGAGCACGAAGTTAGGGTGCACGGACATTCGCTTTTCTTGAGCATACTTTTAGAACAGGAAGAGGATGCCCGGCAGAGCAACAGACCGAGTCGCTACGGTGGGAGGTGGGCAGTTCTGTTAACACCGTCACGTGTTGACAGTGTTGACAGAGAAGGCTTCAGAACACCCGGTTCGTTACCGGCATCAGAAATGTGATCAAATTTCCGCAGACCTGGCACGACCGTAGTGCCGAAATTAATGATGTCTAGTCTGTGGATGTTTGCTCCCGATCCGTTCCCGTAAACAGGCATGCAGACGCGGATATTTGATTTAACTAGGCTGTTGACCATAGTGAAGAGGGTACTGGTAGGCAGATGGTGGCACAGTTGGCTCAGTGCCAGAAGGAATCGATTTGCGGACCATGACAGTTACATGGGAATCTAATGAGATGTGATGATCAAATATCACCCCCAGGTTCTTACAAGAATGACTGTCATTTGCCACTGCGTCCCTGAAGCACACTCGTATCTGGATAATGTTACGATAATTTTGACGCGATCCGAATGTGAGAAGTTGAGTTTGGTCGGGTTTCCCGTCAAACCGCTATCCAGGAAGTAGTCATAGAGTTGGTTCAGAGATGTCTCCATTTGACTTATCAGATTGGGAGGATTAGATTTGCCACCGGAGATGAGGACCTGGGTGTGGTCTGCGAACTGAGTGACGTGTGCTACCGGGACGTGGAGACTGAGGTCGTTTGAAAAGATGCAATAGAGGAGTGGACTTAATGATGGACCTTGCAAAAAAGCACCTCTGTTGTTTGGAGGAAAGGAGGAGAGATGCCTGTTTTCGCGTTGATCTGAGATGCAGTCTGTGTGTGACCTTCCAGATATGCCCTAAACCAATCAGTACCGATTCCATGGAGTTCTAGTTTAGTGAGCAGTTTGGTGTGGTCTATTGCGTTGAAGGCCCGAGGTCCAGGATGCAAAGGAGACCTACTTCCGAACGGCCTATTGCTGCTAGTATCTTGTCCGTGACTGAACTTAGAGCAGTTTTCGGAGAGTGGCAGAGGTGATATCAGCTGCGGTCAGGCATGTGTTTATAATGCCGAGCAGCAATTCTCCGATGAAAGACAACATAAATGTGTTATCTTTAATACCGATCCCGTATGGTGAGCAAGCATCTGTGATTCTCATGTCCATGATAATTTTGATAGCTGTTCGAGGAATATGGATGATACTTTATAGGAGCTGGTGGAATCACTCGGCAGCCAGCAACTGGGAGGTGTGTGTTCAGGGCATGTTTGCCTGGCGTTTGACCTCTGCTGATACATTTTGTCCGACGCTAACAAAATATTGACTTAGCTGCTCACGCAGGACCTGAGGTTGAACTCTGTGAGAGCCTTTTTGGTGTTGATAATGGGCTTGATAGCACGCCACGCAGCTGATGGGCCTTTCTGAGCTGTCTTTCCGCTAATTTCATCCCTCAGCTCTAATAGCTGATGGAACTATCGGTTAAGCACTTTGTATGTGTTGCTATCGTGCAAGTGCAAGGCTACATTTCGCCGGTGCATGAGCTGTTTGAAAGCTTCACTACCATCTAGTGCTGTTGGGTTCCGAATTTTGATGTTTCTGAGTGGCAGGTGCTCGTAGAGAACATGTGGCAGCAATCTCATCAGGGTGCCCCATTTGTCAATTACTGAGATGCGACCAGTGACCTGGACCCAGTCGATCTCACAAAGGTCAAGGGTCAGTTCCGAAGTATCCGCCAGTTCGAAAGAATGTGACTTTAGCACGGTGTTAGCTGAAGCAGGCCTGTTTACTTTGGGCGAGGTTGTTATGATGCTAATAAAGAACCTGTGGCGGGTGCAGGGCGCTTCACTGTTACAGTAAGTGAATAGTTGTTTATGAACTCAAGCAATGTGTTTTGCTGGGGTAATTAATCGTGTCGAGGAGGTTGGAATTTAGACCACCTGCGAGATAGAAAGTGCCGGTAAGGTCAACGTCGCTAATAGAGCTCGTGTTTCGAGCTTAGTGAAGTCATCATTTCGGGTAGGAAGAGTGCTAGGAGGATGCCGATAGATTGTCGCTAGAATTAAATACTTTCCACTTTCCCTTTAACTTTGATCCAGTGATTCGAGTTTGGAGTTCGAGTTTGGTGGCATATAACTTGTCAATACCGTAATAGTCAGCGCTGATTCGACGATAATCGCCACCCCACCGTAACCACTAGTCTGGCCAGTCAGCGCGTTTTACTTGGCAACCAGGGAAGTTAATGAGACGCGTGGGGTGCTAGACGCAGCTAGGTCTCAGTCACCACAGCTATGTCTAGACAGTAAGAACGAAGGTCTTGTCGTAATTTTCTGTTTATCTCATTGGTTTCGGTTATCGCCAAAATCGCAGACAGGGTAATGCAGAAACAACTTTCCTAACTTTATATACGCTACCTGAACTCAAATAGCCTAGGTTTGATACACTGAGCATTGATGGGTCCCACGCGAAGTCAGAAGCTGCCCTTTGCGCCGCTGAACTGCCACATGGCTTGTTCCTCCCCGTGAGCCGTGTCTTCTGTCGGAACCGGCGCCGCGCCTGTCGCGCCGTGTTTTCCTAGACGCTGTTGTTGTGACTGCGGCGCTCCCCTCTGTCGGGCTGGCCGCCCGGGGGTGGTGAAGCTGGTGACTGGCGGGGGGCGAAGTCCGCGGCGGTGATGACCCCACTGATAGGACGGCTGCGTGCGCGTTGCGAGTCCGGGTCATGGATTGGACATGCCTGGATTGGAGACTCCGAGTCGGCGGGGCCCTTCACCTGCGCATATCAGTGGCACGAACCTGTCACTTGGCGGCCGATAGGTAAGGATGCGGACGCGCCACCGGTTGTAGGCCGTGCGCCTATGGAAGTTTGGGGTACGTATATCGTATTCCCCGCTTTTCCAACTGATTCAGCAATCACAGGAGGATTGCATCAGCCTTTCACGATACAGAGTTGATCAAGGAATCTTACCGTCCTTTCCTGAATGATTTATTACGTTCAGTTCAGAAGTTGTATTGCGAAGTGGAGGCACCTGTGAGAGGGAGCCACCTCGCCCAAAGGTTCGGCCCAGCGATGTTGATTTCTTAAAATTATTGGGGGATGCATGAAGGCAATGGGCAGACCAAACTGAATTTGGAGGCGCATTCCATTGCCTTCCATGCTATAAGTTGAAGCTACCGCTTCTGGGGATGCGACCTTTGAGGGGGCGGTTTCCACCTCAAAGGTACATAATAAAACAATTTACCTGAATCAAACGATTGGCAAGTGGTAGGGAATTGGCGAGAGGCAGTGGCGTTGCCAGTCAGGGTATGTGGCAAGGGTTATTCTAACGGGCAGAAGCGAAGGTGGCGCCCCTTAGGACCCGAAGGACGCCTCTCTCGAAGGTTATAATGTATACCCATCCATCGAATTATTCACCGCAACGCGCTCCTCGGCCTGGGAATGGTAGTCCACTGGAAGTCCGAACGCACGCCGATATTTTTATTCAGCGAAAGGCACCCCTCAGACAAAAACAAGTGGTGCCCCCTGAGAGATCGGAGTGTACCCCGACAAAATGTTTTAGACCAAGAGCTAGGAAGAAATGACGTCTCCTTGGAAAAAAACTTGAATCCCTCGGTGGTAGAGTGTAAGGGCAGAGGGCTTGGCCATCCCAGGAACTTTCGCTCAATCCTCTTTGCGGATTGGTGGGCACGTCGTAGTCTGTACTCTCCCATTCAGTTGTGTAAACCACTCCAGCGGAAAATATCAGCCACATATCTAGAAAGTTAAAAGGATGTGGGCGGAAGTAGAACCGTCCATCTGTATCACGAGCATGGGAATACGGATGGGACGGTACGGTAAAGTTTTAGTCAAACTTTTTCTGTGCGATGCCATAGCCTTAAAGTTACATTTCTTGAACTCTGGAGGACGAGTTCCAGATGTGAATCCAGAGGGCAGGGGTCAATGCATGAGTAGAGTTTTCTGAAACTTATCCGGGGGCACAATATATGAAGGCAATGGGCAGGTCCAATGCATAGTATTATGCATTTAAGTTCTGAAAGCGTCCTCTAAAAAGCGTTACATGATGTCTATTTTGCTACGAACATTGATCAGCGTTTGCTTTGTATTTCATTGCATGTCCGGTACCCGGAATCCATTAAACTCAATGACGGAAGAAGTTGACGAGCATGCACTAACTTCACACATATCCAAACGTGGTTTCACCAAGACACGCTGAACAAAAAAAAAGATGCCTTTGACTTTGGGTGCCAGTTAGAAGTAGACGAAATACCTGTTTGTGCATCCATAAAAAATGGTGGTGCATCGACAGGCCAGGGTGCAGAAACGATACAAGGATTTATAATTGCTATGGCATAGCAAAATTGGAAGTATATACTGAAAAATGCCCACAAAAATGCCGGATCAAACCTGAGAATATGTGTCGCACCAATGGTAAATCACACCACGATGAAGGCCAACTATGTGTCTGTCATCATGGTAAACCAACATGTGGTGGGAGGGAAGGCAATTATCCGATGTGGGATGCAAGTTTATGCATATAAATATGTATATGTGTGTGTATGCATCCATAACGCCGACCCGATAGCTCAACTGGTTTGAGCTCCAGTTTGCTTTGGCCTCCCCGTTCTGACAAGACAGGGTTCGAGTCGCTTCATGCGCTCGCATAACCCCCGACTGGGAAGAGGGCAACTGGTACGATGCGACCCGGAACGTAGAACCGAAGCGGCCGTGTCGGTATATTGGCTGCACGTAAAACCCTGCCATAACTATGCCGTTCAACTGGAATTTCCAGAACGTGTTGTGGGGCCAGGATGCAACAGGCTCTGGTTAACAGAGGATCTTTATATATATAAGGCCACCTCAGTAAGTTAGAACGAAACAAATTGCATGGCATACCCACTACGACGATACAATAAATGGCATTGATTCAATATTTCACATTTTCATTACTTCTCCGTGGGTGGATATGATATTCGTCTTAAACAATTGGCAGTGTCGTCGAGAACAAACACACCCACGCACCCTCACCCCCAAAAGACATCGGTGGGATGGCAATGCCCACTGGCCACGGCGCAGCGTACCCCAAACTAGTCTTCCAGACCAGCACCAGGCGGCAGACTCTGGTGACGTCATCGAGACGACCCACTTTCGCCTGCGCCGCGCGGGACCTGAGGCCGGCGGGTGTTCTCCGGCCGCCGCCCGCTCACCTTTCACCCGTCCGCGGGCCACCCTCCGAGCGGCCGCCGACTGTACCGCCATCGCGTCCTCCCCGTCCAGACCAGCCGGCGCACGCCGCCCGTACAGCTGACACGACACCGACACCGACACCGACACCGACACTGGCGCTCCCGTCCGCCGCCGCACGCACGGCCACCGCCAGCGAAGAGAGAACGACACAGAGCTGGACTGGCCGGCCGGCCGGCTCATCCAGGCCCGGCGGCGAGAGCCACGTTCACACTGCTGACCTTGGAGAGCCACTACACCGCCGGTGACGTCACCCTAAACCAGGTGTGACGTCAGAAGCTGTTCCTCGTGTGCGCGCGCGCTCTTGCGTTCAGCAAGAAGTCGCCGCAGAACATGGAAGGACGCAGTGGTGGTGGGTAGAACATCTCCAGAATGATTGCAAGGATCCATGTACGTAACAGAAGCGCCTGAATCAGTCGAGAGGATCCACTGCTTATATAGAGTCCAATGTTAAAATCTGAAATGAATGGCAGGCTCACGTCAGCCCTGATGGGCTTTCTTTCTTGGAAGAACCTTCTCTTTGTCTCTATTAATTTTTTTTAAAAAAAATATCCCCCCCCACATTTTTTAAATTCCTCCTCGTTTTCTTTTTTTAAAGTTTTTGCCTTTTTATTTTTTTTTTTTTCCCTTTTTTTTCTTCTAAAACCCAAAAAAAATTTTAAAAAATTATTTTATTTTTTTTAATAACATAAATAAATTATTTTTTTTTTTTTTTATTTATTTAAAAAAAAAAAAAAAATTAAAATAAAAAATTAAATTTTTTTTTTTTTTTTTTTTTTTTTTTTTTTTTTTTTTTTTTTTTTTTTTTTTTATTCCTATTGGAAAAAAAGGCCCGCACCTGATTGTACAGTCATGACGAATGGCATCGCCTTCAAGGGATAGCATAGACCATAACGGATGGGACAGCCCGTAACGGGTAGTACATCCCGTAGCGGATCGCATGGGCAGTAACTGGCGAAACGGCCCATAGCGGATGACACCGCTCGTAATGTATGACATGGCCCGTAACGGATAGCACAGCTCGAAATGGATGGCATCGCCGATAAGGGATGGCATAACTCGTAAGGGACACACTTGTGCTCCACTCAATTTTTTTTGATCGACTCACATGTGACTCATGTATCTTGCGATCTGGTTCGACTCACGACTAAACAGACTGGCAGAAATTTAAATCGATTCAGATCCGACTCAGTCGTATCAGACTCATGAGCCATATGATTCAGCATGCCCTGTCCACGCATATTTGAATGATTGACTGATGATGCGACACATTTTTTAGAAAGGCGTGATTCAACTCACGACTTAAGATCAATTTTGAGGAAAATAATCGACTCAACTCGCGTCTCATGCAAAAACGATTGATTCACGAGTGGATTATCGATTTAACTCGAGTCGGGCACAAGTCCGGTGAGGGATACCATGGCCGGTAACAGATGGCACCGACCATAGCGAGTGGCACGATGACGTCGTCCGGGGTACGACGCCTCCGAGAGACGCGTCGACCCGACCGACCTGCGCCAGGGAGGACAATCCTGGCCGACCTGCGCCAGGGAGGATAATCCTGAGCCGGCTGTTGAGAAGTGCGACGCCCGAAGCGCCGGCCGCAGCCGGTTGGGCCGGCCGCTGCACGACCTGCACGATCCGAGCGTCCAGACGCGGCGAGACCGGTGCGCCGGCCAGGTTTTTCAGCCTGACATCACCGCAGCGGTCGCCTGTTGCGTACTCAGCTCGTCGAAGTCATAGCTAGAGATCGGAGATGGGCGTGCCGCCCGGTGGTGGGTCCAGCCGGGGATGGGGTGAGGGGGAGGGATACGGTCAGGTCCCCCAGCCGGGCTCGCCGGCTTTTTACGAAAACACGAAAATATTTGTCAGCTTTTCGAAGCTTGCCACAAATCGTCGTTATCTACCGTGTTTACCCCCCTCACACTGATGAAGGTCGATTGGAGCAGCCAATGACGGGTTGCATGTTATATATATATATATATATATATATATATATATATATATATATATATATATATATATATATATATATATATATATATATGAATATAAACCGAATCTAGTTATCTTTAAGTGCACACTCGCAAAAAATAAACTGCCACATAACGTTAGTCCGTTCCTTTTGGAACACATTGGGAAATAAGCCCGCTAAGCATATTCTGGTGATATCACAGAGCAGAAAATAAAGTGCAATGTTTGTCGGTATTAACAAGGCCACACCAAGAACATTCGCTATTTCGGCTTTCAGGTTAAAATCTCTGTCATCTTGGTCCAGGTGTGATCCGTCATACAGCGGCAGGGTACATCGCGTAATGACCTGTTGGTTTATAACCAGGGTCTCTTTCTCGTAGTTATCCGACCTCCAGTATGTGAAGGCATCCTGGCTCGTGTGATCTGGCGATTATAGTGGTGCGATGACAGCATCCCTGCTTGGGCCATTTTGCGGGGCGACATGATCCCGTTAGCTTCATTCGTGCATCTGGGTTTGAAATTGATCCGGTTCGTTTGTTTGTTTATTGGTTGGTTCACGACACACTTTATGCACATTCACGGCCAATGGCGCCGCCCACACTGTTTCGCCGGTGGGCCGCGGGATTGGGAAATGTCCTGAGTGGCGTTAGAGTCGTACCCGGGACCTTTGGTACCCATAGCCCGACACCTTAACCACTCGGCCATCCCCGCCCCTTCATCCGGTTTGTACAGCGTCTGCCTAAAGCGCAACGTACAGCGTCGCAGCGTTTCAGCCGCCTTCCTGCAGCCCTGTTTGTCATGCACAAATGTCCCGCGGACAGGTAACTGGCACATCCCGGCCAGCTGGAGAAGGCGACCGACAACGTCGGCGAGCTGTGGCACGTGCACGAGCATCTGCTGTGCACAAGTTGCGAGAGTCGGGCTGATTTCGCGGCGATCCACCTTGACCTAAAACAGGTAAGTGGCTCCATGTCAGTGGCAACGTCTGGGAATGAAAAAGAACATCAGGATATGGCAAATGGTGCGTTTCAAATAAAATGACCGTTGCTAGGCTCTGCGCAGTTTAGTTGCTCCGCAATCCAGGGAAACATAAAGTGGAGGCAAGAAAGCCCCTCTTCCCCGCACACACAGTAACGAAGGGATCGACACCCGGCACAGTTTGATCCGTACCATGATAATCTGCGCTTTTTGTTGTCTTGCGTTGCACTTTTATCCACCTATTTATCCCCCTCAGGCGATGTGACGATGTCACATGCCCCTCAGCTTGAACACTAGCGAATCGCGTTCGATGGATGAAAGCTCTGCGTGTTTCATGATAACGGCGTGTTAGGACGTATGTACTTTCCACCACTCCCCCCCCCCCGTCCCCCTCTACAGCCCATCGAAATATTGGTCTCGTCGTTGTGTGCGATGGATGTGCTATGTAACTACACCCACATTGCTGAATTGAAGTTATAGAGCTATTACTTCAATTCCGCAATGTGGCTGTAGTTGCATAGCACATCCATTGCACACAACGACAACAGCTCTGCTGTAAGTGCAAGATCGCACAACCAAGTCGCAAACCGGAACCGCAAAGTGGAATAAATAAATCGACACGACTTACGTGCCTCTCTCTCTATCCCCATACGTACGTGATGTTTGCGCAAAACTCCACCAACCCCTAGCTGCTCTGCTTATATAGGCATCAGCAACAACGCATTCGATCAATAACCATAGCGAAAACTTGCACACGGACGAGGGAAGATGAGCTACAGTGGAACGAAGGCTGCAGCGAGCGGAACTCGTTCAGCACCGCTCCAGGGAGGAGCCTGAGTCGGTGTTTGGCTTCACACCAAGTGCGTGTCTCACACAGTGCCATAAAAATATTGTAACTCTGCCGCTCAGGCGTGTCGCAAATTCGCTTTGTGGGCGCCACCAAATCGGCTTGTGCACCGTGCACCCTACACCTTATGCAAGATTTCACAAGCAGAGACGAGCCCAGCACTGAAAATATTAACGCGAATTATACGGCAGGAAGGGCAGCTGGAGTCGCGTGTGGGAGGAGAGAATCACGACTGCACCGTACCCCTCCGAGCCACTCACCAGTGCATTTCCGCACACAAGTGGCTGGCAAACCATTGGTCTCTGGAGGGATCGGTTATCGATATCACCAGCCGATCTGACAGGTCTCCATGGGTGGATCTAGCAGTTGTTATGGGCGCATGTCCGAAGGGGCGCCACTTCGAATGCACATGAGGGCGCCCTTGTCGTTCGAGGGCACCTCTGGCTGAAAATCCGAGGGCTGCACTGAAGCTTTTCCAGAGTGGCGCCTCTAGCTGAAAGATCGAGAGGGCGCACCCGAGATTTCCCAGCACGGCGCCTTTTCCCGGCCGGAGTGGTGCCACCTTCCATTGGTTTGGAGGGGGCATGCCTCCCCTTGTATCCGCTCTTGCAGGGATCAGATGGAGTTATCGTCTTCGAAACAGGGAAGCTGGCTAATCCCACGCCGACAAGTTCTAGATTAGAAGGCTAAAAACAGAGGGACGTCGCACCGGCGCGACCGCTGTCCAACTCCAGTCGAACCCCAACGGCCGAACCAGCATGGACACCCACCACAAGCTCTGCTGCCTCCTGGCGATGGTGAGTCTAGTGAAACCATCGCGAGCTTGCGCTTGCGTTTCACTTCAGTGACTGAGACAGCGGATCGAGCAGCTTGGAAATATCAGCTGCGTCTACTGAAGTCTACTGACCACTGAAGTGTCTACTGACCCCGGTCCATAATTGGCATCAGAGCATTTTCTCCGCATCAATTAATTGTCGTCGTTGATTGTTGTCTACCGACAAGTGAGTGCTGCCAAGATCCCTCTTCGCCGTCGTACAATCACCAGCAGCGTGTCAGGTCTGCGCTCGCTGCGGCTCGTCCGACCCCGACCGCACAAGCTATGACCGCAGCAGGCAGGGGTGTCGATTTGTATCTTTTTGTGAGGGCTATGGCCCCACCAATGCTGATTTTGCCTCCATGTTGATTTGCCCTCCCCCCTATAACCTATGCTGTTTTTATGCTCATAAGAAAAGCTAAAGGTAGAAAAAAGAAAAGCACCATGTTACATATAAAAATTAGTTGATGTAAACCAGCATATTTTGTACTGTAAAGAAACAGATTAGGTTTAGATAGTGGATTTTCCTGACCCCGAACTCGCCCCACCAAAACGTTGGCTTTGTCCCTCCCTAATGTTAGGCACCAAGGAAATACCTTCACCCATCGTTATCGCAGCTCAGGCCGGCCGTGCTCCGATGTTTCATCAAATATTTTATTTATTTTATTTAACACGCGCTCTGGAGGGCCTCTGAAAATTACGCGCACTGGAGAGGGGGGCGGATTCCGCCCCCCCCCCCTAAGATCTTGGCTCCTATCAAAGCTGGAGCAACGAAATTTGCAGGGTGGATGGGTACGGAAGTGATCTCTATACTTGGTACAAATTTTATGACCTTAGGGCAATGTCTTCGGTGTCAAATGAGGTCAAAATGCCAAAGTTTTCTCGTTTTGCGTCGCTTGGCTTGTCATTGTTATGGATCGCTGCGATTGTGTTTAAATGATCCAAAATAGACATCAATGATGTTTTGGACATTACTAATAATACAATACAGATGTTAGACCCGGCATTTGACCTCCGGTCACCTATATAACACCACTTTATCAGGTCATTACCTGCTCCAATTACCGAAACCCGCCCGGCCGACTACTCCGACAACAATTACAAGCAGTAGTTTTTAGGATATGTAGGGAGTAACATGCAAGGTGACATCAATCGCACGACAGCCATTTGCATTCATGACAGCATTCCAGTTGACCAAGTTTAGTTCCATGAACCTGCCATGAACTTGACCTGACTTAACTTCGGTGGCCTAACATGACTTTGAAACTATAAAGCATAACAATTTACATCGAACAAGTCGCTAGTGTTTCCAAGAACACTTCCCTTTTGACAATATACGGGAGGCGCGTCAGCGCCGATTTTTGTGGTCTGGCCCTTGGATTTTTATTTTTATTTTAACGACCCCTAACTCGAAAAATTTTGGGCTGATTTTAGTTGTTCTTACTTTAAGCAAAGCGCCGGTCATTTCTAAGCAGGTACGCAAACGATGGCGTATATCGCCCGGTACAATCTGGAGGTATGTACGAAAAACCTGAGGGGTGGGCGGATTTCGCCCCCCCTTCCAAGGCGCGTGTTAGGCCGTCATGTGTTTGTTGGTATTCGGAGTGAGGGGAGGGTGATGATAACGATGACGATGACGATGACGATGTACCTGAGTACACTGCATGACACACTAGTGACATGCTCAACTCACATTTTTTATGTTGACATCCACGGTGTGGATGTCGACACAAAAATGTGAGTTGAGTGCTCTTTTGCTTATATTTGACTTCACGTGTTACTGAACAATTTTTCCCCTTGGCAAGGATGCTGCATAAACATAAACAGGCATGTCGTGAAATAAAAATATGATTTATTGAGGTCTGAGAATATAGTGGGGAAATCCGATAAGTTTTTTGGTTTTGGGGGTCTAGTGGGGGAGGGTCTAGTACACTCCCCCGCCCCCAATCTTTTTAAAAATCGATCCCCTGGCACCAGGTCAACGTCGGATCAATGCTCAGCCCAATCAGGAGCCGGTCGACGCCGCCGTGTGGCGTGGGCCACGTCCACAGCCCGTCCACTGATCGCGTTTCAGACGATGGCAACTGCGGCGGTCGGCTGGCAGTCTCCGACCTCAGCGGAGCCGCCGGAGCCCGCTCGCAACGGCTCGCAGCTGTACCAGTACCTGTACGGCGGGCGCGGGCCGGCCGAGCCGGACGCCGACCTTGACGACCTCTGGACGCTCGTGGCTCACCTGATGGACGCCGGACGCGCCGACTCGCGTGAGTGCGCACGCGATGGGATCGATGACCGACGACTTGCGGGGACTAGATCGTCATGTCACTCGGGAAACGCCGTGCGAATGCGGGCTTTGAAAATAAAGGTAATATGCCTCGCCAAGCTGATATCAAGGGTGGTGAGATATACATCAGCAGATTGGAAACACGTGCTATTTGTCTGTTGTTACGGATTCTCCAGCCATGTCTGAACGCAGTGATCAGTGTGGCAAAAACTAGTCGGATTGAACATAAATTGTCGCCGAGTGTTGCAAACAAACCAAAAGTATGGATACAAAATTAAGGAAAAGGATGGTAATGTTAAAAAAGCAGGTGTCAAGTTTGTTTATCTCCCTACATCATTGGCTTTTACAAACAAGGCAATGCGTGGAGGTAGCGAGCTGGTAAGATGTCTTCGATGTTAGTTCGAAGTGTAGTAGGGGTTCAGCTTCAGCTTCAACGGTTTTTGGCAAGCCATAAGTTTCGGAAACCGCTGTCAAGTCAGCCGGATATAAGAGGCAGTGTTTTAGTTTATTGTACATCATTTCAGTTTATTGTTCCAGTTTATTGCTTTATTTCATCATTTCAGTTTATTGTTCCAATGCTGGATGCGGTTTTTTTCTCGAAATGAGCTGAAGATTTATGTTTTCTCAGTATTTGCGGCATCATGCCTAGGTCTCTTTGCAGGCAGTACCGTGGAAATGGCAGTCAAATGTCCGCGCTTGTCGCCGAACGATATGAAACGATAATGTCCTGGCATTGCAGTCTAAAGCCCCTCTCTGTTTCTGGCTCCTAACTCTGCGTGTCTTATCATTTTGGTTTCATTACGAAGCCGTTCATGGACACATTGTAGGGGTGTGGGGTGAGGAGATTCGCTTGGACTGCTACGCAAGATCACCGGAGCACAGGTTCCAGTAACTTGTAGGGGCTGGCTCCGTGCTCGCACGGAAAGCGGGCTACAACATCCGCGCGGATGTAGGACTAGCACTGGATCATTTTTTAGCTGTAGCCTGGCATCCGTGTCATTTAAATAATATTTGGAGCCAGCAAACGCTGCCATTAAACTCGTCGCTCGCAAGTCGCAAGAGCCTTTCCTGCAAGCACATCAAGCACAAGTTGGCCTTCCCTTCGACGCCGTGCCGAAATTCTTAAGCTTCACCAAGGTCATGCGTCCGGCAAATGAGCATGAATCGATATCGCGTAGGGGGAACAGTAACATAAAAGTAGCTGCTGAAAATTGCAACTCATTTGTTCCTAATATTCATGAAATTTGAAGTTCCAAGGTGGCCAAATAAATGTAAATGTCCAGCAGGTCAATACTGCAGCTGCAAAATGCTGATGTTATAACAAACGATGCTACAGCTGAAGACTGGCAGAAGCGCATTTTTCACCTATGCTGTGTTGAAACCCGTTGCTGACCCCGTGGAAATAAAGAAAAACGCTGACATGATGTTCTACAAATGGAAAATACGCTGACATGGTGCACCGTTTCGCAGCCGCGGATGGAGCCGACTTCCCGTCGCCCGCCAGGCGGCGCCGTACTCGAGATTCAGGCGATATAGATGGCGCGACCAGTCACAGGCCGGGCTCCGCCAGGAGCCAAGCGGAACGGGATCCGGTGGAATTCCAGGGATACGTCGCCTTCTCGCTCCCGCTCATCAATTTTGACATTCCACTCTCCGGTGTGCAGATACCCATCTTTGACTACGATTCTCGCGATTACTTTGTTGTCTGATTGGAATGGACGGTGGGCATCACAAACTTCTTTTTTTCTATGAGGTAAATACATACGTATGCAGGTACCTACCTTATTAGCTGGGACTCGGGCCAGTGTATCCCCCGAAGAAGCAGAGTGGGGGAACGGGCAGACCACATGTTGCTCTCGCGTCAGCGGCGCAGATCCGCACATTTGGCGGGGAGACGACGGGTGGCGGACGGTGAAGCTTCTCAGCGACGTCCTCACATCTACGACTATTCCAATAACTAACAATAACTCAATTTCGTCGTTCCGGCCCGCCGGGGCTTGCCTTCCTAGGCATTCTCAGGTCAGCGGCGGTATCCATCAGTCAGTGTCGGCGAGCGCGAGGAAACCGGGCTCGGTAGAGTGGCCGACCGCGTGTGGAAGACGACGGTGGCTCCTCCACCTCCGGAGCAGAAGACGGACGACGGGCAAGACCGGGACGGTGATTGTGAAAGCAGTCGCAACGCTGGTCTCTGGACGTTGTGGCATGGCGATATTGGGAGGTCCCAGAATTGCGTGTGGGATTCACGGTGTCAAGTGTGGTGTCCCCATCGCACGTTGTAAA
The DNA here is from genome assembly GCA_034440575.1 of Imbricaverruca yamaguchii. Classification (NCBI taxonomy): domain Eukaryota; kingdom Metazoa; phylum Arthropoda; class Thecostraca; family Neoverrucidae; genus Imbricaverruca; species Imbricaverruca yamaguchii. The sequence continues at coordinate 3,814,287 of JAOTOL010001663.1, forward strand.
ACTATATCAGAGGTGTAGCATAAGTGTGATGCAAGGCAAGGTTTACTGACCGATACGCCCGTTTTCATGTCATTGTTCCGTTGTCGTTTGGAGCAAAATACAATATTGACGTCGAGCAATTGATGTTTAATCTGTCCACGCAAAATTGCAACATTTTGCATGGAATTTGATATCTGTTCCAGCTAAGAGCTGTTCCGCTTACGGGTAGCCAATGGCAGCAGCCACTTGCTATAACAATTTTTAGGTTATTGCACCTACACCGGAGCTAGAGCAACACTTGACCGGAGAGAGAAAGCGTCACTGCTTGACGCCTTATTTTGTAAAGGTAGGAGGGACAGGAGGTGCATCACCAGGCCTGGTGCCAAGGTGAAGGACCTGGTACCTGCGGTGGCACAGGTCACCAGTGATCACCAGTTTAACACAGTCATAGTGCATGTAGGGGTAAATAACATAGGTCATACTAGGAGCGAGGAGCTTCTGCGGAAGTACAGGGCCCTTCTGGCCACCCTGAAGGGTACCAATAGAGTGCTTGTAACAGGAATTTTGCCTAGGGCTAGAGCCTCCCCTGAGTGGAGCTCTAGGGCACTGGCAGCTAACACCAGGGTAGGAAAGCTCTGCCAGGAGCTAGGTTTTACATTTGTAGACGAGTGGAGCAGGTTTTATGCATCGTGGGACCTCTATCAGAGGGATGGCCTGCATTTTTCTGAGAAGGGGGGTCCATGTGTTAGGCAAAGTATATGAGCATGTCCTTCAAGGAAACTAGGAAATGGGGTGGGGAGGGATGAAATTGCATTGCCAACTCAGGAATATTCCAATAGTGTCAGCCAAGGCAATAGAACCTCAAAGTCTGCAAATAGGGACAGCAGCAACTCAAGGGGACAGAGTTATAGTTCATCTAGTGATAAAAGAACTCCTCAATATGAAAAAGCCAAAGGTGGTTATGGAGCATTTGTTAAGTGTATGATGTTTAATGCTCAGAGTATCCGTTCCAAATTTGATGAGTTCAAGTGTTATGTTGCTGAGGAGGAACCGGATTTTGTTTGCATTACGGAGGCATGGGTCAGTGAAGGATATTTTGGAGATAACTTACAGGACTATGAGATCCAGGGATACAATATGTTTTCGTGCAATAGGGGTCCAGCAATGAAAGGGGGTGGTGTAATGCTCTATGTGAATAGCTTATTCAGTTCTCAAAAAGTAGCAGGTGGGGATAAAAATGTGTCTGTGGAGTCCATTTGGCTTGATGTCACTGTGGGAAAAGGCAACAGCAATACTCTTAGGATAGGAGCTTTCTACCGATCAGGAACCCTGCCACATTCTCAGCAACTGGAGCTTGACAAGGTGATTTGTGAGGAAATCAGTAGAAACTTTAAGAGGAAGTGCCTTATTCTCGGTGACTTTAATCTAAAAGGTTATGAAAATGCTGGTGTTGGCTCCCATCATGCAAAATGTTCAGGAAATGCCTTGAAGAGGACCTGTTCTTACACCAGTTTGTATCGGAACCTACCAGGCATGGTTCATTCTTGGACCTTGTATTCTCGGATTTAAGTGACTTGGTTCAAGACTTGACTGTAGGCGAAACTCTGGGAAAAAGTGACCATAACATAGTTAGATTCAAGGCACATGTAGGGGAATTTATCAGGGATAATTTGGTAAAGGTTCCAAATTTCAACAGAGCGGACTTTAACGGCATGAGAGCGGCTTTAAGTGCCATCAGATGGGAAGAAGAATTTTCCAATTTGAGTGCCTGTGAAATGTGGGAAAAGTTCAAATCTTACTTAAAGGAAACTCAGATTAGACATGTCCCCCAAAAGCAAAGACGCAAAAGAAGGGTAGGAAAGCCAGCATGGCTTACACCAGACGTGATAAAAGCAATTAGGGCTAAGAAAACTGCATTTAGAGTTTTTAAAGAAGCCTCAAATGTCATTAATCTAAAGGCGTATCGAAAAGCTAGAGACACTGAAGCAAAAAACCAGAGCAACAAAGCGAGCAAAGGAACTGGATTTAGCTAGAAACTGTAATGGGGACAGTAAAAAGTTCTTTAGTTTCTACAAGCTGAGTAAAGTTTCTAGCACAATTGGTCCACTGGAAGTAAACGGGACTACATTGGGTGAGGATAGTGAGATGGTTGAGGAGCTGAGCAAGCAGTTCAAATCAGTGTTTACATTGGAAGATATGACCAATCTGCCGACCGTACACCATAGTTCAGTTACATGGGATCTGACAAATGATGTTGATTTCATTGGTAGTGATGTTGTTTACAATCATATCAGGAAAATAAAGCCAAATAAGGCAGCAGGACCTGATGATATTTATGCTAGGGTGTTGCGGGAAACTGAAAAGGAACTGGCATTTCCACTTAGTATAATATTTTGTAGATCAGTTTCACATAATGAAATTCCAACCGATTGGAAAAGGGCAAATGTAGTTCCTATTTTCAAGAAAGGAGAAAGAGGGAAAGTTGAAAACTATAGGCCAATAAGTCTCACATCCCTAGTCTGCAAGGTACTCGAATCAATTATCAAGGATAGAATAGTTAGTTATCTGGAAGGTAGCAGATTGATTCAAGATACTGAACATGGATTTAGAAAAGGACGATCGTGTCTCACAAACCTCTTGGACTTTTTGAACTTCGCCACAAAACAATTTGATCAGGGAAATCAGGTTGATGTAGCATATCTTGACTTTAGTAAGGCCTTTGACAAGGTACCCCATAAACGGTTAATGATACAGCTTCAGTCCCATGGTATTGCAGGTAGCATCTTAAAATGGATAGAGTTGTGGCTTTGAGATAGACAGCAAAGAGTGATGCTAAATGGTACAAAGTCATCATGGCAAAATGTTCTTAGTGGAGTCCCCCAGGGGTCAGTACTAGGGCCATTACTGTTCATTATATTTGTAAATAACATTGAAAGTGGCCTAAGCAGTAAAGTTTTGAAATTTGCAGATGATTTGAAGGTCTTTAGGGCAATAACAGGTCAGGATGAGCATATCTCGCTGCAAAAAGACTTAGACGAACTTGTGAAGTGGTCCGAAGAATGGCAAATGAAATTTAACTTTGATAAGTGCAAAATCATGCATGTAGGTAAGCAGCATATGAAGGCTCCATACTTGATGGGTGGCCAAGTGCTATCAGTGACTCAACAGGAGAAGGATTTAGGTGTTATTCTAAACACAAAATTGGGGGCATCAGAACAGACCAAGGAAGCCAGGAAGAAGGCACTGAGAATGCTTGGGGCAATAAATAGGAATGTATCATACAGAAGTGAGGAAGTGATCAGGAAGCTTTACTGTGCATACGTCAGGCCACATTTGGAATACTGCATCCAAGCTTGGTCTCCTAGCTATGAAAAAGATTGTTGGCTTTTAGAGAGAGTACAAAAGAGGGCTACAAAAATGGTTACTGGCATAAGCAACCTGGCATATGAGGAAAGATTGAAGAAATTGAATATGTTTTCACTTAGATATAGAAGGCTGAGAGGAGATCTCATCGAGGTCTTTAAATTTGTCAATCGTCTGGAGAGGGGATACCTTGGGGAAATGTTTGAATTTAACAGAAATTATGCAATTAGAGGTCATAAAATCAAAATTAAAATTAACCACAGCAGAACAAGGTTAAGGCAAACTTTCTTCACCAACAGGGTAGTGGAACACTGGAACCAGCTTCCAGAAAACATCGTCAGTAGCAGCACATTGAACATCTTTAAAAACAGCATAGACAATCATTATAAGAATAGAGGGCTTGCTTTTCAGTATTACAGGGAGGGCTGATTGGCAGATTTGGTGGGCAACTGGTTCAGTGTACAGAGTGCAACCAAGAAGGGCCCTTGTGGCTCAGAGTTGCACTAATCTTTTATGTCTTTATGTCTTTATGGACATTTTAACTTACCCGTAAAGTTTCGGCCATACGTGGCAGACCATGCGCATTTGCGACAGTCGAAAAGGTAATGCTTAACACAAGCTCCATCTTTTTAGTTGGGTGTGTTTCATCTGTTTTTTATGTAGATTGTTATTATTATAGGAGGAAATTGTCTTTACTCGACTGGCTTACGTTAACCGCCGTAATATAAACTATGTTTTTGTATCTATGTACCTTTTCTTTGTCATTGTGCGCATTATTATGAGTATCGAGATTGCTCTTGAAGTTCCCTCAGTTTGTGTTGATTCGGCCTGGTAAGGTTGCTGATTGCCTTCGAATACTGTGACATGAGATTTCCCATATCAGATTTTACACCAGATTATAATATTTGACCGTAATGTTATTTGAAGAGTATTGAACTGTTTTGTATCAACTACTGAGTGTTGCATTTTGTCTGGAAAATGATGGATGTGCAAGACGTGGATGACAGAGTATATTTCCATCAGCTGTAAATTTCCACATGGTGAATTTGTTTACATTGCTCTCAAATGTTCACATGACAATCAGACAAACATATACCTGTTGCTATAATCTGATCATGATGTTGGTTGTGTTAATCTCGAAATATTACCCTTCACACTTGCTTTATGTTAACAAGGTATCTAAGCCACTGCCAGCTGAGCTGACTGCCAGTTAGCTGTTGGTAGCATCACTAAAAGTACTGAGAAGAACTTTCACCTGGAAGCACTGTATGAGCACAAGAGAGACACCAGGGATATTTTGAAGTGGTACATAATGAGCATATACTTTGTCAAAGATTGGCAAAGCGATAAAGATATCTCCAGTTGGCATGGTCTGCATCACTTATTCTGGTTGACACCATATGGGTGGTTGGTTCAGTTGGTTAAGGCATCTGCTCTTTGTACTGCTTGCAGCTGGTTCAAATCCTGGCATGTTGTCATTTTTAACCAGATTACGCAGTTGTTAACAGTCAGGCTGTTCACTAATGTTGCACTTTATATTATTTTACATCCTCATATAAGTTGCCTGATACACCAATATTTGTTTATGAAAGTAATAAGGAAGAAGGAAGGAAGAAATAAAAAGAGGAAATACTCAATTAAAGCCTACTCAAAAAAATAAATTCCATTTGGACTATTTGGAATTGTCATGGTGGAACTTCATCTCTGGAGGGGTGCTTCTGGTCAACAGATTTGAGGAGACCTTCAAGCACACTGAAGGGCAGACTTCTTTTAGGGTGCAACTCTGGCCAGTAACCTCAGGGGACACTAGGATACATGCCCTCAACACCCCCTTGTATCTACCCCTGTCCCAGAATCAATTCAATGGGATACTGAAGAACTGGAGCAACTGGGCTGGTTCAATAATAGTTTCATGTTTCCCTACAGTAAAACTGCTCACCTTCTATCAGCATTCAAATTTTGGCATCCTCAAATAAAAGTGAGCCATGTCTACCTCACAGCAAGGATTTGTGATGTGATGAAAACATTGCATCCATATCCAGTTGTTTATTTCAACAGCCTGATTCCATATGCACCTCATTCCATTACATCTTGGGTGCAAGCATCACTACCATATGAAGTACAGAAGATCCCTAGTCAACATGCTGGTCTCTCACATAACAGCCACTGGGGGGGGGGGGTCTGGCCCCCTAAGCCTTCTGAAACTACTGAAACTAGAAGCACACAATTTTGAGGATTTTGTGACTGCAGTGAACTCACTGCAGTATCCATTTCTTGACCCTAGGTCAATGTCTTCACCATCTAATGAGATCACAATCAGCCTCCACTCCACTGCAGCCAGCATTTCTGTGGGGTCCAAAATTGGTCTGAGACAGTATGTATGTATGGTCACTACATATGGTAATACAGAGTGTGTACTGTTGCTAGGGTCTGTAGTACAGACAGCAAGTATGCTTGTTATGGCCAGTGTATTTTGAAGAGGCTGATGTGGTGCTCAGTCAGGAGCATCAGCAAGATAACCTAGCCTAACCTAACCTAACAAAACCTAATCTAACTTAACCTAACTTAATGTAGCCTAGTGTAATGCCCCTGGGCTCATTCAGTGTGCCCAGGTAGAGGTTTTCCTGGGTATGATTGAGTGATGTCACCAATGGCTGACTGGTAGTTAGCTGATGGTGACTTAGATGCAGCATTGATATAAAGAAGGTATGGGAGGTAATGGTTGAAGATGACTGATAGTCACTGCCATGACTGCAGTGGTTCACAACAACTGCTGTGCTGTCATGCTTCTATACACTCAAGCAGCAATGTCTCACGTTTAACTTCTACCATGGCATTGATTTCAGCTGGCTACTGTTAACATTGCTCAGACAGAATCAGGTTTCAGACAGATAAATATTGGATATGGCTGATGACTCAGAGGTAGCTGAGCCAGTTTTTGACAGCCCATCGCATGTACCAGCATCAGCAAGTAAAGCACAGGAAGTGACAGGTGCTCAGTCTGATGCTAAGGCCAAGGGCAAAGGTAATCCTGACAAATCATGCATGAGTGTTTGTATTATTTGTGTGAATTGTGAGTATTATACCACCCATGGTCACCTAGCCTTGTCTTGCATCAAGGTGGAAGTCATGTGTTTTATATTTATTAAGTGTGCTATTTTAGCAAAAGTATATTATAGTAAGATCTTGCACGGAACATCTATTATGACACCATATCAGTAAGCATCCTGATTAGACATGGTACTATAGACAATGTTGTGGCAGAAGCCATGTTGAATTGCTGCTTGCACAGCAAAATGAATGTCAAACAGTGAAACATTAATTTCACTGTGTGTGAATATTTGATGTGAAGTGAAACAGTGAAATGAACAGTGAAATGGATGCATTCATTTCCGTTTTATAATTCTGAATTTGGAGAACACATTTTTCTTACAATGGCTGTCAGATTTGGAGAGGATATTGGTTCTTCTTTGTCTGACATCACATTCCAGTCATACTTTTGAACTTGGGGCACATGTAATTTGATTATAATTTGAGAATAAAAATAATAATTTGATTGCTAATACAACTGGAAGAAAATAATTCCAAGCATAGATGAACTTGTCATTTTCTTCTTCCATGACCAGTGATGGAAAATAACTCCCTTAAAATGAGTAAATGAGTTCTATCTCCTCAGTATTTCATGTATAATGATATCATATTACATATATATATATCACTATATAAGCCATCAGCATAACAGACATTCATTTCACTGAGTCAGCCTGCGCTGCTGTATGTTACATGTATGTTACATGTAACTGCTGTATGTTACATGACTTGGATGTAATGCTAGTGTTGCTGAACATATGTAAACCATGGCACTGACCCTGTTGTCTGTATTCCTACTACAACACCCAACCACACAGTAGCTACCCAGCCCCACTCAGCAATCCTGACAGCTTTACTGCTTTGGCAGTGGCCATCCTGCTGAAGGCAACAGGCGATGCACCGATAATGAGACAGAAACTGTGGATGGTGGAGCCAGATAAGCCAGTCACCTGGGTGGTGCAGTTCATTCGACGCTTCATTAAACTGCCGCCCACTGACTCGCTGGTGAGTGTTCGCTCTGCTGTCTGTGTCTGATGCATCATCATTCGCTTCTGTGTCCTCCCTCTCATGCATGCCATCTGTATCATCTATCAATGAATTCATCTGTGAATGTGTCTGGTACCTAGCGAATTGCTCTGACACAGTCGGTTTTTCATATCCGGCATGTTCTGCACGTGACGTATTGTTACGTCACGCCCCCTAGTTTGTCCACATCAGCCAGGTGTGTGCGTGAAGCCTTTGGCTGTCGTGCCGCCAGTTGCTGTCAGTTTGCCGTTTGTCGTTTGTTTATCGGGTGATTCACGATGCACTTTCCTTCTGCGCATTCGCGGCTAGACCTCGATTCCCACGTGGTAATTCTGAACGTCAATCATTCGTAAAACGAACGGGTATTGAATGTCAAACAGAAGATAGACGTAAAACGAGCGGAAATGCCCCGGGAATAGCACACGCTGTTTCCACAAGTAAAAACGTTCATGTTACGCTTCCCTGCGAATAAATTATGACGCCAATGAGACCATTCGTGAAGTTTGTGAAATGTATGCAAACCAGCTAATGTGCAGTGCATGACAGAGGTTTCAGTAAAATCATCAATTTCTCAGTGTAAAATCACACATTCTCTGTGATACATTTATATTGCATCATTTTTAGTAAATATTCTTTAATGTTGTGATAGACTTGATTGCAAGCTGGCTCAGCTCAATTGGACAGCAAAATTTGCAGAATGTTACATGTTTCACTTTTTGGTAATAAGGACAAAAATATCTGGATAAGGCTGTGAAGTGGTCAAGAAGTGGCAAATGAAATGCAACTTTGATTAGTGCAAGATCATGTATGTATGTAGATAGCATACCAGGGATGCGTACCTGATGGGTGTGCCAATCACGAGTTATGATTTGACGAAAGAAGGATTTGGGTGTTGCTGTGGAATATGCCAAAAATAAAGACATAATGCAGAAGTCCAACAATGGGCCACAGGGGTTCTTCCTGGTTGCATTTTGTGGACACCATCAGCTAGTTGCCCATGCTGAACCACAAGTCCCAACATGCTGAACCATGAGTCCCAACATGCTGAACCATGAGTCCCAACATGCTGGGCCATGAGTCTGCAGACGAAACAGGTGGGTTAGCTTTGCAGTCTACCTTGGGATATGAACTTATATGTACCTTGACAGTGTGAGAACCAGAATTAGCATGCACATATTTCAATATGCATAGCATGCACACATCAGAAAAGAGAGCATCTCTAGTTGCCACCGGACATGCACAGCCAATGCTTTTGGCTCTGAAATTCCAATGAACTGGCATTTACAGCAATTAAAATTATGGATATGTTTTTCACCATCATATATAACTTGGCAGTGTCCAGTTGTGTTTGGAGTATCATACATTTCAGGGGCCACTCAGGACATTTCCCAATCCCGTGGCCCACCGGCGAAACAGTGTGGGCGGCGCCATTAGCCGTGAATGTGCATAAAGTGTGTCGTGAACCAACCAATAAACAAACGACAACATTTTCAGGGGGTTTTGTTGCTTACAATAGGTACTTAAAACTCACTGGGCCAATGCTTTCCTACATGGATGTGTTCTTCACAGATACTTGGAATATTTTGTTAGGCCTGCATGCACAGCCCCAAAATATTACTTCCAACATTTGCATATTGGGTGAACAAGTATGTTTTTCAATGCCAATAAAGCACAAGCACTACACAGCATAGCATGCAATTTCGCCTGTGACTATTTTCCAGGGCTACCTCTCTACCACGTGGCCAAAAGAGGTGTGCTAAGAATTGCAATATTATAGTCAATGGGCGCTGCATGACCTCGGCAGTCGATGCGCCCCTAAACTCCAATAACCAACCAACCAATATTCTAGTCACAGGCAAATCCATGCATCCAACCTGGTTATAGACAGCCATCAACACTTCGAATATCTCTCTACTATACAACCACACCAACAGAACGTTAAACGCCGAATCGACGTTGACAAGATCAACTAGATCTATCTTTTGGACGCCAGATAAACGTTCATTGCGCGGTTGTGACGTACCCCGGTGCAAACCGTGCGACGCTCCGATGGCGTTAAACGTTCGTAAAACGTAGTGTTGACGCACGTCTGAAATACGTTCAATTGTCGTTTATTGACGAAGCGGCCTAAAAAAGGACGAATAACGCTCGGAAAGCGTCAAAAGGTCATAGTGTCAACCGAGCTTTATGGTGCCGCCCACATAGTTTCGCCGGTTGGTCGCGGGATTGGGAAATGTCCCGAGCGTTGCGAGTGTTGAACCCGGGGCCTTTGCTACCCAAAGTTCAACACCTTGACCAATCGGCGTCCTCGCCCCGCCGCCAGTTTGTCGACATCAGTCAGGCGTGTGCGTGACGCGTCGACTGTCGTGCCGCCAGTTTGTGCACGTGAGCCAGGCGTTCGCGCCGTCGCCGGACCAGACTATCGGCAACCTGCTCGAGTGTTTCGGCACGGAAGATAAGCTGGTGCTCAACTACTGTCGGACACAGGCCTGGGGCTGACTCGGTCCCGCGCAGCTACGTCCTCTCCACCCGTGGATGCTCCAGGTCGTGCTTCGTGCATGAGAGAAGCTGTTTTGTGAGCCAGCGCGTTTGCAAAGTCCTGCCTGTGGTCGGAGGAATATCAAACCATTCGCGAAAGGTGGCATTAGCCATTAACCCACTACGAGTTCTAGACACCGCATTCGGTGACCGACCTCTTTGTCCATGCCTTGTGGTGGAGTTAGGTCTTGATTGACCGCGCGTCTCCCACAATCCACTGACCAAGGCCTGAACCCGAGGCAGTGCGGCTTGCGGCCACTGAGCCACGCCGAGATTCGCCCAGTGCCATCCGCCACCGTCGGCACCGAATTTTCCAGCATCTCGTGTGGTTCGTGCACCATGAGCTGATATTGATATCCTTGCACCCTCCACCTCCACCAGGAGCTGGATCTGGTGTTGGCCTACGACCCACGTGCCAGGACCTGGGTCAGTTCAGCCATCGTCGAGACCCCTCCCCCCCCTCCCGCCTACCAGAGCTGGGCAAAGCGCTGACGCAGATTATCCCTGCGACCCACGTACCGGTACCTGGGACCGACCGGCGATCACCCGGTGGACGCTGTCTCAGAATACAACAACCCGCTGCGGGTCGAGGCCATGGACCATCGGGATCTTGCCGATGCCGTGCTCCGCTGTCGATGTCATGCTCCGCTACCGATGCCGTGATCCGCTGTCGATGTCGTGCTCCGCTTGCGGTGTCGATGCCGTGATCCGCTGGCGATGCCGTGCTCCGCTACCGATGCAGTGCTCCGCTGTCGATGCCGTGCTCCGCTACCGATGCCGTGATCCGCTTGCGGTGCCGATGCCGTGATCCGCTGCCAATGCGTTGTATGATGTGACGTGATGTGTCGGTGGTGTATGCCGATATTGTGTGGTGGAGTCGTCTTGAGAAGCGTTTTCAGTGGCATGCAATGCCTTGTAAACGGTAAGCTATCCGAGTGAGACAGGGGAGCGTTAATATTGTTCTGCAGGGTTTTTTAAGCTGAAGGAACACACCTTAAGCTTATTTTCATCGTGTTTTCCTGTGATAGTCGTGTTATTATATGACATGGGTGTCCCAGCTGCGTAATAAATGTACCGTGAATACTTTTTTTTACATTTCTGGCAGGTGCGAGGAAATTCCTGTGCCATTTGGGCTACTTAGGAGATCCTACCGGTATCCTTCCCGCATAGATCACGAATTATGCTGGTTGTGGTGTGAAATCTTCCACGGCGTTCACCTGGCTATCAGTGCCTGGCCTGGCGAAATTGCGGAGAAATTTTTATTTTCCAGGGAGAGTTTCCGAACAAAAATAACGAATTAGTATATTTTTAGTTAATATTAGTTGTCGCAGTTTCTGAGACCGTGGTGACCATGTATTTCGTTGTGATGGCCCCTCAGCGACCAGCAACCGATGAGTGCAACCAATAATATATAAAGATATATTTATATATATATATATATATATATATATATATATATATATATATATATATGTTGGAGGTCATCCTGAAAGATAGATGTCATGCCATTGGGTTGACCTATTATGACCATTAAGGATCTCTGCATGGCCGGAAATGAAGAAATGACTTACCTAAGCCCCAGGCTATGTTGGCTTGCCATTGACATTTCCCCGGTGTCCCGAACATGCGTACTTCGGAATCTGGTTCTAATGTTGATTCTGATCCGAACTGATCTTTCATTGCCTCATTTTTGCTATCATATCTATATGAATGCATTCATCTATGTTTGGTCTTGAAAAACAATGCCGAAAAACATGCTCCTCCTTTCGTAAATCATTTCCCGAGATTTAAGTCGATGTACATATATTGATGTAATACGACATATGATGGCCCCATTATCGATAAAAATGTCAATATGGTGATATTGCGGATGCTACCTGCTCAAGACTTTCTAACGACGTTCTGCATGCTATCCTAGCTTACGCAGATTGGAAGTTAGTCGGGGGTTTTCAAGAGCCCCCTCGATCATGTGAAGGTGGATTTGTGGATGCTAAACACCCGTGTTTCACAACACTTTCCAGCAGCGGCTCTTTGTGCTTAATCGCCGTCAGCAGCCGAGATAGATGTTCGACGGCGTTAGAGGAGACTATCCTGTGTAATAATGTTCAGTCGGCTCAGAACAGCGCGCAGCGAAATAGCTCTATCCCTGTGTCCCTCTCTATTTTCGCGTGAACGCCTCGCTTCCCCGTGGATACTGTACCTGTTGGCTGTACACGTAGGCCACTTTTCCCACGATCCTCATTCCCGTCCACCTACAATCACTTCCATGGGCACCGGGCGGTGCCCTTCCATCTGTACACCTGGAAACCACGGCGAATTCAGTTGCCAACAGTCTTGCCCCGTGGGACACGTTATGGGCCGACACTTTCGTTCGGCCGTCGACCTCATCTGTTCCTCCCATCCGGCTGTTGGCCTCGACTGATTCTCCGCTTGCGATCTATCATCACCCCTGCGTCGTCCCCCTCCCCACCTCCCTTGTCCGGTCGCCGAACCAGCTGCCCGGCGGTCGTCGGCGCTCGAACTGCATTTTCCGCCGCGCGCGGCGCCACCGGCGCCGGCCGGCCGCGCGTCGGCGTCGACGCCAGCTGGCGCCGTCAGGTCTCATCAGACGTCAGATCGGGCGCCGCAGCCGACGATCTCCAGCAGCCGCCCATAACACGCGCCGGCCGCGCCGCCGGTGCCGACAGAAAATCAATAGCCAGGCCGGGGGTCGGCCGCCGGTGGCATTTGGTCGCCACATGTCTGCCGGCGACGCACCCGCCCTGTCCGCTACGCTGGGGGCGGGCGGCCGCCTCTCCCGACGACAGCTGCGCCGCCCAGATCAGGCTCGGCCGCCGGGGCGCCACACACGCGGCACAGTACCGACGCCAGCACGAGTGGCTGGTTTGGTTGGTTGTTTCAGCCCCGGGGCGCATCGGTCATGTTGGATCACTGTGTCGCTCATAGCCAGCAATGTGCCCCCTCCATTAAATATATTCAGGACGTCCTCTACAGTTACAATCATTCTTAATTGCGTACGACGTAGACGCACTTAAAGCATGTATGCCTACGATAAGACATGTCATGCTACACTGACGAATAGATGACAGGAAACTTTATGTCGGAGATATAGTAACGTAATTACGGGATCGTACGCGGACAGTCATCTCAAATGCCATCTCCGATTTTCTCCGCTGCGCTTCAGAGCAGGGACATGACAATGGAGCCCGGCGGACTGTACACGCACACCACCATGGCCACGTGTCGGCTTCGACTCCTTCATCAACAGGTGAGCGGCGAACGTGTGCCATATCTTGAACTCAGCAAGTAGTAGTTTATGCCACACTGGTGACTCGCATGACACCAGACGCATTTATAATGCGTTCGGTTTGTTAGTATCAATGGAGTCCAACACCTGATGTCACGGGTGTTGATTTTTTTAAGGGCGGCAAAATGCATGAAAGTCAAGAGCGACCCAGATGTATTGGGTGGGGGGGGGTGCATACCCCACAGGGTACCATGTCAAGAGTTGCAATAATTGGGGAGGCTAACATTCAGGGGGCACTCCCCTCCCCCTCAAAAGTATATATAAAATAACACCCGTTGCCCGAGGATCGCCTCCACTCCATTTCAGGACACAACAGCTCTGCCACTATCACCTCAAAATCAAATTATTTTGAATAACTCAGCACAGCGCTACTTTACGCTTTACATACAACAGACGATTTGGGTGCAAACTTCCACCATATAGCATTAGCCCCACAATTCCAACCACCTCAGCTCGACCGCCCACTCGGCCATTCTGGCCCCTCAATAAACCAAAGGTCGAATACCTGCTCTTGGAAAAGAAATTGGTATCACACCCGCTGAAATTATTGCACCTTCAGCAACTTCGCCAATCTCAACAATCACAAACCACTCGTATTCACAGATGTGTCAAAGTAGGTATCGGAATCACAGGCCTCAGGTTTTTCAAGCGTCTACCGGATAACTTCTCCATCCACTCCGCTGAAGCACTGGCCACTCCGCCGCTATTTCTATCATCCACTCTCACGCTACATGACCATTGCAGTCGATGCGCCCTTTAAACCATTATCATGATGCGTAAAGCTAGAAACGTAGTAATTTGCTCAGATTAGAAGTTCGTCTTGAAGTCAATTAGCAACGCCTGCGACTGTCCGCATTCAGTCATTGAGAGAATCCAACAAATCGTATCTCATAATGTAGACAACTTTTCCTTCCTCCGGATACCAGGCCAAGCTCCGGTATCCAGAGACATCCCGGGTAACGAAGAAGCAGATCGACTCGCAAAGTAAGCCTCAGCATTGAACACTTACCCCAGTGTGGAATATTCGGCAACCGATTGCAACGCGCTCCTACAACGCTGCATACGTTAGTGTCGCCGGAACACATGGGCACAACAAACCCATTCAACACAAATCGGGGGGGGGGGGGGGGGGGGGGGGGGAAAGGGGGGGGGTTGAAATATTTAAAAAAAAAAAAAAAAAAAAAAGCCACACCCATAGCATCAAACCAATGGCAGGCACATGCACTAGTGGATCCAGGGAGTAGCCATTCCGGCCATGCCCCCCCCCCTGAAGCACCTAAAAGGGGGCATGGTGTCTTTTGCCCCTCCCCCCACGAAAGTAACGGAAGTAAACTAAATTAAAATTCTGTAACCTTTGCATGATATTAAAAATTAACGTCTGAATGAAAGAATCTCCAATTTTAAAGATAATTTGTATGATTGTTTCGAAGCCAATGTGTTAGCATACTAGATTCTGACACATCGAGGGTTCCCTGCTGCTCAAGTTCTGCTTACACCAAGAGTTGACAATCGGATCCGACAGTGTGTACACGTGCACGAACGCTGACGTGGTACAACACATTGAACGTCAACGTGAACGTTTTGGTGAACAAGAACAAAACTCCGGTAACTTAGAAACGGTGGAGGTAGGCTGGGGCCCCTGATAGGAAATTATGTTGACATTAATGTTATTTTCTTTAATGGGCCCCTTTGCGAAATAGTGGTCGAAATCCGGTGCTTTTTACCAAAAATGTCGGAGAATGGGCACCCTCCAAATTCGTTTGACCTCTCCCCTGATGAAATTCCTAGGTAAGTCACTGTGGGAGTGGAGGGGGCTGACGCCCAAAACCGAAAATTGCCCCCCCCCCCCAAAAAAAAAAAACGGTGTTCTAGATCCGCCAGTGGGCACATGGAACATATCAAATCAATCTCACTGACAGAAGGAAGTCATCCTCACTAGACTGGGAACTGGTTGCACTAAACTACCACAGCCTCAACTAAAGGAAAAACAATATACAACACCTATCTGCGACACTTGCAACACCACATTAAGCATAGGTCACATCCTGCTAGACTATAGTAGCTTTAACGCTCAAAGACACACTTGAGGCCTTCTGCAAAAAAAAGAATGCATCACCCTGTCGCTGCTATGGTTTCTGGATGACAAGCTGAAGCGCCCAGCACTCCTTCAATTGCTGTTTGAATATATGCACGCCACAAAACTCGCAGGACCATTGTAGGCACCACACCACCAACGCTCACTTCAACACGCACGGCATATCCGCGATACACTCGTAGGGAACACCTAAATAGCCGTTCCCGAATGGCATCGGATGCACATGAATCGATTTGCTTTCCAAATATAAATATATTGCTGCCTGGCGGTACCGTCAGACGTAGATGAGCCGACTTGCTTTATACAAAAATTAACTACGTAAAACGACTGACCAGAGTAGCCATCGGACGTAGATGAGCCGAATTGCCTTGCAACTGACAACGTCAAACGGCTGCGCATCGGTACGGCGGACGAAGATGGGCTGAATTGACAATCATCGTACTAATCCCATAGACAAGCCTGCATTGCATGCTGAGACTAACCACCTGCTGACAGCTAATATGCGACGGCCGGCGTGATAGGTGGCGAGGACAATTACCTCCTTGTCCGCACGGTAAAGACCCCTCGGTGCTCTTCGACAATAGTAGACTAACAAGCGCCTTCGACACTTCCTCCGCTACGTTAAGCAAAATATTTAATGTTCGTTTCATGTGAATCGTTCACTCGGTTCGGCTTCTAGGCCATGTTTGGTGGAATTCATTTCCCCCTCCGGAATATTTATTTTAGCCCGTCCCCTCTCGGGAGGGGGTCTTCAACCGCCCACTCAGGTTTTTCGTGGATAGTGAACGAACGGCGCGCAGGAGCGCGCCAAAATTTGGCATACCTTTTCCCACACCAATTTGGCATGCTGTTGCAAAATTTTGAAGTCAGGTCACCTAGGGTCAAGGTCAAGTGAGGTCACCTCCAAAAAAGTTTAACCAGTCGTCACGCTTTAACGGTTAGATATTTTTAATGAAACTTTCACCGTTGGCTCATCTTTAGTGATGCAACCAACTGTACCGGAGGAATTTCTCCTTTTCAGTTTTTAGTACTTATTAATTTTGCATATTTGCCTTTTAGAGTTCAAATCGAAGATTCTGGCTAAAGTAAGCATTTTTATTAGAGCAAGTTGTCTTCCAACAACGTTTCTCGGTCTGCTCTACCCATTAGAAAAGGAAAATGAAAGAAAACTTGAAAACTCAAAATTTGGAAATTAAAGAAAATGTGGGGGGGGCAGAAAAATTAGTATGGCCCTGGTCGATTTCGCTGACCTTTTCTGATTCCAATTTTTTTTCCTTCAAATACTCCCGAAAATGAACTCCCCAGAGACAAAAACATAATGTAAGTCGTGAAAAGTGAAAATGTAGCCCCCTAGTGACGTAACTTTTGTGGGTAAATTGTTTTGGGGGTTGATCTGGTCGAGCGCTTTCCGATGACGGCTCTTTCGTTTCCGTGCGACGCTTAGTTTGGATTTTATAGCGGAGTTACTATCCGCCAGACCCCACCCCACCCACCCGAGAGGTGTGTGATGATCTGACCGGAGAGACGACGCGGGTTAATACAGGGCACAACCGCGGAGGTGGTTCCCCCACGAAAGCGCGTGCTAGCTTGGCATTTTTTCATTGTTCTGGCCATACCGTGGGACTCGGTGGGAAGGTGGCTAACGTTTCGAGGCGCAGTGACGGCGAAAAATGTTTGGTAATGGTTGCGGGCATCGACGATTGCAACCAAATTATTTGAGATGGGGAAAATCCGAAGAAACCGTGAACGTAAGAAAGAGTGGGGATACACGCGCATATAACTTTCTCCGCAAAAGGTCATTCGACAGTGATGTGGGGACAGTGTAAAGCCGAGTCTTTCACGGACCGAAACACGTGCAAGCTGTGTGACGATGACGGCGCGCACACACTGCAGTCCACGATATTCAATGGGAAAAGAGTAGCTGGTACATCTGCCCAGGTGGTGAAAGTGACGGCAAGTCGCCAAGTTGAGCCGTTTCCGAGAACCAGACCCGATGGTAAAAACGCTGAAAAACGTCACTTCCGCTCTTCACACTCCCCTCGCATGCGCGTGATCCGGAAATGGTTGCCATGGCGATGTTGGCTATTGTGGCAACACAGGGGCCGGTTTGGTGTCGATCGGTCGATTCGTTGTCGAGATATGGCGCTCTGGATCGGGTCTATCGTGAGAGCTAAAATTGGTGAGAAATCCCAGTTTTATATGCTATTCCTATGGGCGGCCGGTGACCGGTCCTCTCAGGACCCCCGTGACGCTCACGCGCAGCACGTTGACCCGATTATTACGAAATTTGGTTCGACGGATAGCCAACATTTGGGACTTTCACGTGATGTCAGCCGTATTTCGTTGGCTTTGTTGTGAGCCGTGCCAGTCCCCAATGTGCGCCAGTCTCGATCTGTGTCGGGGATTTTACGAATCGCATGTTCAACCAATCAGGGGGTTGTGCCAACTATGAGCACGCGCCACGTGCCCGGCATATACCCCACAACCATGAAATTCGGCACTGTTCATCATACATCGATTGTCTATCGGCTTTGAAAATTTCAACCACGTGTGACCGTGTGCACCTGAACCTACACACGATGGCAATCGACAAAAGGACAAAAGACGGCAGACACACTTTTTAAACAAATAGTATATTGGAGATGCCTACACCGTAACAAAATAAATGTTCTCTCTCGAAATCACCCTTCCGACCCCAGCTACAAGTTGGTTGGTTATTGGTTTTTACGGCACATCGACCGTTGAGTCATGCAGCGTCGCCAATCTCTGACGCCGATTGGTCGCGGGCAAAGAGTAGCGCGAGGTGAGACTCGAACCCACGACCTTTCGATTGTAAGACGAGCACCCTACCCCTAGGCTACTCGTCCCCTCCCATCCACAAGCTATTTTGCGGAGGAGTAAAGCAGATGTATCAGTATTGTCGCGCGGATATGGTAGTTGCTGTGTGGTGAGCTGGCCTGCTGGTAGGCGGAGCCTGGAGTGATGTGACCTCGTGTGACCTGCGGACCTGGGACGGGACTGGCTCGGGAGAAGTGGACAGGTGTGGTTCGTTGTGCGTTGCCAGTCGGTTCAAAAGATTGCTGCAGTGAGGAGGCGCCCGGGTAGAGCACTCGATACGATCAGTTCGGTTCGCAACAAGCATTATTTACAGTAAAACTAAAACTATTTAAACATTTAGATGTCCTCCACCCAGCTCCTGCCTTCAGCACCAAAAACATCACACGCTATAACGTAAAGCTCCCTTAACGTAAATGCACACTTGCCCCGTCTTTGTTTGCAAAACACTATCGCTTTAAAGGCGGCGCAAATGACCTTCATTATCCGGCACTCCTTACAAAATAACTGGACCTATATTGCATGGGTGGTGGGCGTGGTTGACATCCATACATTGTACTGTTGTATGACACGTTTGCTGCTGCGCAATGCAATCTTTAACTGTTTTTTACGTTAATTTAACCGAGCGCTAATTTCGGCATCTGGCAGTCATGCCTGGAGCCCGTAGAGCTGAGCATGGAACCACTGCGTACGAAGGTAACCATATTGTTGTTTACTGATGTGCATCAGTTTACTTTGTCTTAATTCAGCAGAGTTGCCGGTAAAAAATATTTTGTGACCAAAATTGTTGTGAAGATTATAATTATTAATCGCTTCTAAATTATACTGATCATTACGCCAGGCTGGCTCGCTCTATTATCTTATAAACAAGCTTCACATGTAGCCGGTTTCACAAAACAAAGTTTCGCTGTAAGTAGTACGAGGTGAGTAGTATTAGTAAGGAGTAAAAAGCCGCCGTACATCCAGCTACTGTCAGATCACAATTAGCGCTCATATAAATTAGAGAACCAAACGGCTGAAGCCTTTGCGGAGCAACAGTGGGCGAAATTCCTACAAAAGTATTTTTCAATAAAATGGTCATCAAAATTATACCAAAAATGAATTCACACCGCCCAGCATTCATTTATGCTTGATGGAAGGCAGATGGCTCCAGTGAATCTTTTTAGCTTTTTAGTTCGTCTCTGAATGATGTAGGTAAAAACAAGAAATAGGTTCCACATTAAACTGATGGATTTTTCAGCGACCTAGCAGGGAGTAATAAAATTGCCGTTGTAAGCCTTAACTCGCCTAGTAATCCGACCTGATAAAGCTCAACCTTGCATTTGGGAGTTAGTGGGGATGCACTGAACCTAATGCTTTGATGCCCATTGGGGTTGAAGAATTGGGATCGCCCACCTGTATGGTACAGTGCCAGTATTTTCCCCAGGGTATGTAAAGCAAAGTATTGCCAATGGTAGGTGGCAGGTAGATACCTAGGTAGGTAGCAAAGTACCTATGTACCTACCTATTGTGAGTATGTAGGTACCTACTACCTACCTAACCTATCTACCCCTGATTGTGAAACACTTCTTCATCTGTATAGCCTGCATTTGCAATTAAGCTCAAACTTGGCTATATAATATGGGTGTTATAACACTTCAACATATCCACAGGACAAGCTTTACATGCATTTTGTTTTTGCACAAGGAACATGGCATCCAGTTGTCATCACCTGTACAGTTTATTATCATTTGTTCAGTATCATTGTTCTATTGTATTGGTGTGGGTAGGTACCTACCTGCACAAGAAAATTGTTCACTCTTATAACCTCCATCAATGAAAACAATGGGTTAGGTTTGGCCAGGCTATTTATTTTATTTGAGGAAGCATTCAAAACATTGAAATCCTTAATGAAAATCAGTTTTAAATCAGTTTAAAATTACTATACTAATCAGTTTACTAAAAAAAAATCAGTTTAAAATTTAGTATACTGGTTACTTTAAACTGCAATAATGTCAGGCCAGTAGAAGTTGAGTTTTTTTTTAAATAAAATAATTAACCTTTTTCTTTATAAAAGCCTAACCTAACTTAACCAAGCCAAATCCATTTGTTTGCTACATGGAAGTAAAATGTGTGTAAACTTGTATAGTACATACCTATCTTAAACTGCAATAATCCCAGGCCAGCTTAGATTGAGTTGCTTTTATTTTTCAACCTTGTTGCTTATGTTGTCCAACTTGAGGCCTGCTTTTGGTGTCCTTTTGCCTGCACATTTAAAAGTAAGCATCTCAGTCATATTGCATGCATGTCTTTTGTTTGTGTGCTGGTGTGACAGTGCAATGCACAACACCTGCAGTGGTGCACCAACCAGGAAACTATGTGCAATAACTGCCAGGTGCACAATGGATGTGTACAAGACAAAATATTGTTGAGGTTGCCATACTTTGTAAAACTGGTATCTATGTTCGCAACTTCCACTGTGCAGTGCACTGAATTTGTTTTACATATAGCCACTAAATGTAACTTAATATGTGGCTCATGTACCAATTTATTGACATTTCATTTGACCTTGTAAAATATGGCACAAGCATAAGGGCAGGGCAAGCCATGTGATTCATACAAATAGCAAGCATGCTACAGAAACCGATGAATGCTTTTGCAATGTCTATTCTGAAATTCCCAAAGATAAGAGCAGCTACTGATTTTGAATTCAAGACATGTGAAACGTTTCATAATTATCATCTGGTTGAACCATCCATCTGGATAATAGCAGACACTCTCACATAACCTTAAGACATTCACCACTGTAGTGGTTTGCTCTAAGCATCTATTTTAGAGAAGTGGAATGTTGATCACCTGATCTAATTGTGGATGGTGGTGTACTGCTCGTTGCCATTTTATGGAAAAATGCTGCTGGATGGTGTTTTTTTTTCTGTCCACAATCAGTAGCTGGGGGACCAGGGATAGAATTACTGTGAAATTAAATTAGTTGTCATATTCATTCAGCATGTGACCTTTAATCACTTGGGCGGGGATGGCAAAGTGATGCACATGTTGAGCTCTCAATACCAAAGTATTGGGTTCAACACATTCACCACTTTCACCACTGGCCATTTCCAAATCCTGTGGCCTATTGGCAAAGCAATAGCACTGGTGGTGCCATTGGCTGTGATCATGCATAAAAAGCATGTTGTGAACCACACAGGAAAGAACAAATCTGGTCACTGGAACAAGTAGTAAAGTTATTCTGGCAGGTGAAGATAACTATCATTTCATAGTTTATTGTTTGTGGGTGCAAAAACAACAACACTTGTTTTTCATCCTAGGACTGCACCCACTGAAGTGAAGTTAGTATTCAGTGCAGACTGCAGGTTCAGATATGACATTTATTTCACTGTCTTTTTTCCAGATGTGATGAATGAAGATGTCAGCAAAAAATGGAAAAGAATTTGCAGATGGTATTTACCATGAAACACAGGTGCAGTGATAAAAGATTGATGCCAGTGATGTAGTGCTGTTTTGTGAAACATTGTGCCACCATTGCAATTGATGGAATATCTGTCCAGAGAACAGCCTTTCTGGTATTCAGTTGTATTTAGCAGATGAATTTGTTGAGGAAGTGCAATAAGTTCAGGTTGGGTATTGTCTTGCAATACCCAGCATGCTCTCGTAGTAATGCATTTTCATTAACTTAACTGCCTTACTAAATCTGTAATCGACAGGTGACAGTTGTGATCATTTGACTAAATTTGTGTACAGCTTGGATTATGTCCCTTTTTTTATTCTTTCTTTTTTAATGGGGGTTTTTTTTGACCTTGAGTTGGCCAAAGTTTTTTTTTTTTGGACCTTGTATTAAGGGGGGGGGTTTAAAAATAAGGGAAAAAAAATTATATAATTATTATATTATAATAATTATAATTTTTTAATAAAAGGGGCGACAGGTGCGCGAGCTGTGTGCTCTGCACAGCCTCAACAACTTGCTGCAGCGGCGCGAGTTCTCGGAGCGCCAGCTGCACGACATCTGCGACCGCCTGGCGCCCACCGCCTGGCTCAACCCGCACCGCTCGTCTCTTGGCACCGGCAACTTCGACATCAACGTGCTGCTGACGGCATTGCAGGACACCGGCCGCGACGCCTGCTGGCTCGACCGGCGCAGGTCGGTGCAGGGCACGTCTGGTGGGTCTGTGTCAGCACCTTGTTCTTATCCTCTAATGCTCTTGACCTCCAGTGTCCATAACCTCCAGTCTCCATAACCTCAAATGTCAATAACATCAAGTGTCCATAGCCTCCAGTGGATATAACATCCAATGTTCATATCCTCATGTGCTAAAACGTCAATTGGAGGTCGGAGGTGGGTTGTCAGCATTGTAGGTTGTGATAGACACTTGGTTCGGTGGTGGGTCTGAACCAGGCTGGGCTTAGTTGGCACTGGGATTGGTCTTATCTGGTCTACTGTTTAGGCTGGGGATGTGGAAAATCCAAGCCAGCTCACTATCAACCCTGAGACCTGAAACAGTCTCAGCCAGTTCATAGCCATACCTGGAATCTAGGGAAGTTTTGGGTAGTTCACTGCTATATCTTTGTTTGTTTATTGGTTGGTTCACGACATGCTTTATGCATATTCACGGCTAATGGCGCCGCCCACACTGTTTCGCCGGTGGGCCGCGGGATTGGGAAATGTCCTGAGTGGCGCTAGAGTCGAACCCGGGACCTTTGGTACCCATAGCCCGACACCTTAACCACTCGGCCATCCCCGCCCCTCACTGCTATCTCTGGAACATTGGACACCACAGCCAATTCATGGTTATCCCTGGGCTAACGTTGGTCCAGAATCAACCTTACACTAGCCTAAGCTGGTCTATGAACGGTCCTTTCAGTTCCAGCTAGTCCACAGCTCAGCAGCGATATTTCACGAGTTTTGGCCATTCCCAGTTACTTCACGTCGAATTGAAAATGGCCTTGTGACTCTTCGTCCTACAATTATCTGGAAAACCATCGTTTTCTTTTCTCACTGGGACATCAAAATGTGTGGCAATTGAATGGAGCAAGCTTGTTCTCAGGTTAAAATGTTCAAACATATTTCCTTATGAACATAGACTTGCATTGAAGCGATATTATACTGTAGAATTAAAGACGAATGGCAAGAGTATGTCTCATATGCTTCCATATTGGTTTACATTCTTTCTCATTCTCATTATACCCAAATTATACATAAAACTTAGGTGCGTCAAAGTCTGAATGAATAGGAACCTTTTTCTGATGTGAAAATATGGAATACTTCCTTTTCTAATTTAATGGTCAAAGGTTATTCTCCCATCCAAGACACCAAATATAAATATAGCCCTGCTAACATTGCTTCTGTATTGGTCTCAGCTATTTCTCCATCTATTCTGTATCGGTCACCATCGGTTCCTTCTCTAGTTTGGACCAGTCGTCGTCAATCTCTTGCGGGGTTGAAAATCCATACTGATCCTGTATTTCTGCCATCCAGAGCATTATCATCTCGGAAAGCTGTCCTCTCCTTGCTGGCAGGTTCAGTAGCCTGACAACAACTGCAAACTCGTTGCTCTTTAAACGATATTTAAAGGTCACTGGGATGTCCAAAATTGTATATCCAATGCAATAAATGGAAGGAAAATTGTCCTCTCCAAGTTGGATTTACCTGAAATTTTTCCCTCAATGCGGAATCCCCAAAAGATAAATGATCTTTGATCCCTTTTCAACTCTGGGCCAATACGCAATCCACTTCGGGATACCTTCTTTGAGATCTGCTTCTGTTAGGTGTCTGTCGGTTTCGCCTCGTACATCAGCGGTTCTGGCGTGTATCGGCCTATTTTCCCCGGGCGTGTTTGTCTATCATGTCCAGTGACTTCTGTCTGATGTCGTCGGCAGGTCTGTCTCGAGTTTAGTGCTGGACAAGATCGATGGTTTCATTCTGAATTTGTCGACGGAATACCGGCTGGGGCCGTTCACCCTGCCCTTTTCGCGTCGACACTGGATCGCCCTGCGACGACTCGCTCCGTGCACGCCGACATCTAGCGGCAGCCCGGCGTACTACAACTTGGACTCAAAGCTGGCGGCGCCACTGCGAATCGGCTCGGTATGTTCTATCTGCGTTGGCACGCTTTGGCAGTGCTGCCAAGAAATGTCTTTAGGACTTTAGGGAACGTTTTATTTTTGGGATGTGTTCTCACTCATTGTGAAAGGGCTCGAGAGTGCCAATTTGCCTTTTCCACCTAGATAAATTGGATCCCCATGGGATCCCTGACCAAAGTTGGATTTGTGCTTTGGAACCTTGGATGTGCAGATCAAAATGTTTTCGTAAATGGAATACGGTGGTGATTTTGTCTTAAAACCAGTGTCCTCAGAATCATAGTTTTCGCTCTCTGGTGAAGCTGGAGCACTTTATTACAGAGTAGTTTATTGTGAACAGCACCATTCAACCTCCAAATGAGAAAAATGGTATGACATTTTTTGGAAGATGATATTGTTCTGGGTGCCCAAAATCCAGTAACAGCCTATTTTTCCTACCCTTTCCCTGACCAATGTGGGACATTAAATCTAACTACTAATTTTTTTAATGTATTTTATATTTCAGGTAGGGAGTTGCCAAACTGAAAGCAATTGCCATTGCATATCAGCTGTAAAATGAGGCCAATATATCTAATGAGTAAACGTGGATTCTTGAGGTCACACCTTGGAAGCATGGCTGCTACATCCTAGGTACAGTGGTAAACCAGGCACATATTTGTGTGGTGTGTTTTGTGCAGACATATTAGTGTTGTTCTAACATTGCCCCTAGGAGGCGAATAGTAGGGATAAGGTGCCTCTCTCTCTTTCTCAATAAAAATATTATGGGTTTAAGTCTTGCCTCTCGCTACTCTTCACCTGTGGCCAGTCAGTGTGAGGCATTGGCGATGCTATGTGACTCAACGGTCTATGTATCGTAAAACCGATTGCTGCCACAAATGATGCCCCTAACCAGCATTGCAAAAAAAAATGCTTCTGTTGGATTTTGACGTCCATAAGACTATCTTTTGCCAAAACATTGTCCTCTTGTAATCTCATTTGGAGGTTAAGTCGTGCTGTTTGACAATTGGCTCTTTTGTGATAGTGTCCAAGATCCGTTGGAAAGTGCAAGTTGGACTTGTTAGTCACAGATTTGAAGACAGTATATTTTCTTCTCCAAAAATTATATCCACATCCGGAAATGTGAAGTACAAATCCATCCCTGTCCTGAACTGTCTCAGGCCCATGCATACACATATACCATGACCATCACAGACATGATCGAGGTTGAATTTGTAATTTGTATTTGTAATGGCTGCCACAGATTGGCTCTGGCTCTGGGGTGATATACAGACTGGGTCGAATGGGCGCTGTATAACCACTGCAGTTGATGCGCCCTAAACTCTAATAACTAACTAACAGATTGGGTCGACAATGGGCTCTGAGGTATCAGACATACTGGGTCGACAATGGGCTTTGAGGTACCAGACATACTGGGTCGACAATGGGCTCTGAGGTACCAGACAGACTGGGCTAACTTTGGGTTCTGAGGTGACTGATAGACTGGGTCGACTATGGGCTGAGCTGACTGATGGACTGGGCAGACTGTGGGCTTTGAGCTATGGGGTGAGCTTGGACGTTCAAAGTATGACGGTCAGGGAAACTACGATTCCGGTCGTGACGGCTTTATTTTCCGGTCGCCTGTCAGACCTGAAATTACATGTTGGATTTACAAACCAGCAACGCCTAATAGCTCTTATTGCTTGGACTCATTGTTTGATCTCGAGGTCTTGCTCTTCCCCAGGAGGAAGCGTTCCTGGAGTACTTGTCCGAGAAGCTGCGTGACCCCGATGTTGAGGCTTTCGCTGTCGTAAGCCAGCAGGTGGCCAGTGATGGCTCCTGGACTCGCGCTCCACCTGTCGACCGCCAATCCAACTCACAGCGTGAAACACCGCCGTTGGACGGCTCTCCAGTTGACGCTCGTAGCGCTCCATTGGCTCGAGCTGAATCTGAGGTCGTTGTGAACGACGAAGCCGATAACGGGTTTGCGGGTTCCGTCGAGTCTTCGCCAGTCTCGTGACTGCAACTAATTGGTGGGGTCGGTCACTTGGAAAAGGTCAGGTTGCTGAGAGGCAGAATTGGTCAGTCGCCTGACAAGGGTGGGTCGGACATCTGTTACGGCCGTGGCAGTTACCGAAATGGGAGGAGTCATTTAGTGAGGAAAGGTCAGTCATCAAGAGCGGTTGAGGCAGACAGTGTGTGGGTGGGTGTGGCCGACCACTGAGGTGGATCGTGTTCAGTCACTGGTACAAGGCAGGCTTGTTCAGCCAGCCACTGATATATGTTTTTGTCACTCGGGTAGTATGCATGCATGTGTTTGATGAGTCACAGGTATTAAATCCAATGCACTGACTGGCGGTTGTTCGGTGCCGGTTGTTCAGTGCTGGTAGCCCCTGATATTTACGCGGGCTGAACGAGTTGTCTTGGCCTTCCAGAGAGCCCAGCTCGTCAAGGTGTGCGCGTCTCGTGTCCAGGTAATGCGATGCCGAGCCGGGTTGAGCCGTGGTGTCATCCGGTGGTAATGTGCGGCGAGGGCCTCGTGTCGCAGTGATGGCTGTGCGATTGTTCCGCCCGTGTGTGCTTGCGAAGTGTATCGACATGCCCGTGGGGAGGGCCTTGAAGGCTCGGAGCGCCGACCAAAGTCCAAATACCTCAACGAAGGGCGCCGCGCGTAGCTGGGTATCGTCCTGTGCGTCATAGAAGCGGAGTAAAGGTCGCAGAGCTCGGCTGAGTGTTGTGTGTTCTGGGACCTGAGCCATTGCGTGGAAGTGAATGGTGCGTGTGCTCCGCGAGAGTCAAACGTGCCTTCGTAATGCGCTGTGTGTCTATGTTGGGAGCGCAGCTTCGTGAGGAGCTGGACGCTCGTTCCGCGCGCCTCTATGCTGCTGGAGTACTGGCATCGATGTGTTGACCTCTATGCTGCTGGGGTACTGACATCGATGTGTTGACCTCGTGTGGCCTGCTTAATGACGCGGTTTTACATGGTGCAGCAAGGCACTGTCTTGCCCTGTGGTTTTTTTTTGCAGCGCAGCGATATCGGCGTTATTTAGTGGGCATTCGGTCTCTCAATAAAGTGAACTGGAAACCAAGCTACAGTGAGCCGTGTTCGTCTTGCTGCCACGTCTATTGTCGCAATAGTGCTTGGACCCAAGATTATACCAGGCTAGCATCATGACGTGAAAAATCAGAGATGGTAGGGATCATGGGTGTAACCACGGATTCCAAATTAGTGGGGGGGGGGACAAACCAGTGATGCAGGTAGGTTGAACAGGATGGAGGGGCCTAGCACCGCCTCCCCCCCCCCCTCCCCCCCACACACACAAAAGCATTGGATTTCAGCCACCTTTTATCGTTGCCATTTCCAGCCACTCTAATTAAATGTTTAATGCGTTTCAATTTTTGTCAGGTTTAACATTGTTGATTATAATTTTTGGACGAAAGGCCAAGCCAAAGTTAGCAAGTGTCACTACTTATCACTGCCTATGAACATCTGGCTGCATCGTATGTGCTGGACCAAATTTCATGATCACCATAGAGCAATGCTGTAGGTATGCTAAACGTTGCCCTCTTCTAGCAGTAAAAAATGTAGTATTTGACGATGGTTTTATGGTAGCAAATGTGGGCATACAATTACCTTTTCCATGCTTTCCAGTTTTACGGGCACACATTTATATGCAATGACAATCAGGATGGATAGGGGGTGTGATACTGAGGGCATGCGCCCCCCCCCCACGTGGAAGGTCGCTCATTTTTTTTCAGCAGGAGGTGCCTCTATGAAGTAAAAAAGCACCCTCTTGGAAGGAAAGTCATCCTTTCAGGAAGGGCCGAGTGCAACCCCTTGAATTTTGCAACCATAGGCGCCCCTCCGGGTGCTTCCGCAGTGGCGCCGTTCCAAAGGAGTGCCGACCGTCCAGACGAGTGCCCCCGTGGCAATTCCTGGATCTACCACTCGTTACAACATTGCTCTTTCGAGCTTATGAACTCCGGCTGGTTATAAAATTGTGCGCATTCACATGTGGCTTCTCTTGCAAATTTGACAACTTCTGTTGAACCACTAAGAGGAAAGCAGGAAATTTGAGAAAAAAGAAGCTATATTCATATGTCCGGTACAGCAATGTGGCAGCGTTAATTAAAAACCATTGATGAGGGCACCTTCCGACCAGGTTATGACTGATGTCTTTGGGAAGCCCCTAATCATATAGAATACGAGTGCTCGCTATCACAGCAGCTGCAAACAAAAATAGATTTGTCCATCCTGCTCCTATTACACTCAATCGTACACATGCCGGACCTTCGACACCCTTGAAATTATTTCGATGTCTTAACATTCGGATATCGTACGGCAAGCCACGTCGAAGGACACTCGCATAGTACAAATTGAAGCCATAGCCACGAAACGCGAGGACTGAAAATTAAGCCAACCTTTGACCTTGAGGCTTGATCCGACGTGTCTCTGGTTGAAATGTTACTCGATGGTTGCCCACGGGCTATCTCTTGACATCAAGCATGGGTAGCTTCGGGAGAAAACGACGAAACGCGGGGCGACTGAAGAATGAGTTCGACCTTTCACTCTGAAAATTTATGCGATTTCTGAACAGTTTGCTAGGGTACCAAACGACACGTCAAATAACTCCACTTGATGAAATTTGAAGATATCGATGGAGTCGATGCGCCCTAAAGCCCTAATAACTAACTGAAGATATCGATGGGGTGCGAGGACGTCCAACAATTTATGCTAACCTTGGGTTTTGTGGTTTGGCATTGACATATCCAGGTTTTAAATGTTGCTCGAGGTAGCATTTTTTAGGTATTGTTTGATACCAGATGTAGTAGGGTTAAAAAAATTCGAGGCGACCAATGGAATCGGTTTGACCTTTGATCTTGAAGTTATATTTGGTAACGTTTAATACGGCACAAGCCACGTCGAATGGCCCCCACTTGATACAAATCGAACCCATAGCGACGAATCGTGAGGACTTCGAAATATTATGACTTGCCCTTGACCTCGAGGTTTGATATTTACATATTCCGACTTAAAATGTTACTCGAAGGTTCACTATGGGCTGTCGCTTAATAGTGGATCTGGGTAGGCTTGGGCGAAAACTATAAAGCATGTGAGGCGACCGAAGAAATCAGCTTGAATTTTGACCCGTCGAGATTATATCGAAATATCAACATTTTGATACTGCAGAATAAGACAACACGAATCACATCCATTTTCTGCAACTTAAAGCCATAACGACGAAACACGAGGACATCGAAGAACTCAATCAAACCTTTGACCTTGACATGTTCCGGTTTGAAATGTTACTCGAGTGTTCACCACAGTTTGTTGCTTGATACCGGATTATATGTGGAATTCTGAGATAGAGATCTCTATATCAGAACCTCTCACGCAGCTGTATGAGTACGCAGCAGGTTTGTGGACGAATATGGCGGGACGAATGTGACGACGAAGACACGAAGGGTGCTTACGCACCCACGAAGACATAAAGCAGCACCGCTGCAACCAGGAACCTAAATAGCATGCTTCCTGTATAAAGGCAATTAACCGCTTTCCATCGACTTCGAGAATGTCTTCACCCTCAGGGTAGCATAGATCAAGCTAGCAAAACACTGCATTTTGGCGCATATTTTAGGAACACTTCTCATGATATTTTTTAAATATTGGCAGCATTTTTAATCAAAGCAATTTTTTTAATTCCGAGAATGCCATTTTAGTGCAAAATTCTCCTTAGCTACAGGGCCACGCCTCCCGTGCCCCCCACCCCGGAAATTACACAGGCTCCTCCACCTTGCGCCGAAGCACACCTCGCTCGGAAATGGCGGATTATCGGCTGTACGTTTTACGAGCAGGCCGCGTGGGAGCGGCGCTGCGGGACGCTCATATACACGACGACGCCGACAGCCTCATAACTAACCACGCCGGCCAGCGTCATTGATTACTTCTGCGGTCGGGCGCGAGGTGCGCATGTGCCGGCAGCAGGCGGCGGCACCAGTTGCGCATCTTGCAACCATCCGCCAGGCGGCGCGAGGTGTGCCTGCGTCCGGCCGCTCCTCCGCTCCGGAGAGTCGCTGGAGGGCACTCCGGCGTCTGTCGTCGCCGTGGGTGTGTTAGCGAGTGCGACTGAGGCGGGCGGCTGCGGCTGAGTGGTGTGCTTAGTTCCGCTGAAGCAGGCAGGGTAGGTATGCAGAGTAACAGTGGGCTGGGAGGTCATGCTTCATCCCACCTGCACTTTGTATGCTCACCATTACCGCTATGGTTCTGACCGGAAAGAAATCCTTATAAATCAGTGGCTTCCCCTTACCAGATATCCCAGGGCGCTCCTACGCCAATGGCAGACAATGACGGCCATGGGGACGAAACCAGCAGTTGGTGTTTAGCGGAAAAAATGGTTGATGCTGTTATCAAGCATTAAAGCCCACAAGCGACACCAATTCAAACGCGAGTTTTGGCTCCCACTTCAACTCAACCAAGAAGGGCCCTTGTGGCTCAGAGTTGCACTAATCTTTATCTTTTAACTCATTCATCTCCTTATGTGCTTGGCGGAGCTGGATCTGCAGGGACGTAGTGCAATATACTTTTGAGTGGGCAAGTGTCGCCTCAATTTTGACCTCCCCACACAATAATTTCAACTTTTAACGTGATCCCATGGAGTGTGCTGCTCACAACCCATTTGTATCCGTCCATTGCCTACATGTATTTCCGCCCCCCCCCCCCCCAATCATTTTCAGAAACAAACTCCGATGCGAACCTGCATAGGGTGGTGCAGTTAACCAGGACTCTTTTAAGCGATGCATGAAGATGTACGTCTTTACTACATGTTGACAATGATCTTCAGGTGAGATTATGGCAACACAAACACTGATGAAGTACACCAATTGAGCACCTTTGCCGTCCTTCGCTGCGCCGCTGCTCAGCTGATGCTTATGTTTGCGATCACGGATTTTGATTTCTGAAAATTATTGGGGAGGGTGAGCAAAATGCATGTAAGCGATGAACAGGCCAAAAAGATGGGTGGCACATCCCGTAGTATCCCATTTTAAAAGCTGATATTATTGGGGGAAACCAGCATCCAGGGGCCATATTTTCCCTGAAAAGTGTATAAAACAACACTCCCGCTTGTGACAGTGCATCTATTTCTAGAAGTGTGGCCGCAATAGCTTGAAATCATTTTGATTTGGAGGGGCTGTGATGTCATCAGCTATTTCCCTGCATGTACTGTGGTGTGAGACCTCGTGCCTACTATCGAGCTATAGCCTCATAGTCGAGTGTTCACCACTGACTATCGCTTGATACCAGATTTGGGTAGGTATGAAAAACGAGAGAAAAGAAATAGGCGTCTAAAGGATCGATCAACTTGGCCTTCGTCCTTGAAAAATATTACTTCAGTTATTTAATTTCCTGATACTGCATAGCAAGCCACGTCGAATGACGTCCATTCGATGGAAATTGATGCGATAGCAACCGAGCCTAGCGTTCGGTAGATTTCGCTTTATTATCACCATTTAATAAATCAAGCTAACCTTTGACCTAGAAGTTTTGTCCTGACATGTACCGATTTGAAATCTTGCACGATGGTTCACCACAGCCCATTGCTTGATGGCAGATTTGGGCATGTTTTGGGTGAAAATGAAATAACATGGAAGGCGACCGAAGAAACCGGTTTGCGTTGAACTTGACCGTTGAAGTGGTAAAGTGAGACCAACGTAGTTCCTTCCAGCGTGTTCAGTACAGGCAGAATCATTCGTGGTAATTGATTCGAACGATCATAAACCCGTCGCTGAACGCCAACGCCAATAGAAATACGCCTCTGGCGAACTCGTCGCTGAATACGAATACGAATACGACCCTAACTTGACGTACGTGCTTAAGGCTGCCCACGACACAATGGTCTTGAAGATACCCAAGGACACCCAGAGTCGCATTTGTTCAAAATACGTGAGAAGGGCAATGCAACCTACTTATTAAGCCTTGCAACAATGCAAATATGTTGCCCAGTAGAGCAAAAGTTTCCACCCAAGCGAAAACAGAAGATGATCAAGGTTCATAGCAATTCATATTGGCCTGGAAGCAGACATTTCTAACGTTTTCCGATTTAACATTCACAGATTTTGCGAAGACAGATAGCCTGTAAAGCTCGCTCATTGGCTAGAGCGGCTTTTAGTATTTATGGTGATGCTCTGGCATATATATTTTCACATTATAAATGACAAAGTATAATTTTGCAACGATGACGCTCAGGTAGCTGAGGCCTGGGGAGACACGGAAAAAATGAGGAACAAATCACCACTTCTCAGAAATTTGGGGGACATGCCTCCCCAGAAGCCTCTCCCCCCCAGTGGTTACACCCATGTTCGCGATAATAATTTGGTTGGTATATCTCAAACGAGCGACTGAGGTAATGAACACAGAGAACGCACCCCGCTCTACGCACGTATGAACTGGGTATTAAGCATTGCACGTAGGCGACTTTTCGTCTATCAGCTTCATGTGCGGTCGAGGCTTCCCAATAAATTCAAATTTTACACGGGGTTTGTGAGTTCTCCTAATAATGTATGAAAAAATTCGCCCTGGAGCTGGCTGCCGATAGTCCGCGTTCTTCCATGCAAACGTGTTCGGCTAGGCAGCCAATGTTTGAAGAATAGGTTGTTCTTGGTTGATCCAGAACACTGTCTGCAGAAAATTGTCCTCTCATTTCCCAATTTGGATTTTAATCCCGTATCCCCGTTCAGATTCTCACACCCCGTCTCGGGGGCTGATAAGAACCCCCTCTAAAATCCATACTAAGCGTCGCACGAAAACGAAAGAGGTGTTATCGGAATGCGCCTGACGAGTAGGGCCCGACACCACCCCCAAAAAATTCCCCCAAAAGTGACGTCATTAGGGGGCCTAGATTGTTACGACATTATGCTTTTGGCTCTTGGGAGTTCATTTTGGGGGATGTTTTTAATAAAAAATTATTTGGAATCAGAAAAGGACAGCGAAATCGACCATGATCATACAATTTTTTGGCCATCCAAAAATAAAAATTTTACTGCTTTGAAATTTCAAAATTTTGAGTTTTCAAGTTTAATTTAGTTTTCCTTTTCCAATATGTAGAGCTGACTGAGAAACATTGTTCGAAGTAAACTTACCTAATAAAAAAAATGCTTACTTTAGCCAGAATCTTCTATTTGAACTCTAATAGGCAAATATGCAAAATTAATAAGTAGTCAAAAACGAAAAAATATGAAAAATTTTCTCCTACGTTTTGTTGCATCCCTAAAGATAAGCAAACGCTGAAAGTGTCATTAAAATACCTGTATCCGTTAAAGTGTGACGACTGGTTGAACTTATTTTGGTGGTGACCTTACTTGACCTAGACTAACTCGTTGACCCCAGATGACGTGACTTCAAAAGTTTGACACAACATGCCAAATTGATGTGGAAAAGGTATGCCAAATTTCGACACGCTGCCGCACGCCGTTTTTCACTATCCGCGAAAACCCTGAGGGGGGCAGCTGAAGACCCCCAAGACGGCGCGAGGGTAGCGCTGTTTTACAACGAGCTGCTTCTTGATACCGTGTTCAATATCCACTGGGAAGTAGAATCAGAATGTGATGTCACATGTTTGAAAACCAACGTCCTATTCGTATTCGGTCACCCAATGTTTTTCCTCTCCACATATAGGATCACAAAGCGCCATTCCAACCATAGTGCAGTGTGAGAGATCTCCCGCCAACGGTCAGTATCCTCGTGAGCGTGCCGGGCGTCCGCGTGCACGCTGCTGCCATAGCGTGCGCGCCGCCGGAGATACGAACTGGTGTTAATGTGAGCCATGGCGACCCCGTGAAGTTATCAGAAGACGTCGCGTGCCAGACACGACCCCGACCCGCCCCCAGCCACCCCCCTGGCCCGGGCATCCAGTACATACCTGCCAGTCCTGTCGGAATTTGTCCTGACCCTAGACACACCCTTTCGGCATTTGTTCCGGCCATGAACATCCATTCCATACCCGCCAGCCCTTTCAGCATTTTTCCCGGCCATCCATTCCATGCATGCCAGCCTTATCGACATTTCTCCGGCCCTTGACATCCATTGCATGCCTACTCGCCCTGTGGCAGTTGTCCCGGCTCTAGACATCCATTCCATACCTGTCAGCCCGGTCGTCATTTGTCCTGGCCCTAGGCATCCGTTCCATACCTGCCTGCCCTATTGGCATTTGTCCTGGCCCTAGGCATCCGTTCCATACCTGCCCGCCCTATTGGCATTTGTCCTGGCCCTAGGCATCCATTCCATACTTACCAGCGCTCTCGGCATTTGTCCCGGCTCTAGATATTCATTCCATACCTGCCCGCCCTATTGGCATTTGTGCTGGCCCTAGGCATCCGTCCCATGCCTACCAGCCGTGTCGGGATTTATCCCGGCTGTAGCGATGATCCCCTGCCCTCTCGGATCTGATACTGACTAATGCAGCCTGAGGTGTCGGCACAGTTCCCGACCCCTCTATTACGTGAGACTCTGATCCCACCTCTAGCCCTATTCATTTGACTGATGCTGGCTGGCCCCTCAAGCTTCGATAGCTGCTTCAGCTTCAAGGACCTTTCCAGCTCCAAGGCGGTCCTTCCTGTCCACAACGAACCTTAATATGCTTAAACCTGTCAATCCTTGTCTTAGTGAGTGGGCTTCATCTTCACACCGAAACCGGCGCAGTGATGAGTCCCCGCGCCGCTTGCGTTTTGGACACACGCGACACACAGTTCCCTTCTGAGTGGTGATGAGACGCCATTGTGTCCTGAGTGCTCCACACAAACCACACAAACCTACTTGGTTTCCTGTAACTTTGTTTGGACAGAACTGACATGGGATGCTGTTGATTCACGTTACCTGTCACATTCGAGTTTGTTGTCGTTAGTATCGGCAATGGTGCAGGAGTGTAGTCGGTAACGGGCTTGTGAATGCACCCTTAATCTCCGCCTTTCTTTGAGAATAAACCGAGATGGGTCGAAGCTGTGAGGAAGATTGCATTTGTGTGGCTTTCGTGATTGTTAATTAATGTGCAGGCCATTTGTGCTCATTTCGAGACCATGCTATGAAGATTATGTAGAAAATAATTGGGCCGAAAAGATAAGTATGGAAATGTTGTGCATGGGTGGCGAGTATCAAAACTGTATGGAACGCGTAAAGAAAATTAGAACCCAGCGGTTCGTTAACGCAATTAGTCTTACTGAGGTCGACGATACACCCATGCTGATTGGTTGACAATGTACCCATGCTGATATTGTGCATAGTGTCAG
Organism: Imbricaverruca yamaguchii; assembly: GCA_034440575.1. Lineage (NCBI taxonomy): Eukaryota > Metazoa > Arthropoda > Thecostraca > Neoverrucidae > Imbricaverruca > Imbricaverruca yamaguchii. Next base: position 3,849,848 of record JAOTOL010001663.1, read on the forward strand.
ATGTTGACACGCATCACGCATGCACGCGTGCCGAAGGTATGCGTTCGTCGCACCATCGTTCTGTGAGATGCCGATTCCAATGCGGATTGCAAAGAGGTCTACGTTCTGACGACATATACCGTCGGCGATTTGATGCGCAACATGAATACTTTGCCATAATGCATGTCATGTGCAGTTGACAATGTTGCATATCGAATATGCATATTGCATATTGCCACGCACATGAGTCTCTCACACTCGTGATCTGCACGACTCAAAATCAATTTGTCCGTAGTTTACATTCGCCATTGCCTTATACATATGCGGTAATATATCAGGGCGATTGGAAGCCATTACTAGCTTATCCGCCGACAAGGCAACAAGGCATGCATGAAGAACTCGACATCGTGACAGGTAGCACGTCGTCTGCACTGGTGTTCTGTTTCTCTGTTAGAATGGATAAGCTATGGGCACTGTTGTGGATGACCTGTGCTGCTGAGGCATCCCCGAGCCACAATAACACGCCGAGCACCTGGGGGTCTCCAGTTGTGGCCATCAGCATCACGTGAGCGGAAAGTTTCTTCTTCAGAGCCAGCTGGGGGCTCGCAAATGAGAAGGCGGCACGCAGGCGCTGTCGGTCTGGCCACGCCCCTGCTGTTCCTGCTCCAGGCTGGTGTTTGTGAGACACTGACCCGGAGCGAGTCGTTGGCTGCGGCGGACGCCTGATATGTATTCGAAGCACGGGTCGCATCGTTCGCACGGGTCGAAGCACGGGTCGACAAGTTCGCCTTAGCGAACTTGTCAAACTCCAGCGTACGCTGGAGTTTGACAAGTTTTAGCAAAATAGCACGACAGGTTCAGCGTAGCAGATTGTCGTTGCAGGTCCAGCGCAGCAGAATGGCATGGCAGATGCAGCGTAGCATACTGGCATGGCAGGTGCGGCGTAGCAGATTGTCGTGGCAGATGCAGCGTAGTATACTGGTATGGCAGGTTCAGTGTAACAGAATGGCATGTCAGGTGCAGAGTAGCGGGATACCACGACAGGTGCAGAGTAATGGTACTCTGTCATGTTCACCTGTCATGAACATGACAGGTGCTGCATGGCAGGATGACATGCAGCAGAATGTATGCAGCCGACGCTGATCGCCACACGACGTTTTGTTTCGAAAGTAATTATTTCAGCCTTCCGTTGTCCCCGACATGCGATTCTGCCTTTTTTATTTCTGTCTAGAGCTGTTTTGTGGAGAACTGTCTGGCTGAAATCATACTGTCCATGCAGCCAATCAATGAGGTGTTCCGATGCGTCTTTATGCGGCTATTTGAATGGAAAACAACCTCTCCCGATAGGAAATCTGTGCTAATCTAAATCCTTAGCGCGATGGAAGCAGGTACGGCTTCCTTTGGAACCTGCACGCCCCTCTTATTTTCGTACCTTTCTGATGAAACCCTACTTGGTTTCCTGTAACTTTGTTTGGACAGAACTGACATGGGATGCTGTTGATTCACGTTATCTGTCACATTCGAGTTTGTTGTCGTTAGTATCGGCAATGGTGCAGGAGTGTGGTTGTTAACGGGTTTGTGAATGCATCCTTAATCTCCGCATTTCTTTGAGAAGAAACCGAGATGGGTCGAAGCTGTGAGGAAGATTGCATTTGTGTGGCTTTCGTGTCCCAGACGCACAGCTAACCGCTGAGCTGCCGGCGCCCCAAGCTATGGCCAAGGATTCCATGGCCTGACGTGTCCGCACTACGGCCATTCATATATATTCGCTTCCACTGGAACACATCAGGAATTGAACAGGAGGGAGGAATTGCTGATGGTGATTGGTCTGGATTTTTAATTAATGTGCAGGCCATTTGTGCTCATTTCGAGACCACGTTATGAAGATTATGTAGAAAATAATTGGGCCGAAAAGATAAGTATGGAAATGTTGGGCGTGGGTGACGAGTACAAAACTGTATGGAGCACGTAAAGCAAATCAGAACCCAGCGGTTCGTTAACGCAATTAGTCTTGCTGAGGTCGACGATACACCCATGCTGATTGGTTGACTATGTACCCATGTTGATATTGTGCATAGTGCCAGGTGTTGACACCCATCACGCATGCATGCGTGCCGCAGGTATGCGTTCGTCGCACCATCGTTCTGTGAGATGCCGATTCCAATGCCGATTGCAAAGAGGTCTACGTTCTGTCGACATATACCGTCGGCGATTTGATGCGCAACATCAATACTTTGCCATAATGCATATCATGTGCAGTTGACAATGTTGCATATCGAAAGTAAGATGTCATGGTTGGATTATTTGTTATGGTGGACTGCATTCCAATCGGAAATGCGCAGTGCTGCCACTGTGTGACTCGAGCTCGTGATTTCTGATGAATTGACGAACAATAATTGAGATCTATTATATCGGTTACAAAGTTAACACTTGGTCTGTCGTATTGGGGATAAATTCCTTGCAAACATTAAATGCAAACATGAATGTTGTTTGAACTGTGCCAGTTTTAGTATACTGACAGCGTAGGTGCCTAGAATGTTTTTTTTTTCTTCACAAGTATCACATTGATCATATGGTGGCTCATCTGAGGGTCATCTGATGAGGTTATCTGATGTCAAATAATGTTTTTGACCTCGGATGACCTAGACAAGATCAATGACTGATGTAGGCAGGTTAGCTGAGTTGTCGAGCAGCCTGCTAAACCCGTTTTCGACGATTTCGGGGCAATAAGTGAGATGAATCGGTGACCATATTCGCTGTCATGGCGACATGCTGCGCAAATGTGAATTGTGTTGCACTCTGGTGGGCTGCGCCTGTCCTCCATTTATCAGCGGCTTGACGGCCTACGGCCCACGAAATCTGTATGTGGCCTGCAATGTCTCCGCCAAGCTACTTTAACACAGCGAACAATCAACAATGCGATGCAGCCAATATCCCAAACGAAAAGAGGAAGGCGAGCCGGAAGAAATGGATTATCTGAGGACAAAAATTGAAGTAGCTTTGCTAGGTGGGCCGAGCCTGTCCGTAATTTAATAAGACCACATTTTGACTTATCTTTATGTTTCAGGTCATGTGTGACAGACTGTGTACGATATAATCAGTTAGCGGTGCGCATGAGATAGGTGAAGAACTCAAGTGCGTAAATGCTGCTGGACCAATGCATAATACCTAGCTGGGCCTTAGGGAACCCTTACCAGACATCACGATAATATATATATATATATATATATATATATATATATATATATATATATATATATATATATATATATATATATATATACATTTTTTATATTTACATGTATACTTATATATTTATATGTGTATATGTATATGTATATGTATATGTACATGTACATGTATATGTATATGTACATGCATATATATATATATATATATATATATATATATATATATATATATATATATATATATATATATATATATATATATATATATATATATATATATATATATATATATATATATATATATAGAACACTCGCCAGCCACACCTAGTCGCGCATGTTCAGCATGCTCACGTACCTGGATCTCGTGAAAATTGCGATCCCCGAAGAGTTGGCTCATTACTGGCTTAACACGCGCTCTGGAGGGGGGGGGGGGGCGAAATCCGCCCATCCCTCCAGTTTTTCGTAGATAACTCCAGATTTTACCGGCCGATATACGCCATTGTTTAGGTACCTGCTAATAAATGACCGGCGCGTTGCTTCAAGTAACAAAAGTGAAAATCCACCGAACATTTTTCGAGTTACGGGTCGCTAAGGTAAAAAAGAAATCAGCGCCAGACCACAAATATCGGCGCTGATGCGCTTCCCGTATATTAGCAAAAAGAAAGTGTTCTTCGCAAAACTAGCGACTTGTTTGATGCACATTGTCATGCTACATTGTTTCGAAGTCATGTCAAGTCACCGAGGTCAAGTCAGGTCAAGTTCATGACATGTTAGCACACGCACTGAATGGGGGATGACGAAATTCGCCCACCCGTCCGATGTTTCGTACATAACTCCATATTGTATCGGCGAATGTACGTCAAATGTTTTGCGTACCTGCTTAGAAATGACCGGCGCATTGTTTAAAGCAAAAAAAAAATCGGCCGAAAAGTTGTCAAGTTATGGGTCGTTAAAATAAAAGCAATTAGCAACGCCAGACCACAAACATCGGCGTGGGAAGTGTTCTTGACAACACTATCGACTTGTTTGATGCATATTGTTATGGTATCTGATGTAGAAGTCATGTTAGGTCGCCGAAGTCAAGTCAGGTCAAGTTCATGGCAGGCTAATGGAACCATACGTGGTCAATTGGAATGTGTCATAAATACAAATGACTGTTATGCGATTGATGTCACTTTACATGTTGCTCCCTGCACATCCCGAAATCTACTGTTTGTCATTGTGTGCCTAAGCGTTTCCATACTTTATTCATGTATTTCAATCCTTTCTTTGCGAAACCGATTGTGCCGAGCCACCCCACGGAGCAGTCGGGTTGGGAGCCCGGTTCCGGTAACTGGAGCAGGTAATGACCTAATAAAGTGCTCCTATATAGGTGGCCTGAGGTCAAATGGCGGATCTGACATCTGTATTGCGTCATTAGTAATGTCCAAAACATCATTAATGCCAATTTTGGAGCATTTAAACACAATCAGAGCGATCCATAACAATGACAAGCCAAGCCCCGCAAAACCAAACATTTTGTTAATTTGACCTCATGTGACTTTGAAGATATTGACCTAGGGCCATCAACTTTGCACACAATAGAGTTCACTATCGCGCCCATCCACCCTTCGAATTTCGTTGCTCTAGCCTTCATAGGAGCTGATATCTTAGGGGGGCGGAATCCGCCCCCTCCAGTGCGCGTTATTTTCAGAGGCCCTCCAGGGCGCGGTCTCTCCGACAAGCTTTGAACATTTCGAGCAATGGGATTAAGAAAACGAAGGAAGTGGTGTACAGCAAAAGGTGTCAATTAAAGAGTTACGGATGGAGCCGGATGATTGAGAGGCTTTAGCCGAGCTGGGGTACCGTGACGTCCCGCTCATCGCAAGTTACCGAGTCATGGCAGGTGAGCCGTGCGTACCCTCCTGCCCTGCGATAATAGCCGTGGCCACCACTGACGATCGCTCCCTTTCGACAGAGCGTCCACCAGGGTCTGGGTGTCCGACCGGAGCCTCTGCGCAGTGAAAGCTGTCTTGCGGAGACGACCTACCGTGCGTGGTTGCGCGGCACGTGGAAAGACACCTGTAGCTGGTGTTATTTACGAAACATTGAGGTAGAGTGGTGCAAGTACGGTCTCTGGCAGACTGGCACAGCTGGAACGGGGGTACAGCATCGGACAGAATTTGCCGACTCAGTGCGGGCGCGGTGTCTGTGGCGATTTAGAATCGCCCCTCTGAGGGGACTCGGAATCGCCCCTCCGAGGCGACTCAGAATCGCGAGCGAGTCGGCGTGGTGCAGCGATGACGCGGCGAATCCAGACGGAGGACTCGCTGCTGGACGATGACGTGTTCGAGCCGGACCAGTGCGCCGGGTCGACAACAGGTGGCAGCAGCTCCGCCGGCCGGTCGGCGCGCGGCAGCAGCGCCGCCAGCGGCGGGCCGCAGGATACGGACGGGCAGTGCGGCTCGGCACTGCGCATCAGCGTCGACTCCGAGGTGGACGACGTCATCCACAAGGTGGGTGACGTCACTGTGATGTGCCTGTGATGACGTAGTTCGCTCAGTTCACGCAAAAAGGTTAATGGTAAAAAAGCCGGTGCATTATAATATCTGGTAGCAAAAGCGTTGGTGTCGTACCTGGCATGCCAGCGGTACGGGCTCGTTTCCCCGTAGTGCCCCCACAACGAAAGCAAGTGCTATGCGACATTAACATCATTGTTCGATGATTTTAATTTGATCAGCCATGCCCAGTTGTGAATCGTTCGTTTCATTAGTATGGTGCGCACACGAACAAATTGGTCGTCAGACACCTGAAGTTATATATGATGCCACACAAGCTCAGGAATTTATAGCAATGTTCCACACTCCTGAAGTTAATTTCCCATGATCCATCCTCCTCGCACATCCTCCTATCAATGCTTTTATTTATTTATTTCTTTGCATGCTCTTTTTCTTCGGTTGCTGTGTTACAGAGATGTTTTCGAAGTTGTGAAGATCAGATATCTGCAGTATGCAGTCCATGACGCAGGTTTTACGCGCAAGAGACCGCCACACTATTCCGGAAATCCGAGCTTGGCGTTAGGCCTCAGACGCAATGTTAACCCGTCCCGTCTCGGGGGTCTTCAACCGCTCCCCTCAGGTTTTTCGCGGATAGCGGACGAATGTTCGTGGGACGCTTAGTTTGAATTTTAGAGCGGGGTCTTCAACCGCCCCCCCCCCGAGACGGGGTATGAGGATTTGACCGGGAAGGTGGCGCGGGTTAATGCGAACATTGAGGATCTCTGGTAAAAAAGTGGCGTCGGTAGCTCAGTAGTTAAGCTGAGTGTCTGGCGAGCGAAAAGTATGGCGCTCGATTCTCCGCGGCGCCCGCTCTTCTTGCCAGTGTAAGATGCAGGCGACGCCATATTGCTTCAGCTGCTGAGTGCGCCGTAAAGTCACAAGCACCACCACCACCAGTAAGGAAAGAAAACTGGTACGTTCCTGATACCATTCAAGAACTCTGACGTATGCACCCGCGAAAAGCGCGTCAGGATGCTCATGATGATGATTGCCTTCGGATGTCGATTATGATGCTAAGTGCATTTAATTAAGTTAGATTGCCTTCGGATGTCGATTTCATTGTCACTTACAGTGGTGTATTGCCGCATATTATTACTTTGCCTATTAACTCCTGGAACTATTTTCTGGTCCTCATCCACCATATACGGCAGGTCGTCCCTGACCTGCGGCCCCTCCCCCCCCCTAAACGTCCGCCATTCATGACTTGGCGGCTCGCTAACCCATTCCTTGAGCCTTGCTGGCCCCCAACACCAAAACTGCAAGTATATTTTCATATCTGAAACTATATGTGATGTGCCTGGCATGATTTCCACCAACATTGAAGTTGAGGCCGATTGATTCCATCGATATTGTAAGAACATTACGCTTATTGGCGATGAATGGAAATAACTCATTTACAACCGTTAGTTTATCCTACATAATTTTGGCCTGGCTGAGTCGATGCTGATTGTTATTGGTTAAGGCTGCAACTTTATTTTTCCATGCCGCCGCTCGACGGCCCTTCCTATCCTTTGGGCAGCAATTGGCGCTTAACGCGTATCGAGCCATGTCAAAGCCTCAATAATGCCTGAAAGCTTCAAGTCTAAAGGTAAAGAATGACAGGGTTGGTTGTTTATATTAGTTGTCGAGTATGGCATCAGAAGGCAGCTGATTTTATGCTGGTTTATTTGAGACCATTGGAAATTTATTCGTTAGTATGAAATATATTATATACAATTTAAAGGAGTACAACGTGATAATTGGACACAAACGCTGGTATTGAGTGCACAAATAATGGGAATGAAACTTCATGGGAGCTATTCAAGATGACATAAAAATGTAGCAAGTTGGATTTCCGTTTTCCTAAACACATTGGAATTTGTCAGCGCATTACACAGAAGATGTATGACGCAATTGTATTACAAAATGTTGAGTAGCCCATTGCTCCCATTTCACTTTGAGGGTAGTGACATAGTGAGATGATTTGATAATTAGAACTACATATCATTAGGGTACTTATTTCAATGTTGTTCAACTTTGAGTATTGGAAATTTCTTGCATCTTCTCTAAAACTAGAATCAATAACCAGTCGTAGTAAGCCGGCTCCAGTGGTGTTCCTTCACAGACCCACCACTGGAGCGGCGGGACCGATATTGTGTCGGCTCATGACGCCGAACGGAGTAACTTCGACACCTTGGAAAGTTGTTTGAGTGGTAGCAATTTTACGGCACGGTATTTGCGTTGGCTGCAAGCACCGTCGAACACTCCAGATACGTGTGATAAAACTAATGAGTGGATTTATAATACAGTTATGCAGATGTGCAGTTTGACGGCTGAGGCAAAGGCGCTCGCCGGCGGCGTTTGCACTTACGAAACCGGATACTTAGGCGCTGGGGTACTTGTGAGCTCGCCTTGTCTCTGGTATTGTACATTTCATCTGGCAAACTTTAGCACTTGTGAAACAAAATATGTCATATTGTAGCACTCATGAAGCGGGATACTCGTGAGCCGCGATACTTTTCAAGTGCCTCCCGATGTATCTGCTATGAAGGAGGGCATGAGCTCAAATTGACAGTGTAAGTTTAATTTTCTTCAAGTCCGGCCCCTCTTTCTAGCCCTTCGCATTATGTTCACAAAACAGCACTCTTATTTCCAACCTGAAATGACCTCGGAGTGTTCACGGGTAAACTAAACCAGGGCTTCTCAACCTTTTTTTCGACAGTGGCCCCCTCCAAGGCAATTTGGGTTATCGTGGTCCCATGAGTTACTGCATCTTGGGAAGTAAATATGGTAATGATTGTAGTTGAGATGTAACTGTGGATTTGAACCTCATACTTCAATTGTAAATCAATGGATATATAATTTGGGTGAAAATTGTATTTGAAATCTCACAGATAAGCATAAAACAATTCGGAATGTAAGTACTATCAGCGTCTGTCTTTAACGCTTTTGAACTTCATAATTTTGATGACAATTATATTTTAAAAACTCCACCATCATCATAAAAAAATGAGGAATCCGTTTAAAATCAGTGTCTGTCTCCAAACACTTTTCAATTGGGTCCATGCGACTGGTGTAGGGCTGCCAAATTTTCAATGTTTGGTTCCGACGTCGCCAGAGCGAGACGTAGATCGCCTCTTTTCTCGATGTCGGGGCGATTTCGAGTCATCGAAAGTGCAGAAATAACCTTACTGAAGCCTGACCCCACTAAGTAGGATGTTGGAAAAGCGAGTAAGAACAATTTCACTTCTCTCCAGAGTAGTAGGTACTTCTTAGGCATTTGTTCGCTCACCCATAGCTTCTGACATTTTCCGTGTTTGAATCTCGCTTGAGCTGTTGTGTCGTTTTGTAGTTCTATGAAGTTTTTTTTGGTTGGTGATGTCAACGTCAGATGCATCGACAACGAACGGATTCATCAACCAGTTGGGCTCTGTTGTTTGGAGGAGGTCAAAGAAGCGAGCTTGCCTATCATGCGAGCTTCAAATGGTCAGCATGCAGGACTAAGTCATCATCAATAAGCTCGCTGAGTGTAGCTCCCAAGGAGGGAACTGAGCAAACTCCATCTCCCTAGATTCAACCAGAGCAGCTCGAGTTTCTCGTTGAATGTAGCGATTGTCTCCTTGCAGGGCAACAGGTTGGAATCTTTCCCTTGCGGCTCTTTATTCAGGACATTCAGCTTGTCAAAAATATCCGACAGGCAGAAAATGTCGCACTTTGCATCAGAAAATGTATGGCCAAGTTCTGTTCCACTCAAGAATGAGATAACACTGTCCAAAGGTGCCACAAAACGACGTACGCAGTTGCCCTTCGACAACCACCTGACTTCGGTGAGCAATACCGGTCGCTCAAATTATTCATCATTGTCTCCGCACAAGCGCTGGAAGAGGTGATCTTTCAGTGCACTTATTTATGAAGTTGACAGCCTTGATAACGCGTCGTGCTGACGTCTTCCCATATTTTTTTTCGTTGCAACCAGGTGCTGCCGGTGAAGAACACAGTGAATGCCGAGCACAATAGGCACAGCATTTTTTCAAGTGGACAGTGAACCCTCGATACGTTCCGACCATAGAAGCAGCACCATCTGCTGCACAAGCCGGAACGTTTTTGAACGGAATATTGATCTCAAAACAGACTTCGACTTTTTTGAAGATGGATTCGCCTGTAGTGTCACTTGTCAGTTTCAAGGCGAAAAGCATTTCTTGACATATACCATCAATCTCAAGAAACCTCAAAAACGCCATTTGAACAGTCGAATTATCGGGTAAAGTTGATTCGTCGATCTGTAGTGAGAACTCGTTCACCTCCAGTTTCGGGACTAATTGATCTCCAATTCGAGACTAACTTTCGACATCCGCATCCATTTCGTCGATGCGTCGTGGTACTGATGAGATGCTCAGAGGAATAACACCGGTTGCTTCTTGTGCACTCTTATTGGTGACTGTTGAGAGCACAACGGACACTGCAGACATGATTATAGATTCGCTGATGGTATACGGCTTACCAGCTTCTGCGATCAAGTTTGCTTTGTTTGTAGGAAGCCAATAGACCTATGTCTATTTTAACGTTTTTTTTAAGAATCTGATTCACAGTCATCCTGTTTTGGAAGTCATCAGGTAACTTCCTGAAGAAATCAAGCGCCTTTCCATTTTTGTATTTATGCTCAGTCTCCAGATGTTTTTTTTTCAATTGCAGTGTCACATACTTTTATTTGGAATTGGGAACATGCAAAACTGGCACAATGACATTGTGTTATATTGAGAGACTGAAGGAACCCACAAGCAAGATATTCAACAGAATATTTCACGCATTTTTCATAGCTGCGCTGGCTATGCTTATCGAAAATGAAAAAAGACATAATTCAGCACGATCAGGAATGAATTCAAGTAGCCTAATATTTGCATATTACCAGTGAAGTCAAATCTTAGGATGTAGGCTATGGATGTTTTTAGCACATTTTATTTTAGAGTGATTTGGTCACGGAATATTTTATTATTGTTAAATTTTATGAGATTTTCTTCATATATATAATTTCAAAGGTAAAGGTAGAAGGACGAGTAAAAAATCATAAAGTATACGTAAAACCCTAATGTAAAAACAATAAATAGCGGTACAATGAAAATCCTAATACAGTAGAACCTCGTTTATATGGTATTCAAACGAGCGGTACCCTCACAACAGCGGCATAAATTGGCCAGAACATTAATTAGTTGCAAAGACCTGAAAATGCCAAAACGCGAATTTATATTCCGTGTCATTCGATGTCCCGTGATATTGGAAGCTACCCAATGCTCATGAAACATTTTGTAATTGACATCTGTCGCAACGTTTGTATATAGTGACGGGGAAACATTCTGACGGGAAACAGCTTTTCCCAGCTGATCGTAAGCGATGTTTTGATTGAAGTTTCCATTTTCATCCCTGTTCGTCACTCCACTCATCACATAATTGTCTAGTATTATATGTTAATATTATGATAAACCAAATCCATACCCAAAACAAATCATTTTTCCCTCATGAATACTTAAAACAGTTCGTTCGTATGATTCGTCACGTTTTTTCCTAAACGCCGGGGTTTAATAGAAATGAAACGTGACAAAACAACGTAATGGTATAAACAAGGGCGGTTAGTAAGGGATGAGGTATAAGTAAGTGGTATAAACAGGAGCTGTGAGGGAGAAAATAGGGTATGAGTAGGTGATATAAAAAGGTGGTGTGGATGTGTGGATGTGTGGATGTGAGGAGAGTGAAGAGAAAAGAGTGCTTTCCGTCTTCAGCTATTTGTTTTTGACAGATTGTTTTTACTTATGCTATATGTATCATTACATACTAGTTGCTTCAATTTCATTGCTTTCTCTACCTTTAAGGAAGCTGTTACGAAGGCGTGACTACGGGCTTCTGACCAAAAGCAGAACTGCAAATGGCTGACGAGTTCACGCTAGTAAGTCTTGGATTATTAATTATTTTCCACGTATATTGCCTAAATATTCGTCACATATATATGTATCTACATGCATATATATATATATATATATATATATATATATATATATATATATATATATATATATATATATATATATATATATATGTTTATATTTATATTTGCATGTATGTATATATGTATATATGTACGAGAATATGTTAAATTGTGTAAATTCATAAATATGCTACTGTGGCATGGTGGCCACTGCAAGGCTAATGGATTGCCGTATTTTAATGAGGATTGGAAGCGGGTGGTGATACAATGTTGCTAATATCGCCAGGATTCACAGCAGCAAAAGCAAAAACAGCAAAAAGTGGCTAAATGAAGCAGTTACACCAGCTGAAAGGCAACAACGTAGCACTAACATGAAATTATTAGGTTTATATCAAGAACACGAACCTATCGAGCTCAAATGTTAGCTTGAAGACAATCTCGAGACGGGATTGAAACCGGTTTTCATGATATATTTAAAAAACATTTTTTGCAACGAGCTTCAACCAACCGTGATCACAATCTTAACAACATTACAATCGTTACTTACTGTGAGATCTTTTGGGGCCCCCGTGGGCCCCCATTTTCCTAATTTTGTCGTGTGGCCCCTGAAAACGTATCATGGCCCCCAGGGGACCATGCGACCCATGTTGAGAAACCTTGATCTAAACCATTATCTTTGACTTAGTATTAAAGTTTTCTCTGTTATCTTTGAATACCTAAAAGCATTCGCTGTCAATCATGAGAGTACGTTGGTTGAAAATAAATCAATAAGGAGACTATTATGCGTATCCAAATCATTTCTAGAAATGACATCATTATCAGTACATTAAAATAGGTCAACGACCAATATTTGTGCCATCACTTTATGAGAATGACATCATTTTTTAGGGATTTGTTCGAACATCAAAACAGCATAGAACGTAGCATATTAGTGGCCTGATGTCCAAATATTGAAATGTCCCAATATACGTACCAGCGTATCTTGCATGCTATTCCCCAAGAATGGAAAAGATTGTTGAGATTGCATACTTACCAGTCATTGCCTCCCACGACAAGGAATGAAAACGTATCATTCATTAGACATGACGTAAAAGTAGGAAAAGTAAAGGAGATGGTATGCTCCCTCATGTATGAATTCCGCTTGTCGACAATAGTGAAACTACCGTGTCCAATATAATGAGGAGAAAATGTTAATTTAAGGAGGAAAAATGGGAGAAAATCAATGTTCTCCCATATATGTAAGAAATTCACCAGACTGCAGATTTTGTTCACACATCAATGCTCTCACACATTTCATAGCGGAAATGTAGAACGGTGTCGCGGTTTTGGAATATACTGATGCACAAACTGTGTCTAAAACAACGGAACGAGCCGAATATATGCACAGAGTGCACACTGTTTTGATGTATCGGTGAAAATGACATTGTCAACTTTGTGCTGTTGCTCGCGAGGCAGTACCTTATAGGTAGGAAAATACAGTGAAATGTAAGATTGTCACTGGCGGCATGGGTGTATCCACGGTTTCGGAATTGGGGGAGGGGGAGGTACAAACCAGGGACGCCGTAAGTTGGACATGCTGGAGGTGTATCCCCTCCCCTTCAAAAATATCCTTCGATTTTAGCCACTGTATTCCTGGTGTCTGGTTTTCAGATTTAACCTTCTCAAAAATTATATTTTGGGGACAAAAGATTCTGCCAAAATTAGCACGCTTTGCTCACTATTACCGTCTATGAACATCTAGCTTCATGTCGTATGTGCTGGGTACGATTTCACAATCACCATAGGGCAATTATGCTGTAAGTACATCAAACGTTACCCTCTTGTAGGAGGAAAAACAGAAAATATTAGACCATGGCTTTGTTGTAGTAAATATGGACTTCCACTAACCTTCACAATGCTTTCCAGTTTTACGCGGACACATTTTGATGGAATGGCACCCAGGGCGAATAAGTGGTGTGGCACTCAGGGTATGTGCCCCGCCACATGGAAAGAGGCGTCCCTCTGGCCCGGAAAAGGCGCCCCACTTAAAAGGTCCCAGTGCACCCGCTGGAGATTTTCAGCCAGAGGCACCCCTATGAAAGAAAAAGGCACCCCTTGGAAGGAAAGGCACACTTTCCGGAAGGCACGAGTGCAACCCGCACCATCGAATTTGTTTTCAGCCAGAGGCGCCCCTCCAGGTGCTTTCGCAGTGACGCCGCTGCAAAGAAATGGCGCCCCTCCAGACAAGTGCCCTCATGACAATTCCTGAATCCATCCCTGAGTACAGCATTGCTCTCTCGCAGTTATGATCTCCGTCTGGTTATTTAATCGAGCGCATTCATGTGTGGCTTCTCTTGCAAATTTTACAACTTCCGTTGAACCATTAGAGGAAAGCGGACAATCTGAAAAAGTTCTATGTTTTATGTGACCGGAACAGCAGTGTGACAATGGAAATTAAGAACCAGTGATGAGAGCGTCCTCCGAACAAATTATGATGGATTTCTTGGGGAACTCCTAGTCATATAGAATATGAGTGCTTGCTATCACAATGGCTGCAAAAAAAAAGATCATCCTGTTCCTTTTACACTCAATCATTGTATACACACCGGACCTCCGACATATTCGAAATTATTTCGACATCTCAGCATTCTGATAGCGCACGGTAAGCCACGTCGAATCGCACCGACATAATGCAAATTGAAGCCATATCGACGAAACGCGAAGACTTTGAAAAACGTAGAGCTGACCTTTGACCTTGAGGATTATTCGGACATGTCCCGGGTTAAAACGTTACTGGAGGGTTGTCCATGGGCTATCTCATAATGCCAAACGTGGGCAGATTTGGGAGAATACGAAGAAGGGCGGGGATGGCCGAGTGGTTAAGGTGTCGGGCTATGGGTACCAAAGGTCCCGGGTTCGACTCTAGCGCCACTCAGGACATTTCCCAATCCCGCGGTCCACCGGCGAAACAGTGTGGGTGGCGCCATTAGCCGTGAATGTGCATGAAGTGTGTCGTGAACCAACCAATAAGCAAACAAACAAACAAGGATAATACGAAGAAACGCAGGACGATCGAAGAAATGAGTTTGACGTTTGACTTTGATGCGACTTCTTAGCAGTCTACCAGAGCACCTCACGGAACGTCGAATGACGTCCACATGATGGAAATTGAAGACACAGCGAGGAGGCGCGAGGACTTAGAGCAATTTAAGCTAACCGTCCATCTTGCGGTTTGACTTTGACATGTCCCGGTATGAAATGTTACTCGAGGTTCACCACGGGCTATTGCTTGATACCAGATATGTGTATGTTAGGGTGAGGAAGAATGCGAAGCGACCAAAGAAATCGGTTTATCCGCTGACCTTTGGAATTGGTTCTATTTTGTAGCATAAATATTATAATACGGCGCAAGTAACGTCGAATGACACCCACTTGTTTCAATTTCAACCCATAGCGACGATTCGCGAGGACTTCGGAAAATTTAAAGCTAGCCTTTGACCTTGAGGTTTGGCCTAAACATATCACGGTTTCAAAATGTTACTTAAGGGATCACCATGGGCTATAGCTTAATGGTAGGTCTCGGTAGGCTTTGATGAAAATGATTCGAGGCGACCGACGAAATCAGCTTGAATTTTGACCCGTCGAGATTAGTTCAAATTATCAATTGTCTGATACCGCACAAGAGGCAACGTGAAATGACATCCATTTTCTGCCAATTGACGCCACAACAACGATACACGAGGTCATTGAACAACTAAATCAAACTTTGACCTTGACATGCCCCGGTTTGAAATGTTACTGGAGTGTTTACCATTGACTATCGCTGGATACCAGATTTGGATAGGTTTCAGCGAAAACGATAGAAATTAAGGTAACCGAAGGATCAGCTTCGCCTTTGCCCCTTAAAAAATCGATTGCTTACCTTTTTGATACCGCATAACAAGCCACGTCGAATGGTGCCCATTTGATGGAAATTGAAGCAATGGCAACCGAACCTCGTGTTCGGTGGATTGGATTGGATTGTGGCTTTACGACGCACTCAGCAGCGAGGCCATACGGCGTCGCCTGCCTCTCACCCTGGCAGGAATGGCGGGCACCGCGGGGAATCGAACCCCGTACCTCTGGCTTGCCAGACGCTCATCTTAACCACTGAGCTACCGACGCCCCAGTGTTCGGTGGATGTCGCTTCAATATCGCCATGTAATAAATCAAGCTAACCTTTGACGAAAACGAAAAACAAATTGGAGGCGACCGAAGAAACAGGTTTGCGTTGGATGTTGACCGTTACAGCGGTACTGTGAGGCATGCATGGTTGCTTCTATCGTGTTCGGTGCAAGCAGAAGCACTTGTAATTGATTCGAAACATCATAAACCCATCGCTGGATGCCAATGCCAATGCAAATGCACCTATGGCGAACTCGTCGCTGAATACGAATACGATGTTGCCTTCACGTACGTCCTTAAAGCTGCCCATGACTCCTCTCCATGGTCTTGATGATATCCAAGGACAACCAGAGTCGCATTTGCTCAAGATATATCAACATATCCGCAAGGGAATACAACTTAAGACGCATAAAGCCTTGCGATAATGCAAATTTGTTGCCTTGCAAAGCGCAATTTTCCATCTAAGCGAATAGACAAGATAGTCAAGGTTCATGTTATTCAAGAATGACCCGGTATCAGGAATGTCGTTTCTGCTCACGTTTGTTGATTTACCACTCTGAGATTGTGTGACGACAGATATCCTGTGAAGCCTGTTAATTGGCTTGATCGTCTTCTTGTATTTTTGGTAATTCTCTTGCATATATATTTTCACTTTATAAATTATTCAGTATACTTTTTCGGCCATCAAGCCCAGGTAGCTGGGGCTTGGGGGACTCGAAAGAAATTGAGAGGGACAAATCGACATTTTTCAGAAATTGGGGGGCATGCCCCCCCCCCCCAGTGGTTACACCATGACTGGCGGAATGTATGGGAAAGATCAGAACAATGCGTGAAATCGGAAAATATATTGCATTCAAGAAAGAATCAAGGTAAAAGGTTGCGGATAGGCGGGAACCGCTTGTGCAATATGTATATTTTTATATATAAGTGTACTGGCATGTGTGTGTGTGTGTGTGTGTGTGTGTGTGTGTGTGTGTGTGTGTGTGTGTGTGTGTGTGTGTGTGTGTGTGTGTGTGTGTGTCTGTGTGTCTGTGTGTCTGTGTGTCTGTGTGTCTGTGTGTCTGTGTGTCTGTGTGTCTGTGTGTCTGTGTGTCTGTGTGTCTGTGTGTCTGTGTGTATGTGTGTCTGTGTGTCTGTGTGTCTGTGTGTCTGTGTGTATGTGTGTCTGTGTGTCTGTGTGTATGTGTGCCTGTGTGCCTATGTGCCTGTGTGTCTGTGTGTATGTGTGTATGTGTGTATGTGTGTCTGTGTGTCTGTGTATGTGTCTGTGTGTGTGTGTGTGTGCGTGCGTGCGTGCATGTGTGCGTGCGTGCGTGCGTGCGTGCGTGCGTGCGTGCGTGCGTGCGTGCGTGCGTGCGTGCGTGCGTGCGTGTGTGTGTGTGTGTGTGTGTGTGTGTGTGTGTGTGTGTGTGTGTGTGTGTGTGTGTGGGTGTGGTGTGTGTGTGTGTGTGTGTGTGTGTGTGTGTGTGTGTGTGTGTGTGTGTGTGTGTGTGTGTGTGTGTGTGTGTGCATGTAAGTTTAATGTGTGGCGATAGGCGGAAATAAAGCGCCGGTGCAATCCGGACAAAGGTGAACAAAAGAAAAAGAAGCGACCTGTCATGATCTTTAAAACCAGTGGCGCAGTCAGGATATTCTGAAGGAGGAGCGAACCGAAGTATGTAATGAAATAGATAAAGTTTTCCACGCGTTTGCGAGCGGGGAACATTTTGCTTTGAGTGGTGAATATCTGAAATTGTATCGTTATATCTAGTGCATTTTTAGTTGCTAACTAGGCATACGGGTGGTGGGCTTGGGTGCATCTATGTCTAGAACTGGCCCTTGCAACGGCATCATAGGTTACTTATAGCGTATTCTTCGTATTCCTATTTCCTCGTATTGTATTATCAAGCGATTCACAAAGCATGTGTTATCTATGCCATATGTCTATCTACGTGCGCCCTCTCCATCCTGTGTTCTGGTGGTTGAGCCAAAAATACTTAGCTGGAGTGATATTCACCCGTCCTCATCAAAAAGAGCCAGATATCACCGCCCTCTGGTACAGGAGGGAAGGGGTTGTCTCAAATACCATCAGCCATGCTGTGAATATGGCCGACCATCTATCATTGACATAGAGGCTTGAAGTTGTATCTGCCTCGACAGACTATTTCGAATACCGTTAGAAGTATGAATTTGATCGATACTAAACATACAGTTTATAAAGCGAAATTAGATGCTCCATAAGAAGCAAACACGTGCAGGATAGCGCAAACGAAAGTACCTTTTGGACTGGCACCCCGCAATTGTTTCGACGGTCACCGACATTTACACTTAATATGACTGCAAGAAAAAAGGAAATGGCTTGTAGTATCAGAGTATGACAGCATTTGTCGAGCTCTGGAATTCTGACATCTCCCGTCCTGCAGCAAAATACAATATTATATTATAAAACGTATCATTAAATCCAACGACTGCAATTGCATATGTGTGTGGAATCAAATCTATCATTTATGTCCCTTGTCAGTTATCTAAGAAGCTTAACAAATGAACTTGAAGTGGAGGAACCGTGAAACAGTAAGCGCACGGTGCTGCGATTGACGTTGTATAATTCCTTTACAAACCGCCTAATAATATTTGGATATGCGCAAGCAATACAATTAATGAGCTATCTTTTCTTGTTTGTGGTCATCAGGATTAAATTCATTACACGTTGGTGCGTAGTTCAATCCAACTGTACTCAGTGCAATTTCTTGGAATTAATGCATTGGCTATGGTCAGTTTATTATGATTTTGTATTCGTTCATCTCATGCTAGTGCTACGGAATCAGTTCGCAATGTTCTCGATAATGAGTTAATACTCTTACCACCTGATTAGACACGACCTGGTGTGCTTGTACCATACCCGTCATTTGTATTTATTCATGCGCCTATCTGTCGCAAAACAAAACGTGACGTTATGCAGGACACCGAAGGAGCTGACCTCCAAGGAGAGATGTCTTGCACGACGAGGTCCCCCAACGATACCCGAGCTCGCAACCACAGCCAAACTGAAGAGTTGACCTCCAATCTAAACTCGTCCTCGCTTGTCGAATCTGGACTCGTTAGCGCTCTGCCGTCTTCAATCAGAGCGTTGCAGGAAAAGAAGAAGCGCAAGATCAAGACCGAATTCGGCACCATCATCATCGACGATCGCGGCATCGTGCTGCACTCTGATGTCACCGAGCCGCAGCCCACTGAAAGCAGCCAGACAGACGTATCGGTCACCAAACGTACCCTGGAGAGCATCGGTGAGGTCAAACACTCCGCGGACCATTACGTGGGCTCGCGCATGTACGTGATGAACACGTCCAATACGTCTTCACGCATCCTGGAAATGGTGAAGGAGCGGGAGCGGCGGCTTGACCGCGGAGCGTGGCGATCCGACCGGGAACACTTGCTGGTGATTTGCAGCGCGCTATGCGGCATCGACAACATGCTGGCGTTCCCGCTGCTGTGGTTGCGGAACGGCGGCGCAGCCTTCCAGATCGCCTACACGGTGTGTTGTGCGGTGCTGGCGCTGCCTCTGCTCGGCTTGGAGGCGACACTCGGCCAGTACTCGGCGCACGGCATGGCCGCACTCATGCCGGAGATGGGGCCGGCGCTGCGCGGCTTCTCGTACGCGCTGCTGCTGTCGCTGGTCACGTCCGTCATGGCACACATGTCGGACATGAGCAGCCTGGCCGTTTACAGCGCCGACGCGCTGCGCCGGCCGCAGCCGTGGGTGTCGTGCGGTGCCAGCTACAACGACGCGTTCTGCTTCACACGCGAGCTGGACCTGCGTTGCCGGCGCGCGGGCGCCGTCCTGTACGCCGCCGGACGCTGCGTCGACGTGCGCGACGTCTGCGGCCCCCGCCCGCGCGACAACTCCAGCACGCTGCGACAGCTGCGACGCGGCTGCC
Source organism: Imbricaverruca yamaguchii (assembly GCA_034440575.1). Lineage (NCBI taxonomy): Eukaryota > Metazoa > Arthropoda > Thecostraca > Neoverrucidae > Imbricaverruca > Imbricaverruca yamaguchii. The sequence goes on from JAOTOL010001663.1 coordinate 3,869,568, forward strand.
GTGTCGCCGGCAACGCCACCGTGCTCGACGCCGCTCTCGTGCGGCCGTTGCGCGAGACGGCCGGAAGCCAGTATTTCAGCAGCGTGCCGCACCGCCTGCGCAACACCCACCACCAGCACAGCGCGCCCAGTCTGTTGGCGCTACTCGGCGTATGGGTGACGGCCGCCGTCATGGCCCAGGGCGGCCTGCTCGGCGTGTGTCGCACGCTGCCGCTGCTCTTCGGACTGCCGCTACTCATCGTGATCGCGCTGGCCGTCAACATGGTGTTTTCGTTCAGCACTCTGCAGAAGATCTGGCGCAATCTGATTCCAGATGTCGGCCAGCTGGCCAATGGAACGTGCTGGCTGCAGGCGGGCGCATTTTCGCTGCAGTCGCTCGGCGTCGGCACCGGCATCAACGCCGTCATCTACAGCCGCAACCTGCTGACGCACGACTGCAAGCGGTCCACCTTTAACGTGACGCTGGTCATGCTGGTGCTCACGTTGCTCTTTGGCTTCACCGTCACGTTCATCTTGGGCCAGTATGCGCACGACCTGGACGTGGAGGTGAGCGACTTGCTTCGCGAGGACCAGCACTTCCGCCCGATCATCTTGCTGGCCACCTCGTTGACCAAGCTGAAGCACAGCCAACTGTGGTCGTCGCTGCTGTTCTTGGCTATAGTGCTGTTCGGCCTCGGCAGTCTCCAGGTAGTCCTACTGGTCATCGAGGCCAGTCTGCGTGAGATGGCACTGTTCAAGGCAATCAGTACGCGTTGGGTAGTCGTGCTGCTCTGCGTTGGCTTATTTATGCTCAACCTGTTGATGACCTTTCCCAATGGCTACTACGCCGTCCTCACCATCAACAACTACGTGGTGAGCCTGTACGGCATGGTGCTGTCGCTGGCGCTGTCCTTCGCTGTGAACGCCGTCCTCGGAGTCGACCGACTGCTGGACGACATGAGCGGCCAGATGGCCGTGCACATGAAGTGGTCGCGCACCTACTGGTCGCTGACGTGGCGGTACGTGTGCCCGCCGCTGCTGCTGGTGCTGTTTACGTGCAGCGTGGTGCGCCATGTGGGCGAGTCGTTGTCACTCGACGGCCACCGACTACCCGGCTGGACGGCCGTGTTCGGCGGCATGATGGTGCTGCTGCCGCTGCTGCTCCTGGTCGGTGTCGTGTTTCACGTCTACCTGGCCAGCGACTCGGTCGACGTCGACCTGTTCGTGCCCACGCCGCTGTGGCAGCCCGGCCTGCTGGAGCACACGCTGGGCGCCTCCGGCAGCGAGCTGCTGTCCAGCCAGAACGCCTCATCGCACTACCTGATGAGCTACGCGCCGTCGCTGATGACCACTCTGTACAGCGCGCTATCCAGCAGCGCCACGATGCCCGCCTTTGACGGGAAGGACCAGGCAAATGTGTCGGTGCTGGTGCCGGTGCAGGAAAGTGCCAGCCCTCCGTCAGAAGAGCCACCGGAGAAGGACGCAGGTCAGCCGCTAGAAGGGATTGAACACGGAGGCAGTGATGCAAAAAACGTGGAGGCAGTGCTCAAGGAAACACGTCCGCCCTCAGGATTGCAGATTACAGGAGACGAGGTTGCGTCTCCTGAAGAGGTGGGGAAGGAAGAGACAAGTCTAATCAAGGATGGGACTGAGGGAGCGGTGACGGAAGGGACAAGTCGAATGGAGGATGACACTAAAGAAACTGTAAAAGATACTGGCTTAGTTCTGCCGAATATAAATAAAACAAGACACTTGCCATAGTCGGAACACTGAAGGGGAGGCTAGCGATGAGTGTCGACGGGGAGGACAATCATCGAAGAGGTATTCTCACGTGCAGATGCACATGTGGTGTGAAGTGAACTGAAGTAAACACCTTGTGGTATTCGCTGCTGTCTAACAGACGTACACGGTGATATTGCATAGTTATATCATAGGTATAGTGCATGTGAGAGTGTTTTCAGAACTCGTTGATATGGCTGGCTCCTACTGGAATGGAAGTGTCGATCACTGTAATTTGCCGCCGTTGACAGTAATATGTACTTGATATTTAATGTATGCAGATGAAATCAAGTTGTAACATATTGTACGGTATTTGGCGGTGCCCGCGGTGGGCTCGACATCTGACGGTTCCGGTGGCGGACTCGGCATCTGACGGTTCCGGTGGCGGGCTCGGCATCTGACGGTTCCGGTGGCGGGCTCGGCATCTGACGGTCCCGGTGGCGGACTCGGCATCTGACGGTTCCGGTGGCGGGCTCGGCATCTGACGGTTCCGGTGGCGGGTACGGCATCTGACGGTTCCGGTGGCGGGCTCGGCATCTGACGGTTCCGGTGGCGGGTACGGCATCTGACGGTTTCGGTGGCGGGCTCGACGTCTGACGGTTCCGGTGGCGGGTACGCCATCTAACGGTGCCGGTGGCGGGCTCGGCATCTGACGGTTCCGGTGGCGGGCTCGGCATCTGACGGTTCCGGTGGCGGGCTCGACGTCTGACGGTTCCGGTGGCGGGTACGCCATCTAACGGTGCCGGTGGCGGGCTCGACGTCTGACGGTTCCGGTGGCGGGCTCGGCGTCTAACGGTTCCGGTGGCGGGCTCGGCATCTGACGGTTCCGGTGGCGGGCTCGGCATCTGACGGTTCCGGTGGCGGGCTCGGCATCTGACGGTTCCGGTGGCGGGTACGCCATCTAACGGTGCCGGTGGCGGGTACGGCATCTGACGGTGTCGGTGGCGGGCTCGGCATCTGACGGTTCCGGTGGCGGGCTCGGCATCTGACGGTTCCGGTGGCGGGTACGGCATCTGACGGTGTCGGTGGCGGGTACGGCATCTGACGGTGTCGGTGGCGGGCTCGGCATCTGACGGTTCCGGTGGCGGGCTCGGCATCTAACGGTGCCGGTGGCGGGCTCGGCATCTGACGGTTCCGGTGGCGGGTACGCCATCTAACGGTCCCGGTGGCGGGCTCGGCATCTGACGGTTCCGGTGGCGGGTACGGCATCTGACGGTTCCGGTGGCGGGCTCGGCATCTGACGGTTCCGGTGGCGGGCTCGGCGTCTAACGGTTCCGGTGGCGGGCTCGGCATCTGACGGTTCCGGTGGCGGGCTCGGCATCTGACGGTTCCGGTGGCGGGTACGCCATCTAACGGTGCCGGTGGCGGGTACGGCATCTGACGGTGTCGGTGGCGGGCTCGGCATCTGACGGTTCCGGTGGCGGGCTCGGCATCTGACGGTTCCGGTGGCGGGTACGGCATCTGACGGTGTCGGTGGCGGGCTCGGCATCTGACGGTGTCGGTGGCGGGCTCGGCATCTGACGGTGCCGGTGGCGGGTACGGCATCTGACGGTGTCGGTGGCGGGCACCTTCAGATACCGTGTCTGGAGTCTACCGTATCCGGCGTGCCCTGTCAAAATCTGGCGGGCCAGATACTGAGAGAATGTTGACAACACACGGAATCGATGACAACACGGTTACTTGAGGATGGGGACAATCTGAACTTATCCATAAACATATAATTAATGATGTATAAATATGATCCCCATCCTCCCAAAGCTAACATTTTTGTCCATGTACTCCGCTGCCAACACACAGTTATCGTCACGCTCAATCCGATACTTGACTTGCGATCAGTGACTACCGCAGCACAAAGGCAAAGACAAAGACTTATATTCAGGCCATCCACAATAGCCTCGTGGCTATTACAACCTATTGTCGACTTTTAAAACGTATGTCACGGGGAAAGAAGGCGGCCACAGGCACACATAAAACACATAACAATTCCTCATACGAGCGGCACGGAAAAAGTCAGCAATTACGGTAAGCATGATAAGAAGTCAATAAGTGTGATTATAAGTCAGCAAGTTTGATAATAGGTCAGCAAGTTTGATAAGAGTATGTAAGAAGTCAGGAAGTAGCTCAGGTCATCTGACCGGTCTCGTGCACAAATGCCGCCTAAGGCGGCGACTAAACGTGGGAACTGTCAGTTGCCTCAGTTTATGTAGTAGTTCATTATACAGGGCAAGACTTCTGGAGCAAAAACGGCGCTTGACCATCTTTATTCGCGACTTGGGGACCTATAGGTTCCGGTCCTAACGGGTGTGACGGTCGCGGTGCTCGGGGACTGCTGAGATGGTGCCGGCTAATGGAGCTGGCTCCTGCAGTCGGCGCACCTTGTGAAGTGGGCACAGCGTGTGGTATGAGGCCAAGTTCTCAACGCTCATCCAGCCAAGACGCTCTAACAGATCCGGTACGTGGTCGAGTTTAGTTCGTCCGAAAATAACTTTTGCTCCATAGTTGATAATTGTTTTAATCCGAGACATATTCTTTTGGGTACTATTTCCGTACACCGAAATGCAGTACCGGATCTGAGAGAGGACCAAGGCATTGACGAGCGCCGAGATGACATATGGTGCCAGGTGGCCTCTGAGATGCGACATACCGGCTTAAGTTCCAAACATCGTCTGGTAAGGGTGGAAGCATGCGAGTCCCACCTGAGGGTGCGTTCAAATGTGAGCCTTGGATTGTTTTGCTTCTGAACAGGGGAGCAATTGTTGATCGCGAAACGTTGCAGTGAAGTTGGGGAGATTGCGCAAATTTTATTGGTTGCCCGAAGACCATAAGCTAGGTTTTCAACGCTGACAACGCTGAGGCGCTAAAGATTCGAATGCGCATCGACCTAAATGGAGCGTGTCGGTCAAAAATTGTTAAAAAGCGACACAAGAAAGCGTTCCACTTCAACGTGACTGTCTGTGGGTTAAACATTCTTCATCAATCCACACACATCGGGTCACGATATAAAGCAGCTTGGTCGGTAACAGCTTGAATAAGTAGGTGTCGTTATAAATTGATGCAGCGAGTAATCAGACACAAAATTGTTCAATATATTTTCCACAGTGTCCTCATAAGGCTTTGTAAGATCGTAATTTAGGTCGCCGCAGATGATCACTCTATACGAAGGAAGATCACTGCAAAGTCGTTCGTATATATCGTTCGTATATATCGGACACTAGATCGAAGAAGTCTGCTTTAAGTCTGCAACATTGCGCCGGGGAGGGCGGTGGACTGTGCCGAGGATAAACCTCCGCCTGCCATCCGGCTTCACCACGGTCCACAATGACTCGAGCCTGCCGTTGGATCGTGGTGGCACGGTCGCTTTGAGCGGAGTCGCGCGTATGCCGTCCCTGACGGCCGCGGCCTCACCGCCGAAGCCATGCTTGTCCGGCCGGTCCGCTCGGTATGGTCGATAGCCCGGCTGAACCAGCAGACGGTTTGGTGTGGCAGGCTTTAGCCAGGTCTCGTTAAGAGCCATGATACCATACTTCAGCCGGTTGAGCTCGAGAGACAATTTCGGTCTCAGACTTTGGATGTGTATGAGGCCAATCAAAAGAACGGACTCGCCTCTCGCACGACAATCCCACCGATGCGCCCCTCTGCTACGGCGACGCCGGGCCCCGGGCTGTCGTCTGTCACGTCTGGTCCGGCGTGGGCGGACGCGCGGGTCAGCTGGGTGGACGCCCCCGCCCGAGGCCATCACTTGGTCAGCTGGTGACCGGCCACGGCCGACCACAAGGTCGTCGGGACTGGCGCAGCTCGTGCGCTGATGGTCGGCCGACCGCAGGGGACGACTCCCGGACATCACAATAACCAGCAGAGCGTGCAGAGCGCCGAGGAGGACGGGCAAGCGCAGGTCACGATGAGATGACAGCATGGTGATGAAGCAGAGAAGGAAGTAGCCACACAAGGATGTACCGGCAGCAGACTCGCTCTCTCACCAGAATCAGGTCCGTCGTCGCAGAGGCCGCCGAGGCCTTCGAATCGGAGCGATCAATCGCGATGGTTGCAGATAGGTTCCAGCCGCTCCACGCTCCCTCGCAGACACGTACGGGATCAGCACACAGTCCGGGTGATCTGTGGGGACAGCCGGGCGGGGGCGTCGGCGCCGCGTCCGACCGGGGGAGCGGCGCTAGAGCAAACTGAGCGTGCAAGTGCAAATGAGCGTGAAACAAACCGGTGGGCAGGTTTCAGCGGGAAGCGGCAGCTGGTTGCGAAGGTCGGTAGCGAGAAATGACGCAGTTCCTGAGGGTCGAGTCACGACCAGAAGGCGAAATGTCGTCTATTGGCTGCACTTGCACTCCATGCACCGCCTGAGTTGTGTTCGTAATTGTGTGAAATTGATTTCATTTCCAGAGTGAAAGAACAGCGTACATTTTAACGTCCGACCTGGTGTCATCACTGTTTGCTATGGTCAGGAGAACTCGGAAAGTAATCAAATGTCACGCTTTACGACAATTTCCTATGATAACTTAAATATCGTCGAGTTTCAAACCAGATATACGATTTGTTTCTATCCACAAGTGTGAGAATCCGTGCATATTCCATGGTGGTAAGATTCGCATGGTGGTAAGATTCGCATATTGTCGCATGCCATGAATTCAGTTTTATCACCAACTTAATTTGTTGCATTATGGGAGCGCCGATCTCCACCCGCCGCAAAAGGACGCGTCGTGCAGACCCGATCCCCACGTCGGGTGCTTGCTCACACATGCAGCGGTAGTCGCTGAACTGTGTGATACCCTCCAAGTACTTTTTATTCATCTCTGACATCGATGCCCGCCACGCCACCGGTGGTTCTCTGACCCACTGGTGGACGACCGAAAAACAAGCGTGGGTGCTTTCATATCTGATAGTCTGGACATTTTATATTTGGCCGCGTTGCTCAGTCTCTGACACGCTCTCCACTACGCACCCATTCTGTGACCAACTTCTCGATCCGCCCCGACCAGGACAGCGTGTCCCGACAGCAAGACGCACGTGAACTCTTCAGAGCTTGGCGCAGTGTTGGTCCACCGTCTTCGTGGCTCGATCATTATCCGGCACGCTTACTGGACCAATTTGTAACTATTTCCGATGCAATGCCCATAAACCATGTCAGAATAGCGTACCTTAGTCCGCTAAGGTGTATGTATTCACCTCAGCCCAATAATGCCCAGCAGTGCAGCATTACAACGACTAGCTACATCAGACGACTACGCGATGACCACTGCTCATGGTATCTCAATGGTGTCCACCTGACAATATCCGGCGGACGGCTTCTCTCTGTGATGCCCCATGGGCGTGAGATCGCCCTCGTGTGACCTTCGTGATTCTGCCGGCTCACTCGACCTACTTGGCGGCTGTTTTCGTGCATCGTCGGTGATTTTGGCGGACGCCGACGAGCACTGCGTTATCCTCGGATATCCCGGGAGAGCTGGGCGCCCGGCGATATTGGTGGGAGAGGCGGGGAGAGGCAGATGCCACGGTACCTGGGCCGCCTGGTGTGAGGCGGACACCTGGACCGTCTGGTATGAGGCGGACACCTGGACCGTCTGGTATGAGGCAGACACCTGGACCGTCTGGTATGAGGCGGACACCACTGCACCTGGACCGCCTGGTATGAGGCGGACACCTGGACCGTCTGGTATGAGGCGGACACCTGGACCGTCTGGTATGAGGCGGACACCACTGCACCTGGACCGTCTGGTATGAGGCGGCCCCGGCGGACACCTGGACCGTCTGGTATGAGGCGGACACCATTGCACCTGGACCTTCTGGCATGAGGCGGACACCTGGACCGTCTGGTATGAGGCGGACACCACTGCACCTGGACCGTCTGGTATGACGCGGACACCTGGACCGTCTGGTATGAGGCAGACACCTGGACCGTCTGGTATGAGGCGGACACCACTGTACCTGGACAGTCTGGTATGAGGCGGACACCTGGACCGTCTGGTATGAGGCGGACACCTGGACCGTCTGGTATGAGGCGGACACCACTGCACCTGGACCGCCTGGTATGAGGCGGACACCTGGACCGTCTGGTATGAGGCGGACACCTGGACCGTCTGGTATGAGGCGGACACCACTGCACCTGGACCGTCTGGTATGAGGCGGACACCACTGCACCTGGACCGCCTGGTATGAGGCGGACACCTGGACCGTCTGGTATGAGGCGGACACCATTGCACCTGGACCTTCTGGCATGAGGCGGACACCTGGACCGTCTGGTATGAGGCGGACACCACTGCACCTGGACCGTCTGGTATGACGCGGACACCTGGACCGTCTGGTATGAGGCGGACACCTGGACCGCCTGGTATGAGGCGGACACCTGGACCGCCTGGTATGAGGCGGACACCACGGTACCTGGACCGCCTGGTATGAGGCGGACACCACTGCACCTGGACCGTCTGGTATGAGGCGGACACCTGGACCGTCTGGTATGAGGCGGACACCATTGCACCTGGACCTTCTGGCATGAGGCGGACACCTGGACCGTCTGGTATGAGGCGGACACCACTGCACCTGGACCGTCTGGTATGACGCGGACACCTGGACCGTCTGGTATGAGGCGGACACCTGGACCGCCTGGTATGAGGCGGACACCTGGACCGCCTGGTATGAGGCGGACACCACGGTACCTGGACCGCCTGGTATGAGGCGGACACCACTGCACCTGGACCGTCTGGTATGAGGCGGACACCTGGACCGTCTGGTATGAGGCGGACACCACGGTACCTGGGCCGCCTGGTATGAGGCGGATACCTGGACCGCCTGGTATGAGGCGGACACCACTGCACCTGGACCTTCTGGCATGAGGCGGACACCTGGACCGCCTGGCATGAGGCGGACACCTGGACCGTCTGGTATGAGGCGGACACCTGGACCGTCTGGTATGAGGCGGACACCTGGATCGTCTGGTATGAGGCGGACACCACTGCACCTGGACCTTCTGGCATGAGGCGGACACCTGGACCGCCTGGTATGAGGCGGACACCTGGACCGCCTGGTATGAGGCGGACACCTGGACCGTCTGGTATGAGGCGGACACCAATGTACCTGGACCGCCTGGTATGAGGTGGACACCACTGCATCTGGACCGTCTGGCATGAGGCGGACACCTGGACCGTCTGGTATGAGGCGGACACCTGGACCGTCTGGTATGAGGCGGACACCACTGCACCTGGACCATCTGGTATGAGGCGGACACCTGGACCGCCTGATATGAGGCGGACACCACGGTACCTGGACCGTCTGGTATGAGGCGGACACCACTGCACCTGGACCATCTGGTATGAGGCGGACACCTGGACCGCCTGGTATGAGGCGGACACCACGGTACCTGGACCTTCTGGCATGAGGCGGACACCTGGACCGCCTGGTATGATGCGGACACCTGGACCGTCTGGTATGAGGCGGACACCATTGCACCTGGACCTTCTGGCATGAGGCGGACACCTGGACCGTCTGGTATGAGGCGGACACCTGGACCGTCTGGTATGAGGCGGACACCTGGATCGTCTGGTATGAGGCGGACACTTGGACCGCCTGGTATGAGGCGGACACCACTGCACCTGGACCGTCTGGTATGAGACGGACACCTGGACCGTCTGGTATGAGGCGGACACCTGGACCGTCTGGTATGAGGCAGACACCACTGCACCTGGATCGTCTGGTATGAGGCTGACACCTGGACCGTCTGGTATGAGGCGGACACCAATATACCTGGACCGCCTGGTATGATGCGGACACCTGGATCGTCTGGTATGAGGCGGACACCACTGCACCTGGACCTTCTGGCATGAGGCGGACACCTGGACCGCCTGGTATGAGGCGGACACCTGGACCGTCTGGTATGAGGCGGACACCTGGATCGTCTGGTATGAGGCGGACACTTGGACCGCCTGGTATGAGGCGGACACCTGGACCGTCTGGTATGAGGCGGACACCAATGTACCTGGACCGCCTGGTATGAGGTGGACACCACTGCATCTGGACCGTCTGGCATGAGGCGGACACCTGGACCGTCTGGTATGAGGCGGACACCTGGACCGTCTGGTATGAGGCGGACACCACTGCACCTGGACCATCTGGTATGAGGCGGACACCTGGACCGCCTGGTATGAGGCGGACACCACGGTACCTGGACCTTCTGGCATGAGGCGGACACCTGGACCGCCTGGTATGAGGCGGACACTTGGACCACCTGGTATAAGGCGGACACCACTGCACCTGGACCGTCTGGTATGAGGCGGACACCACTGCACCTGTACCGTCTGGCATGAGGCTGACACCTGGACCGTCTGGTATGAGGCAGACACCTGGACCGTCTGGTATGAGGCGGACACCTGGACCGCCTGGTATGAGGCGGACACTTGGACCGTCTGGTATGAGGCGGACACCACTGCACCTGGACCGTCTGGTATGAGGCGGACACCTGGACCGTCTGGTATGAGGCGGACACCACTGCACCTGGACCGTCTGGTATGAGGCGGACACCTGGACCGTCTGGTTGAGGCGGACACCAATGTACCTGGACCGCCTGGTATGGGCGGACACCTGGACCGCCTGGTATGAGGCGCACACCTGGACCGTCTGGTATGAGGCGGACACCAATGTACCTGGACCGCCTGGCATGAGGCGGCCACCTGGACCGCCTGGTATGAGGCGGACACCACTGCACCTGGACCGTCTGGTATGAGGCGGACACCACTGCACCTGGACCGTCTGGTATGAGGCGGACACCTGGACCGTCTGGTATGAGGCAGACACCACTGCACCTGGACCGTCTGATATGAGGCTGACACCTGGACCGTCTGGTATGAGGCGGACACCAATGTACCTGGACCGCCTGGTATGAGGCGGACACCTGGACCGTCTGGTATGAGGCGGACACCTGGACCGTCTGGTATGAGGCAGACACCACTGCACCTGGACCGTCTGGTATGAGGCTGACACCTGGACCGTCTGGTATGAGGCGGACACCAATGTACCTGGACCGCCTGGTATGAGGCGGACACCTGGACCGCCTGGTATGAGGCGGACACCACTGCACCTGGACCGTCTGGCATGAGGCGGACACCTGGACCGTCTGGTATGAGGCAGACACCTGGACCGTCTGGTATGAGGCGAACACCACTGCACCTGGACCGTCTGGTATGAGGCTGACACCTGGACCGTCTGGTATGAGGCGGACACCTGGACCGCCTGGTATGAGGCGGACACCACTGCACCTGTACCGTCTGGCATGAGGCTGACACCTGGACCGTCTGGTATGAGGCGGACACCAATGTACCTGGACCGCCTGGTATGAGGCGGACACTACTGCACCTGGACCGTCTGGCATTAGGCGGACACCTGGACCGCCTGGTATGAGGCGCACACCTGGACCGTCTGGTATGAGGCGGACACCACTGCACCTGGACCGCCTGGTATGAGGGGGGACATCTGGACCACCTGGTATGAGGCGCACACCTGGACCGTCTGGTATGAGGCGGACACCTGGACCGTCTGGTATGAGACGGACACTACTGCACCTGGACCGCCTGGTATGATGCGGACACCTGGACCGTCTGGTATGAGACGGACACTACTGCACCTGGACCGCCTGGTATGAGACGGACACCTGGACCGCCTGGTATGATGCGGACACCTGGACCGTCTGGTATAAGACGGACATCTGGACCGCCTGGTATGAGGCAGACACCACTGCACCTGGACCGTCTGGTATAAGACGGACATCTGGACCGCCTGGTATGACGCGGACACCACTGCACCTGGACTTCCTGGCATTAGGCGGACACCTGGACCGTCTGGTATGAGGCGGACACCAATGTACCTGGACCGCCTGGTATGAGGCGGACACTACTGCACCTGGACCGTCTGGCATTAGGCGGACACCTGGACCGTCTGGTATGAGGCGAACACCTGGACCGCCTGGTATGAGGCGGACACCACTGCACATGGACCGTCTGGTATGAGGCGGACATTATTAGGTAGTATGTGGATGTCGGCGACGAAGACCGTCATCTTGACGGTCTTTGCCAGTTTATCCATTCATCTTGTAGTTTTCTCTAGCTCATCTTTCAGCTTGTTCTGGCTCTGCGACCATTCATCTGCGCAGCGTTATTCTTGCGATTGGATTCTTGCGATTGGTATTGAGATCCAAAAGGTATGGCTGTCATCCGAACTATGTCATATATGCATTTTGTCGTGCATCTCATCCCTGTCACCTCTTGTCTTTCCAATTATAGTGGAGTGTAGGTGTCGCGTGCACTATGTATACTATTCCTGTTGCGTATTTGTTTGCTAGGCAATTGTTTTCGGGATCACCACGTAGGTAAGCGAATTTTTCCCAGTGTATGATATGGATGGAAAAGCGTCGCGGGATTATGCAAGATGTATATTGTGTTGTGATAGATACGGCAGGCCTACAGCCTGTACCGCCGGTGCCTGGACACTGGCACCTGCCGCCAACGAAAGAAAACCTACTCCCCCTCCTCTTTCTGAAAGCACCGTTTGCGGCTACGACCCAATGCTGCCGCGGGTGGCGGTTGACACCTGGTGAAGCTAGGTGTCCACAGGTGGCGCTACGGTCACGTTGACCTCCAACATGCCCGCATCGGCACTTATTGCTACCCTTCATTCTCTCCCTCTCGCAAACCACTCACTCTTGCTGTGCAGGCATCGCTTCCATTCTCCCTACCATTCAACCATTTCCGTTATATGTTCATCGAAGCTTTTGGCTCACAATTTGACCCCTGAAACATGAACTTCTCTCCTCCAATATCACACATGCATTCAGGTTGTCCTCATTGATCTTGCCGGATGCATGCCGCAGCGCCCTGGCTTAGATTTGGATTCACTTTGGTAATTGACAAGCGGGAGCAGTTGGGCGAACCCCTCCCTCTGTTGACGGTGTTGAGCATATTGCAATGACTATCAGCCCGATGAACCGTGGGAGGTAGCAAGAGGTGCCTGCTCCACGAAGAGAGAGGAGATAGCTGTCGCCCCATGACAGCCATCAATCGCGTTCCACTTCGCCATTTGGTCGCCTCATCAGCCATCTCGGCGTCTTAAGTATAATGGTGGCTCAGCTTACTAGCTAGGAGGGGTTGCATCAGTATGCTGGTGTGTATGACCGACCTTGTGTCGGTCGATGTTCGCTAGGGCTTACCCGCTAGCACGCTAGCACGTGCAATCAGTCACTCGTAGCATGCAGGTGGGCAGTGAGGGCACCAAACCCTACCTCTCTGAACACTTCCCCTGGTAGTCTGTCTGCCCGGCCGGCCCTATCCCTTCAGCCTCGGAGCCCACGGTATACGAAACCCGTCCTGAAATCATCCGGAACGCCACGTAATCCGTGCTCGCGTACAAGGAAAGGAGAGTGCACACATTGCCGCGCAGTGTTTTGCTTCTATTTTATCGCCAAGAGTCTGCTTAACAAGAGAGATCGGGGCTTCACGTGGTGGCCTTACATGGCCACCGGATTTGCAGTTCATACAAGCCCCTGGTTCACAAAGGCTAGCGGAGTTGTGCGGTCAAAGAACCATTTTTACATTTAATTTCAATTTGAGTTTAAACTTGAAGTTGAATTTCACCTTGAATGATATATTCCTGTATTCAGGTCGTGGGCACCCCTTTCTGGAGAAACGTCCACTATGAGCGCGCAGTCGACGCCACTCCGGACTGGGTGACATGTGGTGATTCGCAGGGGCATAACCGGGACCTTTCACACTCTTTCTGAACGATATCGCGTACTCAGCGTCCAGCACTAGCCAATTTTTGCGGAACAGAATTTTCCTGGCAAATCACCCTGCTGCGAGTATTTCCTTCCCCACCCGGCACGAGGGGTGTCGGTAGCTAAGTGACCAAGCTGGGCGTCTGGCAAGCCGGAGAGGCGGGGTTCGATTCCCCGCGATGGCCGCCCTTCCCTTTGGGACAGAAGGCAGGCAGCGTCATGTGGCCTCAGCTGCCGAGTGCGTTGTAAAGCCACAATCCAAATCCCACCCGTCACGAATGAAAATGGTATGCCTCTTCACATATGTACATTTCTAATTCGCATTATTGTCACGCATATTTTACATACCTGTCCGGCACATGTTCCTCATCGTCGTGCTATTCTCCAGTATTTCACCAACATCCATACACAAATTGCGCTTCGGGCTCTGCCCGGGGATGAGCACCCGGTACTCCACGAGCTACTTTTCCGCTTCTTACATGACACCAGACTTTCTGAACTGATCTGATTTCTCTGTCATACATTACCCATTTCAAGCAGATTTGATGCGAAGTTAAAACCTATATGACACGGGTTACACTCCTCGTCAGCTTAAACAATTTGCCCAACTCGGACGATTTTTCTTATAAATTGCGCTTGTTTTTTTGGCCTATGGGTTTTCCAAGTAGCATGGTTTTCCCCCTTCTCAGGTTTTTCCAAGCTTTAACTTAAGCATAAACCTACACATACACGGTCGGGCCTGACGCCCACGACTCGTTCTGTGCGCCGGGCCTCCGTTTCGTTTCAGGTCGCAAGTGGGCAGTGGGACCTGTTCGTAGGCTATGAAACTGTCCACCCTCCAAATGTCCTTCTGATTGCATGTTTGTTTGTACATGAACCTGCATTCTATGTATGTATCTGCCCTTTACGCCACGTTCTTTGTTTGCCGGCGTCTCATCTTTGTTCTCTTGCTTATTTGATATAACCGGATGCCACATAAGCCGGATTAATGAAACCCTTTCATTAGCGTGATAAATATCTTGCGGATAACACCCTGCCTCTGCTAAAGAAGAATTACTACAGCAGACCTGTACACAACGGTATCGAGCGCGCTGTCCCGTGCGGGAAGCGTAATTTTGTTCCCGATACGCGGAAGCTACAGGGCGCATTTGATTGGCTGATGGGCCTGCGGCGTAACGTCATCATTCGGAACGCAGCGATGTAGAGGTGCTAATTTTTAGCAATCATCACGGTACACATGTCGAGATGCAAATATACGTAGAGCCCAGGTTGTGTAGGCATGGTTAGGTTTGGTTTGGTTATGATACATAAGTGAAATACTCTGTAGGGATTAATGTTTTTTTTCAAAGAATAAAATACCCGAGACTTGCTAACCGACGGCTTACAAGTGCTGGTGAAGCAGATATAAACAAAAAAGTATACCTTCCTTGCATAAAATGGAATATTTCAATCCAGGACTACAGCGAAATTTGATTTTAGCACCTCGGATTTTGTATCCTTCGGAAAAAAAACATTATGCGTACTTACATCACCTGTGTCTACCTCACGCGGTGTACCCACGTGCAAAAGTAAAAGATCGCCGGTTTAGGTTAGGGTTGCTTGAACAATTACACTGGCTTCTTCCAAGTCTCCTTCTCTCACAATTCAGTCTTTTGCAGCTTCAAGGGAACTCAGACCATACGCATCCGTTGCTAAACGAGACGAATTCAAATTTGCGCCGACGCGACGAATGGAGCTAACAGATGATGCACTCTGGGTACCAGAGATAATGACGTCACGCCGGAGGCCCATCAACCAATCAAATACTTAGCTTCGGCGTATTGTGAAGAAAAAAATAACGCATGCGGGAATGCCGTCACGGAGGGCCGGCCGAGCCGAGGTCGCCGAGCGCGGACCGCTGCGGACGGCAGAGAGGCCGACGGGAGCCTGCTGAATGGCGTCCGGTCGGGCGGACGGAGCCGACTGTTTTTTTTCTTTTCTTTTTTTGCTGCTTAGATGTCGGTGTGAGCCGGGCTTTACACTGGGGCGCTCGGTAGGTCTCGAACCCTGGCCTCTGCGAGGGCGCCACATACAGCCCAGTCTGGAGTGGTGCCGGCAGCACTCTGCTGGCGCTGGTCTGGGGGTGGGGGGGGGGCGACTGCTCCCCGCAGGGATGGGCCATGGACGAACTTCGTCGCACTAGCTGACGGGCAAGCTAAGTCACATCACCACCGAAAATGGTACCTGTTCTTCACTCTCCCTTCGCTCCTCTTCGTTATAATGATTTCATCGTAGGCAGAAGTGCAATTTATAGGTACCTAAGCATTTCGGTGTAACCAGTAGCGTAATTCTAGGATTTCCTTAATATCTCAGTATTTTAGGATAAGCAGTAGTATAAATTTTTGATATCTGAGCATTTCGGAGTGTAATTTCAGGGTATCTCAGCATTTGAGCATCTCAGAGCAACGCGGCAACAGGCATCTCTCCTCCTTTCTCCCGAAAAAAAACATAGGTGTCTCTCAAGGCTCATCATTAGGTTCACTTCTCTATTGGATCTTTTCAAACGACCTCAGTTTGCACGTCCCAGTAGCACACGTCACCCAGCTCGCAGACGCCACCCAGGTCCTCATATCCGGTCACAAATCTGATCTCCCAAATCTGGTAGGTCAGATGGAGACATGTCTGAACCAACTTTACGAAAACTTCCTGGATAACGGTTTGAAGGTGAACCAAGCCAAAGCCCAGCTTCTTACGTTCGGATCGCGTCAAAATCTTCTTAATATTACCCCGATTCGAGTGTGCTTTAGGGACGTCGTGATAGACGAGAGCGATTCGTGTAAGAACCTTGAGGTGACATTTGATCGCCACATGTCGTGGGATTCCCATGTAGCTGTTGTGGTCCGAAAGTGCATCGCATTGCTTCTGTCCCTAAGCTATCTGCGTCGCTATCTGCCGATCAGGACCCTCTTCACTATAGTCAATAACCTAGTTATATTCAATATTATCCGCTACCGCATGTCTGTTTACGGGAACGGGTCGGCAGGAAACATCCACAGACTAGGCAAGATCATTGACTTCGCCACTAGGGTCGTGTCAGGTCTACAGAAATTTGATAATATTTATGATGCACGTAACGTGTTGGGTCTCCTCACCGCAGCTGATCTGCATCTATTTCACAGCCTTACTTTGCCCCACAAGATAATTCTGACGGGTGAGCAAACGAACATTGCCGGTCAAAGCACTGCAAACTCTACCCTGCGAAACGTCGCACACGTGCAGACGACCACCTGTACCTGCCAGCCATACACAGGGAGGCTGGCCGCAGGAGATTTAATTACTCGTCTGTCTTCCACTATAACAAACTTCCTACTGAAACAAAAAGCATCTAGGCTGTCTAACCTCAAGAAACATGCACTAGTTTATCACCACGAACAACACCAGTCACACACAAAAAAACACTTACACAATGGATGTGTGTACACTATGAACTCACCTTTAGTTCATCGCTTTCCTATCACTTCTATAAACTACTCGTCTATAGCTCGTGTTGCAAGCACGGCGTGTGTAGTGCAGCTAGTGGCATGGGTATTGTATTATTTTGGTTTACGAATGTTTGTTGCGCATCTGCTCCCACTATTGACCACACATTTATCCTTTCTTTGTAAATATCTGAGTTATACCCAGACTGTCCATAATAGCCACTGCAAGTTGAGGGCATGTATCGTGAAATAAATAAATAAATAATTTCAGGGTTAGCATTAGCGCAAGTCTAGAGTGTCTCATTATTTTACGGTAAGAAATAGTGCAATTTCAGTACATAGGCAATGCCAGGGTAGCCTGTTGTGTGCTACCCCAGGGTTATTACCATTTCCTCTCGGTACAATTTCCATCCGCAACGTGCCATCAATAGCTTATTAGTGCCTTGAATGATGCCTACGAGGTTCCGCGGTAACAATCTAAGCGGAGTGTGCAGGCAGATAGAAGATATAGGTAAATGGGCAAAAAGCAAGGGTATAAATCGTCAAGCAATGACTGCAAAATGTTTGCCCCACCAGAATGAATATACCTACCGTAGGCTGGATGACCCTTCTTATCATCGTCAGCAGTATACTGAGTACGCCAAATTTGGGAGTGATTTCCGTAAGAGTGTGACCCCCTTCCGGCGAAAGGGTTGGTTTTCCGCTGTGGTGAAATATAGGGTAAAAAGTCGCATTCTGTCATCTTTCTTCAATGTTTTTTTTTTTTGGTGAGGCGGGATTTTCCAGTTCCCAATTCCCGCTTACAGAGGGACCAAGCTACGTTGCATTCAGCTCAGAGATTCTTGCTTTCAACTACTTTGTGGGCGTCGCCATTTTTTCGTGGTCGTTTGTTGGGAATGAGCTGACACCGTGTCTTGCAGTTCTCCATCTGAGGCTGCTTACATAGCCGTGACCTCATTGTTTTCTTGTTTTTTGTTTTTGTTTTTAATCCCATAAAGCTGTTCCCCACCTGCTGGCGCCATATCGGAGTAGGATCCTCAAACAGCAAGTGTCCTGTCACGTATGATGAATGTTAACTCTTCCATAACCCAAGGTATTGTTTTCGAAATGCGGACCTCGTTGTGCAATGTACCAAATATTTGTCAGATAGTGGTACTATCTGCCCGACGCACGGTGTTATTCGCCGATTGCCGGTAACAGTTCCCAGGATTTTCCCCATCATCTCTATCGTTTATTCTACATCCACAGTTCCATATTCCAAATCACATTTGTCCCGACATTCCGTGCGTTCCTTTGAACCATGAGAGGGTAGCGTGTCAACTCTGTTGACTTTGTGGGCAAATCATTTTTTATATGCTTGTGAAAATGGAGATGTAGAGCAGGGTGAGTCCATGATCGATATATGTGTCACGTATTTTCGAATCGAAGTATGGAATCGCTGGGTGGCTGTGGAAAATCGGAAGTGGTTTTGCCGACTTCGGAGCCAAGAAATCAGGTACCTGCTCCAACATTCCGCCAACATACAGTGCATATCTTGGCTGTATTTCGTCATCCTGGGCTGGTCAGAATCGCTCGATTGGGAACCTAGCTTTGGAGATAGTCATTGCCAAAGCATGTGTCTCCGGGGAATGTCTCCAAGCCAGCAGTAATCGCCAAGATATCAACTTGACGGGGGTACGCCTTAGCTAAACCCACATCACCATTCTCCGGGCTCATTAAGAGCCAGGTCACTGGCATATCCAAGCATGTGTATGTTAATTTAAAATGAAAACCAGATGATTAACGGCAGGTCATCGCTTTCCGCCTCCAACACACAAAACCACTCCGGAATATCGGCAGGGTTGCTGCTATGGCAACATGGGATGGGTTTGTTAGTTTTGCCTCCTTTCACAGTTCCCTGAAAGACGGCTTCTGTCATCAGCGTCGTTGCTAAGTTACGAGGATTTGCGACCTCTGTTTTTGTTATATCGGCTTATAATGCAGACGCACGTCGTTACGCCCACCACAATGTGCGCTTCCAGGTGAAAGAACACCGACCGGCGGCATCGGCTACACGTGCACATGTGACGATGTCGAACTTTATATCCAGCACCCACAACCACAACAGAATCCGTAAGAACCCATCGCCCTTCACCAATCACCATTCAGATATCCCGACATTTGCCAGCCAACAGCCAATGAACAGCTGCGATCGGACGCAGCTTAACACATACATAATAAGCATGAGTACCGTACGTTTATATCCAGCTCACCAATGGCAATTGCGCCAACCGAATCGGTGTAATTACCGTGTGGGAGAGTTCCTCTCCTGATTCATGATGTCTGGTACCGACCAAATCAGCGACAACTTGTCGCTAAAATTGGACTGCCGATATTTACAATATATTGTCAGGGTTGCTCATGGAAGGAAAACGTCGACGGCGCATGCACAGCGCGACGGGCACGGCGGCCGATCTCCCCACATGTGGCCCAGACCAATTCCCTCCTCGGAGCGTAACGGTCGGCCGTCCAGCCGCCCTTCCGCTCAGTCCTCCACTGAACTCTCCGTCTGTCACGTCTAGCCGCGCTCGCCCCGCTCGGGCAGGGATCCGCTACCCCCACACACGTCACACGGCAGTCGCACGCTTACACTAAGATAGGTGGACAGATAGATAGATGTGTTCGCTGAAGGCCCACTACAATGGTGGTTCTACGCTGATGCACCCCATGGCGGAGTATAAAAATTGAACAACTCAAGCGCCGTCGTTACACAAAACCATGACAATCGGGTACTGCACAGGCCGGCATCAAGCCGACTACATCAGCCATTGCAATGCTTATTCCTCGGAGGGGAGGGGGATGGGTCGACGACATTCAGCCCGATATGTCCCGTGTAAATATCGTTTACATGTTGCATAGCGGAAGTTTAGTACACATTGCATGGTGGAAGTGCCCATGGGCGGCACCGAGGGGCCGATGGCACTGAAGCTGACCCAGCCAGAACATACCGACCGACCCCGGGTCACCGAGTGGTGCGACTGTCCGTACACTGTCAACTTGTGACGGCCGGCGCCGGCCGGCCGGCGGAGGTTTCCGCGCGGAGGGTGGGTCCGTGACAGGGTTACAACAGTTCAGAACATAAAACACACACACATGCGCACACACATACACACTCACGCACACACACACACACACACACACACACACACACACACACACACACACACACACACACACACACACACACACACACACACACACACACACACGCACACGCACACGCACACGCACACGAACACGCACACGAACACGCACACGCACACGCACACGCACACGCACACGCACACACACACACACACACACACACACACACACACACACATTCACGCACACACATGCACATGCATACACACGTACAGTTGCACTCACGCACATTCGGTATCAGTGTAGTAGTAACCCACAGCGGTAACTTTGTTGCATTATTCGTTATTAAAGAGACGTCATATGCTAACTTCGTGACATCAGATACTTGAATGCATTTTCCACAGCTTTACATTTGCACGACATCAATTTTGTAAGCAACATCAACATTCAGTAAATTGAGGAAAATCGAATGCCACCAAATGTATCGTCTATGAGGATTGAACTAGCAGAGAGGGGATGCTACCATTTGCTCAATTTGGGTCAGGTCTCAGCCTTCCCACCTCCCCCTCCCTCAGTAATGTTTAAGCAATCGGAAACGCGACTTGACTAAAGCGAGCGGTGGTCATGAGTGGGGGCCACAGCTCCCCCCCCCCCCCAGTTGATATGTCAGGGGAGGCCCTGCTACTGTCTAACTGCATGTCTGCAAGCATAAGCTAGTTTCAAAACCAATGATCGCCGAATCCACTCCAACTCTAATGCTTTTATGCGAATTTGGTCGTAGCATTTAAATTCGGTGTTGCCGTTATCTCTCGATACAATTATCAGACCCTGATTTCAAACGAAAACTCAAAATACCCACCAGCCATCCACGAGCTGCACTGCTTTCATTACCGCCACACTGATTCCAGCGACCGAAGAATCATCACGGTCACTTCAGTTTGCAGGCATTTTAAGTTAAATTCTCGTAAATTTAACTCTTAAACCCAAATGTTTCGGAACTAGAAGGAATTAGTCAAAACAATTTCAGATCATGTTTATTGTTATTTAGCGACGCCTTGTAATGGACAACAAACTACATTAACGGCTTACGTGAAACGAACTTTCACAATCGCCACGGTATTCCTGTGGAATTTTACGAGCACGCGCGTTTTTATCCAATGCGACAGGATCTCCGCTACAGGGACAGATGGATTATCCTCTCACGTGGCTCTGTTAGAGGAATTTTTATTTGTCCGCGGCTAATGCTCACCCATTTGACTGTGAACTGTGTCCCAGACACTCCTTGCATATGTTCGGTACATGCTACGTGCTGCTATGTTGCATATGTTGCAATTCAGAGAGACCGCCCGCGTAAGACAGCGCACAATCTAAAAACTTGACTCGTCATTGGCGGATGCACTTTTGCATTTGCAAAATCGCCGGGATGGGAGATTGGTAGTGAACATTTTCATTACGATTCTCCAGAATGTGGTACGCTGAACCATTCTGAATTGTTCTACTTTCCTTTGTTACCCTGCTAATTTGTTCTACTTTCCTCTGACACCAATGCTCTGCGTATATGGTCATACATTTTAGAAATCAGCTCTAGATTTCGCTTAATAGGAGGAGTGGGTGGCGAATTCATTGCATCAGTTAACAGCTATACAAGTCGGGAAATGGTCAGAATATTGAGCCATAACCTGAGCTTGCCGTTTCCTATGGCCCACTTTTGGGACGGTTTTTCGTGATGAACAGGATGGACATTCAGTGGCTGGTCGCTGGTTGGTTATTGGTTTTTACGACACATCGACCGTTGAGTCATGCAGCGTCGCCAATCTCTCACGCCGATTGGTCGCGGGCGAAGAGTAGCGAGAGGTGAGACTCGAACCCACAACCTTTCGATTGTGAGACGAGCAACTTACGCCTAGGCTACTCGTCCCCTCAGTGGCTGGTCGCCATGGCCCGTGGAGATTTGTAACCTGTGATGACCTCTGACCTGTGATAACCTCTGACCTGTGGTGACTTCTGACCTGTGATGACATGTGACCCGCTATGGCATGCAATCTTTGATGACCATGTTCTTTCGCGGCCTGTGATCTGCAATTGCTTGTGACCTGTAATGTTCTGTGACATATAGTGATCTTGACCAACGATGACCTGTTCCCTGGATGACCTGTGACGAGTGATTGTTTGTGAACTGCCGCTCACTGTGACCTATGATGGCCTGTGACCCAGATGGCATGCGACCTGTAATTGTTTATCTGCGATGATCTAGGACCTGTTCATGCCCTGTAACCTGTGATGACATGTGACTTATTGACGTGTGACATGTGATAGCATGTGACCTGTCGCGACGTGTGGTCTGTGATGACTTGTAATCTGCCCACTATGACATGCTAATTGTATCGACATGTGCCACTTGATGCTTTATGATAAGTGTGACCTTTAACTTCTGGCAACCCGTAGTCAATGACCTGCGATGACCTGTTGCTTGCAATCTGCGACCTTTGTTGGCATGCGACCCTGCGACGATCTGTGACGCGGGATGATTCGTGACGCTGGCCGCCGCTCGACAGACGATCCTGGTCGGCGACAGCGGCGTGGGCAAGACCTCGCTGCTCGTCCAGTTCGACACGGGCACGTTCACACAGGAGGGGTTCGCTGCCACGGTCGGCATCGGCTTCATGGTGAGTGCCTGCCGACAGAGACTGGCCCAGTCCCTGTGTCTGTGGTGAGTGCCTGCCGACAGAGACTGGCCCAGTCCCTGTGTCTGTGGGGAGTGGAGACTGGCCCAGTCCATGTGTGTGGTGAGTGGAGACTGGCCCAGTCCCTGTGTCTGTGGTGAGTAGAGACTGGCCCAGTCCCTGTGTCTGTGGTGAGTGGAGACTGGCCCAGTCCCTGTGTCTGTGGTGAGTAGAGACTGGCCCAGTCCATGTGTCTGTGGTGAGTAGAGACTGGCCCAGTCCCTGTGTCTGTGTGTCTGTGGTGAGTAGAGACTGGCCCAGTCCCTTGTGTAACTGGCCTAGTTTGTGTGGTGAGTGGAGACTGGCCAGCCCCGGGGTGGGGGGGGGGACTGGCCCAGTCCCTGTGTCTGTGGTGAGGGACTGGCCCAGTCCCTGTTGTGGTGGGACTGGCCCAGTCCTGGTTGTGGTGAGTGGCAGTCCCCAGTGCATGTGTCTGATAGTGTGTGGTAAGCAGAAACTGCTCCAGTTCATGTGTCTGTGGTGAGTAGAGGCTGGCCCAGTCCCTGGGTCTGTGGTGAGTAGAGACCCCCAGTGCATGTGTCTGTGGTGAGTAGAGACTGGCCCAGTCCATGTGTCTGTGGTAAGTAGAGACTGGTCCAGTCCATGTGTTTGTAGTGAGCAGAGACTGGCCCAGTACCTGTTTATGTGGTGAGTATAGACTGGCCCAGTCCCTGGGTCTGTGGTGAGTATAGACTGGCCCAGTCCCTGGGTCTGTGGTGAGTATAGACTGGCCCAGTCCCTGGGTCTGTGGTGAGTAGAAACACCCAGTACATGTGTCTGTGGTGAGTGAGTAGCCCAGGACAGCCAGCTCCTGTTCTCTAGCAGCGAGTAGTATTCTGGACAGTTTCCCAGGACAGTTTTCCAGCCTACCACGATTCCAGCCTGGCTCACGATTCTACCAAAACAGTGCAAAAGTGTGCGAATTGCTGTCGTTGGCGTGTCCTATGCTGTATATGTTATACACGTGGCAGAGCGATTGTTGGCCGGTTTAGGATCGGCGTGACCAGATCTACAGGCTGTGGTAGCCCTCGCCTACCAAGCACACCTACCTACCCATTCGATGGGCTGACTGTCATCCATTTCGCCATTTCCTCCCCAGCTAAGATTGTTGGGAGGAACAGAACACAATGCACTGTGTTTCTCAAATCAAGGCAAATTTAATGATATTTGGTATAAAAATGCACTCACATTATCGCCCAATCAGTGAATCTCTAGGGCAGATATACCTCCAGGGCAGGCAGACCTCCAGGAAAGATATACCCCAGGGCAGATCTACCTCCAGGGCAGGCAGACCTTCAGGGCAGATGCACTTGCAGGGCAGGTTTGCCTACTCTGGAGGTTTATGTACCTCCAGGGTAGATAAACCTCCAGAGTAAGCAGACCTCTAGGATAGACATACCTCCATGGTAGATAAACCTCCAGGGTAAATAGACCTCTAGGGTAGACATACCTCCAGGATAGATAGTCCCCCAGGGCAGGCAGACCTCCAGGGCAGATACACCTCCAGGACAGGTAGACCTCCAGGGTAGATAAGCATCCAGAGTAAGTAGACCTCTAGGATAGACATATATCCAGGGTAGATAAACCTCCAGGGTAGACATACCACCAGGGCAGGCAGACCTCCAGGGTAGATGGATCCCCAGGACAGGCAGTAGATCAGTAGACCAAGGCATCCCGAAGCGTCGGGTTTCGGCAATTTCATCTTCAACTTCAGCCAATCCGTGCACCAGATGTGTTCCAGATAGAGCCGCAAATCACGCACCAGAGTGCGGCGTGGCCTTGTACAAGTCTATCAAGCCAAGCGCAATGTGCAACGAGTGGCGACAGCCTGCACGACTGATACTTTCAATTGCCACAGCGAAGTATAGTCTTTGAATTTGAGGTGGGAAAAAACATATTTGATTGTAGGTGTTGTTGACAATACGTTGACAATACGGCCACTGCACGCTCAGGGGTATTATTGCGGATTAAGTTAACTTTTTGGTCTTTGGATTTTTCGAATACGATGATTTGTAACGTGATTAAGACCATTTTCTCCGAAAATGATTACTTTTCGGTTGGAAAAGAAATACACGAGCATAATATTCACTTTACAAATATAGCCCATCGCGTATAATTATCCGTACCTGGTGTGTTACAGACGTGATAAAGAAGTTCAACGTTTCATGCACTCGATCCAATACTCTTTCACATCGAAAACCTTATGTTCCTGGTTTAATTCTTTGTGCATTCCCGACACAAAAAAAATAGCAACCACACCCGTCCGTATCCTTCGATCAAGGCCGGAAGGTCCTTGCGATGATGCTAACGTTAACGGCAGCGCGAGCAATGCTCGCCAGGATTTGATGGCGTCATGGCAGAAAAGTTTGTTTTGAACGATTATGTTTGTTCCGGTTAGTTTAGGTTAGGTTAGTTTAGGTTATATTATGTTTAATATATTTTGTGTATTATGTTATGCTACCTAGTCTAGGTTAGGTTAGGTTAGGATATTTCATTTTTTCTATGATTTATCTATTGATATGCAATTTTAGAATTCTGGATTGAAAGTAAAGGCAGCAGACAAGCGACGTGCAGCCACGTGTATCAGTGTAAGTTTAGCTTCCCGATGTACCGGTTACGCTCTAGTATCTCACATAACTGTTCAGGTTTCCTTTGAGGGTAATCACGCTAGTTTATAATTTTCCGACAACACGGTGTAGTTCCCAGCAATGATATTCGCCGAAATTGTCCTAAGGTCTACCAGTATTTGTTTTTTAAAGAGTTCCATGGCCGCGAGATTCATAATTTCCTTCCCGAAGCATCGAAGCTGTATAAGCCGCATTCCGAACGCCATGCTGGTCAGTCCGACACCATCGATGTGCAAGCGGACGAGCCACAGCCCGGACCATCCCATTAAGCTATGTAGATGTTTTCAGTGTTACCTCATAACATACCGCTAATATCGAAGCACATTCCCTCCGTACTATGTCTATGACCTCAGCAATTGTATCGCCACCGTTGACTTAAAAGTAATCATTTGCAGAAAACATGGGTGGTCGCATGGCCTTAATCACAATAAAAAACATCGTATTAAAAATATCCAAGAATCAAAAGTCACCTTGATCTATAGATTTGCCTCCCTGGTGGAGCGATCGCCTGCTGGTCCCGCGCTCGCCGCCCGCCGGAAGGTGGCGATCGATCGTCGGCGACGCCAGCCTCCGAAATTCGACCGCTTGGCAAGGTCACCCTCACTCCGGTAAAGTATTCAATCAGAGCATCAAGGCACCATCAGGCTTCAACGGGTGCATCACTGAGTGCGCGTCGCTGGAGCGCTCCTCGCTCCCGACATGTCTTCAGAAGTTATGTTCGGTAGGCTAGACTAGCTGAATGCTACTTCGGGCATAGCCCGAAGGTCCCCACCTGCGGAGGCGCAGAGCAGACCGTTTCGATGTATCCGCTCGACGTTCGCTGGGTTCTCGATCCGATGACACGCCCCTGCTGACCTAGTTAGTGTGATTCGGGTCCATTCGATGCACCTCTGCACCTGAGGTGATTCAGGACGTAGCATCGTGTTCACGATGCTCCTCCAGTTGACGTAGCTGATCTTTTGACACGCTGAGCGAATACATCCCTCTCACCAGAGGATTATCACTGGGAGGATTACCACACCGCTCTCACCAGGGGATTATCACTGGAAGGATTACCACACCGCTCTCACCAGGGGATTATCACTAGGAGGATTACCACACCGCTCTCACCAGAGGATTATAAACCAGCGCCGTCGGCGCCCTGCATTCTCCGCCTTCATAGCGACGTGCTGTTCACGCATCTGCCGGCGCCTCACATTCTCGGCCTCCCTCTCCTCGATCCCCTGGTCCATCGGCCTCTGGCTGTCTACCTTGTCGACCTGCCTCATGGTGTGGTCCTGCCGACGCTGGTCCGTTCAGTATCCAGCCTCTGTGCCCTCTGTTCAGTCTCTGTGCCCTCCGTCCAGCTTCTGTGCCCTCCGTCCAGCCTATGTGCCCTCCGTTCAGCCTCTGTGCCCTCCGTCCAGCCTATGTGCCATCCGTCCAGCTTCTGTGCCCTCCGTCCAGCCTCTGTGCCCTCCGTTCAGCCTCTGTGCCCTCCGTCCAGCCTATGTGCCATCCGTCCAGCTTCTGTGCCCTCCGTCCAGCCTCTGTGCCCTCCGCTCAGCCTCTGTGCCCTCCGTTCAGCCTCTGTGCCCTCCGCTCAGCCTCTGTGCCCTCCGTTCGGCCTCTGTGCCCTCCGTTCAGCCTCTGTGCCCTCCGTTCAGCCTCTGTGCCCTCCGTCCAGCCTCTGTGCCCTCCGTTCAGCCTCTGTGCCCTCCGTCCAGCCTCTGTGCCCTCCGTCCAGCCTCTGTGCCCTCCGTCCAGCCTCTGTGCCCTCCGTTCAGCCTCTGTGCCCTCCGTCCAGCCTCTGTGCCCTCCGTTCAGCCTCTGTGCCCTCCGTCCAGCCTCTGTGCCCTCCGTTCAGCCTCTGTGCCCTCCGTCCAGCCTCTGTGCCCTCCGTTCAGCCTCTGTGCCCTCCGTTCAGCCTCTGTGCCCTCCGTTCAGCCTCTGTGCCCTCCGTTCAGCCTCTGTGCCCTCCGTCCGGCCTCTGTGCCCTCCGTTCAGCCTCTGTGCCCTCCGTCCAGCCTCTGTGCCCTCCGTTCAGCCTCTGTACCCTCCGTCCAGCCTCTGTGCCCTCCGTTCAGCCTCTGTGCCTTCCGTCCAGCCTCTGTGCCCTCCGTCCAGCCTCTGTGCCCTCCGTCCAGCCTCTGTGCCCTCAGTGCAGCCTCTGTGCCCTCCGTCCAGCCTCTGTGCCCTCCGTCCAGCCTCTGTGCCCTCCGTTCAGCCTCTGTGCCCTCCGTCCAGCCTCTGTGCCCTCCGTTCAGCCTCTGTGCCCTCCGTCCAGCCTCTGTGCCCTCCGTCCAGCCTCTGTGCCCTCCGTCCAGCCTCGGTGCCCTCCGTCCAGCCTCGGTGCCCTCCGTCCAGCCTCTGTGCCCTCCGTCCAGCCTCGGTGCCCTCCGTCCAGCCTCTGTGCCCTCCGTTCAGCCTCTGTGCCCTCCGCGCACCGTTGGTGAGCCCATTCAGCCGCCGGCACCACTCAGCCGCCGTGGACTGGCGTCGCATTTGCATGCGTTTAAGTACGGCATGCATTAGATTAGTTGCCATATCTTAGCCACCTTGTGGAAATCCTAATACTTAACCCCACTTATAGAGACAATGAAGCGCATTTGCTTTACAAACACAAAGTCAACACTATCTTGTTTAACGAATCAGAACATTTTTGTTTACACTGATAATTCTGACAAGTATTTACTTTTTATGCATCTTCCTTGTACTCGCCATATTCTCAGATTCCATGGCAACTGCTTTCGTTTGCTCCGACACCTCATGTGTAGTAACATTGTGCAGAGCCTGCCGTTCGTCAAGATTAATAGTACTGCCGTGATCATGCGGGAACAGGTGGCTACACAAAAATCGAATGTTGTTCTGTGCCACTGAACCGAACATTGGCTTGTTCCTACCCATGTAATACTCATCGGGACAGTAATCGCGTACAACGGGTACACCGATTGGTTAATCGGGCCCCAGCTTAACACAATCTGAAGCGAGCCGACATTTTGCCGCTGGCCAAATTTCACCACCCTACTGGTAGCCGTTGTGGAGACAGATGCAAAAGTCGATAACACCGGCGGCGGCGGCGCGAAAGAACG
Organism: Imbricaverruca yamaguchii; assembly: GCA_034440575.1. Taxonomy (NCBI): domain Eukaryota; kingdom Metazoa; phylum Arthropoda; class Thecostraca; family Neoverrucidae; genus Imbricaverruca; species Imbricaverruca yamaguchii. Next base: position 3,898,088 of record JAOTOL010001663.1, read on the forward strand.
TCATTCATTGGGTCTTGCAATATACTAGATTAGATGTATGGGAGATTGGATTATACTGCACACAACCTTCTCGACGCTCGTGGAGTTCATCTCGTGAAGTGCCACCCCTCCACCTGGCTCCCGAGAGTAATCCCATAGCCTGTGATATACGACTATAGCTCTAGAACCATTATTTGGCAATGTTTCTGAGGAGTAACGACAGCGAAGAGCGATGAATATCCATCAATTTTGAAATATAGATATCGCCCATAACAGCATTCCGTATGTCCGTATGTCCGTTCCGCTTGATGCTTGCCAAGGTTCCCACCGCCGACTAATGGAGCAAGTTCAAATGCATCAAATGTCCAAATGCCATGACAGGACCCGGAAGTTCGGGACATATATATATATGGATATGATTACACAAACGATATAAATATAGCATGTTTTTGGTTACTAATGAGTGTCAGAAGTTATTTAGTTGCAATATTAATAGTGTTCCAATCATGAGCCGAATAGTGCAGAACATGGCGAACGCAGAAATGTTCACTGATGAAAAGATATTTTGACCTCTACGATTCTGGCTAGGACGTTGATTCTCATGGCACTTCCTGGGCGCGGAAAGCGCTGAGAGTAGATGTATCGTTGGCGTGCCTTGCGTCGTTCGCCGCGCACCGTGTGCCGATATATATGGTCCTAGTCCACTAACTATATCACGGACGTGCGTCGTTTGTCGTGCGTGCCCGAGCTGATTGGCTTGCTCCCCTGTGGTGTGCCGCGCGCCACTGGTAGCTAGCCGTAGGCGGTATCTAGCCGTGGGCGCAGGTTCGACACCTTGCGCAGCATTGGGTCAACTGTGTAGCACCCGTCTCAGCCGACCCCAACCGACCAATTACAGCGATGTCTAACCCATCTCAACTGACCCCAGCCGACCAACTATATATATGTCACACCAGTCTCAACCGATCCCAGCCGACCAATTATATGTATATGTCACACCAATCTCAACCGATCCCAGCCGACCAACTATATATATGTCACACCAATCTCAACCGATCTCAGCCGACCAACTGCGGCTGAGATGTGATCACTCTGCCGACTACGACGTACATGACGGGCGCTCGAGGCGGTGCCACTCCAGCCTGGGCTTGATTAAGTGCCCCGCAGACGCACACTCCACATGGAGCAACAAACACAACACTATCATACCCACCGTTGCGATTTTTCTTGTGGAATGATGGTCTCGTACTTTGGTGAGTCAAGTCCGTGCCTGCGTTTTTCTCAGTGATTGAGCTAATGCGTGCATTATGCTTAAAGTGCTGGTCAATCATCCACCCTGTTGTACATTATCACTTCCTAGTGCTGGACGCTGTATGGCTTATTGCAAAAATTTTATGATGAATATACACGTGTCCATATTTAATCCACATTTAATCGGCATTTAATTTGCATCACATTTAATCGACAAATAGAAGTGCGGAGCGTTCTAGTAAACTCCTGTCATTTCGAAATATTGTGTCGCATGGCCTGGTCGCTGAGCGCTTTCTGCGTTCAGTCCCGTCGGCTTGTTCGCGGCCGACCGGATCGAATCGTCGATAGCCGGCGCGGCGGCGCGTCGTCCAGTGCATGGGAGCGCGGCTCGCTCTCCGACGGCGTGAGACGGCGTGTGACGGCAAAACTGACGCGTGGGTCTCCGCCGGACGGCCGCAGAGGCGCGTACCGCGCCGGATCGAAGCCGTCGCTATTCCGTACCGCGTCGTTCGCGTGTGTGGCTGACTCGCGAGATAGCTGGAAAGCCGATAGTTGCCGGCGGCACGCACAGTCTGTCTTGTTTTTCGTTTTCGTGTTCTAATGCGGCGCCGCCCGGAAATGTTTGGACGAAGCCGGCACACTAAACTCCGAGGTTCGTGCCTGGCAGCAGACTATGGCGTGCGGTCCAAGGGAGGCGCGTTGCCAATTGGCCTCCCCTGGTTTCACCGAAGGGCACCCAGAGCAATGGGGCGCACTAAAACGCTGCAATTTGTCAAGTGTAGTGCCAACACAAATACTAATAAGCTGGGATTGTGTCTTCCTTCTTGGAGTTCTGTTCTACATACACGCTATTCTGCTTACTTCTGTACGAAGTGAAAGCCCTTCAGTCAGTGAGGTCCGGTGTGTCTTCTGTCGGTATTTCACTTCTCCATCGTGCGGCTGCGCTAAGCTTCGGAGAAAATCGACTTCACCATACGAATCAGTTTCTTCACAAATAGTTTCGTGTGAATCCGTAGGGCTCCAGTTTCATGTGTGGAACCAAAACCCGAACGAAAAAACTTATCCACAGCTAGGTGAACGTGAATGCACTTCACACGGCACCGAATGCAGTACCATATTGCTAGTCGTTGGTGCAGTGGCTTCTCGTGAAAGCCCGGGGCTTACGGAGCCAGCTGCGAACGATCTGCACTATGCGAGGGTTACCAAGCCGCCTTCCACGTCAGCACTGCCGTCATTACTGTCACCATCGACTGCCCGCTATCATCGGAACGTCACCAGCCCCGCCCCACCGCCCCGCCCCGCTCTTCCCCTGCGTCACCGCCTCTGGGTGCCGGCTGCAGACAACTGTGCCACGTTCAGTGGCGTGTGCAGACAGACCGCTGAGGGGGCAGGTCGCCAGACGCCCACGGACAGCGGCAGCGTGGTCCTCCGGCGCCACTGGAGCCGCTCAGGGACTCGCCGAGTAGGCTGCCAGGCTGGGGGAGGGTGAGCTGCCAGGGCAGGAGGCTAGTTACCAAGGCAGGGGGTTAGTTACCAGAGCAGAGGAGTGCCGTACCAGGAGCGGAGAGGAGTGGCAGTTGCCAGTAGTAGAAAGAGGTGGTGAGTGACGTCAGAGGAGTGAGTTGCCATGGGCAGAGACTGGATTACCCGGGTTGGAGGGTGGATTATCGCAGCAGGAGAGTGAGTTCTCAGGTTCGGCAGTGAGTTACCAGGGACATTTTGTATGTGTTTAGGAGTAAACTACCGCATCCAGTTGTTAGTCCCTATCATTTATTTTTATTTGGCGCTGCATGACCAATGTAGTCGATGCGCCCTAAATCCATAATAACTAACTAACTAACCATGATTGATTTCCTCCGAATACAATTTTCATCAAAAACATCATCTGGTCAGTCCGGTCAACTTCACCAATTGGGGCCAATCACAGCGTCAAGAGTAGATTGGTATCGTACCGAGCTACAGCCAACGATTACCCGGGTGACGTCCACCTATTGGATACCGGTCGGGATTGGCGGGACGGCCGTAAACACCAGCTCGCCGTCGGGCTTGCCGCCGTAAATCCGACCACACACAGCACCACTGCCAATATCTTGCGCTCACAAGGTCCCGGTGGTGAAGCAAGGATCTGCACTCACGGCATTGTACCGCATCGAGTAGTTGGTGGAGAAGGTCGATAGGGACCGAAAGCTCTACTATCCGGCAATTGCTGGGAGTATTAAAGAAGATGAACGTTCTTCCAAAGAATAGTTGCCATGCACAACTGGTACATCAGTTGATGTTTCATCTTGCGCATTTTTGCTTTTGCGTCAGAGAAAAAGAATCTCCATGCACTTGTAGCACCATCGGTGCAGGATCGTCAGAAGAGCTACTGATGCAAACTTCAAAGCCGCCTTGCCACAACAGCACGTGGTTGTTGCAAAACAAAATACACGCTGTAAGTCTGGACAAGGCTGCTGTAAAACCTGATGTTGTAACCTTCGTATTTGCAATGCTATATTATTAATCCACGTGGGTCTTGCGACAATATCTTGCAGAATACATTTTCTCTAATTTAGTGGTCTCTTCCATCCAATGAATCACGATGACTGAGGCCGGGTTTCATGTGTACGTCGAAGCAACGACTTTTAAAGTCGGTAATCACAGAAAGGCATGCCATGTAAAATACACGGCACGGTGTCGGGCATCAGCATAGCATTTATCGAGGTGTACCAGTGCTGGATATTGCGGGCAGTTCTGTCTTCTAAAACTTAGGTAAGTACTACGAAGTCCAGCATAACTGAGCCGCATTCCCTCCCCGGTGCCGGTTTGCGAGATGGGAGCATTGGTATGGCAGATGGGAGCGTTGGTATGGCAGATGGGAACATTGGTATGGCAGATGGGAGCGTTGGCATGGCAGATGGGAGCGTTAGCATGACAGATGGGAGCGTTGGCCTTACAGATGGGAGCGTTGGTATGACAGATGGGAGCATTGGTATGGCAGATGGGAGCGTTAGCATGGCAGATGGGAGCGTTGGTATGACAGATAGGAGCGTTGGTATGGTAGATGGAAGTGTGTGCAGGATAAATAAGAGCGGTAGTGTGGGAGATGAGAGTGACGGTATGGAAGATGCGAACGTTGGTATAGAAGATGAGTGTTATCATGGATGATGAGTGTTGGTATGGACGTGTGAGAGTTAGTATGAACATACGAGGAACATCAAAATCTCGCTCGCAGACATCGTGGCCTCCAAAAGCAGCACTTAGTTGGCGCTTTATACAAGCAAAATCATCCCTTGACTGTATTTCCGCCACAGTGGTTACGTTTCCGCAAAGCTTCTACAGAGCGCGATTATGCAGAAGAAAAACATTTTCCAAGTCAAATTGAACCAAAGACTTCTCTCACCATGCGCATTTGCTGAAAGAGACAGGAAACCACTCAGGAGAGTGATTTCCTGTCTCATTGTGTGCGCCGCAGAACAAAGAATAGTGTTCCACCACCTTCAACAATGTGTGAACTTAGCCGTTAGGCGGCCGGGGTACACCGGACCAAGCCGACGCAAAGCATACCGGGGTACATCGAGCAAAGCCGACATAAAGCCTGCCGGGCTACACCGGGCTAAGCCGACGTAAAGCCTGCCTGGGTACACCGGACCAAGCCGACGTAAAGCCTGCCTGGGTACATCGGACCAAGCCCACATAAAGCTTGCCGTGACACAAGTAGTATTTTTGAGGCCGTGTCGATGGCGCCACCTGTGCCACCCACGAATGGCGCTGGCGCAGCTGGCGCCCCAGCCGCCCCTGCTGGCCGCCCTGGCGCCGCCCCTGCCGGCACCCGTATGTTTGCCGGCGGCTGTCTGATTTGGCGGCGCCGGAGTGTGTGCGGAGAGCGGTTGGGCGGGGGACAGGTGCGCACGGTGTTGACTGCTGTCGTCGGGTGAGCGCCGTGTTGACCGCTGCTGACAGGTGAGAACGGCGTTGGCTGTGCTGACCACACGCACACTGCATCTGCGTACATTGGTCCTCGTGTGCCCCGCACCGGTCCTGGGGATGGAGGCTCTACTCCGCCTGATCTGATCCCACGACACCGGTCCTGGTGTATCCTGCACCAGCCCCGGGCGGTCACAAGAACTCTAGTGTAGCCTGCACCAGCCCCGTGCAGTCACAATAACTCTAGTGTAACCTGCACCGGCCCCTGTACAGTCACGCAAACACTGGTGTAACCTACACCATCTGTGGCGAGGCCTCTACCCGCTCTGATGCCACGACACCAGCTGTGGTGTAGCCTGCCCCAGTGCTGGTGCAGTTACACCAGCACTGGCTCATCTATGCCAGCCCTGGTGCGGTGGTCTCGGGCTGAGTGTAGTGACCTTTGTTCTGCTATCGTGACCTCGGTGATGCTGTGTGACATCAGTTCTGCTGTTGTGATCCGCGTCTGGTATAGTCGGCCCAGTATGGCGCGAGAAGCAACCCCAGACTCAGTGTCCGCGACTTTATATAGAGGTAAGTAGGACGATCGGTGCAGTCGTATTGCTGCTGCCGAAATTCTGTGGCAATCGTATCGTGGTAATCAGTTCTGGAGAGCGATTCAATCCTAGTGGAGTGTCGTCAGACCTGAGGAGCGACGTCAGTCCAGTGTGCTGTCTTCATTCTAGTTTGTTTCAGCATCGTACTTTTTAATGTCTGGGGGAGTGGGGAGGGGTCAGACGGCCTTGGGCATTGCTGACAGAAATCGCCAGCGGTGCAGAGATCACAGCCTCGTTCGACTGGTGACGGCACTGCTGCAGCCGACCCCAAGCAGAACGGCGCGCGTAGTTTTCAGCGGAGCGGCATATTCCAGCAGAGGGTGTATTCCAGTGGAGCGGCGTGTTCCAGCAGAGGGTGTATTACAGCGAACAGTTCGACCGGACCCTGTTAGCTTTCGCGCACCAAGTAGCTTACAAGGTAGTGGAATGTCCCGCGTGCAGGGTCAGCCTTACCTTTTGCAATATTCTGCATCTAGGGTGATGAGGTATGCGATGAAAAGGTTCGCAATTGTAGCATGTGTGGCTGGGGACAATGTATGAAATGGATAGCATATTGTGGATGAGGATGTTTCTAAGAGATCATCGCTGGTGACGGAAATGGAAGAACAGACTAATAGCAGGGATGATGAGACTGCTTACAAAAACCCACTTCGAAGGAGCAATAGGCACGTAAGAGGCACGGGTGAAGAGAGTGGTGTGCAATGTACCACCGGCGGGGTGTACAACTTAACAGACGACCCAAAATTCGGCCGCGTGATGTTTCCTTGAACTCGGTATCAGGCCGTAGAAGGCGGGCTTTTATTCGCCTAAGTAATTAACGGAAGCGGTTTGATCGATTGTCAATCGCGAGACCTCGTTACCATCGCGGATTATGTGTCTTAAAAGGTACGATGGCACTTCACTGCCGCCTAAATGGGCTGCCAAATCGTCAGTCAGAGTATTTAACAGTGGATAAGGCACTGCGGGCCAGTTATCGGAGCCGGAGGTCTGGCCCTGATCGTAGCTGTTTGGGTACGGAGTCTGATCCTGATCGGAAGTGTTTTGACACGGGATCTGATCCAGATCGGAGCTGTTTGGATGCGGGATCTGACCGTGATGGGAACGGGTCGGGTGCGGGACCGGCCCTGACCGGAACAGTGAAGCGCAGGACCTGACCCTGATCGAAATTGGTTGGACCTGACCATGATCGGAACTGCTGAGATCTGGCCCTGACCAGAACTGTTGCAGCGCGGGATATAACCCAACCATAAAGTTGTTGAGGTGTCACGTCAACATCTGATCAGAACTGTTGGGTCCGGGACCCCGTGTACGAATGGGACCTGCTGGTCTGGTCAGCTCATGTGTGGTCAGAATTCTTACCGTGATCATCAATTTAAGCTTCAGATGTAACCCCGAGCACCTATGGTTCGCATACTATACGCCGATTGAAGATATGTCATTTGGACGTTTCACCCCAGATATGTCAGTTGGACGTTCTACGAGAGGGCACTGGATTGTCGATTTAATAGCCCTGTCTTTCACGTGCTGGTGGAAATTGCCATAGAAGGCTGCTTGGTGCACTGAAAGCAAGCAGTACGCACACCATACTAATTAAGCACCTCTCAGAACAACAGTTCAATATTCATGTTCTGTATGATATTCAATCATTGGATTTTAATCCGCATCCTACTAGTGGAGTAGATCATAATCATCTGGGTAATTGATGCATCAAACTATATCAGGCAACGACCGATGGATCGACCTTACACTTCCGGCTCCGCAACTGCATCAATTCTGCACAGTTTGACTAACGTAGCAATTCAGATATAGTCAAGCGGAAATGGTTTCCCAGGGACTTCATCTGACGTTACTGGGAAACTATTTCACTGACGCATTCATGCCTCGAAAACCTTCTGAAAGCGCTGTCTTCGTAACAGTCTTGTACATGCTATGCAAAAGACGTGCATCGCAGGACTTGATAATACTCTTCACAATGTCGATCCTTCTCAACCTTCCCCGGCACCACATCATCGACAGAGCTGTAAAACATGGCACAGCTTACATTCTCTAGCCGCGCAGAATGTCGATGCGTCGTAGAGCCAATAACCAATAGTCGAGCAGATTATCATCACAGGCAAACGATATATGTGCTCGTAACCTTGTCAGCTCGAATTTTCCAAAGTATGCTGAGCACGATCCCCTCGCATTTCGCTTCACGTGTGAGCGTGTCATTGCCAGACATAGAAATTATTTATGCGTGTTTGGGTTGCTGCAAGGAGCGTTATTTATTGCCGACTGAATAATCTGCGCCGGTTGATGTTGAAGTTTCAGAGATAGGCGGGAGCAAAATTTGATCCATCCTTCCAGCAGTACGCGGGTTAATGCTGAACCATAGCAACCAGCACATACATACCTAGAAAAGTACAGCTATATATATATATATATATATATATATATATATATATATATATATATATATATATATATATATATATATATATATATATAAACATTCAGTATGTGAGAGGGGTAAGGGAAGGGAGAAGGAGAGAGATGGATAGAGAGAGAGGAAGAGAGAGAACGAGAGAGAGAGAGAGAATGAAAGAGGTAGAAAGAGATTGAGTTGGGAATGGGACTTTGGATTACATATGCGTCGTTAAGCGTAGGGTGGGGTGCGCTCCACCATCTGAACCTGTGTTACTAGTTTGTCACGGAGAATGACATACTGACGCTACTGGGACAAAAGGAGTCGGGGCCAGTCCTCAGCTGCCATGGTCAGACGATGGACCTGTGATCGGCGAGCAACAGAGAAACACGCGCGGACATCGTGATCGTATGCGAACATTCGTACACTTGCGTGACCCTTTGGGCACCGCATGCGATTAAGAATGTCCAGTTCGTTCAAGTATGACTGCACGCTATCCCATGTAACCTCTGTAACTCAGTGCAACTCAGTGTGATTCCGGATGACTCAGGTCACCCAGAGTGATGGCCACGACCCCGCACGACCCTGCATGACCAGCACGACTCCGTGTGCCGTGTGACCTCTGTGACTCAGTGTAATTCGGTGTGCTTCCGGGTGACTCGGGTCGCCAAAAGTGTTAAACATGATCCCGCAAGACCCTGCACGACCTCGTATAACCGCTGTGACTCAGTGTAGCTCGTTATGATTTATAGGACCACATGTCGCCGTAGTGAAGACCATGATCCCGCATGACTCGCACGACTCCGTGTGACCTCTGTGACTCAGTGCAACTCGGTGTGACTCCGGGTGCCACACATCGCCCAGAGTGCTGACCATGACCCGCATGACCCCGCATGACCCGCGGCCCCGGCGGCGGTCAGTATGCGGCAGCAGTCGGCCGGCCGTGTGTCGCGCACCAACTCGGAACAGGCGACGTCGCGGCCCCGCTGGTCGGCTGACGTCAGCCACGGCCGGGCCAGCTACGCCGGCGTCAGCGGCGTGCCAGAGTCGGCCGGCTCTGCGCAGCCGCACTCTCTGCCGGCCGACCTGACCTCTGCACGCGAGCTCGTCGCCAAGGTACTCACGTGGGCAGGGTGACAAGATGGCCAGTCACGGGCTACCACCCGAGCAGGTGACAAGGTAGTCAGACACAAACCACACACCTGGGCAGGGTGACAACGTAGTCAGACACAAGATACACACCCTGTCACCTACCCAGTATTTGGCTCTACATACTGGGCAGGGCGACAAGGTATTAGTTAAAATATGATTCATCCCAAAGGTGATATATACAACGCAGAACCTATTTGAAGAGGTACAGTGGAATGAGCAATGTGCAGATCGAGCCTTCCGTGTGAGTTCTACCAGGGGGTAGCATAACATAGCTTCATATTTAAAAAAAATATATTGATTGATTGATTCGAAAGGTAGTCCACGACTCGGATTTCAGATATTAGATTTTATGTTTCATCCAGACGATTGTTAAACTAGGGCGATAGGATTTGTACAAGATTATCATTTTTTGTTACTACTTCTGTACAGAAACTTTTAATATTACAGTACCCAAGACCCGATTATTTATAACGGAATATATTTGTAATTAGAACCAGTTGGCGCAACTTGCTACACCTCGGAATTTTAATGTCTTCAATTGTTTTCAAGTCAATCGGGTGACCTACCTTAAAGCTTACGTTTTCAAGATGTGGCTAGTGATTAATATGAAACCTTTTATTAGATAAAATGTTCACCCAGGTGTCATAAGTTAGCGTCAATCGATAAAATTATTACTATCTTATGTCTGATGCCATGTATTGGGCCTGTTTTGACCGAAACCGCCCTCGGCGGCGGGCATTATCGTCCTGTACTGGCTGAAATAATGCGAAACTGTGTCGTGAACCGGCTGGAAAAGAACACAACTGTGTCATGGACCGGCTGGAAATATAATACAACTGCTTGAAACGGGTGAATGTGCCTGAGCCCGTTCATATCCGTTGTATCTTTTAGAACAATAACATCATAAGTGCTCATCATCATCATCATCATTATCATCATCATCAACATTATCATCATCAACATCATCAACATCATCAACATCATCATCAGCATCATCAGCATCATCATCATCATCTTCATCATCATCGTCGTCGTCGTCGCCGGTCGCCGGTCGTCGTCATAATTATCTCAATTAACTGTGAGGCAAAGCACCTTAGAGATTCGAGGTCGGTTCAAGGGAAATTGTCTTTTTCGGTTTAAATTTGCTTGTTGCCGTCCATTTCTAATGTATTAAGTATGTTTTGCAAGCTGCCTTGATGTATTCATGGCAAACCTTGTATTTATACACTCCTGTCCTTTTGGAGACGCACCTTAGTACAGTGTTTCTGCACGACGTCATAGCACAGCGCATTACGTTCATCAGCAGGCACAAACCTGTGTCTCTTCACCATTTCTGCATATCAATGGATCATTCTACTTCGCATCAAGGCAGAAAGCAACTGATGATATCACATTCTTTCTTATTGTGACACAAGTTGACAATGCGAGTATCCACATGTAGACAATACTCGCATATCCACAGTGCTGACATGTGTTCATCAACTGGTTGAGCCAGTTCCACTAAGGCATGTACATCAGTGAATAACCAGCGTTTATTTCGCATTTCCGGCATATACTTCATTGCACTGAGGCTCCCTAGAATAACTCACATGCGCTGTTCTCCTGGGTACGACACGCACTCCTGTGCATCATACACTCATTGTCTTTGATGCTGCAAACTGCACTAGCCATTACCTCTTTGTAGTTCAGGTCACGTATACCTACAGCATCTAGCTCGAGTTTTCGGTTCTGATGATGTATGCAAATGCATGTAGAATGCGTGACTCCCGTTCCAGCCAAAACAGTGTCTCGACCGCAAGGAAGAACGACAAACGCAAACGTTGCAAACACGATCTGTGGATTGCTTCCATTGTTTTAAGGACGATGCCCCTCTCGCAGGTTGTTCAGCGTCAACGTTTCCCGAATACTTGCTCTCTCTCTCCCCTATCTCTCTCCCTCTCTCCCTCTCCCCCTCTCCCCCTCTCTCCCTCCTCCTCTCTCCTTCCCCCTCTCTCCCTCTCTCCATCTCTCCCTCTCTCCCTCTCTCCCTCTCTCCCTCTCTCCCTCTCTCCCTCTCTCCCTCTCTCCCTCTCTCCCTCTCTCCCTCTCTCCCTCTCTCCCTCTCTCCGTCGCCCCGTCGCCCTGTCGCCCTGTCGCCCTGTCTCTCTGTCGTTCTGTCTCTGTCGTTCTGTCTCTGTCGTTCTGTCTCTGTCGTTCTGTCTCTGTCGTTCTGTCTCTGTCGTTCTGTCTCTGTCGTTCTGTCTCTGTCGTTCTGTCTCTGTCGTTCTGTCTCTGTCGTTCTGTCTCTGTCGTTCTGTCTCTGTCGTTCTGTCTCTGTCGTTCTGTCTCTGTCGTTCTGTCTCTGTCGTTCTGTCTCTGTCGTTCTGTCTCTGTCGTTCTGTCTCTGTCGTTCTGTCTCTGTCGTTCTGTCTCTGTCGTTCTGTCTCTGTCGTTCTGTCTCTGTCGTTCTGTCTCTGTCGTTCTGTCTCTGTCGTTCTGTCTCTGTCGTTCTGTCTCTGTCGTTCTGTCTCTGTCGTTCTGTCTCTGTCGTTCTGTCTCTGTCGTTCTGTCTCTGTCGTTCTGTCTCTGTCGTTCTGTCTCTGTCGTTCTGTCTCTGTCGTTCTGTCTCTGTCGTTCTGTCTCTGTCGTTCTGTCTCTGTCGTTCTGTCTCTGTCGTTCTGTCTCTGTCGTTCTGTCTCTGTCGTTCTGTCTCTGTCGTTCTGTCTCTGTCGTTCTGTCTCTGTCATTCTGTCAATGCCTCTGTCACTGTCTCTCTCACTGTCGTTCTGTCTCTGTCTCTGTCTCTGTCGTTCTGTCTCTGTCACTGTCTCTGTCCCTGTATCCGAAATCTGTCTGCAAGGAATATCCGACATCAATCGCCCTTGTTCAATCGGATAATTATCATCATTATTGACAATTATGAGAACTTTTGATGTTTTGCATAAACAGAAATAACATATACGAGCTGGTTCTCACACCCGGTATCAGTTTAGAACACGGTGATATGTTGGAACACAGTAATAAGATCAGTTTGAAACATGATGCATTTGCTATGGTGTATGCTACTTTCAGTCAGTCCAGGACAGTAATGCCCGACAAAACCGTTTTCGGTCAAAATATCATGAATTCAAGGTAAAATATATGGCTTGAGACATTAGAGCATACATGTAAATTAGAGCCCGGACATGCTCAGCATGACCGAAAGCCTTCACGTGAAAACATTGTAGCCACCTGAGTCCCTCACATCTGGAGTCAGGTTGTTCCACATTCGGCAATCTCTCGGTATGAAGAAGCGGCGCGCGAATTCTGTGCGGTATCGTGGTACCTGGAGCCCACCGTTAGCCGTGGCCCTGGTGCTCCGTTGCGACACAGTTGAGCAACAGTTAAGTTCACCGCGAATGAGTTCTGATCCAGTGAACTCGTTCATAATTTTGAAAACTGAGTCAGCATCTGCCTCGGATATAAGTCGTCGAATTTCAGGCATTTTAGTTCTTTCAACGTTGGCGACACATGATCCCGGTAGTGGTAGCCGACCACAATCTTCACACAAAGTTGATGCACTTTTTCATGCGTCGTTTCTGGGCTCTGCCACAACCAGACAGACACACAGTATCTCATGTGGGGTGACACGAGTGCCTCAATTAGCACCCGTCTCGCACTGCGAGAAATCTTATGACGCAGGCTAGCGAGTCCAATGAGTATGCGGTTACACAGACGCACAACAGAAGATGCATGCATATCCCAGAACAGGTGTAAATCAATTTCCGCACCAAGTAATTGCACAGACTTCGTGGGTACTATTTCCAACCGGCCCAGACGAACAGATAATTCCACAGGCGCATGCTGTCTATAAGATTGGAGAACAACGATCTCAGTTTTGGAGCGATTGACTTTTAGTCGATTATAGATGAACCAGTTAAAGGCGACTGACAGTGATTCATTCAATCGTTGACTAATGGCTGTGATTTAGTTTCACTTCCCGGAGTTGAGGAACTGTACATCATCGGCATACATAACAATCTCGCCGTGTTAAATATGTTGTGGGAGGTCATTGGAGAATATTAGGAACATAACCGGGCCCAAGATCGAGCCATGCACCACACCATGTATTACCGACAGATCCAACACAGGGGCGGATCCAGGAATTGTAATTGGGGTTATATACCAATTCACATGTTGTGTCACCACTGAAAAGGTAAAGTGAAGCCGATGTAAAAATTTGGTGGGGTGTATTAGCATCCCCAGAAGAGCACAGTTTTCCTGCCGGAAGGGCGCCACCTTCACACGGGTTGCACATGTCCCCGGGGCTCCCGCCTTTTCCTGCCCTGGATCCAACACAATGTGTTGATGTTGATAATTCCCTGGATTCGGCGTGTGGACTAAGGTGGATATTGCGTTGGATTTTGCTTTGAGTGTTCACGTGGTGTATTTCGCTTCGCTCGAGAGTGTTCTGTTTGAATGTTAAGTGTCAAGAACAGTCGAGGATCTTCAAGTCCTTCCTATGGACAGCTATAAGGTGTTGATATGTCATGAATGTAATATACATAGATAAATGCATGCATGAATACATGCATACATAAATATATATATTTAGATATATGTATATATATATGCATATATATGTATATATTTATATATATATATATACATATTAATATTCATATTATATATGCATATGTATATGTGTATATATATATATATATATATATATATATATATATATATATATATATATATATATATATATATATATATATATATACATATATATATACCTGTATTTCTTTTCATGTTCACTTTATGGCACGTATAAACAGATACCGATTGGGTCCCCAAAAATATTGTGAGTTTATGCGTTTATATTGTAAACGGACGCATATAGTTTCTTTAGATACGTGGGCGCCATCACAAAACTAACACGTTTGCAGGCAGATCTAGTGAGATCTTGTAATCAGCTGTGCATGATCGAACAAAACCATGTGCATTGTGCACTGGCCTTCTGCGATGTAAATGTTAACGTGTGGAGGTGTATCATGAACGCATACAGCGCAAATCAGCACGAGCCATTGCATACTGGCTTACACAAATTGTGTTCTAAAACGACCCAGCTATCATAGCACTTTCTTCGCACATCAATTTCACAGATCCTGATCGGACATAGTGCAAAATGGCTATATTATGTCATGTGTAAATGGATATCAACTTCAAGTTTCGTTTAGTTCCCGACGGCATATGCGATATTTTACCAGACAGCTGCGCCCTCTGTTAAGGTATCGTTTTCCTTGGATTAACGTATTAGCTATCCGATGGACGACACGACACCCATTCGTATATCAGCTCCACATGAATAATGCGCACTTACAAGTGCATTTGAAATCATGAAAGTACATTTACAATCATGCAAGTACATTTTGAAAGCCGAGTATTCATTGGTATTGTCAAGGTCTTTGGATAAGCTAGGGGAAGAGAGACTTTTTGGTCAGTTTTTCCCTGCAGCGCGCCAGGCGTGGTTTATTATTTAGATGTTTTGGAGACTCATCCGCCCCGTTTTATCGACGGCAATGTATATGCCTGTCATACCTATATTTAAGTTCTATTTTACATTCTATATGAGTTAAGCGTGCCAGAAACGCACCGTCCCATTTCTGTTTGTCTTGCTTTTGTTTGACCGGACTTGGGTGTGCGCAGGTCATGTTACTGGGTGACACGGGGGTCGGCAAGACGTGCTTGATGATCAAATTCAAGGACGGCCACTTTTTGGGTGGCACCTACATATCGACAGTGGGCATTGACTATCGGGTAAGCAGACGAGGACGCATCTGGCTGTGATGATGGACAGATGTTCAGCTGCGACGTAGCTCATCCTGTGGCGTCAGCAGTAGGTGATTGACCGTGACTGTGACCTGACCGTGACCGTGACTGTTACCGTAACCGTGACCATGACCGTGACTGTGACTCTGACATGACCGTGACCGTGACCGTGACCGTGACCGTGACCGCAACCGTGACCGTAACCGTGGCTCTGACCGTGATTCTGACTCTGACTATGACCGTGACCGTTACCGTTACCGTTACCATTACCGGGACCGTGAACGTGAACGTGACCGTTACCGTGACTATGACTGTGACTGACCATGACCGTGACCTTGACTGCGACCGTGACCGTGGCCGTGGCTCTGGCCGTGAGTCTGACTCTGACTCTGACTCTGACTCTGACTCTGATTCTGACCGTGACCGTGACCGTGACCGTGACCGTGACCGTGACCGTGACCGTGACCGTGACCGTGACCGTGACCGTGACCGTGACCGTGACCGTGACCGTGACCGTGACCGTGACCGTGACCGTGACCGTGGCCGTGGCCGTGGCCGTGGCGACTGCGACCGCGACCGCGACCGCGACCGCGACTGCGACCGCGACCGCGACTGCGACCGTGACCGTGACCGTGACCGTGACTGTGGCCTGAGCCGTAGATGATCTGGCCAGGGTCAGAATACGTGACCCTGAATTTCCATAAAATGAATGTCTCTCTCCTTCCCGCTCCCAATTGCACGCGACATTTGTGCGTTTTTTTTTCGTTTGTTTTTGTCTGACTGATGTGAGCCGGGGATAGGTAGTCTACGGGTAAGTTGCCTGTCTCACAATCGAAAGATTGTGGGCTCGAGTCTCACCTGCCGCTACTCTTCGCCCGCGGCCAATCGGCGTGAGAGACTGGCGACGCTTCATGACTCAACGATCGACGTGTTGTAAAGCCAATAACCAACCGACTGATACAAGCCCGTGACCCGCGCATCGTCTGTGACCCAGTCCATCGCCCGTGGCCGGGTCATTTTTCGGCCGTCTGCTGCACTCCTGCACCTGCAGAGATGGTCGCAGGTGACAGGAGCTGTGTGCGCGCCGCTGAGCGTGCAGACGGACAGCCGGAGGCTCAATAGGCCTGTGATGGCGTATTGAGGAGACGGGTAGTAGTCTTTGTGCCACTGCCTTCAGCCATACGCACACCTTAAGCAGATAGTTATTTGCTTCGGTGGCGTTGTGGCTGGCGTTGGCGACAATTTGCTGTCACTCAGGCGACAATTTTTTTATCTCGAGGAATGGTCAGCTGGGAATTGTGATCCTCGGTGGAAGATCTACACTACCTCGGTGGAAGATTTCGGTTCGGGGGAGGGGGCGACGTGGTCTCATTTTTATTTTCGCGCAAAACCATTGGACTACAATGAAGCTTCCGAAATCCAACTGTTTCCCGTTCAAAATGAGGCCGCGTTTTGGCTGCTTACAACATTCGCTTATGCGACCAAATTTGTCCACTGACTTTTCGTGAGCGACAAACATCAGCATTTGTTGACTTATGCGTCTCAGGGAGAGGTTTGTGGACCTGGTTCCGTGGTAATGAGAGTTGTACATCGTCCAGATGAGAGTTGTGCATTTCCGGATGTTTAACGACACCTGCTCAACCATAGCATGCTATTCAGACCTGAACACCACTTATCGGAAGTTCTGAATGTCCGCTGCACCGCACGCTGTAGTTCTCACTTCACTCAAACGACCTGGAGTATATGTCTTGATGTTTCTGATTACCGGCGATACAGTAGAACGAAAGAGAAGGAGGTTCTTTCGTCGTCCCAGTTCACGTTGTAGTGGCTAAATGGGGAGAGCTGCGGGTTGCAGATGTATCCAGGACCGCAAATGTTTGGAGCATGTTGGCTGGTGGTAAGTTGATGACCATACAACGGTGCGGTTTTCATGAGCACGCGGATGCTAATGTTCCCGTTTGTTCGCGTTTGTTATTGACATGTCCACCTAACCTATCCACGGCCACATTCATGGCATCGTACGCCAAGCGTATTGCTCCATTTTCAGAGCCAGCTGAAGTATGCCATTGCACC
Organism: Imbricaverruca yamaguchii; assembly: GCA_034440575.1. NCBI lineage: Eukaryota > Metazoa > Arthropoda > Thecostraca > Neoverrucidae > Imbricaverruca > Imbricaverruca yamaguchii. The sequence continues at coordinate 3,915,239 of JAOTOL010001663.1, forward strand.
TCTTGCAATGATGTTTGGAGAGCGTTCTCCCAGATGCACGAAGTAACAATAGTGTCATCCAGTCGCTGGTTTTGATCGAGACACATACGTAATAGAGCTTTTGTTTGGCATATTAAAGGTTTATGAGAATGATCGATTATCAGGAATGACCCCATGTGGCACAATTTGATGAGTTTCCGGCCTCCTAGCGGCTACGTCAGATAGTGTATTCCGCCGTCTTGTGCGGACGGATAATTCCAGACGCGCCACGGCCCAGCGAACGACTCTCCCCCCGAAGCGCGGCAACTCGCAGTCAGTAGACGAGTTTCGTCCCATAGCGACGGGATCGGCACTAGCTGGTGAGCATCCCATCTGACGACGGAGCCGCTGTGGACGCTAAATGACCTTGTAGTCGGCGTGCCCTTAAACCCAAATAATCAATGGACGGTGAGCGCTAAATGACCTTGTAATCGGCGTGCCCTTAAACCCAAATAATCAATGGACGGTGAGCGCTAAATGACCTTGTAGTCGGCGTGCCCTTAAACCCAAATAATCAATGGACGTAGTGGCTGGGAGCACCGAAAGCTTATACAAGTGTTTTACGAAGTGTCAGCCGGGATAGCTTTGATCGTAATGGAGCCTGGAAGCCACAACTGAAAGCTGAAAGGTGGCCGGCTCGTGGTGGGGTGAACGCTGTGTGACCTGTAGTATTTTCCGTAATTGTCATTTGAATCGCATCTAGCGGCATGACCATAGTGGCACGTGCTGAGATGCATGCATTTGTCCACTTTAAATCAATTGGATGGACCGGATCACATCCCCTTGCATTTAACACAGACTATTTCCCCTCTCTGTAACGAGACAGGGACGGCAGAGACCGCAGTCCAAAACATATACGTGATGTAGGGAAAATGTTCAGCAAAAGCAAATATTGCTGTTCAGCAACAGCAAATGTATGCTGTTATTTCTGAGGTGGTGCCAATGTCAAACTGAAGCAGTATGACCTGTATGGTGTCTCGAATGCTACGACACAACTGTAGTTAATTCATGTCAAGCTGAGCTACGTGCAGTTCACAATTCCCACAGTGATGGCTAAACAATTCCCAGCCAAAAGCTAGTGTTGCTCATGGGGCCAAGTAACGTAGGTGATGGGAACACACATAACCTCTCAGATCCTAGCTATGGCTTCAATTATTGAGCAACGACATAAAAAGCATCGGCAAAAACTGACGCTGGAACGCGTCATGTTTCACCAGTGGTTCAATAATGGATGGAATATTGTCGTCTGTATAATAGCACACACGTCACGAGATCTGCATGGTAGCACGCATCTCCCAGAGGATCCCACCCGGGCCATTCAAATCCGCGTTATCGATCAGAACAGGAACGACTCTAGAGCTCGAAGAGTGCTAGGCCAGGGGAGCTGACACCGACACTAGGACTAGGAAGAGTGATAAGCCAGGGGAGCTGACGCCGACAACAGGACTAGGAAGAATGATAAGCCAGGGGAGCTGACGCAGTCACCAGGACTAGGATGATCCTCGCATCGGGTCGGCCGATACGAAGAAGTTCCGCTCTGCCTGCTGATGATAGGACATGCTCTAGCCACGCATGGCTACGTACTGACTGGAGGTGCCCGACCATCATGTCCACGTTGTTCTGCCCTGCTTGCTGTACATCATGCCGTAGTACCGTATCCACCTCTGGAAGCCTCGCGCCGCCAGTATTTTGGAAGAGCGAACATAAAGACATAAAGACATAAAAGATTAGTGCAACTATGAGCCACAAGGACCCTTTTTGGCTGCACTCTACACTGAACCAGTTGCCCACCAAATCTGTCAATCAGCCCTCCCTGTAATACTGAAAAGCAAGCCCCCTATTCTTATAATGATTGTCTATGCTGTTTTTAAAGATGTTCAATGTGCTGCTACGGGCGCTGCAAGACTCTCAGTCATGCGCCCCTAACCCCCAATAATAACTAACAATGTGCTGCTACTGACAATGTTTTCTGGCAGCTGGTTCCAGTGTTCCACTACCCTGTTGGTGAAGAAAGTTTGCCTTAACCTTGTTCTGCTGTGGTTAATTTTAGTTTTGAATTTATGACCTCTAATTGCATCATTTCTGTTCAATTCAAACATTTCCCCAAGGTATCCCCTCTCCAGACCATGGACAAATTTAAAGACCTCGATGAGATCTCCTCTCAGCCTTCTATATCTAAGTGAAAACATATTCAATTTCTTCAATCTTTCCTCATATGCCAGGTTGCTTATGCCATTAACCATTTTTGTAGCCCTCTTTTGCACTCTCTCTCTAAAAGCAAACAATATTTTTCATAGCTAGGAGACCAAGCTTGGATGCAGTATTCCAAATGTGGCCTGACGTATGCACAGTAAAGCTTCCTGATCACTTCCTCACTTCTGTATCATCGACATCGACCCCTGGCGGGTGTCGCCGGATGATGACTCGCAGGTCGTGGCGTTCCACAGCATCCGCATATTCCCCAAACAGGCAAACTTTGATGTGATCTATCATCCTCCTTTAGAGCCAATATCTAACTTGAACCATATCCAACCAGATGGATATAAGTTTAAATTACCTCGAACCATAGTTATGGATATGTAACTACCTAGTTGTCGACTTGCCTCTGAGCAACAATCCTTCATGGTCAATCCTAGTTATCGAGGTCAATCCGTTGATTGTGGAAGTAGTTAGTGGAACACGCAGAGAACAGGGTTTGAACGAACAGGTACTCGAATGCAACAAACAGGTCGCTCGATGAAATCACAATAGAGGTCTGGCAAGAAGGCGAAGCCCAGCCGGCAGGCGAATGATCGGGCAGAATGATCACAATCAGCTCACAGTCGGGCAGAATGATGGAATGCCAGTCTCGACTTGGAGCGCGTATGCTGGCACTGGGGTGGCTAATGTCCAGGTGGAGGTGAGCGAGCTGGCCGTTCAGCGTGGCTCAGCCGGTCACACAATTGGCACCCGTGAGCCGTTCTCACACGATGAGCGGGCTTCCAGATACAGCTCCAAGCTAATTTGCTGATTTGTGTGGGTTCTCGGGTGTACTGCGACAGTACAACAGAATCGCATTTAAGTAGATATAATTAGCTCAACTGCGTCAGCGCTCCAGAAAAGGCCGACGACTAGCTGGGGCCGTACCAAGGACCACCCACCCGTTGCGGTGGGTATCTGTTCGCGTAAGGCAGACTATTTTCGGATCCAATCTGCGGCCGGCTTCCTTTGGTCGTATGTCGGCCAGAAAACACGGGAGGCGGGGTGGGGCGCGTGGGCGGACCGGCGTGATTAACGCTGGCCGGCCGCCGGCGGCGCTGCCCGGCTGTATCGACGTCCTTAAATAGATCCCGGGGCCCGCGTCGTGTCCTCAGGGGATCCTCACTCGCCGGCGCGGTTCTCCTTCGTTGGGACCGGTCAATAGGAGAAGACGATATATCGGGACCTGCCAATTGGGTAAGGTGATATATCAGGGTTAAAATATTGGTTTTTCGTTAGGTGTGAGGTGTCGAAACGGGCAGGGAAGGATGTCGGAATTTGCCATGGAATTAGTGTCAATTAAAGTGCTTTTGATGCTTTTCATACTCAAATTTGGGCCAATCGTGTAGGCACTTATGACTGAACATTTGTCATTTGCTTTGACATTCATAATTTAAGAAGAGCTGTATTCAGGACAGGAAGAAAATTACCTATGCTATAATTTGATACCGTACGCCTTATCACATAGTTAATCCCTTTACCCAAAATTACGTTGCCACATGTCCGTGTGTCACTATTCCTTATTAGGAGCATTGACATGCTACGCATAGGCGAGATACTGCTTGAAAGGAGACACGAAGGCTTCATAAGCACTCATCACGGAGCAAGATGTCGATACTTCTTGGAGAAGGATGTCGATTGAGTGTCCAGAAAGTGGTATTTTCCAACCTATTTGACGAATAATTTATCACTGTGATATATCTAGACCGGCCAATGGGGACAGATGGTACACCGGGGCCGGCCAATGGGGACAGACGATACATCTGGACCTGCCAATGGGGACAGATGGTACACCGGGGCCGGCCAGTGGGGACAGGCGAAACATCTAGACCGGCTAATGGGGGCAGATGGTACACCGGGGCCGGCCAGTGGGGACAGGCGATACATTTGGACCTGCCAATGGAGGCAGACGATGCATCGGGATCGGGACTGGCGGAACATCGGGACCAGCCAATGGGGATAGATATACCGGGACCGGCCACCAGAGACATACGATGTCTGAAGGCATGCGAAGACTCAGCAGTGCCAAGTCTAAAGGTATGCCATACCATTTGACCATTGATTGATTCCGTGTTTTTATCTGCGGGCACTGCATACTCATGCATAGCTATAGTATTTGTCCTGCAAAGGCTGCAGTGCGGTTGCAGATATTCGCATTAAAACGGGCTTCCTTTTTCAGTGAGTAAAGGTTCACTTCATGTAGCCAACATTTCAGTGGTGTTCCTTATTCACTTAGCGTGGAAGCACTGTACACAAGAGTCCACTTGGGTGAACTTGTGTCGCAAAATGCAGTTATGCAACAGCCTTGTTTTCTTTCGCAACAGCGGCTCATCGGCTTAATCTCATTATCTGGTGGGTTCGACGAAGATTAGAAGAGATTGGCTTTCCAGCGTTGCTGTCTGACGCATCGCGGACTACTGTATAAGAACGCAAGTTCCTCTCTGTAGCTTTGTTCGCCCTTCGAGCTGATGTGGGCGCTGTATGACCGAAGCAGTCGAAGCGGCCTTAAGCCCAAATAACCAACCAACCAACCTTCGAGCTGATGACCTTTGGGTCATCAAAATGGTTAACAGACAGAGTGGACTCAACACTGAGTCGGCATAACCAACACGGCCCTAGGGCCCTTCAGTTCATCTGGAGCCGGCGATGCTACGATACGCCAGGCCAGGTCGTTTTCAGACGACAAATTCTGTTTGAGATATCGGATTTAATTTGATCATAAAAATGCCCAGCTATGGATCGCACTGAACAGCATGAGTGGAAGATCTGTGGCCAAAGCCGCGAATGCAATTAAATTTTCACATCAGAACGTCTAGACATCTAGATGTGATGCAGTATCCGCCTTTTAAGGAAGAAGATGTCATAATCAACGCATATATATATATAATAACATAAAGACATAACAAATCAGTGCAACTATGAGCCACAAGGGCCCCTCTTGGTTGCACTCTGTACACTGAACCAGTTGCCCACCAAATCTGTCAATGAGCCCTCCCTGTAATACTGAAAAGCAAGCCCCCTATTCTTATAATGATTGTCTATGCTGTTTTTAAAGATGTTCAATGTGCTGCCACTGACAATGTTTTCTGGCAGCTGGTTTCAGTGTTCTACTACCCTGTTGGTGAAGAAAGTCTGCCTTAACCTTGTTCTGCTGTGGTTAACTTCAATTTTGAATTTATGACCTCTAATTGCATCATTTCTGTTCAATTCAAACATTTCCCCAAGATATCCCCTCTCGAGACCATGGACAAATTTAAAGACCTCGATGAGATCTCCTCTCAGCCTTTTATATCTAAGTGAAAACATATTCAATTTCTTCAATCTTTCCTCATATGCCAGGTTGCTTATGCCATTAACCATTTTTGTAGCCCTCTTTTGTACTCTCTCTAAAAGCCAACGATCTTTTTCATAGCTAGGAGACCAAGCTTGGATGCAGTATTCCAAATGTGGCCAGACGTATGCACAGTAAAGCTTCTTGATCACTTCCTCACTTCTGTATGATACATTCCTATTTATTGCCCCGAACATTCTCAGTGCCTTCTCCTTGGCTTTTTTCTGTTCTGATGCCCCAGTTTTGTGTTTAGAATAACATATATGTATATTTATACATATATATGTATGTACATATACATATATATACATATATTATATATATATATATATATATTCCTTTGCAATGCTCCACCTAATGACTCGTGATTTTTGCTAAAGCAAGAGATGTTTGTACGCAAGCTAGAATGTTGGTCAGTTTTTTGTTGTTGTTGGCTATTCATGCAAGTAAGTCGGAAATCTAGTTTGTGTTTTCCTGGGCTCCTCGTGCACCCATGCGACTGCAAGATCCTCGAGCTTCCAGATGACTCTAGCCTTCTTGGATCCCCAGGTGACTCTGGCCTCCTCGGATCTCCAGGTGACTCTGATCTCCTCGGATCCCCAGACGACTCTGACCTCCTTGGATCCCAAGATGACTGGCCTCCCCGGATTCCCAGCTGACTCTAGCCTCCTCGATGGCCCCACATGACTGACCCACCTCACGGATGAATCTGCAGGCATTGCGAGCTCCAATGTAACATATCCTTTGCCGTTAGCTAGGCACTGTGCAGTCACAACTCTTGAGTGGGGTCACGATCCTTCGCCTGGCGGCCCTGGGGTTTCACCAATGTGTTCGTGTTTGACTACACTCCAGGGCAAGGATGGTCCGACGACAGAAACTTTGACCGCACAGCACCGTCGCGTACCTCCAGTGCGTAGTGCAGTGCAATGCAGCGTAGTGTAGTGTAATGTAGTGTAGTGTAGTACAGTGTAATGTAGTACAGTATAGTGCAGAGCATTGTAGTACTGTACAGTATGCAGTCTCGAGTAAGTAATGAGCATCTCGTGAAGCGACTTATTCAAGCCCGCGAAATTCACTGTGGTAGGTACAGATGTAAACGTACTCTGCCAACTAAATTACGTAATTTTCCCTGCTACCCAGACGTTCCCTAGGAACCTAACCGTACTACCATTAACCTTTTTGGAAGGAGAATAGCCGAACCCAAAGTCGATGCTAGTTGTGCATAAATTGTGCAGCGAGCTATTGGCACCAACTTATCGCAATGCTGTTTTTCAGCATCAAGTGAGTCCAGCAGTATAATACCGCCCCGGTAGCTCGGTTGGTTCGAGCGCCGGCCTGCACTGGTTTCGCCGGTCCTGGCAAGACAGGGCTCGAGTTGCTTCGCACGTTCGCATTTAGTCCCGGCTGGCGGGGTCAGTTGGCAACTGGCTCGATAAGGTCAGGGACGAGCTACCGGGATAACCATGTCGGTGCATTGACGGCAAGTTAAGCTTTCGGCCAAAATTATGTCGTTGAACTGGAATCCATGAATCGGGTGATCGGGCCATGATTCACGCAACAAGCTCTGCTTCGCAATATAATCCCGGTTCATAAACCACCCCGGCAAGAATGCGAACTAAATTAATTTTTCCTCAAATGCCCACCTCGCCTTCAACACTGTCCTTGAACAGCCAGTATGCTTAGCTTGACCAGCCAGCCCTTCTGATGTGGCCCTCACCTAGGGAGGTGCATGTCTCGCCAGCGGCGCTCCTCCCCGCACAGAGGCTGTCCACGCGAGGTAGAGGGCTGGATGCTGATATACCACTTGCAGTGCTGGAGTGCCCTCATCGGACGGCCGTTGTTCGCAGTCGGCGTTAATATGAAGCGAAGTGCTCCTTCAGCCGACTAAGGGTCCTGCTGAGTGGCCGTCTGCCTGCTTCCCGCCAGCTGTTCCCGCCAGTTAGGCCGTCTCCCACCACCTGTTCCCCGCAAGTTAGGCCGTCTATTGTCCTGCCCCGGCCGTGAATACGGCGCACTCGTTGCCGTTTGCCGCTCAAATCGGCTCTTGTCGCCGCTGACTGCCGTCGGAGGTGGAACGTTATTGAACGTGGATTCTGGGCAGAATGTGGCAGTCCTCACACCGGACCTCGCAACGGGAAGAAGTAACACTCTTCCGATTCGGGACTCTGCCGATTCGGCCTTTGCGACACACAGTTACATGCTGGCCGGCGATGACCGACCTTTTTGCACACGCTCTTCGGACCCACTTACTGTGTATCATGTTTTAGTATGATACACAGTAAGTGGGTCCGAACACCTGACACTTCTTCGCATATACTACTAAAAAATGACTCTGCAGTCCTATCGTTTGGGAACATTTTTACCTGTTTTCGACGAGCACGTGTTCATGTCGTGTATCGCCCTTCATGATTATTCTTAATTACTGACTACTGTAGGGCATGACAGCTTGTCTATGAACGCAGTTGTGGGTGTAAAACGACCCTGGCAGTCGGCACGCCCCTGAACACCAATGCATCATCACAATTCGTAGGCAGTCCGCCGGCGGACATGCGGGCTTGTTAGCCGTCAGCGGGGGGACGAGGGTTCGAGGCCCACAGTGCGATCACTTTTTTCTGGCACCAGTAAGTCCGGCGGCTGGAACGTGAACGGCTGACTACGCTTTGTATTAGTATCATGCCGTTGAACTGTAGTTTCGAGATGGGATGTTCAGTTCAAACGGTTAATACGGTTGGATCTAGTGATTATAATACGGGATGATTCATACTGAGAGCGAAAGGAACCGTCTTTTATGGCAGGAATTTTATAATACGAAAAGCACTCGACAAGCTCATTCCCTGGCGATGCATCCTCAGGAGCGGACACACGTACTACTGACGATGGCCTATGGCAGAAAATGGCGAGGTAGTTGAATAATAGAGGAACTCATGTCTGAAAGGTTTCCCTTTCTCTGCTAGATATTGTTTTACCCTTATTTCTTTTTTAAAGCAAATCTAGCCATGCTTAACCTCGTAAAGAACTTGCCGTACGTCTAAACGTACGGCAGGTAGCCACATGGCGAGGGTACGTCGAAAACTGATTCCCAAGGCATCTGCCTCAAAGGCGTGTGTGAAGAAAATGACCGCACGGTTTAGCTTTGCTCCCCTACCGGAACTATAAATTAGAAGCCAAACCACCTTTCCGCCCATTTCATGTTGCGGAGGACGTTGGCAAAGCGTTGACCAAACTTAGCTGTGGGCACAACTTTGGCCACGAATTCCAATGATGCAAATCCCACAGAGGTTTCTGGGACCAGCTACTACAACAATGGAAGAAATACCGTATCACGAACCTTTTTGCGATGCACCAGATTGTGACCACCGTTCGATCGCTCTGAAGCGTTCCCGAGGAAGCGGATGGTTTCCATAATATATTGCTAAGCTATCTTCCTGTCAGTAGATTGAAAAGTGCTTTCAATGAAATATACCAAAGGTGACTCCATCACTGTGGTGAAGCTTCATCATGGTTCATGTATATAAGCCGTGCAAGACTGGCACTTCACTACTGACCGATACCGTTGACTTCTACCTGCATGCTTTTAGAGAAAAGGATCGGCGTTCGGCTTCCCTGGTTCATAGAATAACAAGTACTCAGCACTCATCAGTGAAGTTTCCGAAAAATCGAAAGACTCGTGGTCATCTTTTAGCACTAGCCTAGGAACCCCGTGTGACTTTTCAGGCTATACGTCAAGTTGGAGCCATGCACTTTGATATCGAGGAAGCGTACAACGTGGCTTCACGGAGTACTTGGTCAGCTTGTCTAAACACGTGCTTCGTGCATTAATGTTATTTTTCGCCACACGTGTGTCTGATCGATCATCCGTGTGTGGAACGTGTGTTGTCAGTCTGTTTGGCCGTTTGTCAGGTGCCACCAGGATGCCCATACGAGTTTACGTGTAGACACACATCCACTGCTGTGAATTCCGTGCGCATTTGCTAGCAGTGTATCATCCCCACAGTACGGATCGTCGCCGGGAGGGTGCGCCGGTGCTGTGGTCCGTGTTCAGGGCATCCTTTCAATCAGAGCCGGATACAGGGGAACTCTGTACAGGTCCCCCTCCTATGGAAGATCCCCCCTCACGAAACTGATTTTTCAGGCAGAGGTGCTCCTTTGAGATGAACAGGCGTCCCTGAGAGTAGAAGACACCCATTTGGTGTGCTTGAGTGCAGCCCGACCCCAGCCCGCTCAACGGATTTTCAGTCGAAGGCGCCCCTCCAGATCCTTTCGTAGTGACACCCTCCAGACTGTCCCCCACATTGAAATTCCTTGATCCGCCCATGCGTGTAATGACGTATTTCCGTGGAGTGGTGGAACAGCTGCGCATGAACTGTTTCTGCACGTGGTGGCGGTCTGCAGAAGGTTTGGAGACGACTCGTCCCGGATCGGCTCCTGATCGCTGGTCAGAGTTGCATCCTCCTGGATCTTGGTCAGATGTGCGACGTCTGCCGACCGAGTTGCATCCTCCTGCATCCTGGTCAGATGTGCGGCATTCGTTGGCCAGAGGTGCATCTTGCATCCTGGTAAGACGCAGGATGCAGATCCGACCGACCGTTTGGTCTGAACGAGAGCCCAAGAAAGTAATTTGTTTATGTTATACGATACACGTATATGCTGATGCTTTTTGCATGATGAATTGCAAACCTTTCCGTCAACAATTCCTTGACTTGCGCCTAACCGCTACTTGTTAAGTTGCCAGCATTGTTCAAAACAATATATAGTTCAACAAATTGTCTGCCGTTGTAATGACACTGTTGGCGCTGTGTCATTGACTTCCTGAGTTACTCAAATAACTCATGAAGGCTTGCGCCCGTATTGGCCATATCGCTTTGCGCCTGATGGCTGCAGCGCGGCGTTGGGCGCGTGCAGCGGATGCTGAGCGCCGCCGGTGTGTCGGTTGCAGAACAAGGTGGTGGACGTGGACGAGACCAAGGTGAAGCTGCAGGTGTGGGACACGGCCGGCCAGGAGCGCTTCCGCTCCGTCACGCACGCCTACTACCGCGACGCGCACGCGCTGCTGCTCCTCTACGACGTCACCAGTCGCACCAGCTTCGAGAACACGCGCGCCTGGCTGGCCGAGATCAGAGAGTACGCCCAGGACAACGTGGTCATCATGCTGCTCGGTGAGCCGGCGTGACGTCATCACGGCGTGGTGGCGGCGTTGTGGCGTCGCATCTCGGCTGGAGCAGTTTAATGACGCTGTTGTGCTCCGGGGCCAGCCACGCCGTTTGTCTGTTGACGTTTTAATGAAGGCGAACATTGCTTACGTTTGTCGCCCATATATAATTACGGAGACGAAAGTAAGGTGGTGTTGCCTGGAGAATCCGTAAGTCCTCTCCAACGAAATGTACAAGACGTTTTTTATTCAGGTATGCGTTCTTTTAGAAGACGGCGCTAGAGCACTTTGAAGATGAGTGTTCGAGCCGTCAGACGCCCTGGTGACGTATGTGGCGGAAGGTCTCCGTTATACCGCTAGCATGCTTCAATGACTATCTCAAATTCGAGTTCACTACTTTCCTTCAATGAATCAGCATTGCTAGCTAAGCTTAAGCTGCCTTACATTCAGAAATATATGATTTCGAATCATTCAGATTCATGCTACATCGCAGAAATTTTAATACTGGAAACCCGCAAGCAGGGCCCATTTCTGTAGACCCATTACCTGCTCAGGAAGCTGTGGCTCAGTTTCAATATCAAGGCAGTTTCAATATAGGACACCTGTTCGTACATTGAAGCGATTTAAGCAGTTATTCTTGTTTGTTTGTGATGCCGAATACAATATAACGGCCGTCCTCAAACCGTAAGTTTCAACGCATCAAACAAATCGGCTGATTTCTTGTGATTCACAAATTAATTGATTTGTGTTCAAACAACAAACCTTTCAAAACAACATTAAGTGTATAGTTGACATCGCAATTGGCTATTGCAACATCAAAATAGTATGCCTGCGGGATCGTGGTGCGTTGGAGCTGGGGTCTGTCGCTATATCAGACCACGTATTCGTACAACTGTTCCCAGCAGCAGAGTTGTGTCATGTGTGTTCAGATTTGTATTTAACCGCGACCATGGTCCTGGAGGCATCCTCTGGGCAGGCGGTCGATGGAACTGAGACCATGTGAAACCACTTTTGACCGATGTGATTAATTATAAAGGCATAAGGTTATATAATGCGTTTTTTAAATAAAGGAACCCCTCCGATTTACGCCTATAAGGAAAATAAGCCTACTACAAGAAGACGAAGAGAATAAATCTCCCTAATTACGTTGTGTCTTGAGTTATATATTTCATTGTGTTCCCACCACAAATATAATCCTTAGCAGATGTCCGATAGAATGTACTAAATTAACTGTCATGCACACCTATTACTAGCATAATTGTGTATTTATAATCATGATCTAGAGCATCTACCGGCATTAATCTCATTCCGTCCACTCCAATTCCCATCCTCCATGGTATACAATTTTCGGTATTTGCTATCACTTGCTGCCCCGAAGTGACCAGTGTTGGATATGGTAACTCAAGTAAATTGTTTCCATGGGTCACTAACCTCTTTAAAGTCGTTCAAGGTCACTGGCCCAACTTTACCTCATATGACTGCAATGTCTAATTCACTTTGGGACTACATTTGATGCTCATGCTGAATTGTGCGTCATTTTTTTACTCCTAGGTGAGTGAAGAGTATCTTCAGGCGCTACTTCTTCAGGTTCTAAAGTGAAATCCACGATTCGATATCGTCTGACTATTGAGGTGTGGATAAAAATATAGTACATTGCACAGTATTAGTATCCGGTAGTGCTTAGAAATGCCACGGTGAGCATTTCAATCGTGTTTCCTGTATTGTTGTACATGGTTACACGTCAAACGTTCAAATCATTTGGTGAAAAATAACCTTAAGCTGACTTGGTAGGTATGTCAGTAGCACAAGACATGCAAATCGGGCTTATAATTGGGGTGAATGCAATGAAAGCAAAAATAGGAGATGCACGATCACATCTAAAAGACTTTCTTGACAATAGGTATAGCTACAAGGTTTACCAAACCATGTACTTGTTGCTTCTTTTACCTAACGATAGTTTTAAGCCAGAATTGAACTAAGCAGACTAGTATAATTGTAGCGGTGCTGCTGTCTGGTGAAGTACAAGTGTTGCCACCTCGCGTGGCCAAACTACCCGCAATACCAACCATTGCTTCCTATAAGTTCCATCTCCCAGTGCCGGTGAATTTGCGTATTTCCCTTTTTGCGTAGTTTCTAAGTGTGACCATGACGTGTTGCCAGGTAGCGGGTGTAACCCGAACGTGTTACCAGTCAACAAGTGTGAACGTGACATGTTGCCAGGCAACAGGTGTAACCCGAACGTGCTGCCAGGCAACAGGTGTGCCCGCTGCGTGTTGGTAGGCAACAGGTGTGCCCGCTGTGTGTTGCCAGACAACAAGCATGACTGACGTGTTACCAGACAACAAGCGTGACTGACGTGTTGCCAGGCAACAAACGTGACTGACGTGTTGCTGGGCAACAAGTGTGACTGACGTGTTACCAGACAGCAAGTGTGACTGACGTGTTGCCAGATAACAAGCGTGACTGACGTGTTGCCAGGCAGCAAGTGTGACTGACGTGTTGCCAGATAACAAGCGTGACTGACGTGTTGCCAGGCAGCAAGTGTGACTGACGTGTTGCCAGATAACAAGCGCGACTAACGTGTTGCCAGGCAACAAGTGTGACCGGGCCGAGGAGCGGGTCGTGCAGCTCGACACTGGACAGCGGCTGGCGCGCGAGTTCAACGTCGTCTTCATGGAGACGTCGGCCAAGACGGGCATGAACGTCGAGCTGGCCTTCACCGCCATCGCCCGGTGAGACGCGCCCGCCTTCGCCAGAGGTCTCGCTCCGGCCTTCAGTGGCGGCGCGCGTGGGAGGCGGTGCCCTCATCCCCTCCCCCGTTCTGGTGTATAAATTAGCCATGCGGTATGAAGTTCGGGTGTTTGGATTGACTATGCTGTGTGGATGTAGGTTTTGAAGTTGTTAAGCTTTAGATGAGTGACACCAATAGGGTGGTTTGTGGTTGAGACAGCAGTCAAATTGAAACTCCAGCGATGGTGTCACAACGTAACAAATACGAGTGACGAATAAGCCAAGTACTGGCCAACACCTAGTGTATTAGGCTCTTCGGTATTTGTTTGCGGAGTTTCACACTCCGCGTGGTGTGCAGAGCTTTTGAACACATTTAAAAACACTCGCCCGTGCAAGGCGATTTGCGTTTCGCCGGTGCAGTGGGTAGGCTGCTCCCCTCCCCAGCTTTCCTAAACTGGAAACGAAACATGAAATTAACCCAGCTCGGTATGGGTAGCGACGTCTCGCGATTGGTCAACGCTTTTGATGTCTGGTTGCTGGCTAAACCTTTAGGTCAGTTCAGTGAAAATCTTCCGCTAATATCGAGAACCACCACATTTTTTGCGCTTCCTGTATATAGCCAATAAACGATTGTCACTTTAAATCCTCAACATGGAATTTCTCAGTGTCTTGGAATGCGGTTAATGAGCGAAATGTGGCATCTGACACATCGGCGCGCAGGTCAAGGGTTTGCCGAGGTTGACTAGCTGTGATGAGTTTCTGGTTCGCTGAGGTTGACTAGCTGAGATGAGTTTCTAGTTCCCTGAGGTTTACTGGCTGAGCTGGTTTTCGGTCAGCGCCATCGACCGTAAGCTGAAGCTGTGGTGTCCCCGGGGTCGGAGTGCCCGGCCAGCCGACGCGGACGGCCGCCCGCCTCGGGCGCTGGACTGGCAGGGGCTGATGCTGTGCCGCCGGACGTTGGCCATCAGCTGGCGCCGGACGGAGCCGCGCTGTGCATTGTGCACCGAGCGGGCGGGCGTGTCGCGTCAGCGCTCACCGCGCAGCCGTGCACTGCGTTAGTGGTTTGATTCCGTTTGTCATTTGGGTTCCAAGGGCGCATCGACTGCACTTGTCATGTGGCATCCACGACTAGATTAGTGGTTCGACACCTTGGCATGAAATTGCGAGCGGAAATGGTGCCGTTTGACTTCTCTGATCGGAAAGTTATTTCGCGCCGTGAGGCGACTGATAATTGCATCAGCCTGACGGACGTCTGCCCAAGTGTGCAGTCGCAATCAATAGCTTGGGTAGGTGGGG